>VDFB02271358.1:1170290756-1170704951 GCA_007258455.2 Sequoia sempervirens
ATTTATTAAAAAAAATAGATTTATTTTAAATTTTTATTCATTTATTAATTTTTTTAATTTGTTTATTTTTATATGTTAAACTTTATATATACATATAGATATATATTTTATTAAATTCCTTATAAAGTTATTTTTTTTTTAAGGAAACTTAATTTGGCATATTTATATGTAAAAGTAATAGGAATGTTGATATATATTATTTTATTCTATTTTATTGTAATCTTGAAATAAAATGGAAATTATGGTTAGTTGGATTATAAACATAAAATTAACAATAAAATAAAATAAAATAAAATATTATGGGGAATGATTTTTATCCTTGAATATTTATTATTTCAAAAATTTTCTAGTGTTATGTTGTATGATAAATAAAATTTTGATTATGATGTTTTTAACTTGAAACCCTTGGAAATCTTCCTCCCATGCTTTGCAATAGGTGATCTGAGTCCTTGTAAGTCGGTTGTGGATGAATCTAATATTATGTAAATTACTTTCAGAATTAATTTATTTTGTGTTGCTCGAAGTACTTAGCCAATTCATAGTTTACCCATTGGCTTTCTTTTTTTTAATTAATGCTTTTATATTATAGTAAATTCACCAATTTGGAAATAGGAAGTCCATCCCATATAGTTATAATTAATGCATTTATGTATATTGTTGTAAGCATGTAAATAATATGTATATCATAGTGGTTAGGATAGATTACCTCTTGATTATGATTGATATTGTTCTGGGTTTTAGTCCGATGAAAACATTATATGTTGGCATTTGAAAATGGCATTAATAATGTCTTATATTTAATGTAATCTGAAAGATACCTTCATTTATATATATATATATATATATATAAATATATGCGTATTTATATTATTGAGTAAAATGATTTCTTTTGATGTTTAATTTGTGAAATTAAGTGAACTTTATTTAGAAAGCAACGTAATAAATTGTGTTGGATTATTGTTGAATTTTATATCAACTTGGAGCAAATTTGGAGATTGTTATTTAAATTTTCCGTTCTAGCTTTATTGTGTTGACTTTTAAGTCGATGTGGGAACCTTGTTGTCAATTTATGAAACTTTATTCTAGAGGCTTGTTTAATTTTAATGTTCTCCTCGTCTTAGCCATACTTTTGGAATTGAAACTTATTGGTTTTGTACTTGGAAGGGTTGGACGGGTTTTGTTAAGACTTTTGGTTTTGAGTTATTGCGAGTGGGATAATGCCTCGCATGTTCTTGTTTCAGTTTTATGCTTTATTTGTTTTAGTTAAACCCTTGCTTGAATTTGTTTTATATTAAGGGGTCTTAGGGAGAGTGGCTTTTCGTGGGGGCCGTCGCCTCAGTTGGAGGAAGGGCCAGTAGATCTCATGAGAGCTATGTGATGACACTCTCCAATAGACACCCTTGTACTTGGTTTTTGGTTGTCTCTGGAATAGTAAATTTTATGTTGTATCTGACTCTTGTGAATTTGATTTATGGTCATTATTTAGTTACTTGTTTAATTGATAATGCTTTACTTAATTGTGGTGAGTTTCATAGCTTTATCTTGTCATGTTCGATTCGTGAACGTTGATGGTTATTTTATTGTATACCTTGAGTTTTTATTTGTACTATATTATTCTTGGAGTCGGTTTGACATTCATGGTCGGGTTCTCTTCCTTGTCACCTTTGAGCACGAGGGGTGAATTATTTATAATTCACATGGTTGGGTGGAACGTGCTCCTCACCCGTTGGGTTCCCCGTCAGGAGTCTACCTTCTCAGCATTTCTGTAGTTGGTGTTGCACTAGTGTTCCTTTGTAATTCAAATTTTATTGTATTTATATTAACCCACATGTTTGGGAAATTTTATGTAATTATTAATCAGGAGCTTGTAATGTAATATTAAAATGATGATGTAAAAGTTAGGATCAATTGTAATTTGTTAAAAGAGATTCATTATGATTGTATTATGTGATGTATTAATATTCTCACTCTTGGTTATTAGATGTATTCTTATTCATGGTTTATAATATTAATAGTTATGTTGTTATCTTTTGCTTTCGTTGTTAGTTGTTTGTGAAGTAACCTCGTGTGCCCCAGAGAGATGAGCGTAATAGTGCAATGTAATGTGTTATGTGATTATGGTTAATGTTTCTTGCATGTTTAATTGTATTGTTAAAAAAAAAAATTTGCTGTGTGTGTTCTCTGGGGTTTGCACAAGCCGCTACAAAATAATGGTTTTCAAGACGATGCGAGGTATGCGATTGCATGAAACATGTACTCACTGAGGTGGGGCCTGGTCTACACTTAAACACTCGATGCTGAATGGTTCTGAGATCGACGGTTGATATGCAATGCCAAGACTAAATCTCAACTGTTCATTGCTCACGTCGCAAAATTAAAATAATGTTCACTGGAGACTTGTGAGGTCTACGATTGAATGACACATGGATTGTTTCATCCACTTGGAGGAAGGAGTGGAGCCCATGGGAAGGAATGATGTGGCCTCTAGTAGACATGTTTTCATTGGTTGATGAATTAGTGAGTGATAGTGATGGAAATTTCAAACCTGATTGACTCAATCTGAAGCGTCCGGCGTGCCACTTCATTAGGAAATCAAATACCAACATTCAAAACCAAAAATGTGAGGATAATATAGCCATTTTGCTTCACGCGAGTGAGCAGTAATGGCATAAGGTTAACATGTGTAATCAAATTTGATCTTGGTGCGTTCAAATGATTAATCTCCTATAATTATTGAAGCTGATACATAGATTTTTATGTATCTGGGAAATTAACGGTTGTGATGTGAATGCCAATGGTGAATCATCTGCTCATTCATGTTGGATTTCATTGCGCATTGATGACTAGCATTCCTAATTCACCTGATAAATGAGGGTGTATGGCTTTCGTTTTCACCATTGTAGTCAAGAGCTAATTTTTCTAAGTCCGCGAGGAAAGTGGGGATTGTTTTAGTATGCATTTGTGTGGTCTTATCTCTAGAGAAGATGAGTAAGTATGTTGCTTCTGCATCACCAATACAGAGGTCTCTTAGGATTAGCTTGCAGGAATCACACCATGATGCTCTAGGGAATGGATAGAGCACAACAGGAGTTTCTTCAACACTAAAGAGTGTAAGAAAGAGGCCTATGGAAAGAAGTCTATGCAAGTTGTTGTGAGAAGAAATTTCCATTTAAGGAGTTGAGTTATGATAGGAGAAACAACAAAAGCTAAGGAAAATGGACTTGCAAGGTCCATGAGGGAAATGAGGAGAAAGATGAAATATGGTTGAGCTTGTATTGAATGGTACAATTCTCCTATTGAGATTTTAGATGGTCCCTCATATAGCATGACTGAGACTAATTCTTGTTGCCACCAGTATCTTATGGCCTTGACATAATTAGCAAGCTCAGATGATGAAGTAATAGCAGTTGCCCCAATTTCAATAAAGACACCAAGTGGGCATGTTGGCCTTGCTGTTGGCAAGGACACTAATGAAGAAGAAGTGGTGGTTTCCCCAACCTTTGTGAGGACACGAAGTGGGCATGTGTATTCTGGTTCTGGTGTTTGGTTTTTGGTTTTGTTGTTTGGTGATAATGGTGCTTTGGTACAAATTTGTGGCTGTTGTATTGATTCAGGTGGTTTTTTGATGATATGATGAAGAAATTTTTGGCTCGACAAGGGTGTGGAATGTAAAGGCTCATTAACAACTAATAGTGATTTTGGTGGCATCAAATGGTTCTTTTTGGGAAAATGTATAAATTTTGTTTCCCCTATTTTGTAAATGATTACAGGCAAGATCGTGTAGGAAATATCTAAAATGTAGTTGAAATTTGTTTTGAAATGAAATGCATGTTAAATGTAATTGTAATTGAGCTAGATGCTTATTGCTCCCTTGATCTATAAAAGGGATTTCAGGGCTCATTGCAAAGGGTTTGATTTTTGAGTCTCGTCATAGTCTAGGTAGAAGCTAAGTTCAGGAAGAAGCATACTGTAGAAAATATCAATGAATAGAATAGTAAATAGTCTTGGTTATATGGGTCATGTATGTAGGAATTTGAAATTATTTTTATAGAAGCCACAAATACAAAATAAAATTTTATTTCTCGAGCATGTACTCTCCTATGCAATTCTCTTGCAGATTACAAATGAAAATGATCAATGATATTTTTGTTTGTCTCCAATAGTTTTAATTGGATGTGTGGATTTTTTTTTTCTTCAGTTTAAAGAATTCGTTAAATGCTTAAATAAAGTCACAAGTCTGTGAGTGAAGAGTATAGGATTTGGTAAGTAGTAGTGTGCTAGATGCAGTGAGTTGAATACTACAAAATAGTATGACAATAGTCCATCAATGTCTGAATTATATGGCTGATATAATATTGGTTGTTGCATATTTGACCCCGTTCTCCCAATTGATGAAGCACTGGTCTATTTGTTAGGAAATCTTGCAAGTAAATGAACTAGTGACACACCTAGCTAGGGATTTAAAATGATAACAAAATCATTAAAAAATATTTCAATTATGAAGTATGAGTTTGAAGTATTCCCTGATTTCTAGCAAATAGATAATAATTTATTCAAAGGTCTGCCAAATTTTTAGTGACTTACGTTTATTTGCAATTAATAGGAATCAATCTGTATATAAATGCATTCTCAATTAGACAAACATTACTTTAACACAATACAAAACACCCTCCTAGGTCTCATAGAGCCTAAAGAGTAGGAGTGAAGGCCTCATAATCCTTTACTTGTTTGTTGGTCACTAGCTTTGAAGATTCTTGAGCATAAGGGTTGGCTACCCTTTAAAGAACTTCAAGGTTTTTCCAAAAAAAACACCAACACTCAATATATTTGGAATTAGATCTATAACTTGTTTGCACCTTTGTATCCTAATCTTTTCTCCCTAAATTATTTTACGAGACACACTTGTTTCCTACTTATATTGCTAGATTGTGGATTTTTTAGATCTAATGTTCTTTTTCAAATTTGAAACTTTAGAAACAAAGTTATTTTTGGTACTAATAGTCGGTTGTAATTGTTAAAGAGGTCATGGTCAAGTGGTAGGGCCCTTGTTTCTCCTATTGGAGAACAAGATTATAATTTACCCAGGTGACATCTTAGTGTTGATGGGCATGTTGAATTGATAGTCCTATTTTAGTTGGTAGGTATGTGGTAGTCCCATAGGTGACATAGGTGGTGCATACTATAGGAACAAAAAAGGAAGGTAGAGGAGAGGAGGAGTAGATGCCCTACAAGAGGAGATAGGAGGCATGATAAGAAGGTGATGTGTTAAAGCTAGAGAAGCATCTAGAGGATTACTAGAGGAAGAAGGTAAGGCATTCAAGAGGATTATCAGAGGGAAATGGTGGAAAAAAGAAGAATGAATGTCATGTGGGAGGAGATAGGAGGTGAGAAGTAGGACTTGAGAAATTAAGTTAGAGGAATACATGAAGGAATATAAAAAGGAGAGGCTTGAGCAATATCACTGTGGATTAAATAGTAACAAAGAAAAATACCAACTAGTAGAATTTTAAAATAAATGGTATCCTTGTTGTTGTAAGGGGTGAGGGCCCCATGACCAACCCTCACTATAGACACCTAAAATATTCCCTAGTCTTCCATCACCTACCCTAATCAACCAATATCATCACCTAGTCTAGCTTGCTTCACCTTAGGCCTTCCACACTTAATTATATAATTATATTATTTAATTATATACCTTACACACTTAATTATATAATCATATTATTTAATTAAATCACATTTTCCATCTCCTCAAAATAAATAAATGATTCTCACTTCCACCTATTATCCATTTCAGCCATGACTAAAATAACTAGATAACATTATTATTTAACTAAGCATATATTCCCTCAACATATTCCAAGAATAAAGGGAACTTAATAACACTTGTCCTTATTGTCCCATTATTTTCACAACATAATCCAAAAATATAGCCTTCTTAGGTGCACATGTCCCTTATTTCCTTCATGCTTACAACTACTTACTACATTTAGTAAGTTCATCTTAGCCATTCATAATCTAACAACCTCCATCCTCTACTTGATCCTAAAAAAATCCCCTCAACCATCCTCCATCGTTGATCCCATCATTAGATCTTGACCATCCATTCCCCCTTCCAAAAGTCTATAAATTCAGGAATTATATATTTCATTTCATAATCAATCATCACTTATGCTACGTACGTGTTGTCAAAACATGTATCTTCAAGCAAAGGAGCATCCATATTCCAACCAATCAAGAAGAAAATAATTAAATAATGGAGGTTTTGGTAACATTTAATTTATTTTTTTGACACGATGCTTTGTTGAATTCTCTTTTTGTTGAGCTCTATCTAAAGGTTTTTCCTAGTTTCTATTTTACATTTTAAATCCTAGGAATTACATTTTGATGATTCTGTTGGGGAATTTATCCCTTATCTCACTTCATTTGCATGTTTGTGTGTTTTGTGGTTGATTTTCACTAATAGATTTTGAAATATTTTGAGTGGTTCCAACAATCAAATTTTTATAAGTGAATCAGAGTAAAATGGACTGCATCGTTGCATTTGAAGCAATTAAGCAATGAAGTTTTACACAAAATACTTGTTATTTTGTGGACAAAAAATGAACTGTTTGTAGGCATGGTCAAAAGTACACTTACATGATTCAATTCGTATAGTTTGTAGTCTATGTTGTATGGTCGACTGTTCGCATGTGTAAAAAAAGAGGGATATATACTTACACTCATAGGGAAGATATGCACAATATTTTGAATATATATGCAAGAGGTCAAAGTATATACACATATTTGCCATGATATATGAATACCAAAGGAAGACATACATAGTATGGCCAGTAAGAGAGTATGTATATCTTAGTGAGATTTTATATACTTCTATGCATACATCTAAGGGCAATATGATCTTGTATATGTGTGGAGGTATATACACATGAGCACAAAATAGGGTGTATATCTGTTGCAGGCATATATACATAGGTGATAACAAGTAAATAGTGATGGATTAAAGTACGAGGGACCTCTCTCCCTCCTTGCATGTAAAAAGTGAAGGATATGGTCATGAAGTGGAAGCTAGATATGCTTTCCCTCTAAGATGTTAAAGTCAACAGTATTAAGCTTAAGGCTTCACTATACAATATATGGAAAGATGCTAGTTTTTTGCATACATCCCATCATGATGGCAAAGGTGGGGTTGTTATTGTATTTTCTCCATGGGTTGCTAAGCACATAATTAGTAAAGGTGAAGACCCTTCTCATAGTTGTGTTTGGGCTCTCACCTTTATTAATGGCCAACTCATTGGTTTTTGTTCAATTTATGCTCCCAATTTTGCTAAAGATCGAATTAATCTTTGGAATTAGATGTCTAATAACCTCCCTAATGCCAATTGGGTTTTAGAAGGTGACTTTAATATGGTTGAACACTCCCAAGATCATAGCTAGTCTAGATAGTTTAATCTCGGCTCTGATGAATTTAATAGTTGGTTATTTTGTTGAAACTCCTTAAGAGTGATACCATCCATGACAAGATTTCTAGTAAATAAAAAAATTGGTTTACTTGGTCTAATTGCATAATGGGATAGGATAGGAAGATGAGTAGGTTGGATCGATTTTACATTTTCCCTGTCTTACCTTTGGCTCAAGATTCAGAAGGTCTATATGTTCAGGTGGATTTTTCTGCTACTCTTTTTGATCACTATCCCATTATTTGCAACATATATTCATCTCAAAATTCAAACATTGAATCTCTTCCTTTCAAACTAAATGTTTCACATCTAAAGAATCCTTCTTGTCTTGTTTCTCTTGTGGGGATTTGGGATTCCTTTCCTAAACTTGATGAAGGGGAGTCATGGATTGATTGGTGGTGCAATGCCATTACTCAGTGCACTAAATTTTTGTGTTCCTTGGAAAAAATATGGCCTGGAAATGTAAAAGTAAGGACAAATCCATTCAAGGAAAACTTGTATAGGCTAGAAAACTCCTTAATGATGATCCTAGAAATATTAGAGTTCAAACTTCTATCGCTACTACAGAAGCTCAATTGTGTAAACTTGATAATTACAAAGGGCAAGAGGCCAAAATTTGATCTAGACTTCACTAGATAAAATAAAGAAATAAAGGAACTAAATATTTCTTTAATTATCTCAAATAGACAAGAATAAAAAGTAAATAATTAGTACAATAAGGGATGAATCTAATGCTCTATAGTCTAATCCTTATGATATATGCAATATCTTTAAATGATTTTATGAAAATATTTTCAAAGATGATCGATGGAAGGATAGTCAACAAACCCTTGAGGATATGGTTAAAACTTATATTCCTACCAAAATAGACTATGATTATAGTCAATATTTAGATAGAATTTTAACAATGGATGAGCTGAAAAAGGCTCTTTTCTCTATGGCCCCTTACAAAAGTCTCGACAACGATGGTCTTCCTATGGAATTTTACCAAGCTATGTGGCAACACATTAAAGATGATTTTTATTGTTTATACCTGGAAGCTTTTAAAAATGGATCATTGGTCCCTATTTGTATAGGAGCGAATTTGCACCCCTTGGGTAAATTCCCCTTTATATGCCTTCACCTTAGAAAATAAAATCCGAAGGAAATTTTCCATGTCACCTACCTTCCTTCCATCCACTTGGCATATTTCATGTGCGTCAATGAGAGAATATTTGTCGGGGATGCACACACGATGTGCGAATGTCTGCATGACGTATTGTCGTCCTTGGCGAATTCCTACTTTTGAAGTTGGTAGAGGAATTACACACCCAATTGGGGTCGAATTGTAACGTCCATCTTCAACCAATTGACCCGAAAATGGTAGATTCTTCCTAATTCTTCCTTCAAATTCATCTATTCTCACTTCATTTGATCCTCTAGAAATATTCTTGGCATTCTAGCATTTTCTCTTCACTCTTTCACTCTCAAGCAACATTCTAGCATTCTACTTTTAAGCATTGCAGCAACAACACTCCATCAACTCCACATTGAAAGTGTGAAGCCATCATAGACGTTGTGAGCTTGGAGTCTTGTGTGACCTCCCTTCACCACGGTTGTGGTAGTGGTGACTTTTCCAAGTTTGTAGCTTGCTTTCTCCTTCATTGGCTAGTGAGATTTTGGGTGGAGGTGGTAATGCTTCACTCCTCTCCTTTGTGATTTGATTGAGTAGCATAATATTGTTTGTAGTGTTCTTTGTTTCCTCTTCGTTCCTTTATCACATATTCTACTTCATTTCTTTCTAGTTGTCCATGGAGGTGGAAACACCAAAATTTGGGTCTAACTAAGGTAGGCCCTATGCATCCCCAACAATTTTCTCTCTTGCTTGTGTGTAGGTGAATGTACATTCAGAGCTAGTTGGTGAACAAGTGCTTGTGTGAGATTATCTTCATCACCCTAGCCCTCATTTATTTGCTTTATCACATTCATCTTTACTTTTTGTATTTCGTCATTCTATTTTTTCCACCTAAAACCAACTAGCTAGGCTATTAGTACATTTTTAGGTAGTATTTATTGTACTTCCTATTTTCTGGCCGTACGAACACCAATGCGCTAGAGAGACACCAGGGTGCCACGCTGTTGACCTAGAATTACATTATTGTCCTCGAATAGAGAGTTGTCTGAGGTGTAGTATTGACTCCAAAAATTAACCCACCTAGCCTAAACCTAAAACTCAGGTCTATAAAGTGATAAAAGAATGTCATAGTACTCTTCATTCTTGATTTTCATCCTTTAGAGTGAGGTAAGTTAATGCAACCCTTTGCTCCCAGCTCTCCGTGACCTAGAGCCTTGATGTGGTTGGTCCTTGTCTCTTACACTATTATTAATGGAAACATAATCAAACTTCTTCGTAAAGGGAAAACATAAGACTTTGTTTCTAGTTGGCATCCTATCACTCTTTTTAATACTTCATACAGGATTATAGCAAAAACTTTAGCTATAAGGATAAAACCAGTGGTGCAAAGAATTGTTTGAGTTGAGAAAATAAGATTTATTGCTGGAAAATTCATTCTTGATAATATTATGTTAGCATGGGAAACTTGTGAATGGGCTCAACAATTCAGTCAAAATACTATTTTGATTAAACTTGATTTTGACAAAGCCTATGATAGAATTTGCTGGAGCTTTATTCTTAAAATGCTTGAATGGTTGGGCTTTGGACCCAAAGTTTGAGCTCATGTTTAAATTTTGTTTCGAGATGCTAATGCTCATATTATCATCAATAATGTGATGACAGACCCATTTTCTTTGCAAATATCTATCTGACAAGGTTGCCCATTAGTTCCTTATCTCTATGTCCTTATGGTTGATGCTTTGGGTTATTTACTTCATATTATACCTATGTTCTAGTTTGCACATGTAAGGATTATCACCTTATTAATAGATAACTTGCCATATAGGTGTCAATTACCATCTTCTATAATAAACCCTTATATGTTATAGACATCTAGATATGGAAATATAATACACTAAACTAATTAAACTAATGTATCTTTAAGTTGACATATTATGAGTATGTTGAGTACATGATAGGGAGAGAAATCCAATAATAGACCAATGCCTTTGTCCAGTTGGACACTATAGTCTCTGAATTCATACAAATGATGTAATAATTGAAACCAAGGTGATGCATTAATCAACAAATCATAAAATATTACATTTTCCAAAATGCACAAGCAAGATGGGACATTCTAAAGAACCAAAGATAGTTGAAAAATATTAAACGAGTCTACTTATTAATCAATGAACATACCCATATGTACACTTCCATTATTATTCTAAGAAGATATCTTGCAAAAGGCTTACAAGAATTTTGGACTCATTTGACTAGCTTACTAATAAAAAACACATCCAAAAATGAAAACCATACACATGAAGATTCTCAATCAAGGTCGAATATGCCTTTAATAAATTGGTGTACAATAGTTACAAGTGTTATTATAAATTTGGGAAACCTAGATCATTACAATGTAAAAATAATTATATCCAAAGCTAGAAACTATGAACCCTTTTGTTTTGTTGTGTAATTTCTTCTCTCTACTATGCTCCCTTCCAAAATAAATATTATCCTTCTTCAATATGGTTGTGAAGGCATATATACCTATGAAAAGAATGTCTATAGAATTTCATAAGGTTGTACCACATGGGAAACTCTAGCTGCAACCTCCACCAATAGCCAAGTGTACAAACTTGATTTGATTGATAAGAAATATGGAAGAACATTCATTTGATTATCACCATATTTTCACATTGATTATTCTTGGTTTTGAGTGTGATATTTGCTGAAATCACCCACAAAATCCACTAAAATCACATCCTAGGGATTCTCATGATAGAAAAAGGTTTCATAAACCATAAATGAGCCATGGGTACTAGAATTTCCCCTCTGGGTTGGATGCAAAAATGCAATTAAGTCCATTAAAGAGGGTACAAGTATAAACTTGTGTCACACTTTATAAAGGAATCGACCAACATAAACAAAAATCCTTAACTTCAACCACATAAAAGTGGTCTTTATGTTTTAAATTTCAAAATGATGTAAACTAATGAAATGTAGAACTCTTGATGAAGTTTATTCCTATATTTTTTCATTTTTTTCAATTTTATAAATTTTTTTTTATAAATTTAAGAGTAGTTTTTATTTTCTAAAAAATTCAAGAAAAAGCGATGTTGAGTTGACGACAAGAAAAAAATAGTTTTTTTTTTCCTTTGATTTCTTTCCAAATAGATAACTTCAATATCTAGTGCATAGAAAAAGAATAATTTTTTGATGTATATTTTCCTTGTAATAATGTTTTAAAGTTAAACATACCAGAATTTGACAGTGTTCATTTAACATCAACTATTGTATATTTTCTTATCCTTTTCAAAAAACAATTATACCCTTTTGAAAAAAGATTCTCTCCTCTAGTGCACCATATATTTTACATTTAAAAAAAACAATGTTTTAGTATTTTTTTTAAATTTTGAATCAACTTCAATTTTTATTTTAACAATCTAATTACATTATTTAAAATAAAAAACATATTAAAACTAATCAAAATATCAAAAATATTATATATTTGGATTCTTGACTTTGAGCTCTACAAAAGAGTATTTTTACTTCTTTGAAAAAAAAAGACTGAAGAAATATCATGTTCAAGCGGAAATTTTTAGAAATTTCTGAAAAAAGATGAGGTGGCTACCAACAAGAATGCCACATAAACGGTTTTAGGTGAAAGGGTTTCAATTGAAACCTTTTTTCCTGAAACGATTTCAATAAAAAACTTACATATGAACTGAGTTGCATTTTAAAGGGACAAAGGGAAATATTCAAATTTTGTAGTTTCAGGTGAAAGGGTTTCACTTGAAACTCTATGTGCCACATATAGATCACGTAGTTTCGAGTGAAACTATTTGGGTTGAAATTGTTTCACTCATAATTATTTAGTTGGTCGAAAGTGTGACACAATTTTCTATTTTTTACCTAGGATTTTTTTGTGGATCGAGGTGTGGATCATATTTGCAAAGGGGTCATCCCACAATAATGGGTCCCAAACTTGGGGCATCTTGACTTTTTATTGAAATCACATATTTTTTGAAAAAAAGTAATGATTTAAGCTTTGAGGAATTTCATCTAAATGGTTTTAATTGAAGAGGGTTAGATAAGATCCCCTTAGATCAAACTCCCTTTGATAGAACCCCTCTAGTCATAAAACATACCCACAATGAAGTCTCCTTCACACCTATCAAAATGCTAGCAAAAATAACTTCTTTACCTTTTGATCGATTAAATAAATTCATTTATAAATTATGTTTTATAAGTATGTAGCTCTTATTATAAGCTTTCCAACAAGTCTAGTTTTGATATGTTTTCATTTTATCATGTATTTAATTTTCAATTTTTACTAAACATCAAGTTCTTCATTCTGCAGAGGTGGAAAAATAGGAATCCATTGTTAAAAAATTTCAAAAAATACCTTTTCCCTAGGTATTGATGTCCTTGTTTCACAAAAAAAAAAAAAAAAATCAAATTTTGATATATATATGTGGGTATGTAGTAGGATCATGATGGGCCAAAAGTGGCAATATGTAAGTGATATGATGGCCCATGTCTTTGTGACTTTTTTATTCAAAATTGATGAAGCGAAAAGGGTTTTAAAGGAGATCCTCAGCTTTCCACCAATATAAATTATGCTTTACTTTGATTTTAATATTAAATAGGTATTATTCATTTTATTTGAATTCGACTAAAGTCTGATTGATAGGGTCGATTGAAAAAACATCTATAGCTTTCAAATGGTATCACATTTTGAATCCAAAACATGTACAAATGCATTCATACTATAGGATTAAAAATAAAATTTGAATTTCATGAAGTTTTGACCAAGTTAAGGTGGTGGACATGAGCTTTTATATTTTTAAAAGTTGTAATAAGAAAATAAAAATTAATTATTTACTTGGAAAAAATTACAAAAAATATAATCATATCTGAAAATGAGTCCTCTACTTATATCTAAAATATTATAAAAAAATATTATCATTTTATTGTGGTTAGGGTGGTTAGACCGACACCTACTTCTTATTTTTCCACGAAATTTAAGTACTCTTGCATTGAAATTTCAAATTTTCACCAAATAGATTTTTTTTCTTTTTAAATAAACCTATGGTAGTTTAGAAACTACTTTCGATTTTTCTCAGATTCTATTCTTAGATATTTGGAAATAATATAGATAACTTATTCAAATTTTTTCGTCAAGCCTAACTCGATTTTTCTAAAATTTTTACTTGGGCCTATTTTTTCCATGATGATCCTGCACATACCCATATATATACAACAAGTTATGACATACACATACACCTATGTCCAAATTATAGTTTTTGATAATTGGAAAATAGGTTTTGAGGGAACTCGAGACCCCTTACAAGCAGGTTTTCAAGGGACCTAAAGTCCAATAAAAAGAAACATGTAAACAAATAAGAATACATATAAGCAACAACCCAACAACAACAGCCAACCAAAATATACACTAGATTATCCAACCTGCAAAGATCTAGTTTTGAAAGGAACCAAAAACCTTTTATAACCAGATTTTTACAGGGACCTTGGGACCAATCAACAAAAAGACACTACTTGAGTCAGATAGGCACAAAAAAAAACTTATATCAGCCAGGCATCAACAAACCATCTACATAGAACAATCAAAGCCGAGCCAACATTAGAATCAACTCCCTAATAGCCCCAATCAACCCACCAAGCCAACCCAAACTCCACCTCAATAGGAGAGGAATCCCCTCTATAGGAAAAGATTCCATGAACACCCAATCCACTATAGCCACACTTCTCCAACAAACACTTGGACCACCTGAATAGGAAAGTCCACCACCTCAATAGGGGCTACAAGAGAGAATAAACAAAAAAGTGAGCTCCACATCACCTCCACAAAATCAATCTCCACCTTAAAAGAGGTATCTCCACCTCAAAAGGAGTAGTCTCCACCTCAATAGAAGACACTAACTACAAAGAAAGGAAGAGAGAAAACACTCCAACAGAAAGGGAAAACATGGAATCTATTGGTGATTTGGGAAGTTGGGTCTTTAGAAAAAACATTAAAAATATCCCAACCATCAGCATAGAATCAACAACAAGAGTAGACACAACTCCCTTGAGAACCTCTAACCAAGAAACCAAAATCCAAGGAACTTTTAGACAACAATACAAACTTAACCCCTTCAACATTATGGGCTTCAACAGGAACAAGGGATACGAACTAGTGCCTTGACCCATCAACCATCCAACAACGACAAGTAGAACAAGTTCTAGAATGCAAGCATCAGTAAAGCAAATAAAACCCAATAGCCATCCAGTGGCGCCTAGCAATATAGCACAAACAAAAGCCAATAAAACGTGAAAAAGTGAATCAGAAGCACCATCCACAAGACCAACTGCAACCCAAAAACATAAAAAGAACCCATTAAAAAATTAGAAAAGAAACCAAAACCCATTAGCCTACCAAACACACATTAGGGGAAATTTACATAAAAAATGGGCCTCCTAAGGAACTCTAAAAAAACAAAAATTATCTCATATAATACAAATTATTTAAATATAAAAAATATAAATTACTTAACTACATGAGTTAAGTGGGGACACACGTTTCTATTATAATTCCTTAAAAAACTGAAGTCATGATTTTTTAAAAGTGGTAACATATATTTCTATTATAATTTATTAAAAAACTTCCTTCATTATTTATTTTTTATTTAAAAACTCTTAAACTCAAGTTTGGTAACTTATATTTCTATTATAATTTATTAAAAAAGTCAGTTCACTTTCTTTTCTTGATTATTTGTTTTTTAAAATTATTTAAAAAGTGGCAAAGTAAAAGATAATGAAAATTAGCAAAAAAGAAAGTAATCTTTTAAATGGTCTTTCTTTCAAAAAAAAATTAAAAATATATTTAAAAAGTTTAAAATATATTTAGAAATATATATATTTAAAAAGTTTAAAATATGTTTTTTAAAAAAAAAAAATATATTTAAAAGTTTAAAATATTTTTTTAAAATAATTAAAATAATAAGGGGGCCCACTAAATGTGAGTGCGCCCCCTTTAAAGGAGTGCATCACATAAAGTGAGCGCACCCTTATAAAAGGCCACTGAAAATTTTAAAATAATAAAATTTTGATATTAGAATACTTAGATGCTAAACATTTAAATATTAGAATATTTGAAATTTTATGAAAATTTAATTAAAGAAATTGAAAATAATAAAATTTTGATATTAGAATATTTAGGTGCTAAATATTTAAATGTTAGAATATTTAGGTGCTAAATATTTAAATATTAGAATATTTAGGTGCTAAATATTTAAATATTAGAATATTTAGGTGCTAAATATTTAAATATTAGAATATTTAGGTGCTAAATATTTAAATATTAGAATATTTAGATGCTAAATATTTAAATATTAGAATATTTGAAATTATTAAAAATAATTAAAGAAATTTTTATTTTGGCAGCACTTCAAAATTGTTTTTTATGATTTTTTAATATTTTTAAAAATGTTTTATATATATTTTTCTTAAAGAATAAAAATATTTTTTTGAAAATATAAAAATTTCTATAATAGAACTTAATAGAACTTAAGAATATAAATCTAAAAACAAAAAGAATATTTTATATTTAGAAAGATGAATGAGATAGAATAGGATATGTAGAGTTAAATTAACCATCATGAGTTAATTCATAAGATTTTAGAAAGTTTTATTTTATAAAATAAATAATTTTATTTTTATTTTGGATGATGTCATCGTACAGGTTGATGTCATCTTTTAGTTGATTTTTGATAACTTAAAAAACTAATGATGTCATCCTTAGGAGGCCCATTTTTTATGTAAATTTCCCCTAATGGCACAGAAGAAGCAGAACAAAATATAGATCAAACAAAAATAGAGAGAGCCTAGGAGGGAAAGGGGAAACAATGTAGAGAGGATATAGGGAGAAGGCCAAAACAAGAAGAAAAACATCCACCCCAACACATCAGTCAAAACTAAAGATAAACCATTCCATTAAGAAAAACCTTGCAAGGGATCCAAAGCGCACACCAACAAGGCTTTTCCACAGCCCAAATGCACTGCAAGCTACCAACAAAACGTGAGGAAGCAAACCCTAAACACCAACCATGCATCCAATCCCAAGCTAGCAACACAAAACACCCAAAAGTCTGCCAACAAAAAAGTAATCGATACCCAATATCTTTCCATCCATGTCTTGTAGCAAAGAGAGCCCAGGAGGGAAAGGGGAACAATGCAAAGAAAAATTAGCGAGAAGGCTAGAACAAGAAGCAAAACATCCATCCCAACATGCCGGTCAAAGCTAAAGATAGACCATTCAATTGAAAAAACCCTTGCAAGGGACCCAAAGAACACACCAAAAAGGCTTTACTATAGCCCAAACACATTGCAAGCAACCAAAAAAACAAAAGGGAGCCAACCAACAACACCATCCACACATCCAACTACAATCCAACAACACAAAGTACCCAACAACCTACCATTGAAAAAGCAACCGAAATCTAATAGCCTTCCATCCACATCTTTCAATAGAGAGAGCCTAGGAGGGAAAGGAGAAACAAAGAAAAGAAGATTCAAGGAGAAGGCCAAAAGAAGAAGCAAAATATCCACCCCAACACACTGGTTAGAGCTAAAGATAGACCATTACATTGACAAAACCCCTGCAAGGGATCCAAAGCACACACTAACAAGGATTTGCCACATCCCAAACATACCACAAGCAGCTAATAGAACATGAGGGGGCAAACCAACAACACCATCCACACATCCATCTATGACCCAACAAAACAGAGAACCCAATAGCCTACTATCAATAAAGTAACTGAAACCCAACAACTTTCCATCTGCATCTAGTAGTAGAGAGAGCCCAGGTGGGCAAGGGGAAAAAATGCAGAGAAGAGTCAAGGAGAGAGAAAACCAACAACACCATCCACACATCCAACTGTGACCCAACAACATAGAGAACCCAATAGCCTACCATTAACAAAGTAACTAAAACCCAACATCTTGCCATTTGTATCTAGCAACAGAGAGAGCCTAGGAGGGAAAGTGGAAACAATGCAGAGAAGAGTCAGGGAGAAGGCTAAGAAAAGAAATAAACCATTTTCCCCAACGCACTGGTTAGAGAAAAAGATAGACCATCCCATTGAAAAAACCCCTATAAGGGACCCAAAGCACATACCAACAAGGATTTCCCACAATCCAAAAGCACCACAAGCAACCAAAAAAATGCAAGGAAGCAAACCCATAGCACCATCCACGCATCTAGCCGCAACCCAACAACACAAAGAACCCAACAACCTGCCATCGACAAAGCAACTAAAATCCAACATCCTACCATTTGCATCTTCATCATTTGGTTCAGATTCTCCATCTCCCTCTCCCTCTAAAGAATTCAAACACCCACTCCCATTGCTCTTCCCACTTGCCATTGTTTCAAGTCTTCCAAATTATAGTTATAATGACTTCAAAAATTAATTTAAAAAAATGTTACAAAAAATCATGAAAAAATATCCATTCCTTAGATATTGATGTTAAGAATCTATATTTTAAAAAATAGAATTTTATGCTTTCTAGAAAAAAAGTTATGTTAGATGACATAAAAATTACTTTCTAAAAATATTTTTTACTATTTAAAACTAGTTATTAAAGGAGGTGTTGAAAGATTCGTGATTTATTTTTAAAAAAGTAGAATCTACACATAAATTGCCACAAATCACTAGTTCGCATTATCTTCAAATTCTTAATGGTTTAGCTACTATAGGTCTCAGAAGGCGAAAATTTAGTTAAAAATGTTTATAGAAATGTCCATCTTGGCCAAAAAGTGAGACTCATTATACTGGGATTACCCAAAGGTGTTTGAGTTTTTATGGCATTCCAGAGGGAGAAAACCATTCATTCAGATCCTTTTCAAAAATTTGATACCCATGGGGTCATGTGGGAAATAGTCCTTTAAGTGGTTATGCATATATTAGGCCTTTGTCTAGTCCACTTGGGTCTTCATTAACATTTACCTTTACCTTTGTTTGGTTTTAGAAGTTCATTGAGAACAAGTGGAACATCCACAATCATATGTACAAAACTAGTTCAGTAGCTCATTCCCACATAGTTTGCTTCTTTCTATTTTTGGTCTTTGTGGGACATCAACACACTATTGGTTATATTAGAAATATGGCTACCAAGTGAGAAATTCAATAAATTGGTCATTAGTGATTCCCTTGTAGAAAAATTACTTCCTACTAAACTTACATAAAGTTCTCTTCCAATCGAACTTCACATTTTTCTTTCTATGTAGTTTAGTTGGAAATCCCTGCAAACTTCAATCTTTTGCTTTCTACGAGAATCAAGGGGATAATTGAATTTTGTGGAAAAAATAATGGCATATGGACATATGTTGGAATTCACTTCCATTTTTCCACAAAAGCTATACTTAGCTAATTTAATTATATCAAGTTTTGAGAAGAAGCCGTCGAAATCTAAACTTCACCTTTTGGAATCCATCTAGTTTAGTTAGAAATCTCCACAAACTCAAACCTTCCTTGTGATAATTTTTCCTCCAATTTTTTGTGAAATCTAGTAGATCCAAAAAATCTGTCAAGAGCATAACTTGATCCTTTTTTACTCAAATTTCTCCAAATTTGAACTTGAGATACCCATTTGACCCTTCTTCTACAAGATAATTATTTTTTAAAATTTTTATACTTAACCAAAATTTGGAATTTTGGTGCAACCTTAGGTTCAAGCTCTGCATGACATTTGACATTGATTGATTGGCCCATAGGGTCTGGAAGAAAGCCACCATAGCAATTTTTCATTTTTCCAAACACTTTGGATGGTTGCAAAGAAAGGTCATTAGGAAATTGTGGGATTTCAAGGTGTATGTAGATAACATCCACACATCATGCAAAGTTCCACAATAATAGGTCATTGTGGGGCACTAGGTCGCATGAGGATATGCAAAGATCCAATTGGAATTGGACAATCCTAAAGCTCTACATTAGTGTGAATAAAGAACTTGGTGGAGAAATGGAATTGCAAGGATATGGTAAGGATCAAGATCACTCCAAAAGTCCCATAATGTCTGAATAGGGGTGAAAAATCCATAACTCCATAACTTGTGTAATTTTGATCCAAACTCCACCAAACATGACATACAAGAACATATTAAAATTTATAAGAAGGTGAAGGCAACACTTAGTTGAGAAACAATTGTAAGGCTTGGAAGTAGATTGCAAGCCACAAGGTCAAAAGAACACAAAATAAATCACAAAAAAATGTGGCCAACATATTGCAATATTTAATTCCTAATTTTGGCTCAAGTCTTAGTTAAAAATCCTCAAATTTTATTTCTCCACTATTAGGTCTTTAATTTTTTTGAAGGCCTATGAGAGAGTGAAATGAAATTTATTTTTAGATGGCCTTGAGTAGGATGCAAATATTTTGTAGCTAAATGTGATGGATGTCAGTAGAATAGAGGGGAGACTATCGAATCTCCAAGATTTCTATAACCACTTATTATTCTAGATAAGCATTGGGAAATATTTCTATGAATTTCATTATGAGGCTTCTAGTGATAGGAGGTAAATACATCATTCTAGTTATTAAATTGACTACTTGAAAAAATATGCCCATTCACTTGTATTAACTTATTGTTACATAATTTTGTGGTCACTTAAAACTTATTTGGTTTTATCATACACCATGAGATACCTTGCTCCATTATTGGTGATCACAATCCTACTTTTACTAAAAATATATAATAATAATTATTTAAGTTTTAGGGAACCAATTTGAACAATTTTAACTAATCATCTTGAAATTGACGACCATATAGAGGTTGTTAACATATTCTTTAATACTTGTATTTTTTATCTTATTAGTAGGAACAATTGGCCAATTGGTTACCTCTTGCTATGTGGTGGTGTAATACTACTTATCATAGTGCTTCCAAGATGACACCATATGAGGCACTCTATGGTGTCTTCCCACCTTCCTTGAGTACCTATATTCTAGTTTCTTTCAAGGTCAAAGTACAATTGACTATACTTTAGCCAAGCACAAGAATTTCTTTTGGTTCCATAAGGCCACTATGAAACTAACAAAAAATTACATGAAACAATAGGTGGCCAATCATTGGATAGAGTGTACCTTTATCATTGGTGATTGACTATTTCTACATCTCTAGCTATATAAGTAGATGCCATTATGGGGCAAGTGGAATCATAAGTTAGGTCCAAAATTATATGGCCCTTATCAAGTGATCTAACACATTGGTGAGGTGGCATACAAGTTGAAACTTCCATCCTCTTCTTAGATACAACTAGTTTTTCATGATTCATACCTCAATAAAGTGATTGGAATTGGTGCTTTATTCCCAATAGAACTACCAATATTATACAAGGAGGGATACACATTTTTGAACCTAAGGTTATATTGGAAAAATGCATCAAGGACAAAGAATTTTAAAGGGGAAGGAAATGTTATGAATCCCATTCTACTATGTAATATCTAGTATTAGTTAAGTGCACATGCTTTGTAATTTGTCCCTATATAATATTAAATAGAGGTTTGTATGCAAGTTCTTTGCATGCCACCCCACTAGTTGGTTAGAATTAAGTAATTATCTCACATGCATTGGATGTTAAGAGTTGTGTTTAGAAAGATTGTATATATTGCAATAGATTTTCAAATGAAAAGGATTAAAATTCAAACTTGTGTCATGCTTTAGGCCAATCTAGGGTTTTAAGTGAAATTTTTTCTCTTGAAATATTCTCAACTAAAATAATGGTGAATGTTGTCGTGAGTATGGAAGATTTAAAATTTTCACCCAATAGTGTTTTAGCTAAAACACTTTGTGTTGAAACTCTTTAGCATACAACCATACACAAAGGTACAATTTCAAAAAATATCGTATAGTAGTTTTAGTAGAAACAAGTTCACCCAAAAGTACACTATCACCAATTCTCCAATAGTTTTTCATAAAAATTAAAATGAGCTATATTTGTGCCAATTTCTTTAGTACATTCATATATGCAGTAATTTACATCTTAAGTTTAACACAAATAGATCACTAGATTTAAACATAGAGTTGATTTGATATTAAAAAACATATAACAAAATTATTTTTAAAAAATAACCAAAATATGATGTATTAGAAGTGGGAGACCTTTTCAAAATGATATACTTTGTTTTTATTTATGATAAATAATTAAGACATAAATTGGAGGTCTATCAAAAATTTAATATTTTTAATAAACTTGAATTTAACAATTTATTAAAAAATATATAATTATAAAAAATGGTTCATTTCTTTTTCATATACTAGCTATTTATTAAATGAGAAAATAATATTTACTATAACTTTAAACCTCATTTTTCTATTTTCTAATAATTTTATTATATTTTAAACTTTATAATAACAAAATCCAAATAAATTGCACGAAATATCATACATTAAATTATTTTTAAAATTCAAAATATATAGATAATTTTCTTACAAAATTACAAATATATGTAATAAATAAATTAATAAAGCTATGTAATAAATAAATTAATAAAGTTTTTAATATTTATAAAATTGAAAATAAATATACTTTTTAATTTAACTTTTATCTAACTATAATTTCTTAATATAATTAATCTTTATGCCAAAAATCAAAATAGTTTAAATACCTTTGTCTCTAAATTTAAATATAATATTTTAAAAAGTATCTTTATCTCTTTTCAATCAGAAAAATAAATGCTTCCTTAATAAGGATGAAAGGTAAAAGAGTAAGGTAATTTTAATATTATTTAATAAAATTAATAAGAAAAAATTAATAAAAACATTAATTTTTTAAAAATTTATAATATTAATAAAATTGAAAATAAATATTATTTTTTAAATTGAACTTTTTTGTATTGAATTAAGAAAAGAAAAAAATATTACATAAATGAACTACTTTCTACTAAATTTAAATACTTTCACTTCTTCTAAATTTAGACATAATATTTAATAAAATAAAAATAATTCTAAATTAAAATAAAACAATTCTTAATTTTTTTAAAAATATCTCGTGATGAATGTTTCGAGTGGATGGGGATGAAAATGATTAAGAATCTAATAACGAGAACAATTCTAATATAATATATTATTCAATAAAATGGAGGTGAATGCCTAATGTCTGGTAAGTGAGAATACATCAGAATGGAACCAAAGGATCACACCAGGCATCATCCTCCAAGGCAAGCAACTTGCACGAATCGAGCATCATCCTCGGAAAAGGGTAGTGAGATTGAAGATGGCTGTGTAAACCGTCGAGGAATAAGCGTCTATAATGGCCAGGGAGAGTGGTTTCATATATTTTTCTAGCAAAGAAACCGGTCTGGAGTATTCCATACCACGAAGCCGGCAAATTAAACCGAGGAGTATTCCATACAACGAAGACGGCATCATGGGGTAATAGGTATCGAGGACCAGTGAGAATATAGGTCTTTATATCTCTGGATGACCAATTTCCCACTTTTGCCGACCCGCTATTAACTATCGGAATGAAGACTCTGCAGGTAATGTTATGGATATTATTTGGTGGGATTTCAAAGACCGACATGTTCACCCACCCGGCTCTTATCAGCATTTGTTCCATTTCGCCTCTCTCAGCATGATTTTGTGTTTGCTGCGCATGAAGCTCGAAAACGTATGCCCAGAATTCCTCTTTAGGAATAGGCGCAATATATTCCAATGGTAATATGAAAGCCTTTATACGACCTTCCATCTCCTGCTGGATATCTTGATGTTCTCTCTGTGCTCAGGGAGTAGGAGATAGATGGATGAGGTACAGATGAATTGTTCCATTCCTTTTATAACTTTTTTTCTTCGTCTCCCAAGGAGATGAAGCGTAACGTCACAAATTCATATAATATTATTGTAATGCTGAAATTAGCATAGGTTTCCAGTAGGATAATTTTGTTTTAGTGTGATCTGAAAGTTTCTCCTCTAGTTCTCTTTTATCTTGATGATGGATTACGGAATGTGATCCAAAACATTGATGGAAACATCTCATACACAATCAAATCCAGAAACAATAATTTGAATTAGTTATATAGATTGTGGAAACTTGATATCACTAAAAGTTGGATTCTGGGATAGTTTCCGACAAAATGGGTGAGGTTGTATGAGTTCTGCTAGGGTTTTGTGTTTTCTACGGTCACCTTTTTGCGTCATACTGTGCACCCTACACAAGAAAACCCTCTTTTCTTGTATGTACGGCCGCATTTACTGCGCTTTTTGTTTTAATATGCCTTCAACTAGCTCTAACCCAACAGTTCTTGCCGGTGTTAGCGGTTCGACGGTGATAATCAATGGCTCCTTCGAACAAGTGTCCCCGAAAATTTGTTCCAAAAGTCTTTCACAAGGTAAGTGCTCTGATTCACCAACTGATGTGGTTTTGTCTGTACCAGATTTTGATACTGCCTGTTAATGGCTTGAGCAATACACCCTTGTTGGGTATTTTGTTGGGAGGACTCCCCCTGAAAGTGTGCTTATAAATTAGGTTAACAAGGCTTGGTTCCCTCATGGGGTTCGCCTTGATATGGTCCAAAACTTAACCAAGGGTTTCTTTTTGTTCTGCTTTGCGGCGGTCAACCATGTGCAGGCCATCTTAGGCCATGGGCCCTAGTATGTTTGGTCTTCTCTGTTAGTTTTTCAAGCATGGACTCGTGAATTTTCTATCTCAGACGACACCAAGTTGCGGGTCCCAGTCTGTATTGAATTCCCTGTTCTACCCTTTCCTTGTGTGCCGTTTTTGAATAGTATAGCCTCCTCACTGGGGATGGTTATTTGCATTGAGCTAGATAGGTTCTTTCAAGCCCACCCCCAAAAGAGGGTTTGTGTGGAAGTGGACCTTTCCAAAGATTTAAAAAACTCCATTGATATCCAAATTGGAGCTCTTCGCCACACCTAGAAGGTCACATATTTTAATTTTCCCAACACGTGTTATAGGTGTCAGTCAGCAGACCACAAGATGAAGGATTGCCCTTTAGCAGTGCCTCGTACCCCTTCTCCACCACGAGATGCTGAAAAGCCTCGTTCAGCGACTGCATCTGCTGCCAAACCTGATGCAAAATGGACTATGGTTACAAATTGGAAGAATAAGTCCATTGGTCTTGGGTCGGGTCCTATGACCTTTGAGCCAGTGAAAGATGTTTCAGACCCTTCTGTGAAGGGGAAAGAAGCTTCAGTTGGAGCTGATTATGTTTCACAGTAGCCTAGGCCAAAGGCTACGCCTCGGCTGACTACTATTATGTTAACACAACCAAATGTGTCTTCTCCTGTGATAGGAGCTCACATGCGTTCTCACAACCCTTCCCCTCTTAGGGAAGAAGGGGAATATGTTCATGAAAAGTGGAGGATTTCCTCCTCATCCATTCAGATTGGATCAGTTCTGGCATAATTTTTACAGAATCGTTTCTCTTCTTTGAATGAAGAGGAATCGGGTTTCAAAAACATGGAGGAGTTTCACTCATGAAGATCCTTTCATGGAATGTTCGAGGTCTGACAAACCTTTCCAGAAAGTATTCTATCAGGGATACCTTGTGCAAGTACTTTGGTGTTGAAGTGCTTTGTTTCCAAAAAGTTAAAATTTGTGGTTTTTTTCTTGCTACGGCTAGTCGTTCTATTTGGCCAGTTTGTACTACCCATGATGTTGGGCGTGGCGGAGCTATCACCCTTTTGGCCCCACGGTGGCACTCCTCTATGGTCGACTATGGGTCTGATCCCACTTATCGGCTCATCTAGATCCTTCTCAACATTGATAATCATTCCTTTGGTATTATTAATGTCTATGCTTCTAATGATGTTGTGGAATGCTCTTTGCTCTGGCGTTGGATTGCTGATTCTTTACCAGTTGCTACCTTGTTACTCTGTGGGGACTTCAATATGGTAGAAATAGCATCTGACAAAGATGACACTTTTCCATTCAGATGGAAAGCTAGGGAAAGGGAGGTGTGGTTTTACATGCGCAATAAATTGGGTCTTTTTGATCCCAATGTTGGTCGCCACCATTCTCATTCTCTTTAGCACACTTGGTGCAATTACTGAGCTGGTTCTGACAGAATACTTAAGCACCTTGATCATGCCATGATCTTGGTGCAATATTTTCTCATTTGATAGCTCCTCTCTCCCGGTTAAGCCATTAGTGGATGTGACTTTGTCAGACCACTTCCCCATTTATTTTTGCATTGAATGGGAGACTCGACAACCTAGTACGTGTAAAACTCAATTTTTTTTAAACACGCCTTTACTCTACCACAAGCCTACCCTGGCCCACATTCGTAGAGTTTGGAATTTGGAGTGCATGCCAACTCATCATATAGGCTAAATTTCTTGGTGGAATGAGGCTATCATCCGCACGGCTAGATTTTTACGCATTTATGGGTGCCAACTGGCTATTCTTTGTCGGTTGTCTTATGAGGCTACCACCGCTGACATCCATGCTGCCTTCGAGGATTTGGCGGCCAACCCCTTTTCTCCTTCATTACAAGTCAGGGTGGTGGAGCTAAGGCATAAGAAATAAATAGCTGACAACTATGCTGCTAGAGGAGTGCAAATCAAAGTCCGGTTACATTGGCTAAAAGTTGGTGATCGTGCCTCCAAAGAGTTTTTTTTGGCTCTGCGTGCCAGGCACTCATCCCCGGGCATTAAAAAAATAAAAAAATGGTGCTTAGGTGCTCTCTAAGCTTCCTGACATTCTCCAGGCCTTTGTGCGTCATTATGAGCAAGTTTTCACTACATAGGAAGTCACGTCTGTGCGACAACAAGCCCTTCAGGATTGCCTTGCTATTGTGCCAAATAAGCTTTCTTCAGCTCAATTTTTTTTTTGTGATGAACTTTTATCAGTTGATGATCTCAAAGAGGCTATCTACTCCATGGTTGATGACAAAGCCTTGGGAATTGATGGATTCCCTTATGAATTCTACAAAGCCATGTGGGACTATATTGGGCATGATCTGCATCAAGTTTACTTAGAAGCTTTTCATTCTAATTCCCTAGGTAACTTAATTAATAAAGAAAACATAAAATTCATATCTAAACTGGGTGACCTAGAAGACATTTGCATTTGAAGATCTATCACGCTTCTTAATGTCTCCTACAAGATTATCGCTAAGGCTTTGGCTCTTAAAATCCACCATCTTCTACCTCAGATTGTGCGCTCGGAACAAATTGGGTTTATGAAATTTAGATTTATTTTGGATAATATCATCACTATTTGGGAAGGCATGGAATGGGCTAGACACTCAAACCAGAAAGCCATATTCATTAAGATTGACTTTGCCAAGACTTATGATCGCATTGAATGATTGTTTATTCTTGCTATGCTGCAAGCCTTGGGTTTTGGGCCCAATTTCATTCAATCTATTCGAATGCTCTTTGCAGATGCCTCAGC
This sequence comes from Sequoia sempervirens, assembly GCA_007258455.2. Taxonomy (NCBI): domain Eukaryota; kingdom Viridiplantae; phylum Streptophyta; class Pinopsida; order Cupressales; family Cupressaceae; genus Sequoia; species Sequoia sempervirens. Next base: position 1,170,317,732 of record VDFB02271358.1, read on the forward strand.
TTGTATCACCATCAATGGTCATCAATCCTTTGCCTTTGGAATCTTTCGTTCCATTAAGCAAGGGTGCCCACTGGCCCCCTCCTTATATGTGCTTGTAGCCGAGGGTTTTGGTTACCTTTTGGCCAATGCGGTTTCCTAGCGGCGAGTCAAGGGCATTTCTCTACCCAACTCTCAGGCTCAACTTGTTAATGGTCATTTTGATGATGACTCATTCCCCACCCTTCTGGAGGATGAAGATTCCATTGCGGTGACTCTTGAGTGTCTTAATACCTTCTATCTTGCTTCCGGCTCTGCCATCTAGTGGCATAAAACATTATGTTACCGACAGTCTATCTTTCCCTCTCCGCTTTGACTGCAACAATATGGTTGTAAGTGGATTGAGCCTGGTGAAGTTTTTCTGTTTCTGGTAATTCCCTTTGCTTTTCAGGCGTCTCTGACTGAGCTTTGGCAAGCCTTTCTCTCTAGAGTTGAGCAAAAGCTTGCTTATTGGGTTACCAAGCCCCTCTCTTTAGCAGGGAAATTCCAGGTGTGTTCCAAAATCTTGACGGCCACCCATGTTTATTATTCTTCTTGTTGGGCCCCCTCCAAAGCTACCTAGATGGCAAGCTTGAGAAGCTTCTTTGTGACTTTTTCTGGGCCTCCTTCGAAAATCACAAAGGGTTTCATTGTGTGGCCTTGGAATTCTGTTTCCTTTCCAAAGACTCGGGAGGTCTTGGGTTGTTATCTACTCAACGACAAGAGATTGCTCTGTGTGTTAAATGGATTATTTGTGCCCTTATTGGGGATGAGGCCTAGAAAAGTCTTCTCAGGCATAGTACTCAATCTGGCTTCCCTGTTTATAGACCTTCCTGGAAGGGGATTGGCTTTCAAACCCTTCCGGTCATGAATGAACCAATCCAAATTGTTGGGATTTTTGTGGCCAAAAAAATTTGGTGGGCCTAGGAAGCTGTCAAACCTTGGCTCCATTGGGCTGGCTCTGGTTTTCGAGATGGGCTCTCTCTTAACAAGCACAATATTTGGTGGTCGCCTCTTTTTGCTAGCAATGGTCAGCCATTGGCTAAGTCGCCTGGGCTTAAGGCACTCAGATTTCACAAAAAGGGTATCAAGACCTTGCAACAGATTTTTTCCAGACCCACCATGCATATCATGCCGTGGGATATTTTTCGTGCCTAGTATAGGCTTCATAACTAGGACCATGCTACTTATGATGGTCTGGTGAATGCCATTCCTGCTTGAATGCTTCATAAGGTTGGAATTCGTGGAACCAAATCTTGGTGGAAAAATTGGAAGTGGTATCCAGATACCCCTTTTAGGAACTACAAGCCTCGGCTTGGTTATAGGTGGCTCTCACCACATTTTCCTATGATTTAGAGTTTGAACCAGAGGTGGCTTCTTTAATCTCCTGCTCATGTCTGGTGTAAAATATTTTCTTCCACTTGGTCTGCAAGTGTTGAGATGAAGCTTGCATAGTTTGCTTAGTGTATTCTTTTCCAGGGCTTGCCTGTGGGCTCTCGGTTGGTCCACCTGTGGGTCTGGGACCCTTGCTGCCCTTTTTGTGGGCAAGCTGAGAATTTTAAGCATCTTTTCTGGTTTTGTCCCAGAGCTCAGCAACTTTGGACTTGGATTCATGAATTTTTTTGGCCCTTTTGGCCAGAACCTTTCTCCTAGCATATGGTGTTGCTTGGAGATTCTCCCAAAATTCCTACAAAATTCAACCAACTTTGGCACACTTTCAAGGTAAAAATTCTCTTCAATATTTGGAAAGACAGAAATGCTTACATTTTTTCATATACTCAAATGGATATTCATGTATCTTTATATGCTAAAGCTATGCTTTTCTTTAATGTGCTTTTATAGGTTCAAGTGCAAGCTAACAAAGTTGCACTTGAGGTTTCTCACCTCCAGGTTCTCTTGGACCACTGGGGTAATGCCCCTTGTATTGTTGCTTGAGTCCCTGCTTCACCTACCTCTTCCCATAGCCGGTTGTCCTCCAGGGGCTAGTAGCAAAGTGGCTTTGCGCATCCCCGTTCACAACCCTCGCCTTGGCAGGATTTTCACACTCCTTGGTGAAACCATTCTCCTCGGCTGCTGGCTAGCCAGGGGTGGCCTTCTGGTGGTGCTTCAGGGAGCGGTGGTGGTGGTTTTGGGTGGCCCTTTGATGATCCTCCTGCTTCTAGCTTTGGTTGGCCAATCACTGGTAAAGGGTTCCTACATCTGGCACTTGCAATCTTGGCCCTATGCGAGAAGAAGATAAAGAGAAGAAAGATGTTGATGATGGTTGGGGTCGTCCTCCTGATGTCACTCCAAACCCCGCTGATGTATGGGGGAAATTTTTTGATGACAAGGACCCTTCTGGCTCTGCTAGCACTACTCTGGCCGCTTAATGACCTTTTTTATCTTTGTAATTTTAGACTTTTGGGCTTAGCCCACTTGCTTTGTTAATTTTCTAGGCCTTGCCCATGTGACTCTTGGGGCATGCCTTTCTACCACCCACCCTTTTTTGTAAGGGAAAATTGGTGGAGAAATTGGGAACCTCCAAAACAGTAGTGCCTTCGGTAACTTTCATTTCGATTAGGTTGCCTTAAAGACACGTACAACTATATCCTAAAGCGGAACATACACAGTTTATTTCCCACACTGATCCTTATGAGAGAATCGCATGTAAATTCAACAACAAGCAATGACAAATTCTAGAAATAGAATCAACACAGATGAAAGATAAGATAAAAATTAGAACACAAAGATTTACATGGGGAAAATCCTCTTGGATAAAAAACCCCACACTCCAAAGATCGAGCCATTGTATTATTCAACAACAAAATGGTTACAATATACAATTTAGGCTCATAGCCTCTTTAGAGATTACATCTTGTTCATCTGGATACAACTGGTAGCAACTGGTCAACACATCAAACCATACAACCTTCACACTATTACAATACCCTCACATAGTATATAGTGCAGATCAATAGGAGAGAGATCAAACATGATTCATGATCAGAAGAGATTCAGACAGAACCCTGCTTCTGTCTTCTTCAACTTCAGCCTCATGGCCTCGACCTTTTAGCCAACCACTCTGCCCTTCTCACTTCTTCTCTCTCATCGACTCCAGCTCTCTGGCTTATCAACTTCCTTCTCTCTTACTCTAACAAAACCAGCATGTCCAATGCATACATATATGCATTCATTCTCAACAGTCAGAAAAGCAATTACCGACTCAACATCATCATCGTAATGTAGATGTTTCCACTCTGGTGTAGATTTTACCTTCCACACAGAAACAGTTGCAACAATTCACATTCTGCCTTCTTGGGTTGGTCCTCATTGAACCACGTTGGACAGTCTTCACTCGGTCAACATCGATCAACTTGTGTCGCATGTTAGTGAGACACAAGAAGTGTCTCCCTAATGCCACAAGACCTGTTTACATGTTGTCACCAAGAGTTGTCTCCATCGGCAAGAGGCTCCATCGAGCAAGAGGCTCCATCGAGCTTATAAGTTGCTTCGACCTCAACATGCTCATTGGTGAGACTATCGCTATCGCCAGGAGATCACATTGACGTCATCAAGTCATACCAAAACCCATTGTATTCTTATTAGCATCCATCTATCGGCAAGAGTCACTTCATCAGCATGATCGGTGAGACCTCTCAGCAACCTTTAGTTGAACTCATCCGCAAACGCTATCGCTAAGACATTCAATTGTCGCCAAGAGGTTTCACCGAGGTCTTCAAGTCGCTTAGACGTGAATATTCTCATTGGCAAGACTATTGTCTTTCGCTTAGACCTCACACCGAGCTTCATGTTATACTAATCTCCGAACAACAGTCGGCAAGACTTCCCTCTATTGCTAAGAGGTTACAACGATATTCACATTTCACCCCGAAGACTTCTATTAATTGGAAAGACATTCGTCTTTCGCCAAGACGTTACACCGAGCCTTCATGTGTTACACCGAAGTTACACAGCCCTTGGCGAGACCATTGCAGTTCGCCAAGACCTCTCACTGAGAAAACATGTCTTACCGAGTCGGCAAGACTTTTGTCTTTCGCCGAGTCTTCATACCGATCTCCTTATGTTACATCGATGACCCCTAACGATGTCACTGAGACATCTCCTGGTCGCCAAGAGATCATGCCGATAGGAACAAGTCATATCGATTTCTTCATCGGCTAGACAGACCGAAGGTCATGTCAATATCAGCAAGACTTCCTATCGTCGCCAAGACTTCTCACCGAGACCCCTTGAGTTAGCATGAGTGTATACTGTTGGTGAGACATTCCTCCATCGCCAAGAGATCATCCCGAATGTTCAAGTCACCCCGACATACGCTAGGCACTCGATAAAAAACCTTATGTCACCGAGACATTCCACTCGGTAGGAGATTATAGCAAAGCCCACAAGTTACAATGATAGGCTTCTTTGGCAAGACAAAAGCATTGTCTTGGCGACATGAGCAAAACACAAGGTAAACCGCCAGTCGACCAGACAATAGGAATGTCACAGTGACTATGCTTTCTCAAAAGTTTCAGCCTGTGAGATTGAGGCATATTTTCCAACAATCTCCCACTTGACGAAGATCACACAGGAACCTCCAAAGCAACCAAAAACTAAGATCACATTAGCTCCACCAGTTCAAACCTTGCAACACTCAAGACACCCGATCAACATGATTCCATAGATAACAGTCCATTAGACACTTTGTAACAAAGACCAGGCATCCAACTGCAACTTACTGTCCAACAAAGCAACCAATCACAGCCTTTCAGGAGACCACATAGACCTCAACATGCTCTCATGCTCTATCAAGAATTCTGCTCCAACATCCAAGATGTCCACCATTCAAGCAAAAATCCTGTCATCTTCCACATGTGGAAGAAAGATACATCACAAAGGTGAATAAGCACCATTCCAACAAACACAAGCAAAAGATCCCAGTGATATCACCAACAAGATACTGCTACCACTTCACTGTGCTCAAACACTATACAGAAGCAATGTCAACTTCGAAGCTTCAATCAAAACACAACAGTGAAGTCATTATCCAGAAAAAAGATATTAAAAATCAGCTAGAACAACAATTAGACTGACTGCTTCCATCCAACTGATAAACCCACGCGACTGGAAATAGCACCCACAGCTCGTGCTATTCCATCCAATCTCACATACCTCACAGGTATCACCATTAGTAAACTTATGCCAATCTATAACCAACTCATTAACATCAAATACAAGCTCCAAGTGTCAACTAGTCGAAGACGACAAGACACATACATGAACTCCGGTGAAGGAGCACCGTAAGGTCTTTTGGAAGATCTTAGTGATTTTTTGGCTTGTAGGTGGTTCTAGCCAACCACCAAGGGAATAAGGACTATTTTATAAAGTCGCAAGTGTGTTTTTCATGTGTGTGTTATGACAAACATAGGTTGGTTTAGAGCTTTGAGGTTTGGAAAAGTCTTAGTGTAGAGTTTAGGAAAAACTAGTCAATGTTGTCTTAGGAATTTGGCCTAAAAGTTCAAAAAAAGGCATTAATGGTGTTCTAATCCCGACCTAAGGGTCCTAGCACATAGGAGAAAGGTATATAAGGTCATCCAAACCCTAATACCTGGGTTGGAAGTTCATTTTCATGAATTGAGACTTGGAGAGCATTTTTGTGTGATTGGAATTCAACAACTTTTGAGTGCATTTTTGTATTTGAGCCTTCATCCAGTCAAGAATGGATTGAAAGGGATATCCTGATGCTTTGAGTGTTTCATTTGTGTCATTTACTTACTGTACTTAGCATTAGATTAGTCATTTAGACCAATTGGTTAAGGTTTTGCAAGTTTTTGGGTTTTTGGATTCACTGCCGGTTTGGGAATAATGAGTCCCACTTGAATTCCCGTTGCTTTCCTCTCATGGCCACTTGGAATCAATCTGGGGACTATGTAAATAATGTACATACAGGTTTAGGAGTCTTTATTTGCAGGGGAAGTGAAGAAACTATCAAGCACTAGGCGAGTGTAAGTGCATTTTGGCTAGTGGCTTGGAGAGGACAGCAGTAAAGAAAGCTGCTAAATGGATTAGTTTGTGCCAATCAAGAGCATGGGAGTGTGGGCACATGTATTCTAGACATGTGTGTGCAAGGAGGAGAGTTGATGAGGTCATTGAAGCCCTCAAAGTTGGGAAAAGGAGCTAAAACCCTTGAAACTGTTGAATTTAGGGAGGTATGAGGATAGTCATATGAAAGGCCACTTGGGAGACCTTACACCTGGTAAATATTGAAGCCTAGGGTACCACTAGAAATAATATCAAAAAATATTTGGGGGTTGTTAAGACCGTTTTTGAGGAAAGCCAAGAAAACGGGTTCTAGGAGGCCTAGTGGCGAATTGAGAGTGTTGGTGAAGATTTTGAAATTGGTGGAGAGACCTATAAGGTGTTAGGGGTTTAGGAGAAATCCCTAAGTAGGGTAGAGTGGAATACCCTAAGAAGACCAAAGAATAGGTCTTGGGAAGAGCAAGAGTGCTCTTGAGGTATAGGGCTCCCCATCAAATTGGTATCAAAGCCAATAAAGGCTTGGGAATTGAAACTAGTAAATATCAGAGGGAAGTGAATCCATAGGAGAGAATACCATGGTGACCAATGCAGAGCTAGCTAGAGACTTGACAGAGCAGCAAGGGAAGAATAGGCTTCTTGAAGAGGCTATGGAAGAGATGAAGCAAAAATTGGAAGAAGTTGCTGAAACAACAAGCAAGATGAAAGTGCAGTTGTCAGAGGACAAAGGCAAGGGTAAATACCAAGTGGAGGAGGACATAGAACCAAAACCTGGCCCTCCATTAGTAGAGGAACCCTTCCTCAAAGCCTTGAAGGAATTGAGTGGCAAGGCACTTGAAGGTGTTCCAGTGTTCACAGGGAGAATGGATGTAGAGTTGGTTATGGAATGGATAGAGGGAATGGAGAATCACTTTGAATGTGATGGAATTACAGGAGCACAAAAGGTGAAGATATCCAAATCAAGGTTAAGAGGACAAGCATTAACTTGGTGGAAATTTCTACAAGAAGAAAGAGAGAAGGAAGGCAAGAAACCCATAGGAAGTTGGAAGACAATGGTGGCTAAAGTGAAGGAGAACTATCTACCTGAGGACTATGAAATTCAATTACACAAGAAGAGGCAAAATCTCAGACAAAGAGACCTAGATGTAGTTGCATATACAGAGGAGTTCCAAAAACTAAGCCTTAGATCTAGAGTGCAAGAAGATGAAAGCATCAAGGTGGCTAGGTATCTAAACGGTCATAGGTGGAGCATCCAAGAGGAGTTGAGTCTTTTCACCCTTACTACCCTCCATAGCTGCTATCAAATGGCTATTAAGGTGGAAGAGAAATTGAAAAAGAAACAAGGTTCCAATACTAGGGGTAAAGGAAGAGGTAGAGATCCTAGAGGTTGACATAGAGGAGGTTTTTGTGGAAGAAGCCAAGAGAACAAAGGGCAAGGTGATTCCAAAAGTGGAGAGCAGTCCCATGAGACAAATAGTAGAGGGGGTTATAGAGGTAGAAGCTCAAACAATGGAGGAAGAGGCAGATCGGGAGGCTTTGGGAGAAGCTCTTATTTTGCTTCCATGAAATGCTACAATTGTGGAAAGTTGTGTCATCTGGCTTATAGGTGTCCTGACAAGCCAACATCTTCACAAAGTGAGAGGAAGATCAACTATGTTCAAGAAGAGGACTGCTCCAAACAATCAGAGGTGAGTCTAGATTCAGAGAAAGGTGAGAATCTCATGTTAAGGAGAATTTTGATCAAAGCACCTACCGAGGAAGAACACAAACAAAGGAGAGCTCTTTTTAGAGTCAAGTGCAAGATACTAGGAAAGGTTTGCAAGGTCATCATTGATTCAGGGTCTATTGATAATATCATCTCAGAGGAGGCAGTACAAAAGTTGAAACTCACCAAGATACCCCATGTGTGCCCTTACAAGGTTACTTGGTTGAACAAGGGGCAGAATATACTAGTCAATGAACAAGTGTGGGTTGAGTTTACTATAGGAAAGTATCATGATAGGATACCATGTGATGTGTTACCAATGGATGTATTCCACCTACTGCTTGGCAGACCATGGCAATATGATAGGGAGGCAGTGCATCATGGCAAGGAGAATAAGTATTCATTCAAGAAGGATGGAGTGACTTACAAAATATAGTCTTTGTTAGAAGAAAATATGGTGGAAAAGGTAGAAACTAGTGTCCTTTTGTTGAGTGGAAAGGAATTTCTAAAAGACATCAAGGTGGAAGGAGTTGTCTATGCAATCATGTTGAAGCCAAAGGAAGAGGAGTTACTTAATCAGCTACCTATGACAGCAAAAGTGAAGCGACTACTAGATCAGTTCAAGGACATTATTTGTGAAGGTACACTAGCTACACTACCACCTAAGAGAGCAATCAATCATCAAATAGACTTTATACCAGGAGCAACACTACCTAACAAGGCTGCATACAAGATGACACCAGAGTAGAGCAAAGAGATAGCAAGGCAAGTTCAAGAACTTTTGGACCAAGGGCTGATCAGAAAGAGCATAAGTCCATGTGTTGTTCCAGTTGTGTTGGCACCTAAGAAGGGAGATAAGTGGGGGATGTGTACTAATTCTAGGGCCATAAATAGGATAACCATTAGATATAGGTTTCCTATTCCTAGGATAGAAGATCTAATGGACTATTTAGGGGGTGCTAAGTTCTATTCCAAAATTGATTTGAAAAGTGGCTATTATTAGATTAGGATGAAAGAAGGAGATGAATGGAAGTCAACATTTAAAACCACAGAAGGGTTGTATGAATGGTTAGTGATGCCATTCGGGCTTACAAATGCACCTAGCACTTTTATGAGGGTGATGAATGAGGTCTTGAAGGACTACATAGGAGTATTTGTGGTTGTCTACCTAGATGATATCCTCATCTTTAGCAAAACAAAATAAGAACATATGAAGCACGTAGAACTTGTGTTGAAGAAAATTCAAGAGGAGAAGCTCACCATCAATCTTGAGAAGAGTGTGTTCATGAAGCAAGAGTTAGTCTACCTAGGATTTGTGGTATCTGAAGGGAGCTTGAAGATGGATAAAAGCAAGGTTGAAGCCATTCTTAGTTGGCCTACTCCCAAGACAGGGACAAAAGTTAGGAGTTTCCATGGATTGGCACAATTCTATAGGAAGTTTGTGAGAAGGTTTAGTGAAATTTGTGCATCGGTTCTTGACACCATTAAAGGAGGACTGAAAACAAAGTTTGTGTGGACCAAAGAAGCCAATGAAGGGTTTGAAAGATTGAAGAGGGAGATAGCTACCCAACCTATCCTAGTTTTACCAAGTTTTGACAAGCCATTCATAGTGGAATGTGATGCAAGTAACATAGCAGTTGGGGCTGTTCTAAGCCAAGAAGGTAGGCCAATGGAATTCTTTAGTGAAAGGTTGAATGAAGCAAAGTCTAGGTACTCATCCTATGACTTAGAGCTATATGCTTTAGTGTAGGCTCTTAAGAAGTGGAGGCACTACCTATTGCCAAAAGAATTTGTGGTATACACTAACAATCAGGCCTTAAGCTACATAAATACTCAAGAGAAGCTCAGTTTGAGGCACATCAAGTGGATGGAGTTTTTGTAGTCATACACCTTTACCATCAAGCATAAGAAGGGGGTTAACAACAAGGTGGTTGATGCTCTTAGTAGGAGGTTGCTTACTGTCCAAGAGACACAGTTACAAAGCATAGGGGTTGAAGGATTCAAGGATCTATATGAAGGAGATTCTGATTTCTCAAAAATATACCAGGTATGTACTAATTTTGAGAACCATTTTCAATGTGAATATGCTAATTACACCTAAAGGTTCCTAAAGGTTCTATGAGAGAGAATCTGATCCAAGAAAAGAATAATGGCAGTTTGAGTGGTCACTTTGGTTTGAACAAGACACTAGACTTAGTGGAGAGGTTCTATTGGTGGCCTAAGATGCAAAGAGATGTAAGAAGATATGTTGAACAATGTGGAGTATGTCAAAAGGAAAAGGGAACATCAAACAATGCAGGTATTTACTAGCCATTACCCATTCCAAATAGACCATGGGAATGCATAAGCATGGACTTCATAGCAGGTCTACCTAGGATGCCAACTGGTTTGGACAGTGTGTTTGTTGTAGTGGATAGATTCAGCAAGATGAGCCATTTCATACCATGCAAGACAACACATGATGCAAGTCATATTGCACACCTATTCTTCAAGGAAGTAGTGAGGATACATGGGTTGCCAAGGAGCATAGTTGCAGACAGAGATGTGAAGTTTATGGGGCATTTTTGGAAAACTCTTTGGAAGAGGCTAGGAACCAACTTGTCTCATAGCTCGACATATCATCCACAAACGGATGGACAAAAAGAGGTGATCAATAGGGTACTTGGGAACTTGTTGAGATGCTTAACTAAGGAGTATGGACAAGGATGGGAGCAAGTGATTCCACAAGCAAAATTTGCTTACAATGATAGCACAAATAGGACTACAGGTAAGAGTCCGTTTGAGATAGTCTATGGTTTACATCCAAGGGGTGTACTTGAGCTTAGATATCTAAAAGGATATGAAGGGATCAGTGGACATGCTGATGATTTTGCTCAGTCAATGAGAGAGGTTCATGAGCAGGTCAAGAAGACATTGATAGAGGCTAATCAAAAGTTGAAGGCTAAGAGAGATGAAGGGAGAAGAGAATTACAATTTGAGATAGGTGATTTGGTAATGATAGACTTGAACAAGGCAAGGTTACAGAAAGGCATACCAAGCAAGCTGCAGATGAAGAGGATAGGGCCATGTAAAGTGTTGGCTAAGTATGGATCAAATGCTTACAAGGTGGAGTTACCCAAGGAGATGGCTATTTCTCCTATCTTCAATGTGAAAGACTTGGTAAAGTATAAAGGACCATAAATGGATGACGAACAGTACAATGCTGAGATAAAAAAGGATGCCGAAGCACTCAAGGTACCTGATCAGATCAGACCACAAGTGGACAAGATTTTAGACTCAAGGGAGAAGAAGACTAGGCACAAGACATACAAGGAGCACCTAGTGAAGTGGAAACATCAACCAGAGTCAGAGGCTACTTGGTTAGCAGAAGGTGACTTTAAGAAGCATGGAATTAGTGAGGAGCTCTTGTCACCACAGGTTCCTTAACTTATTTGCTGCAGGGGAGAATGGTGCAGGAGCACCTTAAGGTCTTTTGGAAGATCTTAGTGATTTTTTGGCTTGTAGGTGGTTCTAGCCAACCACCAAGGGAATAAGGACTATGTTATAAAGTCCCAAGTGTGTTTTTGATGTGTGTGTTATGGAAAAATTAGGTTGGTTTAGAGCTTTGAGGTTTGGAAAAGTCTTAGTGTAGTGTTTAGGAAAAACTAGTCAATGTTGTCTTAGGAATTTGGCCTAAAAGTTAAAAAAAAGGCATTAATGGTGTTCTAATCCCGACCAAAGGGTCCTAGCATGTGGGAGAAAGGTATATAAGGTCATCCAAACCCTAATACCTAGGTTGGAAGTTCATTTTCAATAATTGAGACTTGGAGAGCATTTTTGTGTGATTGGAATTCAACAACTTTTGAGTACATTTTTGTGTTTAAGCCTTCATCCAGTCAAGAATGGATTGAAAGGAATAACTTGATGCTTTGAGTGTTTCATTTGTGTCATTTAATTATTGTACCTAGCATTAGATTAGTCATTTAGACCAACTGGTTAAGGTTTTGCAAGTTTTTGGGTTTTTGGACTCACTGCCGGTTTGGGCCAGTTTTGGGAATAATGAGTCCCACTTGAATTCCCATGGTTTTCCTCTCATGGCCACTTGGAGTCAAGCTGGGGACTATGTAAATAATGTACATATAGGTTTAGGAGTCTTTATTTGCAAGGGAAGTGAAGAAACTATCAAGCACTAGGCGAGTGCAAGTGCATTCTGGCTAGTGGCTTGGAGAGGACAATAGTAAAGAAAGCTGCTAAATGGATTAGTTTGTGCCAATAAAGAGAATGGGAGTGTGGGAACATGTTTTCTAGACATGTGTGTGCAAGGAGGAGAGTTAAGGAGGTCATTGAAGCCCTCGAAGTTGGGAAAAGGAGCTAAAACCCTTGAAACCCTTGAATTTAGGGAGGTATGAGGACAGTCATATGAACAGCCACTTGGGAGACCTTACACCTAGTAAATATTGAATCCTATGGTACCACTAGAAAGAATATCAAAAAATATTTTGGGGTTGTTAAGACTTTTTTTGAGAAAATCCAAGAAAACGGGTTCTAGGAGGCCTAGTTGGGGCAAAAGGCTACAAGGCGTAAAATGGAGTTTTTCAAGAAAGCGATGGAAGAATGGTGAAAGAATCCAATGAGATGGATCAGTGAGGTGTCAAATAAAAAAAGAGACAGTAGAATAGCTTTTCCCAACCCCGGGAGTGGTTAGGACACTTTGGGTTAGTTTGGAGCCTAGGGAAGCCTAGTGGCGAATTGAGAGTGTTGGTGAAGATTTTGAAATTGGTGGAGAGACCTATAAGGCATTAGGGGTTTAGGAGAAATCCCTAAGTAGGGTAGAGTGGAATACTCTAAGAAGACCAAAGAATAGGTCTTGGGAAGATCAAGAGTGCTCTTGAGGTATAGGGCACCCCATCAAACTCCCACTTCCTGAGTAATCCAGATCTGAAAGATCAAAAGGAATCACAAGTCTACCACTAACATAACATAGAAATGTAACCATGTAGTACCAAGGAAATATCCACAATGATATGCACAACCTACAACAATCTGCCACAAGAAACATTTCTCTCACCACAAACCTTCACGGCCATAGAGAGAAACTCTGCACATCATGTTCTTGTCGAGCGTCCTCCTACATACACTTATAATTGCTAGCTATGTCAAGAATGATCTTCTTCACATCCAAAAATCCTTAACAACATCCATCCGTTCAATCACCAAGATCAAACCATCTTTAAAAACAACATGGATGTTAAGCATCTCAAAGAAGATCAAGCTAGTTCATTCCCCATTTCAGGAAATTATCCCATACAACATCACCTACCAATTCTCATTAGTAAAAAGGAGATAAAACAAAACTGTACATATTTCACTATGAATCTTCTAGAACTATTAGACAACAATTCAAGATCTATATCATGAAAGTGAACTTAATAAAACACATCTGAAGGATATAAAGGGCCAAATACCTTTCAGATAAACTGCCGAGTAGACCAAGAGTGGGAATGAGAATACTCCTTCAGGATATACAAGCCATCATTACTAATCCAAGAGCAATCTCATCATTGGTCTCTATTGAAATCACGTTCAACCAAGGTGTAGGCTTCTCGGACTTTCTGCTGGAAACTTCACCAAGAATTAACAAGCAGCAACACTTTTCTCATAAGAGAAAGTTAGCCTCACCTTATTCTTCATGTATCCATGAGTACTAGCAACCGATCATCTCATGCTAAACTTCAACTGCATTACTACACTATCACGAAGTACCAAGCAAATAATCAAAGCACCTAATACACAAAGAATTACCTGACCACTGTCAAAGCTCCAATCATCTAAATCAAGAACTTATCATGACACCATGATCTACTCATCCCCATAGGAGATTCCATGCTTCAAATGACCTCACCATTGTCTCAAGTACAATGCACAATGCCAAAACTCTAGTGCATAAACAAGAGTATACCATGACATACAATAAATAGACTCAAAAACAAACATCACCTGTTAAGCACCACCAACACCTTAACCAAAAACTCCAAGAATCCTCCATGGTTCCAAGATGTTGTACATCTTCAAATAATGTCCATGCAAATGCGAAAGAACCCTTCTGCAACAACAGGATCTAAAAGTTCTCCCTAGAAACATCTGCAACACCAAAGAAGACCATTCACCACCATGTGATGAATCCACAGTCACTGCTAGAGCTCCCACTGAAACATGACACCTGAACTCTCCAAGCATCATGAACAACTGCTTCAGGTTCCCATAGCTGACCATTCAGTTACTCAAGAATATCCATCCTCTCATCTCAAAAAATTCACACTAATGCACAAGTGACCACATACAAGGCCAACTAACAAGTCTGCACGTGTAAAGAATCAACCTCGTGGATAAAGACAGTCCACATCCAAGTTATCTAACTGCAGCCAATGGGTAGCTAATCCATCAACCGCATAACTCGTAGATCACAAACATCAAACATGCAAACCCATCATCACATTGGAAACTGAAACACTGAGGTGTCAAAGAGAATAACCAGGTAGACAACATGACTCAAACATCAGATCATGCCAGATCTGATTTTCCAATCATGTCTACAACGAGCACCATAATCAAGGAACTCACAAGTACCACCAAATGTTGAGTGACAAACCAAGTACCAACACTCCCATGTAGAGAAGAAATCACACCTTCTCAAACCATGCACAAAGCATGCATGCAGAACTGCAACTATCTCATCTAGGAACACCCCAAAAGTTAGGCTCTAGAAAATAGCTTATCAACAGCTCCACATAACCACAAGTTTTTCTTAACCATGTAAAAACCTGCAAAACCACTGAGCCATGCACATAAAAAACATCCTTAAAAAAGGAAACAACAGTTCAAGAAAATCTAGGCCCCTTTCAGGCAATACCTAAAACTACCAACATGTACATGCATCCGAGAAAGAGAGAAAGACTATTCTAGAAGCTTGCAAATCATCTAATGATTAACTCCACAGCCTTTATGTATTCGAGGTTAATAGGAAACCATGCCTTCCAACACCAGGGAACACCACCTAGCATAACCACTCTCTTCCATGGCTGAGAAACAACCTAGGCTTCTCCATATCACCCAGGAGCCTGCCACATAGACACCCAATATGAAAGCTTTATTGCTACTGTTGGGTGAAAATTATGTAATCAGCTTTTCGATAGATTACACAACTTGGACTTCAGCCACAGCTATGTGAGATGTAAATCTCTCCTCTCAGAAAGGGGAGGCACCCTTCTTACTGCTAACAGAAGCGATAGTAAAACAAACAAATAATTACAAAATGTACACAAAACTTATGAAGTGGGGGGGTGTGTTACATTCATGCTTCTCTCTTTTTTCAGAGAAGATGTTTACAATGCTTCACTGTTGGAAGTTCACAATTCTTAACAACTTGAAATGAACAACTAGCAGTAATACCAATACCTCTATCTTGTCAAAGCGAAGCGTAGAGATACCAGAAGTAATTAACAATAGACAAATAAAGTAAAAGGGAAAGCTCACGAAGGCAAAAAGTCATTCCGTAGCTTTTTCAATGTTGGATTTGTGAAGAGTGTACCATTTGTCACGTTAGAAGCAAAAAGTCTTCTTAGACGTAGCAATTCCTCAAACAACATGAACAATTACAAGCGCAAAGTCTTGTAGATTATCCAACCAAAATATCAAAGAGCATGAACGATTACAAGCACATAGTCTTGTAGAGCATTCAACAATAGTGTCCAAGAGAATGAATGATTACAAGCACAAAGTCTTGTAGATCATTCAACTGAAAGATAAACAAAAACACAAATGCAAATCTAAATAATAGATGCAACACAAAGTTTACATAAACTATTTAGAGTCCTTCAGATTCCTCAAGCTAATCACCACCAAATAAGATCAACTCACAAAAGTATCGAATCCAACGCAAAGTTTGGTTTGCAATCCTCTTCTTTATTGATCGAATTCCATTCACAAAGCATGAAGACAAAGTTTCACAAATTTGCTTCAAAAAGGGCAGCACTTCGTCGCAAAATACTAAAGGATCAATTTACAATGGAAATCCCTCACATTATATAGAAAGAGGGATGAGCAAAATTAGGATACTGATTGAGGAAATTAAGGAAAGTTAGGTGAGTGATTTTAGGAGATCTCACCTAACTTTGACCAAAGTCAAAGTGTAATTTGTTTTCAAAATATTACATCTTCGATCTTGGTGTAATTACAATTTACAAAAAGACATTTGAAAATGTCAAGAAATATTTACAAGATGCATAAAGGGATGCACCAGAAATGTCTAACACTGGAGAATAGGGGGCTGCTTCATGTTTCTTTGCCTTGGGTGCGGAAGTATTGAAATTTCCTCCTAGTCTCCTGCACGAACTTCTCATCTGGACCAACGGTGTAATCCACAATGGTGTGAATTCTCGTGATCGATCTCATGGCAGATGAGTGAACCTTCTTGCACCTGTCAAGATGCATTTTCAGGTTATCCAATGTGAGCCTTGTATCACAAATGATGTTCAGTGAAGCTTCTGAGAAGTATGAACTGTCAATCAATTTCATGATGGCTTCTTTGAAGATCTGGGATATTTCTGTGGCCGGCAGGAAGATACGATTTTCCTCAAGAAGTTGACCAGGAAACTCTTTGATACCTTTTTCAAGAATAGCGCGATGTCCTTCGACATATTTCTGTACTTGGTGGAGATCCTCCGTAAGGGATTGAATTACTTGAATTGGATGTTTCAAAGATTCTCTTACCTCAACGAACTTTTCTTTGTCAGGAATTACCACAACCTCCACCAATTTACTAAGCTTTACCTGTTTCATCTCCGACCATGACAACATGCATTTTTCCATGTCTCTGCACTCCTGGGAAAGTACACTTTTTTCTTTATCAAGCTCTGTGGTGAGCTTGGCCAACAAAGTAGTTTTCTCGTTTGCAGCCATTATAATCTAAGATCCATGTTCAATGATATTCTCAACAAAATCATACAACACTCTGCCTTTGGAGGCGAACTTCTCAGCTTTCTTGACAGCTAGGTCTTCAATACTTACCACTGTCAGCGGTTGTGCATTACTTGGAGAACTTGCAAGTCTCTATACAATAGTGGCATAATGCTCTGCCCTTTGTTTGTACATATTGCGAGCTTGCTCTACTTTATCCAGCCTTCTAGCCAAGATATCCAAAGTGACTTGCGCATCGACTTTTGCACTTTCATTGGTAACCTTGCCAAGTTGGACCTTTGTCACCGTGTAGTCTTCCATATTGACATCACCTTCTTCATGTAGTGGTATGCGAATTTCCGCATACTTGTGGCCAGACTTATCAATGTTCAGCCTTGAGTATACCTTTGCCTTTTTCTTCCCTTTAGCTTTTGGAAGGACTATCTCTTCGAGGTTGAGCTCCTCCAGAGAAATCATTTGCTTTTTACACTTCGACACTTGAGATATTAGCCAAGGGGGAAGGAAGGAAGTGTGAGCTTCTAGATTCACTGTCAATTTAGTTGCCATTGCTACTTCTGAAGTTATTGTCACGTCTGAAGTTACCATAAGTATCATGACAATCAGAGAAGTGTCTGTCATCATCGCTCCTGTAGTTGACACATTGAGCTGATCACGCATTGACTCATTCATGAAACGATTGAATTCATTTTCAGAAGTGATATCATACGTTGGCGAAGACAGGCTAGGAATGGACGATGGAGGGCTCGACAGTATATCAACCGTATGGATGCTTGTCACTGAGGGAGTATCAAGCGAGGTTGATGCTGCAGGAATGCATGTGGTAGGAATAGGTGATGAGGGAACAGGAGGTGGAGGAGTTCTTGAATTTTGAGGGGTATGAGGAACATTGGAAGTCACAGGCGATGACGTTTTGGGAATTTCCTCAACTACATTCTCAGGAGGAGAAGTAGTTCTTTCTCGATCATGCCCAGGTTCCTGTTGATCACCCTCTTATCTCTTTGATTCTGGTTCACCTTCAAAATTACCTTCAGATCCTTCTTTAGAATCTTCTTTAGACTCTTGCTCGCTTTTAGAAACCTCTTCTGCATCGGTGTCTGCTTCTATTGAATCTTCATCTACAGCGGATTGATCACTTGAAGTTTCTTCTTCATCGGAATCTACCTCCTCTAGAATAGACATTTTACCTTTAGAGCGAGATGGATTAGATTTCGTGATTTCTGTCTCTAGGACGGACTGGGTATCCTTCTTGCCAATAGTGAACTTGATCCTAGGACCTCTTCGGGAAGAAGTGGGAATGGCCGCTGATTTATTTTTATTGCAGAGTTCTTGCTGTTGGCGAGCTTCTGCTTCGGATTCTTCTCCTTCTGAGTCTGGTCTGAAACTTTTGATTTCATAACCATGTTTATGTAACCATTCTGCAGTGTTGGCTAGGATTGGCCTCAACCTCTCTCTTATGCTGGTAACTTCTTTCCTAGACCATTGTATTGCAGGAAACGACCTTTTAGCAATTTCTTGCTCATCATACACAACATTCATGATATCACTTGGATCTGCAAAATTCTCTGGTAGGTCAGCAATATCAAGATCCCTGATTTTTGAATAGTCAACCTGCAATAGTCCATTTTGCGAATGGCTTCTTCATCTCTGCAATCAGCCCAGATTTCCTCAAAATGGTACCTATGATGATGACCTTTTCGCAATATTTTTCTCACATCTCGGTAATCGAAATCAAACCTATACCGTTAGGTATTGATTGTCATGATCTACATTTCAGCATAAACAGAATTAGCCTTTTGTGCAGTTTGGATAGTATATTGGCCGATGGTCAATGGGAACTTGAATCCATGCTTGTGGTTGCTTCTTCGTTGTTTTTGCACTGACATCAACTATCTGCATGTTTCCATGAGAACCCACTTATCTGAAGGATAACGTGGTAGCATGTAGGGACAACCAGTGTAGCATCATACTCTCAAGTAAGTAAATATTGGGAATTGAAGAAACAGGCATCCAACTTTACTTACCACCTTATACGCCTCATCGGATACTCTTCTTTTTTCAAGAGTTGGATCAAAATTGAAAAGAAAAGGCGCAAAGAAAGTATCTGTGACCCCCCTGAAGTGATGAAAGCTTTCCTTCAGCTCCAATTGATAGAAATATCTGTACACAGGTACCATCATCCAATTCCCTTTTATAGATAGACCTGGGAATTGTCTCATTACAGCCGCTGCGTACAACAGGTAAGAAGTCATATAGAACTTCAATGTAGAAGGAGCATTGATCAACTGCTCATGTATTTCATCACTGATTTGTTTTCCCCAATCAATATGCACCTTCTGTCTTCTTATGATCCTGATGTATTCATACATCCAATCGTGAAAAGTGGATGATTCCGACAAGCCTTTCACTCTGCTTAGAAATGTGATCATATCTTTGACGTCATCCCTGAAATCACTTCGCAAGAGTCCTTTCAGCCATCTGGAAACAGATGATCTAGGCTTCTTTAACCATTGAGTGTTTATTAAGTGTTTAGCTTTATTAGGATCAGCGTCAAAGATCTCTTGTGCTTTTGATATAGAAATATCAGTTTATTTCTCCATATGAGGGACCGTTGAAACAATGTCAAAGAAATCAGGGTTGAGTCTCAGAATCTCGTGCCCGAAAGAATCGACCACACTCTTACTTTCTCTGATGTAGTTAGACACCACCTGAAGAACAAACTCTGTATTGTGTGCAGCTGTAGGAAAAATTGCCACCAGATGAAGGTTGCTATGTACAATCGCCCTCATCAGATCAGGGAGAGGCTTCGTCTCTGTTTTCTTTTCAAAATCAACCAGGTCCTGATGACCAACCTCTGTGTCTTTTATTTCTTCCACCTTGGAGAGCACTATAGTTGGCGGATAGACACCTTGATATTTGTACTTCATTTTGCCTTTTTCTTTTGAAGAAGACAAAGGCTTGTTGGTAGTCATCAAAAACAACTGGAACTTTGATCACTCTGACTTGAAGATCTTTATTAAGAGACTGTAATTCGTTTATCCAGAACAAACATTAATCGTTAGGAAACATGGGAATGCACGAAATGAGCAACGAGGATGGGAAAGCATGGGGCGGATCTCAAGGGACGCAAAACGATGGACAAAAATGGAAGGAACAAGGCTCAAGAGTGCACTAGTAAAAAATGAAGCTCATCTGGAAAAGATTGTAGAAAATTGGAAAAAGTGTAAGGGCGCCAAAATTCAGTGCCCTTACATTTTGGAGATTTTACTTTTGATGCAGGGGCGCTAAATTTTAGCGCCTCTGCATTTCTGAGAGTTAGAATTTATTCTGACATTTTCAACATGTCATGGCGCTAAATTTTGGTGCTTCAACATCTTGGGCGTATTTTGGATAAAACAGATGTAGGGATGTATGGAAATGGCGCTTGGGGTTGGCAATTTTTCATTTTCCTTTGGATAGAGCTGCAATTCGCATCATCATCATTATGAAAACGTTCAAGAGATTTCTCAAAGAAACCCTCTTTCAAAACAAGAGATTTCTCAAATTGATTATGTAAAGACGTGCTTCCAAGGCGACAAAGAAGGAAGCCAACATAAGAAATGTTGGAGAGAAAAACACATTCAAAGCAAAATGTGAGGGTTCCATCGCGTGAGGTAAACAGAAAAACGCGAATGGAGAAAAACATGCATGATGCACAAGCATTTCATGAAGAAGAAGCATGAAAATGACACTAAGAAACGAAAACGCGAAAGGAGAAGAAGACTACGCGTGGGAGGATGGAAAAACGTTGAAAAGAATGAAGAGAAAACAAAAATGCATAGAAAAACTTAGAACATATACAAAAATGCCTATGTTAATCCTAGAAATATATAAAGACGAATGGAGAAAAGAGAAAGAGGAGACAACTTACCCAAAATAAAACGGGAAGATTGCTAAAGGAAGGATGCGAAATCCTCAAAAATGTTTTTGCAGTTCGAAAAGCACTTCGCCCAGCAAGAAGAAAAGAAAGAAAAAGATCATAACAATGAAAAATGGTGAATTAAAACACCTTTAAGTGAAAGGGAAAATCGAAAACCTAACTCAAGTCGAGCAATAAATTTAGGCACGAAAATTGGCACGATTGACGAAAAATGCGAAATTCATGAAGAAACGTGCTAGGGCCAAGAAAAAGTTTAAGTGGCAAGAAAAAGTGTAATGGCACTAAAATGTAGCGCTATTACATTTTTTAGAAAAATCACTTCATGCAGGGGCGCTAAATTTTAGCGCCTCTGCACTTTTTATACTTAAGCAAATTTTGGCTTCAGGGCAAGAGAGCACTTTTTCAGTGCCACTGCATTTTTCGCAATTCACTAAGTACGAAAAATGAGACTTCGTGAAGGAGCTCGTTTCGAAGGTCTTTGCGAGGCGAACATGGGGGAATGCTTGAACTTGAATATTCAAGACTTTGGAATGCATTTTGAGGTAGCTTGAAAACCACTTTGTTATGCGTACTTGAACTTCACGAATCCTAGGAAACGGACAAGTTTCGTAGGGGGGTTATCCATGGAACGAGCGCTGCTAGATTCCGTGATAACAACTGGCTCCTGCTGGGGATCTTCCTTTGGGGTATCTTTGAAAAGAACGAAGGAAGAAGAAATCTAGAATTCAAGTGCCTTTATCTATCCATTGGGCTTGGAGTCAGGCGACGATGACGAGAAAAACAAAAAACGTAAAGACTCGAAAGGACTTAAAAATAAAAAGTATTTACATACCAATGCCAACCTCTTTACTGCGTAAAGTGCTTGAGATGTTGCCCACTGTGAGGAAGGGAAAATGGCATTCCATCTCCGTGTGCTAACAAGAAACTATTCTCACCATGCAACTAATGTATTTGGAAAGGTCCTGTCCACAGTGAGTCAAATTTCCCATGCATACCCTTTGGTTCTCTTCGTTTGTCCCATAGGAGAACGAGGTCACCAATTTGAAATTCTTGAGGCTTAGCTTTTTTGTCAAACAACTTCTTCACTTGGTCTTGGTGTTCCGCGATGCGGTCAGCCACTTGAACCCGATTCTCTTCCAATTCGGAGAGATACATGATGCGCTTATCAACAGAACTGTCAAACGTCTCATCCTCAATGGCCTTAGCCAACCTGAGGGCTGGTAGTTCCAAGGTTATAGGAATCTCAGCATTCAACCCGTACAAGAGTTGAAAAGGAGACATGTCGATTGCTCGCTTCAGAGTTATTCTGTCTACCCACAAAGCATCAAACAAAGCCTTGTGCCACAAACGTTGATTCTCGTCCACCAGCTTGCGGATTATAGTTACCAGATTCTTGTTACTAGATTCCGCCTGATGATTACCCTGCGGGTAATAGTCAGAAGAATGTGACAAGGTTATACCGTGTTTGAAACAAAACTTAGTGATCTCGCTTGATGAGAAGGCAGAAGCATTGTCAGCAACAATCTTGTTCGGCACACCGAACCTGGAAATAATACTTTCTTTTAAGAAATCGCACACTACCTCTAAAGTAGCACGCTTGGTAGGTATTGCTTCCACCCATTTGGTGAAATAGTCAGTAGCCATCAAAACATAGATATGTCCAGCACTTGACGATGGATTAACTACACCTATGAAATCAATGCCCCATTGCTTGAAAGGTTCGTCAATCACAACAGGTTTTAATGGAAAAGATGCCAACCTGGGACGACTGACAAACTGTTGGCACAATTCACATTTACGCACCCAAGAGTATGTGTCCTGAAAAAGCGTGGGCCAGTAATACTTCACTCTCAGGATTTTGTGAACGATTACTGGCGCTGAGAAATGTCCACCACATGCCAAATCATGGTAAGATTTCAACAACTTTTACTGTTGTTCTTTATCAACACATCTGAGAAATGTCCTGTCCATCGCACGCTTATACAAGCCGTTGTCCCATAAGACAAAATTAGCTGACTTCAGCTTGATGGTTCTCTTTTCCTTCGGAGTCAAATGATTGGGACATTCTCCGTATATCAGGAAGTGAGTGATGTTGGAGTACCATTTGTTAGTGGTGCTAACAAATAGTACCATTGGAAGTGTACTGGGATCAACCTCTTCTTCGTTTGAGACTTCTTCATCCCCTGAAATTTCTTCATCTAGATTATTTTCTGCAATAAGCTAACAAAGACCACATCCACATATCAACTTAGTGGGTTTGATTTCTAGATCATATTCTTGGATCTTGGCAATCCAATTGCCTCTTTTTGTTCCAAATTCCTGTTGTGTTAGGATAGACTTGACAGTCGAATCTGGGACGAGAACTTTCACATGACTGCTTAGAATGTAGAACTGAAAATGCTTGACGGCTTTTACAACTGCAAAAGCGTGCTTCTCCATTTGAGAATATTTCAATTCATAATTTTTTAGGGGGCAGCTCATGAATGCAATGGGGGATTCAAAACCCTCATCATTTTCCTGCACCAAAATTACTGATAATGTATGCTCAGAAGCATAACTATACATAACAAAATATTTGGTGTAGTTAGGGAAAACCAACACAGGCGCATGAGCAATGGCCTCCTTGATGTCATCGAACGCTGCTTTGCCTTCTGCCGTCCAATGAAATGTGGCATTACCCTTCATCATATTTACAATATGACGGGTCTTTTCAGCGAAGTCCGGGAGAAACCTGCTTAAGAAGTTTACTTTACCGAAGAAAGAATGAACGACTTTCTTGCTTGATGGCAAAGCGAGGGATTTAATTCCATTGACTATTTCCAAGTCAATCTTGATTCCTTCAGCAGATACAACGTGACCAAGATGTTTACCTTCTGTCACCCCAAAAGTTGACTTTTTGGGATTTAGGGAAATGCCGTGCTGACGACATCTCTCTAGAGTTTGCCTCAAGTGGTAGAAATGCTCATGACGTTGCTTAGAGAAAACCATGAGATCATCAAGGTACACCACAATGAACTTTCCCATCACATCACGAAAAGTGAGATCCATGGCACATTGGAATGTAGCGCCAGTGTTGATCAAACCAAATGGCATCCTGCGATACGCAAAGGTTCCCCATGGCGTTGTGAAAGCGGTTTTGTGTTGATCCCTTGAATTAACTTCAATCTGATTATAACCAGAAAATCTGTCTAGGATGGAGAGCATCTCGGATCCAGTTACATTTTGTAGAACTTGATCCATCACCGGAAGTGGGTAATTATCTTTGAGAGACAATTGATTTAGATTTATGAAATCTACACAAATGCGAATTTCACCATTCTTCTTACGAACAGGGACGATATTGGCTATCCATGTCAAATGATGGATAGGGAAAATTATCCGTGCATTCAGCATCTTTTGAACTTCTACCAAAATTGTTCTAGAAATCTTGGGATTGTACTGCCTCTACTTTTGTTTGTAAGGCAAAGCTCCAACCTTGAGAGGAATATCATGTTGCACTTCTTTGGGCCGAAATGATTTTAGATCCTCATATGAATATGCCAAGACATCAATATACTCCTGCAGAAGCTGAGCAAACTCTCTTCTTTCTTTGGTCGTGCAACATTTTCCAATGTTGACCATCTTAGGATTGGCTTCAGTTCCTAAATTAATCTGTTCTACTTCATTGGATGAGTCAAAATCTGAGAGTTGCTTCTTCACGTGGTGATCATGCTTGTCAAAAAGCTTCTCCAAGGATACCAATCCTTTAGGAATCTTATTCCCTTTTAGTTGCAAATATTCCTCACCTGTGACAGGATCTATATTAGACACGGATTCTCGAGGTGGAGAATCACTGCCCTCAAAATACAACTCATCAAAATTCTCTGCTTTCTTAAGAAAGGCAATGATTTGATGATCGTCATTGAAAATCTGCCAGTTCTTTGAATTGTCAGGGACACTTGGGCAGAAAACCAACTCTATGGTGTAGGTAGAACCTTGAAAGTCTTTGTGTGGCACCAATAGCATGGCAGAAATTGCGAGGGAATCAACTCTAGTATTGTATTCTCTGGGAACCACAGAGATATCAAAAGCTTCAAATTCCTCAATGGAATCCCATACTAGATTACGATAATGCCTGAGTCTCTCATTCTTTGTTTGATAGAGATTTCTTACTTGAAATACTATCAGTTCGGCATCACCTTGTGCATGAAGATTTTTTATACCTTTCTTCAGCGCAACTTGCATTCCCAGCAACAGGGCTTCATACTCGGCAGTGTTATTGGTGTTATCAAACTGCAACTTGAAGGAGAAAGGGAAAAACTTTCCAGTTGGCTAAATAAAAACCATTCTTGCTCTAGATCCGGTCGAAGAGTAGCTACCATCAAACTCGAGCAACCAGACACCGTTGGGATCACCAATTGGAACAGTGTCGAAGTCCAAAGCTTCATCCCCCAACAAAGATTCATGGTCGGAGATGGACAAATCTCCTGATGACGTCTCATTTGAAGTGGAAGGAATATCATCATTCTCTAACTCATTCTGAGTCGAGGATTCTCCTACTTCATTTGTCTGTAGATAGTAAGTTCCCACGCCTGAGGATTCAAACAAAATCTGAGCTTTGGGATCATTTGACCTGGCAACTGAAAACTTTGATTCTTTTTTAGGAATCAGCTTTTGCATCACACCTTTTACTGGTATTCTTGCTTTGGACATATCCATACTTAGTTCTCCTCCAACATCTTTGCATAAATTGCATCCGAGGAGGATACCGTAGGAAGCTGGTACATCGGCCATGAGGACCGTCATCTTTATTTTCTTCTCTGGGTATGCGGCGAATGCGTATTATGCATCTTTGACCTGACCAATCAATGGCACTTGTTTATTCTCCATGGAAAAACAATAGTTGAAGGTTTTGGTCATTTCAAGGCCTAACGCAGTAGCTACCTTGGTGGGCATCACATTGTCGGATGCACCAGAGTCTATGACACAGTTACTTAGCTTGAAACCATTTACGAGTAGGGAGATGAAAAATAGATCAATGCGTCTAGAAGCGGTTGGAGGATTAGATACAAGGTTACTCTATGATACCTTGGGTTTAGGAGTAACTGGGATGTCAGGAGGAGTATCCCGACTTGGGGAAATATTTTTATCATTGACAAACTTGACAAGCCTGTCAAATTGGTCAAGGTTGGCTTTGAGGTATTTAGCCTCAGACATTTGAACCTTGGTCTTCTTGGCATGGTCAATAATGTCTAAAGCCTAGAAAGAACTTTGTAGGTTGGAAGTCATAACTTCACTGATTGGTTTCACAAAAGGTACACTAGTCTTTGGAATGAGAAGATTAGCTTTAGAAATAACAGGAGTTGATGAAGGAGAACGAGATGCACTTACTTGTGGATTTTCTACTTTCTTAGGTTGCCAAGGGAGGGGAGATCCTCTTTTGGAAATCATTATTGGTGGCTTCTCTTTTTCTGGAACAGTAGCAGCTTGAGCTTTATCAAGCTAATTTTGTTGATGCCGCGTAAAAATAGCGTAAGTGTCAGTCACCAAGTCGTCTTCTTCTTCTTCTTCTTCTTCTTCTTCCATCATTTGCAAATAGCTAATCTTGGAGTCACCAGCCGGTTCAGTTTCTTCTTCTTCGAAGAGGTCGGCATTTTCTTCTTCAGGATATTCGGGCTGCACATAATCATCTTGTTCAGTCTCATAGTACCTTGAAACATTGTTAGCAGGCGAGGCTTCCAGAGCAAGCCTTCTTGGAGGTGCTGGGAGACGATTCTAATTTTTGTTGCCAGCATAATTGGGGAAAGTCCTCCTAGGGACGTCCTTGTAGTTGTTATTGTTGTTGTTGTTTGAAACTTGTTTCTTAAGAGACAAAACTTCATTTGCCAACCTTTGGACCATGGGATCTGTAAAATTTGAGCTAGCAGTGGGAGTATTAACATTAGATGCCGAAGACCCTAAGGCTTGCATCCTTTTATTTCCATTAGTCCCCATCCTGATTTCTCCAGCAAGGATCATGTCATCTTCCAGACTGGTAGCCAATTGCTGGGCTGCTTCAACGTTAATAAGATTTTCCCTATGTAAGTAGAAACTTACCTTAGGTAGTTGGGTGTTGATGAAGAACCACTTTAGGTTATGATTCATTGGTCTTGCATCATTTGGGATCCGCATCACCAATTTATTGAATTTTGCCATAAACTCGCGCATAGGCTCATGAGCCTCTTTACACATGGTGGTGAGCTGCGCCAATAGAGCATGTGAATCTTCTGTAGGATTAAATCTTTCTTCAAATTTAGTGTGGAGAGAGGCCCAATCGGTGACGGAGGCGTTAGTAAGAGTAAAGAACCATTCGAATGCAACCCCTTGGAGGGATTCAATGAACAATCTTACAAAAACATCTTCGTGTTCAATGCCAAGAACGCCACAAACAATGTAGAATACATATATATGCTCATTGGGGTGTTGTTTGCCATCACCTTGAAATTTCGAGAGATGCTTCCTGGATACACATGGAAGTTCGTGCAAAGGCGTAGCCAAACAGAGGGGACCAAAAGCATTTCCCCATGGTCCTGTAGGTGGTGTGGCCATGACTGGTTGCACAACAGGTACTTGAACAAGACGCCTGCGATAAACTAACCAAACACTTGGGATAGGAGATCTTTGGCTATGTGGAGGGAAGCTTATAGCATGTTACAGTGGTGACCTTACTCGTGGAAGAGTAAATGGAAAGTCGCGTTGCAACAACTCTTCAAAAAGTGGATTTGTTACTCCTTGAGCCCTCAATCCTCTTGTATATATTCAGTCCGCCAGAATGTAGATCTGAATACAATGGATGTTATAGAGTTAACAATATACAAAAGAACAGCAAGAAAAAGGAAACTTATCTACTTCAATCAGAAGCATGAGGCTCAGATTGCGTATGTTGTTTCCCTAGCGGAGTCGCCAAAAAACTGTTGGGTGAAAATTATGTAATCAACTTTTCGATAGATTACACAACTTGGACTTCAACCACAGCTATGTGAGATGTAAATCTCTCCTCTCGGAAAGGGGAGGCACCCTTCTTACTGCTAACAGAAGCGATAGTAAAACAAACAAATAATTACAAAATGTACACAAAACTTACGAAGTGGGGGGGGTGTGTTACATTCATCCTTCTCTCTTTTTTCAGAGAAGATGTTTACAATGCTTCACTGTTGGAAGTTCAAAATTCTTAAAAACTTGAAACGAACAACTAGCAGTAATACCAATACCTCTATCTTGTCAAAGCGAAGTGTAGAGATACCAGAATTAATTAACAATAGACAAATAAAGTAAAAGGGAAAGCTCACGAAGGCAAAAAGTCGTTCCGTAGCTTTTTCAATGTTGGATCTGTGAAGAGTGTACCATTTGTCACGTTAGAAGCACAAAGTCTTCTTAGACGTAGCAATTCCTCAAACAACATGAACAATTACAAGCGCAAAGTCTTGTAGATTATCCAACCAAAGTATCAAAGAGCACGAACGATTACAAGCACAAAGTCTTGTAGATCATTCAACAATAGTGTCCAAGAGCATGAATGATTACAAGCACAAAGTCTTGTAGATCATTCAACTGAAAGATAAACAAAAACACAAATGCAAATCTAAATAATAGATGCAACAAAAAGTTTACATAAACTATTTAGAGTCCTTCAGATTCCTCAAGCTAATCACCACCAAATAAGATCAACTCACAAAAGTATCGAATCCAACGCAAAGTTTGGTTTGCAATCCTCTTCTTTATTGATCGAATTCCATTCACAAAGCATGAAGACAAAGTTTCACAAATTTGCTTCAAAAAGGGCAGCACTTCGTTGCAAAATACTAAAGGATCAATTTACAATGGAAATCCCTCACATTATATAGAAAGAGGGATGAGCAAAATTAGGAAACTGATTGAGGAAATTAAGGAAAGTTAGGTGAGTGATTTTAGGAGATCTCACCTAACTTTGACCAAAGTCAAAGTGTAATTTGTTTTCAAAATATTACATCTTCGATCTTGGTGTAATTACAATTTACAAAAAGACATTTGAAAATGTCAAGAAATATTTACAAGATGCATAAAGGGATGCACCAGAAATGTCTAACATTGGAGAATAGGGGGCTACTTCATGTTTCTTTGCCTTGGGCGTGGAAGTCTTGAAATTTCCTCCTAGTCTCCTGCACGAACTTCTCATCTGGAACGGTGTAATCCACAATGGTGTGAATTCTCGTGATCGATCTCATGGCAGATGAGTGAACCTTCTTGCACCTGTCAAGATGCATTTTCAGGTTATCCAATGTGAGCCTTGTATCACAAATGATGTTCAGTGAAGCTTCTGAGAAGTCTGAACTGTCAATCAATTTCATGATGGCTTCTTTGAAGATCTGGGATATTTGTGTGGCCGGTAGGAAGATACGTTTTTCCTCAAGAAGTTGACCAGGAAACTCTTTGATACCTTTTTCAAGAATAGCGCGATGTCCTTCGACATCTTCCTGTACTTGGTGGAGATCCTCCGTAAGGGATTGAATTACTTGAATTGGATGTTTCAAAGATTCTCTTACCTCAACGAACTTTTCTTTGTCAGGAATTACCCCATCCTACACCAATTTACTGAGCTTTACCTGTTTCATCTCCGACCATGACAACAGGAATTTTTCCATGTCTCTGCGCTCCTGGGAAAGTACACTTTTTTCTTTATCAAGCTCTGTGGTGAGCTTGGCCAACGAGGTAGTTTTCTCGTCTGCAGCTATTATAATCTGAGATCCGTGTTCAATGATCTTCTCAACAAAATCATACAACACTCTGCCTTTGGAGGTGAACTTCTCAGCTTTCTTTATAGCTGGGTCTTCAATACTTACCACTGTCAGCGGTTGTGCATTACTTGGAGAACCTGCAAGTCTCTTTACAACAGTGGCATAATACTCTATCCTCTGTTTGTACATATTGCGAGCTTGCTCTACTTTATCTAGCCTTCCAGCCAAGATATCCAAAGTGACTTGCGCATCAACTTTTTCACTTTCATTGGTAACCTTGCCAAGTTGGACCTTTGTCACCGTGTAGTATTCCATATTGACATCACCTTCATGTGGTGGTATGCCAATTTCTGCATACTTGTGGCTAGACTTATCAATGTTCAGCCTTGAGTATACCTTTGCCTTTTTCTTCCCTTTAGCTTTTGGAAGGACTATCTCTTCGAGGTCGAGCTCCTCCGGATAAATCATTTGCTTTTTACGCTTCGACACTTGAGATATTAGCCAAGGGGGAAGGAAGGAAGTGTGAGCTTCTGGATTCACTGTCAATTTAGTTACCATTGCTACTTCTGAAGTTATTGTCACATCTGAAGTTACCATAGGTATCGTGACAATCGGAGAAGTGTTTGTCATCATCGCTCCTATAGTTGACACATTGAGCTGATCACGCATTGACTCATTAATGAAACGATTGAATTCATTTTCAGAAGTGATATCATACATTGGCGAAGACAGGCTAGGAATGGACGATGGAGGGCTCAACAATATATCAACCGTATGGATGCTTGTCACTGAGGGAGTATCAAGCGAGGTTGATGCTGCAAGGATTGTGGATATCTCAGCTACAGGAATGCATGTGGTAGGAATAGGTGACGAGGGAACAGGAGGTGGATGAGTTCTTGAATTTTGAGGGGTATGAGGAATATTGGAAGTCACAGGTGATGACGTTCTGGGAATTTACTCAACTACATTCTCAGGAGGAGAAGTAGTTCTTTCTTGATCATGCCCAGGTTCCTGTTGATCACCCTCTTGTCTCTCTGATTCTGGTTCACCTTCAAAATCACCTTCAGATCTTTCTTTAGAATCTTCTTTAGACTTTTGCCCGCTTTCAGAAACCTCTTCTGCGTTGGAGTCTGCTTCTGTTGAATCTTCATCTTCAGCGGATTGATCACTTGAAGTTTCTTCTTCATCAAAATCTACCTCCTCTAGAATAGACTTTTTACCTTTAGAGCGAGACGGATTAGATTCCGTGATTTCTGTCTCTGGGATGGACTGGGTATCCTTGTTGCCAATAGTGAACTTGATCCTAGGACCTCTTCGGGAAGAAGTGGGAACGGCCGCTGATTTATTTTTACTGCGGAGTTCTTGCTGTTGGCGATCTTCTGCTTCAGATTCTTCTCCTTGTAAGTCTGTTTTGAAACTTTTCATTTCATAACCATGTTTATGTAACCATTCTGCAATGTTGGCTAGGATTGGCCTCAACCTCTCTCTTATGCTGGTAACTTCTTTCCTAGACCATTGTATTGCAGGCAACGGTCTTTTAGCAATTTCTTGCTCATCATAGACAACATTCATTATATCACTTGGATCTGCAAAATCCTCTGGTAGGTTAGCAATATCAAGATCCCTGATTTGTTGAACAGTCAACCTACAATAGTCCATTTTGCGAATGGCTTCTTCATCTCTGCAATCAGCCCAGATGTCCTCAAAATGGTACCTATGATGATGACCTTTTTGCAATCTTTTTTTGACATCTCGGTAATCGAAATCAAACCTATACATGAAGGTCTTGATTGTCATGATCTGCATTTCAGCATAAACAAACTTAGCCTTTTGTGCAGTTTGGATAGTATATCGGCCGATGGTGAGTGGAAACTTGAATCCACGCTTGTGGTTGCTTCTTCGTTCTTTTTGTACTGACATCAACTATCTGCATGTTTCCATGAGAACCCACTTATTTGAAGGATAACATGGTAGCATGTAGGGACAACCAGTGTAGCATCCTACTTTCAAGTAAGTAAACATTGGGAATTGAAGAAATAGGCATCCAACTTTACTTACCACCTTATACGCCTCATCGAATACTCTTCTTTTTTCAAGAGCTGGATCAAAATTGAAAAGCAAAGGCGCAAAGAAAGCATCTGTGACCCGCCTGAAGTGATGAAAGCTTTCCTTCAGCTCCATTTGATAGAAATATATGTACACAGGTACCATCATCCGATTCCCTTTTGTAGATAGACCTGGGAATTGTCTCATTACAGCCACTGTGTACACCAGGAAAGAAGTCATATAGAACTTTAATGTACAAGGAGCTCAACTGCTCATTTATTTCATCACTGATTTGTTTGCCCCAATTAATATGCACCTTCTGTCTTCTTATGATCCTGATGTATTCATACATCCAATCGTGAAAAGTGGATGATTCCAGCAAGCCTTTCACTCTGCTTAGAAATGTGATCATATCTTTGACGTCATCTTTGAAATCACTTCGCAGGAGTCCTTTCAGCCATTTGGAAATATATGATCTAGGATTCTTTAACCATTTACTGTTTATTAAGTGTTTAGCTTTATTAGGATCAGCGTCAAAGATCTCTTGTGCTTTTGATATAGAAATATCAATGTATTTCTCCATATGAGGGACCTTGAAAACAATGTCAAAGAAATCAGGGTCGAGTCTCAGAATCTCATGCCCAGAAGAATCGATCACACTCCTACTTTCTCTGATGTAGTGAGACGCCACCTGAAGAACAAACTCTGTATTGTGTGCAGCTGTAGGAAACATTGCCACCAGATGAAGGTTGCTGTGTACAATCGCCCTCATTAGATCAGGGAGAGGCTTCGTCTCTATTTGCTTTTCAAAATCAACCAAGTCCTGATGACCAACCTCCGTGTCTTTTATCCCTTCCACCTTGGAGAGCACTATAGTTGGTGGATAGACACCTTGATATTTGTACTTCATTTTGCCTTTTTCTTTCAAAGAAGACGGAGGCTTGCTGGTAGTCATCAAAAACAATTGGAACTTTGATCACTCTGACTTGAAGATCTTTGTCAAGAGACTGCAATTCGTTTAGCCAGAACAAACATTAATCGTTAGGAAACATGGGAATGCGCGAAATGAGCAACGAGGATGGGAAAGCATGGGGTGGATGATAAGGCACACAAAACGATGCACAAAAATAGAAGGAACAAGGATTAGGAGTGCACTGGTAAAAAATGAAGCTCATCTGGAAAAGATTGTAGAAAATTGGAAAAAGTGTAAGGGTGCCAAAATTCAGTGCCCTTACATTTTGGAGATTTTACTTTTGATGCAAGGGCACTAAATTTTAGTGCCTCTGCATTTTTGAGAGTTAAAATTTATTCTGACATTTTCAACATGTCATGGCGCTAAATTTTGGCGCTTCAGCATCTTGGGCATATTTTGGATAAAACAAATGTAGGGATGTATGGAAATGGCACTTGGGGTTGACAATTTTTGTTTTCATGGAAAGCTTTGAAGACAATTTTTTGTTTTCCTTTTGATAGAGCTACAATTCGCATCATCATCATTATGAAAATGTTCAAGAGATTTCTCAAAGAAACCCTCTTTCAAAACAAGAGATTTCTCAAAGTGATTATGTAAAGACGTGATTGCAAGGCGACAAAGAAGGAAGCCAACATAAGAAACGTTGGAGAGAAAAACACATTCAAAGAAAAATGTGAGGGTTCCATTGTGTGAGGTAAATAGAAAAACACGAATGGAGAAAAACGCGCATGATGCACAAGCATTTCATGAAGAAGAAGCATGAAAACGACACTAAGAAACGAAAACGCGAAAGGAGAAGAAGACTACGCGTGGGAGGATGGAAAAATGTTGAAAAGAATGAAGAGAAAACAAAAACGCGTAGAAAAACTTAGAACATATACAAAAATGCCTATGTTAATCCTAGAAATATATAAAGACGAATGGAGAAAAGAGAAAGAGGAAACGACTTACCCAGAATAAAACGCGAAGATTGCTGAAGGAAGGATGCGAAATCCTCAAAAACATTTTTGCAGTTCGAAAAGCACTTCACCCAGCAAGAAGAAAAGAAAGCAAAAGATCATAACAATGAAAAATGGCAAATTAAAACACCTTTAAGTGAAAGGGAAAATCGAAAACTTAACTCAAGTCGAGCAATAAATTTAGGCACGAAAAGTGGCACGATTGACGAAAAATGCGAAATTCATGAAGAAACGTGCCAGGGCCAAGAAAAAGTTTAAGTGGCGAGAAAAAGTGTAATGGCACTAAAATTTAGCGCTATTACATTTTTTAGAAAAATCACTTCATGCAGGTGCGCTAAATTTTAGCGCCTCTGCACTTTTTGTACTTAGCCAAATTTTGGCTTCAGGGCAGGAGCGCACTTTTTCAATGCCACTGCATTTTTCGCAATTCACTAAGTACGAATAGTGAGACTTCGCGAAGGAGCTCGTTTCGAAGGTCTTCGCGAGGCGAACATGGGGGAATGCTCGAATTTGACTATTTAAGACTTTGGAACACATTTCAAGGTAGCTTGAAAACCACTTCGTTATGCGTACTTGAACTTCATGAATCCTAGGAAATAGACAAGTTTCGTAGGGGGGTTATCCGTGGAACAAGCACTGCTAGATTCCATGATAACAGCTACACAGCCATGAAGCATAGAAATCACCTCATACTCCAAGTTTAAACCGCTACCAGCCAGGAGACACAGATCAGAACATGATCAACTCCCTATGCTAGCTTGACCATCCTTCAAGCTGCATGCTATCTCAGACTACCACAAGGCTTCCACTCACCAAAGGATCAATACATCAAATGATTCCTCTAGATTTCCTCCAGCCTAACAAGCTAAGAAATCTTCATAGGAGAAATACCCAGAACCAACAACCAGAAGAAGGATGTGATACCACTTGTAAGGGAAAATTGGTGGAGAAATTGGGAACCTCCATAACAGTAGTGCCTTCGGTAACTTTCATTTTGATTAGGTTGCCTCAAAGACATGTACAACTATGTCCTAAAATGGAACAGACACAGTTTATTTCCCACATTGATCCGTCTGAGAGAATCGCATGTAAATTCAACAACAAGCAATGATATATTCTAGAAACAGAATCAACACAGATGAAAGATAAGATAGAAATTAGAACACAAAGATTGACGTGGTGAAAATCCTCTCGGATAAAAAACCCCACACTCCAAAGATTGAGCCATTGTATTATTCAACAAAAAAATGGTTACAATACACAATTCAGGCTCATAGCCTCTTCAGAGATTACATCTTGTTCATCTAGATACAACCGGTAGCAACTGGTCAACACATCAGTCCATACAACCTTCACATTGTTACAATACCCTCACATAGTATATAGTGCAGATCAACAGGAGAGAGATCAAACATGATTCATGATCAGAAGAGATTCCAGTAGAACCCTGCTTCTATCTTCTTCTCCTTCGGCCTCATGGCCTCAGCCTTTCAGCCAGCCACTCTGCCCTTCTCACTTCTCTCTCATCGGCTCTAGCTCTCTAGCTTATCAGCTTCCTTCTCTCTTACTCTAACAAAACTAGGATGTCCAATGCATACATATATGCATTCATTCTCAACAGTCAGAAAAGCAATCACCGACTCAGCATCATCATTGTAATGTAGATGTTTTCACTCTGGTGTAGATTTTACCTTCCACACAGAAATGGTTGCAACGATTCACGTTCTTCCTTCTTGGGTTGGTCCTCATCAAAACACGTCAGACAGTCTTCACTTGGTCAACATCGATCAACTTGTGTTGCATGTCAGTGAGACATAAGAAGTGTCTCCCCGATGCCACAAGACCCGTTTACATGTTGTCGCCAAGAGTCATCTCCATCGGCAAGAGGTTCCACCGAGCTTACAAGTTACTTCGACCTCAGCATGCTCATCGGTGAGACTATCGCTATCGCTAGGAGATCACATCAACGTCATCAAGTCATACCAAAACCCATTGTATTCTTATCAACATCCATCTATCGGCAAGAGTCACTTCATTGGCATGATCGACGAGACCTCTCACCGACCTTTAGTTGAACTCATCCACCAACACTATCGCTAAGACATTCAACTATCACCAAGAGGTTTCACCGAGGTCTTCAAGTCATGTAGACATGAATGTTCTCATCGACAAAACTATCGTCTTTCGCTAAGACCTCACATCGAGCTTCATGTTTTACCGATCTCCGAACAACAGTCGCCAAGACTTCCCTCTATCACTAAGAGGTTACAATGATATTCACATTTCACCCCAAAGACTTCTGTTAATCGGCAAGACATTCATCTTTTTCCAAGACGTTACACCGAGCCTTCATGTGTTACACTGAAGTTACACAGCCCTCGGTGAGACCATCACAGTTCGCCAAGACCTCTCACTGAGCAAACATGTCTTACCAAGTCGCCAAGAATTTTTTCTTTCGCCAAGTCTTCATACCGATCACCTTATGTTACATCGATGACCCCTAACACTATCGCCGAGACATCTCCCGGTCGCTAAGAGATAATGCTGATAGGAACAAGTCA
This sequence comes from Sequoia sempervirens, assembly GCA_007258455.2. Lineage (NCBI taxonomy): Eukaryota > Viridiplantae > Streptophyta > Pinopsida > Cupressales > Cupressaceae > Sequoia > Sequoia sempervirens. The sequence continues at coordinate 1,170,353,612 of VDFB02271358.1, forward strand.
TACCGATTTCTTCATCGGCTAGACAGACTGAAGGTCATGTCGATATCGGCAAGACTTCCTATCGTTGCCGAGACTTCTCATCGAGACCCCTTGAGTTTGCTCGAGTGTATACTGTTGGTGAGACATTCCTTAGTCGCCAAGAGATCATCCTTAATGTTCAAGTCACCCCGACATATGCTAGGCACCCTATAACAAACCTTCTGTCGCTGAGACATTCCAATCGATAGGAGATTATAGCGAAGCCCACAAGTTACAGCGATAGGCTTCTTCGACAAGAGAAAAGCATTGTCTTGGCGACATGAGAAAAACACAAGGTAAGCTGCCAGTCGACCAGACAATAGGAATGTCACAACGACTATGCTTTCTCAGAGGTTTCAGCGTATGAGATTGAGGCATATTTTCCAACATTTTTTTGTGAATATGTATCTTTATATTTGAATTAATATAGAGAGCTGCCTATTCATCAAAAAAAAATTGGATTCTTTTTCTTAGTATTTTAATCTATTTATATTTATATTTATTTTATTCATCTATACGTATTATTGTTTGTTTAATTTATTGGTTTCATTATCATGTGTATTTATTTCTCTATTTTTATTTAGTCATTTGTGACTAAAATTTGGTTGTCATTTCACTTTAGGATTCATATACTTGTCTCTTTTCAATTTAAAATCAATTGAATGGATTTTTATCCTTCTATAATGTTATGTTAATTAATTTTTTTTTAATGCAATTATGTGTTATGCTCTACTATTTGAAAATATTTAATAAATTCATTCTAATAATCCACTAATCATTTAAATAAGATAATTATGGATATTCTAGAAAAAAATTAATACTGAAAAATTATTTTTTATATGATTAAAAAGAGAAGAATTTGGATTTTAAAGGATTTATAGTTGTTTTTCATATTGTTCAATTTGAAGGCATTAGTGTGTTCTACTCTAGTTAGGCTAACTTAAGCCTACTTAGGTGTTGGAGTTGAAACTTGACTCATTTCCTATGAGGTGTCAAGGATGTTGAGTTGTCTTGAGAGGTGTCTAATCTCTCTCAACACCTCTCCTTTGCATAGAGAAGAGCAACTCGCCACCACTACAGGATGAGGAGTCCTCTCCTCAATCCATGACATGTGATTGCCTATTCTTGTGGCATGAGTTTGCACATCCTCATTCTTAATACATAGGGTTTGAGCTCATTGCTAATACTATGCTGAATACAATATTATCTTGTTCACGTGTGCTTTTCTCTTATCTCCTAGATCTATAGGAATTCTAATAGAAGGAGTTGATCAAAACATGCTACCCTTGTGACACAATCATACAAATGCTAACAAATTATTTATTGATACTACTAATCCCAAAACTTTGAAAATAATTAAATCATGTAACTATACATTAGGTGAAGCTACAAAACAAAACCCAACAATTATGAATAACTTTTGCTAAACAATTAAATCCACAATACATAGTATGAGTGTAATGAAGATAATATTAAGTACATATGATAATATAATTGATAACATCATGTACAATAGCCAAATATATAACTATAAGAAATAAAGAAACTATCTTTGATGAATCTGCTGAACATATGTTGTCATTGATGTCAAAGAGTTGTTGAACTATCATTGATGTCAAATATATGTGAAAGTAGTATGCTAGTTGTAGAATGTTAATCCAAACTCCACCAAACATGGTCCATACAAGCATATATTAAAATTTATAACAAGGTGAAGGTAACACTTAGGTAAGGCTTGGAAGTAGATTGCAGGCCACAAGGTCAATACAACACAAAATAAATTGCAAAATTTTGTGGTGCCAACATATTGCATTTATTTAATTCCTAATTTTGGCTCAAGTCTTAGTTATTCCTATAATTTTATTTCTTCACTATTATAGGTCTTTAAGATTTTTGAAGGCTTATGAGAATGAAATGGAATTTATTTTTAGATGGCCTTAAGTAGGATGCAAATATTTTGTAGCTAAATGTGATGGATGCCAGTAGAATAGAGGGGAGACTATCAAATATCTAGGATTTCTATAACCACTTATTATTCTAGATAAGCATTGGATTAATATTTCTATGAATTTCATTATGAGGCTTCTAGTGATAGGAGGATCATACACCATTCTAGTTATTATTGACTAGAAAAAATATGCCAACTCAGTTGTATTAACTTATTCTTACATAATTTTGTGGTCACTTAAAACTTCTTTGAATTTATCATATACCATGAGATACCTTGCTCCATTATTGGTGATCACAATCCTACTTTTACTAAAAAAATATAACAATAATTATTTAAGTTTTAGGGAACCAGTTGAACAATTTTAACTAATCATCTTGAAATTGATGACCAAATAGAGGTTTTTAACATATTCTTTAATACTTGTATTTTTTGTCTTATCAGTAGGAACAATTGGCCAATTGGTTACCTCTTGCTGAGTGGTGGTGTAATACTACTTATCATAGTGCTTCCAAGATGACACCATATGAGGCACTCTATGGTATCTTCCCACCTTCCTTGAGTACCTATATTCTAGTTTCTTTCAATGTTGTAATACAATTGACTATACTTTAGCCAAGTAGAAGAATTTATTTTGGCTCCATACGGAAAATATGAAACTAACACAAAATCACATGAAACAATAGGTGGATAATCATTGGATAAAGTGTACCTTTATCATTGGTCATTGAGTATTTCTACATCTCTAGCTATATAAGTAGATGCCATTATGGGGAAAGTAAAATCATAAGTTAGGTCCAAAATTATATGGCCCTTATCAAGTTTTCTAACACATTGGTGAGGTGGCATACAAGTTGAAACTTCCATCCTCTTCTTAGATACACCTAGTTTTTCATGATTCATACATCAATAAAGTGATGGGATTTGGTTCTTTATTCCAATAGAACTATCAATATTATACAAGGAGGGATACACATTTTTGAACTTAAGGTTATATTGGACAAATGAATCAAGGACAAAGCATTTTAAACGGGAAGGCAATGCCATGAATCCCATTATGCTATGTAATATCTTGTATTAGTTAAGTGCACAGGCTTTGTAACTTGGCCATATGTAATATTAAATAGAGGTTTGTGTGAAAGTTCTTTGCATGCCACCCCACTAGTTGGTTAGAATAAAGCAATTATCTCATATGCATTGGATTTTAGTAGTTGTCTTATAGCAATATTATATATATTGCAACGAGTTTTTAAATGAAAAAGGTTAAAATTCAAACTTGTGTCATGCTTTATACCAATTTAGTGTTTTAAGTGAAATATTTTCTCTTAAAATATTCTCAATGAAAATAATGGTGAATGTTGTGGTGAGTATGCAAATTTAAAATTTTCACTTAATAGTGTTTTAGCTAAAACACTTTAGATTGAAACTCTTTAGCATCCAATCATACACAAAGGTACAGTTTCAAAAAATGTTGTAGACTAGTTTTAGTAGAGAGAGGTTCACCCAAAAGTACACTATCACCAATTCTCCAATAGTTTTCCAAAAAAAAAAAACTCTATATTTATGCCAATTTCTTTAGTATATACATTTTAAAAAACCCTTTGACGGTTAAATTTTATGCGAGGAGATCACTAAATTTAAATATAGAGTTGATTGGGTATTAAAAAAATATAACAAAATTTATTTTTTTAAAAATAACCAAAATATAGTGCATTAGAAGTGGGAATCCTTTTCAAAATGATATACTTTGTTTTTATTTATGATAAATAGTTAAGACATTAATTGGAGGTCTATCAAGACTTTTACATTCTTAACAAACTTGAATTTAACAATTTATTAAAAAACATATAATTATAAACAATAATTTTTTTTTTCATACACTAGATATTTTACTAAATGAGAAAAAATATTTACTATAACTTTAAATCTCAATTTTTGAATTTTTTAAATTAATTTTATTATTTTTTAACATTGTAAAAATACTATCCAAGTAAATTGCACGAAATATCCTACATTCAATTAACTTATATTATTTTAAAATTCAAAACATATAAATAATTTTTATACAAAATTATAAGTATATGTAATAATAAATTAATGAAATTTTAATACTAATAAAATTAAAATTAAAATATTTTTTGATTTTACTTATTGCCTACATATAATTTCATAACATAATCATTCTTTACTAACACAAAATCAAAATAGTTTAAATACCTTACTTTTTCTAAATTTAAATATAATATTATAAAAAGTATCTTATTTCTTTTCTATCACAAAAACAAATGCTTCCTTAATAAGGATGAAAGGTAAAAAGAGTAAGGTTACTTTAATAATATATTATTTAATAAAATTAATAAATAAAATTTAATAAAAATATTAAAAATTTATAATATTAATAAAATTGAAAACAAATACATTTTTAAAATTGAATTTATGTAATTTCATAAATGAACTACTTTCTACTAAATTTAAATACTTTCACTTCTAAATTTAAACACAATATTTAATAAAATAAAAATAATAATTCTAAATTAAAATAAAACAATTCTTAATTTTTAAACTAAAATATCGTTTGATGAATGTTTCGAGTGGATAGAGGATGAAAATGATAAAGAATCTAATAACGAGAACAGTTCTAATAATATATTATTCAATAAAATGGAGGTGAATGCCTAATGTCTGGTAAGTGAGAATCCATCAGAATAGAACCAAAGGATCAGACCAGGCATCATCTTCCGAGGCAAGCAACTCGCAGAAATTGGCGTTACGGATTTGAGACTGAAGATGTCTGCGTAAACCGTCTACGAATAAGCGTCTATATTGGGGGGGACGAGGGAGAGTGGTTTCATATATTCTTCTAGCAAAGAGACAGGCCTGGAGGACCACTTCTACACCAGGCACCGTAAACCCAGGAGTATTCCATACAACGAAGACGGCATCAAGGGCTGATGTGGAAGGACGAACATCGCTGAGAATATAGGTCTTTATATCTCTGGATAAGGGATTTCCCAGTTGTGCCGGCCCCTTATTAATTATCGGGTTGAAGACTATGCTGGTAATCATGCGATCGATATCATTTGTAATTGGGATTCCAGGGACCGATATGTTCACCCACCCGGCCCTTAGCAACAGTCGTTCCATTTCGCCTCCCTCAACAGGATTTCGTGTTTGATCCTCTTTAAGCCTGGAAACGTACCCCCAGAATACCTCTTCATGAATAGGCGCGATATATTCCAATGGTAATATGAAAGCCTTTATACGACCATCCATCTCTTGCTGGATATCTTGATGTCCTCTGTGTGCTCAGGGAGTAGGAGATAGTTGAGATAGAGATGAAGCGTTCCATTGCTTTTATAACTTTTTTCTTTTGTCTCCCAAGGAGCTGAAGCGTAACGTCACAAATTTATATAATATTATTGTAATGCTGAAATTAGCATAGGTCTTCAGTAGGATAATTTTATTTGTGAAAAGTTGGGTTCTTTTTCCTAGTTTTTAAATCTAGGGGAGAGGATCCATTCGTTGTGCGTGTCTAATTATTCTACTTGGAAATTTCAAATTACTCCCAATTTTTTACAGCAGCTTACTTGGCAAGTCCCCTACTTATAACAAAGGTTTCAGGACCACATCATCAAATATGTTGCCACATCAGCATGCTTTTTGTCAAATCTCCAAAAAGGCCCAAAAAAAAGGTGAGACCAATACTTGTGCATTCATAGCATGTTTTATTGAATGCTGATGTGGAATCACATGATTGGTTGCTTTTTAGATCAAAGGAATACATTTTGTTTAATTATAGGTGGTCATCATTAACACTAACAACTTTAAAGTCACAACTATTGGTCCAATACTGAAACTGCATGCTCAAGTACTGGGCCCTCTCCCCTATTTATATCTATTTTTATTTTATTCGTCTATAATGTTTATTTACTTGTCTATTTTTATTTAATCATTTGTAACTTGAATTTGGTTGTCATTTCATTTTAAGATTTACATACTTGTTTCTTTTCAATTTAAAATTAATTGACTAGTTTTTTTTTTTTATCTTTCTACAATGTTAAGTTAATTACACTTTTTTATGTAATTAGATGTTATGCTTTAGTATTTGGAAATATTTAATAAATTTATTCTAATAATCCATTAATCATTTGAATAAGATAATTATGGATATTCTAGAAAGCAATTAATATTGAAAAATTACTTTTGCTAAGATTAAAAAGAGAAGAATTTGGACTTTAAAGGATTTACTGTTTTTCATATTTTTCAATTTGAAGGAGTAAGCATACTACCCTTGTGACACAATCATACAAATCCCAAAAAAGTATTTATTGATACTACTAATCCCTAAACTTTGAAAATAATTAAAGCATATAACTATACATTAGGTGAAACTACAAAACAAAATCCAACAATTATGAAGAACTTTTGCTAAACAATTAAATCCACAATACATAGTATGAGTGTAATGAATACAATATGTACATATGATAATATAATTGATAACATCAAGTACAAAAGTCTAATATAAAACTATAAGAAATAAAGAAACCGTCTTTGATGAATCCGCTGAACATGGTGTTGTCATTGATGTCAAAGTGTTGTTGAACTATTATTGATGTCAAATATATGTGAAAGTATTATGCTAGTTGCAAAATGTTAATGTTATCATTATTGAAGAAAAGAAACAATTTGGGAAGTTTGGATACATATTGTATTGGTGTTTCTTGAATGTCTACTAATTTTGTGGAAGTCTAAAAGTGGTTGTAATAGTGTTTTGAAGTTTATTTTTCAAAAGTTGTATATGCACTATAATAAAATATCATTTTTTTGGTACCACATTTTATTGTTGCTAATAATTATGGCTCACAATTTTGAAGTTAAGAAAGAACACCCATCAATTTTCCTATTCTATAGTTTCAATAGATTTGAGTTATAGAGTTGCAAGATAGAAATGATAGAGTCACATTTGTGTTTGTTAGTTGATTGTCTACAATGTTTGAGTATTTGTACCAGTGAAGGAAAGAATGCTCCAATTGGAGGAAGTGTGTGAAGGTAAAATAGGACTAGTTAAGTTCATGGTAGGAAGGGCATGGTGTTATCTTACACCAAAAATAATGTATTTGATTTAGGATCAAGCCAACTATACATTTCATATCATTTTAAATTAAGGTCTATCCTTGGCCAACATGGATAATTACAAATGGTGTTAGAGGGTTCTAGGATGAAATTTAAATGTTGTTAACATGTTAAAATGGATATATATTATTATTCCATTTTATGAAAAAGTGTGGGTCTTGTGAATCAAGTGTTGTGTGATTGTGTGTGAAATGCATATGCTAAATGATGTGCAAGAAGAAAAGAGAAGTCAAGGATGTTTAATGAAATTGAGATATCATCAAAGGATATGTTCGCTTGTTAATGTTGAGTAGGTTGTGTGAAAGAAGATCTATATTTCCTTTTGTAAAATGAGATTGAAACCTCTTAATATAAGTTTTTTCTTAGTGACAATGTTGTAGCTCAGTCATAGGGGATTGGCATTTCTTATAGGTTGATATGCCTACAAATAAAACTTCATAGGGGATTGTTGTCTCTTGTAGGTCAAGGTGTCTAAAAAAATAGAATTCATAGGGGGTTGGTGTCTCTTGTAGGTTGGTGCCTACAAATCAAAATTCAAGGGGATTGATTTCTCCCTTTAAAGTTGCAATTCTTGTGGGTTGGTACTTGAAAAATTATTGTAAGTTCTATATTATTCTTTGAGGTTGGATTTAGATAGTAGCTCCAAGAAAAATTTCTCGATGTGGTTTTTCCCTTCTAGATTTTCACATAAATCTAATGTTCTCTTGTGTAGATTACTTGTATTGCTATTAATTATTTTTTCAAAGCATTATCTATGCAATGATTTAATTTTATTTTTTAAATACTAATTCACACCCCCTCTCAGTATTTTCCCATCTAATAGAACCAAGTCTTCAACATCTCAACTACAAGAGGGAGAGCATTATCTAAGATATTTTCCTCCAATCATAGACAAATGGTTCCCAAAACAACCTCCAACTGGAAGTGGTCCTACCCTTTAGGAGGTTAGAAGAACCAAAGATTCTCCATGATCACCAATCCATCCAAGAATTGATGTTGTGTTCTAATTAAAAATCATCTTCCATACAACTCTAGATAACCTGTATCTTAGTATGACCTATTTAACTAATTTGTAATAAATAGACACTATGAATTGGCAACAAAAGTAGTTATTTTTCATTACTTTGGCTAAATATTTAATAATAAAATAAACACATTCTTAAAATAATGTGTCATATGTTCACACACCTCTTCAAACTAGTTATTTTTCATTACTATGTTCAAACTAGTCATTGCTAACTTAATTTCACTTTCAATTATTGTAATAATATGGTCAATTGATCACATATTCATAGTAATACAAAAATCATAAATCTTCTTTTCATATTCCAAATTTGAATCAATATTAGTGATGCATACTATCCTTCTATAAAAATTATATGTATATAAATATGTACATATATATATGCTTTCTTACATGTAAATAGTAATATGTTATCATTCATTATAAACAATATTATTTGTTAATGTATTTGTATTTGTACACACATTTGCATGTTCCATATGTATGTACCTTTGTAGATACATATCTGATTCCCCTTTTATAAGAAGCACAAAATAGTCAAGAATCTTACAATTTATTTTAATAAAATCACCTTTTTGTATGCAAAATTTTGTATACATATAAACATATGATTTAACATTCTATAAGATTTTAATTGATACCTTTTTCAACATAATTATAAACATATGGATAATATTTCAAAATCCAAAATTAGTGTTTTTACATAGACTTTAGAACTCTATTGATATCACTTGACAGTCACAAATCCACCTAAGGCATTACCATTAACATTTCATTCAAGAAACTTAGTTTCAACCCAAATTTTGCATTATGAAATTTATTACTCTAACCCAATTTTTCAAGCACAACTCATTTAATATCAAAAGCATGGAAATATATGACTGAGTCAATTAAAGGAAAAGGGTTTATACATAGAACTTCCTATATGATAGTTTTGACGCCATTTAAAACCACGACATGATCTAAGCTCAGTCATCCCAAAAGATATTATAGGTACATATAAAACCATTCATATATTATGCACAAATATTCCTTGTTAAAACATGGTTGAGACATATAAAATATACATAGATTTAAACATAACCAAATTTTGTCTTGGTAAGGCCAAAGAATACAAAAAAAGCATAGGTATATTCCTCATTAACAAGGATGAGACATATATTCATAATAATTGTATTGACAAGGTAAAAAAATATAGTCATTTAATAATGACAAGACCAGATCACATAAAGGATACAATCACATGAGACCGATAACAACATAATAATTTCTCAAAGATAATATTGAATAACACATTCATTTAACAATGGCAAGGCCAACATGAAATAAATAATATAGTTATAATGACAAAGTTTAAGGAACACAATAATCTTATAATGGTAAGTCAAATGACATAAAAAATAGTCATAATGATTAGAATAAAATAACTCAATTATTTTATAATGGCTAGGGTGAATGGTATAAATAATACACTCATAATTATAAGACCAAAATATCTTAATCATTTTATAATAGCTAGTATGAATGACCTATAAAATAATGTTTAACAATAACATCATAGTAAATACCAAAAAACTAAGGAAAATATCTACCTTAACTTACCCTAACATGGCATTGAATAGGTAGTAAGCCATCACCTAGGATAGATACATACTTTAATGGTTATTTATATAAATTTCTTAAAATAACTTTGATTTACATGAATAGTTAGATAGTCATTAACACTATGAGGTCTTTGGCTTAGATGGTTGAATAATATGAAACCAATAAACTTTCTAAATCATTATAAACATGACAAGGGTTAAATACCTGACTAAAAAACTTCAAAACCTTAGCCACATTCAACTGCATGCTTGATAATACAAAGTAATAGAAAATTTCCCAAAAATCATTTCTTTTACAAAAAATTGGTTTGCACACTATTTTTGTTGATACAAAAAATGGGGGCTTTGTTACATACTAAATATCTATAACTTGAACTATAGTTTCACCAAAACGCCCAAATTCTTCACTACAATTGTAGTCTCCTTCCCCTTATGCATTCTACCTCTTTCTCTTTTTCATGCCATGTTCTCCACTTCTAACTCTCATTACACTTTATTCAAGCCGTTGAAAAAGCAATTAACTACAGGTTTTCTTTCAATTTATCCCACTTTGAAGTGAAGTAATTCAATACTAATAACCATTAAAGTACTATCATCAATCCTTTTTGGAGTTGGCCAAATCCTTTGAGCTTCTTCTTAATTAAACTAGATATTAATAACAACAATTATATACAAACCTTCTAAAACAATATCAAACTGGTATTTTCATTGGCTCAACAAAATCAAATTATTATCATCATTATAATTTAATATCCTAAAAAGAAGTTTTGATATCTTAATTTAAAATGTATATCAAAATATAGCATAGTTTAGAGGGTTAAACTATGGGTAAGTGCACCGAGATGGTGCACAAAAAGGGGATCAAAAGTGGCCACTTTTTTCTAAAATTAGTTAAACCTGAACATGGCATTTTGGGAAAGGAAATTTTTTCTAGTATTACATTTTTTTTCTAAAATTAGCTAAACTTAAACATGGCTAAACCTGAGCATGATGAAGATAATGGTGAAGATTACATTCTGGTACCCCATAGGTGTCCAAGAACCTTGCATGCTGATTTGGTAAGGAATTCCATCACCCTCCTCTACCCTATGTAATTTGAAACCCCTGCACTTCATCCAATTTATATATTTGACCAACTTAATGAATATTTTTTTTTTATATTTGAGTAAAGGTAGCATGCACCTCCCAAAAATTTGCAACATTTTTTTATATTTGAGTAAAGGTAACACGCACCTTCAAAAACTTGGCAGAAACAAGACTCATTGAAGCTCCTGAGGAAATAGAAGGATCGACCTCTGGAAACTAGATTTGCTATGAGCATTTCATGATATAAATGTTACAAATCTTAGAGAGAAACTCCTTTTCATATCTCAAAACACTGAAATAGTTTGGTTGTTGTTTATTGGGTGAAATATTTTTCTTAGACATGGGTAAAAGAAGAAAAATGAGTCTACTTCTAGTGGAAGTTTTAGACTTATCCAAAAACCCAATATCGAACAAAACATAATGGGATCCCATTTAACTTTGAGATCCTGAGCCAAAAACGAGACCACTTTTTGTAGAAATGGGATCCCATTCTAAAATAGGATCCCATAAAGGCTTAATTTAAAAAAAAAACCAAACAAGATCCCATTTCTAAAAAAAATAATTTTTTGGCTTGATTTTTGCTATGGGTTTTGGGAAAAAAAAAAGGATTGGTGAGCCAACCCTTAGCTTTGGACTTGCTTTCACATGCAACTTGAAGGTCATGTCGGTGTTAGTATAAAAGAGTGACTTTGGAGATATGTTTGAAGATATTTTTTGTAGAATTTTTTGATGAAATTAAAACCAATTAAGGATGCATTTGTGTAGATTCCAAATATGTAATTTTTTACAATTAGATTATATGTTTTCTAATTTTTTAAATAACTTTTGATGAAACTGGTCCATAAACTTGAAATATTAGGGAATTTTTAGTATTTTAATAACTCTTTATTAAAATGTTTTTTTTGAAAGTGGGTGGTCCCACAAAGCTGGTTTACAATTTCTGGGAGATTCTGATTTTTGCTGAAATCACATATTTTTAGAAATTGTAATGATTTAAGCCTTTAAAAGTTCCATTTAAAGCATTCCAATTGAAGAGGGTTTGATCAAACTACCTTAGCTCAAACCCCCCTTGGATAGAACCTTGCTAGTTTTAAACCATACCTATAATAGAGTCTCCTTTACACCTATCAAAATGCTGATAAAAACCACTTTTGATTTACCTTTTGGGGAATCAAATGAATTCATTTAAAATTTATTTTTTGTAAGTATGTAGTCCTTATTATAAGCTTCCAAAAAAATTATAATTTCCAATAAATTTAATTTAATTATTATATTTATTTTTTATTTCTTGTGAATGTAGGTTTTTCATCGAAAATCAAGCTCTCTGTTCTACATGTGAAAAAATAGACGATTATCATTTGTTTTTTGAAAAGTTTGAGTGCACCAGATATTGAAGTCTTTGATCCAAGAAAAAAAAATTTTTCAATACATACATTTTTTTTTATGTGTTATACAGTCCGCCTATGTCTGCATTGTAATTGGTTTGACTTTGAAACTTGATTAAGGAAAAAATATTCAATAAAACACTACGAAACCGATTGGAAGCACTAGCAAGAGTGTGGTATTGATATGCCACATAAAGAAATAAGAGAGTTTATTTCAGGTTTGTTTTGTGAAAGATCTAATTATAAATTGTTTTATTTAAGTTCTTGTATTTCTAGACAATGCATTAATCATGGAAATCTTTCATTTTTAAGAATTTGTATGCATGAAAGTGTTGATAATGATTTTGAACAATAATTAGTAGATGTTAAAATATTTAAGAATGTTCACTATTCTTTAAAAGATGGAAAAATAGGAAAGCGTTGTGATTTAGTTACATAAAAAGTTAGTGTGCATGCATTCATGAGTGAATTTAAGAATAAAACTGTACCAAAATAAGTCATGCACTTTGAACATGCTCGATGGCTTGACGGTCAATTTCACGCATGTAGAAACACATTTCTAATTGGTACTATACTTTTAGTGGTTGATTTTGTGGAGAATTATACTCTCACTTCACAAGAGGAAATTCAATCACAGTATTATAATTCAGTGAAAGTAGCTATGTTTGTCCATATTGTTTATAGACATGCAAATGATAGCACTGAGGATGATAGAAAAGTTTTGAGGGAGTATCATTTTTATTTGAGTGACAATCGGTTACACTTGTTAGAGTTTATTCAATACTGTTTCAGTATATTTTATAGAAATTTAAGAGAAAGAGGAATCCAGATGAAAGAACACCTTATATGGTCAGATAATTGTATGACACAGTTCAAGAATTCACGAATGTTCTATTGGTTAAGTAGGGTTCACAAGGAATTTAATGTCCAACATGTATGGAGTTTTTTTGAAGCTGGGCATGGTAAAGGAGAACATGATGGAGCTGGTGCGTGTGTCAAAAGAATTCTTGCTAGAGAATAATTAAAATTTGAGGATTCAGTAAAATTTAAAGATGCATGTGGGATTGTGGATTGATGTAATACAAGATTATCTGCACCTAGTTTAAGTGAGTACTCTACAGTTCATCTATTCTTTTGGTTGGTTGAAGAAGAGAACATTGTACCTAGAGTTGATGTGAGACAATCAGTGGATCTACTAAATGGCATTCATTTAGGAGTGTGACAACAAGCACATGGACTATTTGGACAAGGGAGCTTGCATGTTTTTGCTAGTTTTGTATCTTAGGAGATTGGGAAGCATGTGAAAATACAAAATGGGTTGAACAGTGGGAACAAAGATCGTTGACACCTACACAAGCACATGATCAATATGAAAGAACTATTGAAGAAAATGATCAAGTGTTTGCATCTGAAGATTATGACCGTGTTTCAGACCTTGTACAAGAAGACAATTTTAATTCAATTTATTTCATTTTATTTCACTTTATCAAGTTATTTTTCAATACTAAATTATTTATATGGAAATGCGCAAGTTATTAAATCAAATTTTATTTACAGGACATGTGTATGCTATTGTTGCACCTAAGGGGAATGAAGAGCAAACCGAATATTGGTTGGCTCATTGTGTGGAAACTAAACATAAGTTAATAGCACCTCGAGAAGATGATGATAGATTTCATTATCCAACAGGTATGGTGATCCCCTTAAGAAATCCCCTTAAGCAAATTTTGATAACAAGTTTTTGATCCCCTTAAGCAATTTTTTAGAACAAGTCTTTGATCCCCTTAAGACAATTTTGAGAACTTATTTGATGATGGTTTTCATTTTTTCCAATAGGATCGGTCGTGGTTGTTGGCACTTGGCTACGAAAATACCTGAAAAGGAAGAATGGTCTACCTGCATTCGAAGACTATGCAACACATAAAAAGATTATGCATTATTCACATTTGGTGGTGGAAATAAATATAAAACTAGAGCGGTATTGTGGAAGACCTTCAAAAAAAGTGCTATGGTCAATTTCTATGGAAGAGCATGAGGCAATCATAGATGCATCACAAAAAAGAGAGGATGCAGATCGTACTATGGAATAAGTAAATACATGTAAATATAGTTTTAGTTTTATTTTGTCCTTTTAAATACATTAAATACTTGTTTCGATATTGGTCAAGTGTGTTATTAGTTGAAATTGATTTAAATTATCCTTTTATAGATCCTTAAGGCATAATCACAAAAAGGATCTAGTCCATGCAGATTCAACCTAGACAACATGGAATACTTGGTAAAAATAGGTAATTATTAGTTAAATTATATTTAAATACATGTTTTGATTACATATTGAAATTGCTTATACATTAATAGTTAAAATTGATTTATTGTCCTTTTCTGTATCCTTAGGCCATCATTTCATTGATCTCATACTTTGAAACAAAAAGGAGAGGATGCATGGATTCAACCTACACATATGTGTGGAATAATTTTAAATGCAGGTACTTGAGTTGTGTACATATAGATAGTTTTATATAAATTAAAATATGTATGTTTTGATGATTTCATTGATATTGCTTGTACCTTTTTTATATCAGGTGGTGTGAAGACCTACTACATTCTAGGCACGAGTTTGAGATGTTCTTGAGATGACATATCCAAATTTTGTAAACATTGTTTTGAGATGACATATATGTACATACATACTTACAGAATTAAACATACTCTATGTACTTCTATGTATCAAAATCAATATTCTATATATTTTGTTTGTTAAATGTGCATGTTTTCCAACTTTGAAACATTATGTCTAATTGTATAATCACTAAATATCATGCATACATTATTGTTAAATCAATTATATCCTTAAGATGTTGTATTATGACCCCTTAAGAAATTATATTATGACCCCTTAAGACATCCCCTTAAGACCCCTTAAGACATCCCCTTTAGATGTTGTATTATGACCCCTTAAGACATTGTATTATGACCCCTTTAGACATTCCCTT
The DNA here is from genome assembly GCA_007258455.2 of Sequoia sempervirens. Lineage (NCBI taxonomy): Eukaryota > Viridiplantae > Streptophyta > Pinopsida > Cupressales > Cupressaceae > Sequoia > Sequoia sempervirens. The sequence continues at coordinate 1,170,368,806 of VDFB02271358.1, forward strand.
AAGACCCCTTAAGACATCCCCTTTAGATGTTATATTATGACCCCTTAAGACATCCCCTTAAGATGTATTATGACCCCTTTAGACATCCCCTTAAGACCCCTTAATATGTTTTATTATGACCCCTTAAGGCATCCCCTTAATAAATTCTATTATGACCCCTTAAGACATCCCCTTAAGACTCCTTAAGACATCCCCTTTAGACATTGTATTATGACCCCTTAAGACGTTGTATTATGACCCCTTAAGACGTTGTATTATGACCCCTTTAGACATCCCCTTAAGACCCCTTAAGACATCCCCTTAAGACGTATTATGACCCCTTGAGACATCCCCTTAAGACGTGTTATGATGACTCACCCTAAAACTTATAATACTTGTTAATATCACTTAATATTTATACTGATTATACTCTTATGTGATCCCCTTAAGACGTTGTATTACAACCCCTTAAGACATTGTATTACAACCCCTTAAGACATCCCCTTGAGACAACCTATAATTAGTGTTGGATGCTATTATTTGTTTTGATAACTTATAGATTAGTATTCGATGCCATTATTTGTTTTGACTACTTATAGATTAGTATTGGATGCCATTATTTGTTTTGACAACTTATACATTAGTATTGGATGCCATTATTTGTTTTGACAACTTATAAATTAGTATCGGATGTCATTATTTGTTTTGGAAGCTTATAAATTAGTGTTAGATGTTATTATTTATAGAGGTTATTAATGCTTTTATTCTCTAATCTTCTACCTGGTATTGCTTATTTCTTAAAATTTTATCCTTTCTGGTATATAAATAGATTGCTTTTGTTTGTAAATTATGATTTATTGACTAATTATTGATTGACATGAATTGAATAAGTTCATTGAGTAATTAATTATTGAATGTACATATCATGTATATCATGTATGAGATCACTAAATTTGTAAAGTATAAATATGAAAATGTCCTATATAATTAATATCATATATGAGATCACTAAATTTCACATTAATGTCCTATATTAATGTCTTGAATATGAACATAAAATGCATAAATGTACTTGTGTAAATTAAAATTTCAAACAATAAGAAAGTCCATAATTTATGTAGCATATTAAGTGCATGAAACCAATATATTAAGCGCATGAAATAAAGTCCATAGTACAGCCCATGAACTAAAGTTCAACTAAGTACTTGAGCCATGAAATATTTAGTCCAATAGAGTACATGAGAAACCAGAAATATAGTCCATGAAATAAACAAATATAACCCATAAAATCATGTTTGTAGGTCATGTACTGTCTCTATAATCAAGAGATATCTTCACACCATGTGGACTATGCAGATGACCTAAAACACTTTGTACAAGAGAAAGATGAAATCAAATGTAAAACAATGAAAAATGATTTAATGAAAATTTAATTTATAATTCATCATAAAATTAAATTACCGTCATATCTGCATCTGGACGGTCTGGTGCACCTGAAGAAACCTCTAAATTCTCTAAATCAATCTACATAAATAAGACAAAGAAAGTTGAAATTAGATGTACAAGTCTACAATTAAAAATGATTTAATTCAATTTAATTTATAATTTATCATATTTTAATTGTACCGTATTCTGAGGTTGTACATGTTCAACTACAAGATGTGTCTCATGCTATAAAAGAAAAATAATATGTAACAAATCTCATATTATGTATATATTCAATTTAAAATTTAAAATTAAAGTTATATTCAGAATATGTAATTTATAATTGACTTTAAATATAATAAAAAAAATTACCATTTGATTTGGAGCCTACTCTACATGTCCTCCTGGTGGTGTAACTATGTCTGGGTCAGGGCTGAAAGTTACACTAACAAAGTCCTACAAGATCAAAATTAAAGCATGTATACTTGAATTAGGTTAATATATATATATTCAAGTTTGCACATTTTGTGTAGATTTTTTTTTAAACAACCTGAAAATCAGAGGCCTCACGAGTAGCCACAACATCAAATGTTTGCCCGATGCCCATTCTCATTGTGGTATCAACCTAGACATACATACATAGAAATTTAATGCTTATAATATTTACAAGTGTACATGCATGTATTTCATATATCTAGTGAATTCAATATTCATAATTGTAACTATACTAATGTAAAATTTAAACAATTTTACAATATGAATGTACCTACGGTCCTTGATCTATGACACCCGATAGTGGAGGAGTGCTCGATAATCCCTCATGACGAATCGACGTGGAAGTCAATTGAATTGCCTAAACCAACATAAATATTTCAAACATATATGTGGTTCAATTATAAATTTAAAACTCAAGTTAAATTTATGATTTCATATATAATTTTAAAAATTGAAATCAAAAATACCCCATAAGGGTTGCCGAGTATGACTGGTGTCGATGTATGTACTCATGGAATAGATGATTGCCCCATCGATAGTGCCATTTGTACACCAAACAATTTGATTGTTAAAATGTATTGAAAAATTTTCTTTGATATATACATCCATCAAAATTCTTATAAAATGAACGTACATAAATGCATATTTATACCTGTGTCGTAGTGTCCTCAGGGTGATGGTCTGCTGTAAGAAACTCTACAAATGAACTGATGCGACCAGATGAACCACTAGATTCTCCACGTCCACCTGAACTAGGTGTGGCCTGATCAGGTCCATAGCATACTTGATGACAAATAGTACATATATGGGGGATGAGCCTCGACACTCCTAGAGCGGTACTCGAACCAGCTCCATAAAAAACTCCTCCATCATCATTGTCTCTATGCTCCCCACCCACTATCGCAGAAGCATGTTGATCAAGGTCTCCTGTGAGTGTAATAAGGGAACCTAATGTTGAGACCAAAGCTCGATGATGTACAGGTGTGGGAATGGGAGGACTAGGAGCAACAACAAGGGGTTGCACATGAATGGGGTGTTGGGGATCAACCCTTGCCCCTAACCTCTATTGTGGCATGCTGCCACCAACACCATGAAATGATTTAAAATCAAAAGAATTGGGATTTTTCCCCATAAAAAACTCTACATACAGTTTTCTCAAAAAATACAATGGGCACTACCAATTAGCATGTGGGGGACTATAGAAAACCATATACCATCGATCCCAAAAATGTGCACTCATCTATGGATGTATGCACCACCTTATGGATATTCTAGATTTTTTGGGTGGAATGGGTTGTTGAGTAACGGGTTCAAGAAAGAAGGGGGCTAGGTGGGATTTAGTTATTTAAAGGTCTAATAATTGTTTGTAAGAGATACCGTCACCATAAAATTGTCTTATTTGTTCTCTGTCTCATCGATGCCTATCTAGATTAGAATCGATAATCCTGATGACATCCACATCATTTTGTATCACAAATGCAAAATGTCTCACACGTGGTGGAATCAATGCTTGACTCTGCATAGCATTGATTTGATTTTGTAAGGATGCAACTTGATAATTTATATGTGCTCGCAAGTGAGCCTTGTCAGATGCGATAGGTGCTAGATGTGGCATATTAGGTGGAGGGGGAGGGGGAGAGGGATGTGGAGGTGGAGGGGGAGGTGGATGTGGCTGTGGATGAGGTGGTGGATTGATGATATCATCAATGTTAAAATCATCCATGTGTTGGAGTTATCAACAGACACTGAGAGGGGGGGTGAATCAGTGTCTCAACCTTTTTCAAAACTTCGACAATGACTTTGAAATATGATTTCCTTTTTAATGTCAACAAAGAAAAGTAATCACCTTGAGAGAATTCATGAAAAGGGGTAAATAAATATATGATAACATTAACTCAGTCCATTAGACAACTTTTGCAAATATGATTTGAGTGAGATATCCTGTATTTGCCAAAATAATTGTGACTGAAATTGATTAACAATCAAAGCATGATGACAGTGCAGGTGCAACACATAAGATTGTGCAAATGAAGGTCAACATTATTGATTCACTTCTTAAACAACTGATTTGACTGCAAATTTATAAGACACTGCAACAACAATGCAACATAATGAAACAAGAAAGGTATTGAGACAACAAACACCTTTAGCAAATTATAACAATTCTTGAGCTATGAAAGAAATGAGTACTTTTTATGCTTCCTTTTGAATTAGACTCATCAACAATGACTTGTGCAAGACATTTTGAAATGAATATTTGTAGAGATGAAGGAACTAACATTCAACAATGTTCAGACTGATTAAAGCTATCACAATCAAGAAGCATTATAACATCAAAACAAAGAGACCATAAGACAAAGGATTTGCCGAGTGGAAAACCCTCCTGGGGTAGAAAAACCACTCCTAAACTGCCTTACTGGATTAACTTCAAAAACTACTATTAACAATGCCTTATAGGCTAATTTCTAAGCACCAACTCAAGGAGCACCAACCCCTCATTTAGAGACACCAATTTCAAGGAGCACCAACCCCTTACTCAAATTTTAGAATTATAATAACATAAAGGATCACTCTGTTTCTCATATAAGCTCACTCATACCTCTCTATCTAATACCCTAAAGATTCAACACGAATCCTTAAAATATTAAATAAACATGGTTTTTTATCATATTACTCTACATCATGTTTTCAAACTTTTTATAACAGAGATTTTTCACAATTTCATTTTTGATACAACAGTAAGTTATATTATCATAGAATCATCTCTCTTCTCACTTTTCACATTAATAAAAAACTATGTATATATATTTTCAAATATAGGTCTGCCAACAAAAAAATCTTCATAGATTTCATTTTTCAAAGGAATCTGAAACCCCCATTCTATTTTTAGAATATGAGCCAGTAGAATGATGATCACCAAATGGAGAATAATCATGTGTAATGCTTGTACTGAAGGCCGTTTCAAACTCAAACAAGAATATTTCAAGTAATGCTTCCTTTTCAAACTGCAAGAAATTTCCAAAACCTAGATCTGAAAGTATAGAAATATGAACAAGTACTATCATTTCCATTTTTCAAAAAACCCATATGAATATGTATTCAAAATTTTTTATGGAGAAATCCATTTTTGAAATCAAAGACAATGATAATAAAACTTTCACTGCAAAGTCAGAATCCATATCTCCACCAAATACCAATCAATAAATCATTTTTTCAAAATGCCCATAATGTAGTCAAGAGTAACTGAAATGAAAGGATGCATTTCTGACAGAGATAAATGAGAGCCCATTTTTACTTTTTCCTGATTCGAGCAAAAATAATAACTGCCATAAATATCAAATGATGGATGTGATACCTGCTCAAGCAGCATGGAAATCAAATAAATACCAGAAAGATTTGAAGCCAACAACCATAGCTGACAGATTTGTAACTCCCACAACTCTCTTTCACCAATTTCAAGCTTTCAGCCAGTGAAGCACACCAAACATAGCTTCCATACTTATTTTGCTTCCTGTCAAAGCCATTAAAGGCAACAATTTAATGAAAAACAACAGTTACATTCATGGCCGCGACGTGGTTAGGGTTTCATACTTAACCAAACTGATAGCACCATAAAACACACTTTTCCCTAACATTTCCAATACAATTGATGCCTTTTCAAAACACAATAGCTTTTGAAGTCCAAAATAAATCAAAACATAATAATGAACAACATAAAGTTTGATTGAGTTCGCTATCCAAAGAATTTTGACCACATAATTACCACCAAGTATTGCATGCAAACTGTTGACTCATAATACTCACCAAATAAACTTTATTTTGAGTCAAAGATTCTCATAATGCCGACTTAAACAAATGGAGAATGATGGCTGCCAAGAGACATAAGCAAGTAACCTTTTACTTAAATCGAACACAATATATCACCACTAAAAAATGCTAAGGGAAACCCGATAGGGTTAATTCCATATAAATACCAACCCCACAATTCATTAGCATGGATGCCGACAATAGAGTCAATTTGATAACCAATAGCGATTATCAAGGTTAAGACATATCAGAACCGATACAAACAAAAATTTAAAAGAACTATATGAAATATGGGAAGCCCGAGTGAGGTCAAAATACACTAAGTGTAATATGCAATGTAAGCCATATCTCATGTGAAGAACCCAATTACTAACAAAGCCAAGTCAAAGGCATGTGTGGCTTTACCTCCAATAGAGTGTCAAGAAAAATCTCAATAATAATTGAATATCATATGCCTAGATAAACCTAATAGATAACAATGAAGTCTAAATCATACTGAAAATGATATACCTGAATAATCTAAACGATGATCAATCTACATTACCTATCAAGATAGCAATATTGTTTATCACAAAAGCTAATGCATGCCCTGTCGTAATGAACATCATCTGGAAAACTTGTATCAAGCCTTATGAATACTGTCAGTAACCATAACCATCTCAAGATATATTGCATTCATAAATTTGAACCAAAATTCTCATGAGAATCAACATGAACTTGAACAGGTAAATCATAATGATTATCCATTTGCAATAGCGAAGATCAATTAAATATGTATCATGTCAAGACAATCGAAAATTGAATATAGAGAGCATAAAGATCCTGAGAGACCAAATCTGAAGCAGTCAAATCATGAGACCCAAACAAGTGATTTTGTCATCAAGGACAAACCATGAACACAACTGAGATCCAACAAACTCCCCCTTTGTCCTTGATGGAAAAACACAAATGACTCTCCCCCTTTTTTCCTTAATGACAAAGGATAAAAGAGAAGAATGTGCAATTCCATGAAACACAACTGAGAATCCAACCAAATACCATGAGAATCAACTGCAAATAGAGTAATAGTGCAGGAAATGAAAATATAATCTAGAGCTGGAAATAAGAACATATAGAAACAAGTTACCTCTACAAAGAAGCTCAAAACTAATATCATTACTTCTTTTCTCAAACAACAAGAGCATTGTCAAATAATCCAAATGGGTCATTGAAAACACTTTCAATCCATTGCAAGAACACTAGCAATTCACCACTCCATTTGTAAACCATTTTGCAGATGAGCAAAGACTCAAATCTGATCAATAGCACACAAAAATAAAACATTCTCAAGAAAATTAAAAACCTGAGGTACCATCAAGGCATATATCTATTCTTGTGTACTATCTCAATCATGAAAATAACTTCATCTTTTTGATACCAAAGAATATAAGGGAGATACCGAATAGTTTCACAACTATCCCGTGAACAACACATCTCCTTGCAAGATCATTTTAGTAAAAATCAAAAAGAAAACACTCTTCTCCACTCAGGTCTTCATGCTTTCATACATTATATAGAGCACATAATATTATAACCAGGCCTCCCAACAACTCAACTCTACAATTCCTCTGATAGAAACATGACTTGAGTTGATCATTTGCATTCAAAGACTTCATACAATCTGTTGTTCATATATCACTCTGATAGGTATATAAATAAATATCATGAATGAGCAGCTCAAATTCCCAATATCACACTTTCAATCATAAAAGAATATTTAGGATTTTTTGCACGAGATAATTTGTTGCAACACATCTTTCATATTCTGTTCATAGATACAAATAAGAGAAAAAAATACTTCTTAAGGCTGCATTACTCCTCAATATCAACTTCTAACTCATAGCAGACCTTCAAAATTTTTGGCTCCAAAAGGAATACACAAAGATCATCTCAGCCTGGAAAAATCTCAAGACCTCACAACATGCTCAAAAGTTATACACAGAAAATCCATTCAAGCTAAACATATTTTTGTTCAAACTAAACCTTCATTTCATCTGACTGTATAACCTCTTTTTGAGGCAACTCCTTTAAAAACATTGCACATAGATTTGAATAAGTCAATCTTTCATGCCCATGACTCACTATCCTCAGAACTTATGACCACACAATTTCAAAGACTTAAGCATCACACCATCAATAAAAAATTTCAGTAATAAACATTCAAGCAATCTTTGTAAACATATATAGCCCGTATCTCTTTCATGTCAACAAAAATCAATCACTCTATTCAATCAGAATAAGCATAATGAAATATTGGCATTTACAAACCATATCTTTACTTATACCACCAATGGTAAATGCATGCAGTCATACCTCATTCTAGAATCCATAGGGGTAAAATATATTACCATAATAGACTCCCCCTCGAGTCTTTGCTTCTTCTCAAGACTTGGAAGGAAACAGTTGTGCAAGGAGTGCACAAGGAGTTTTCTCAGAAATATCTTTATTGCCCTTCTTGTCATCTTGATTTCTCTTTCTTCTCCACTCCAATGAAGACTTTTTCACTTGCTTGCTTAAAGTACTTGTCTCTCTATTAAATCTACATTGCTGTACTTTATGCCCAATGTTATTACATCTTAAACAAATGACTTTGTGATTGTTCTAAGAAATAGAAGACTTCCTACAAACATTTCCAACATTGTTCCCTACATTATTATCACTTGTATTTATTCTACAGTCTCTTCTTAAGTCACCAGAATTATTATAGTTGTAACACACCACATTCTCATTTCTAGAGGCATTAGAATGATTCTTATTTGACCATTTCATGCAATCAATTTCCTTATGACCAAAATCATTACAAACATAACAATATCCTTGAAAAGAATGATTATACTTGAATGAATGATCATGCCAAGGATGTGAAGATCTGAAGACATTTCTCCTTTGTCTATGAATACCTTTAGATTGTCTTCTAGTGTCAATGTTATCCTTTGGTGCAACATTACTATAACCAAGATCAACCTTCATTCTTGGTGTTTTCTTGGCTATAAAATTCTTTCCATCTGAAGTAGTAAAAACTGTTTCATGTTTAGATTTGTCTGCAAAGATTTGTCCAACCTCACATCCCACTCATGTAGGATCTTTAGAATGCTTTTTCTTGGCCAAAAGCTCATTCAATATATTAGTACTATGATCAAATTTTTGAATTTTACTAGATTGAACCTTGACACTTTCAAGCTCTTTTCTTAAAGAAACTACGTCTTCTTGAAGTTTTAGACAATCAATCTTTTTAATCTCCAAATCAGACCTTACAACATCAGCAATCCTCTTACATTCTTCAATTTCAATTTTCTGACTCATAATCATCTCATCCTTAAAAGTTAGTTCTTTTAACAAGGAATCATTATCAGAACATTTCTTTAAAGAAGCAATCTCATTTTCTAGTTTATTACACAATTCATCCTTGTCTTTTATCTTGACTTCCAAACTCTCTTCTTGTTGAAGTTGTCTTGTTAAAAACTAGTTTTCTTTTCTAAGTTGCTTGATTGTATCTAAGGCACAAAGGAGTTCACCTTCCAAATCAACCTCACTTTTTGGTTCATCATAATCCTGTTCAGAGTCAACTTCACCCAATGATTGATCTACTTCTACACAAGTTTCTTGATCATTTAAATATTCATTAATGATCTCCTTGGACTTCCTTTCAAAACTGTGAAGGTTTACACCTTCTTCACTCTCAGAAGTTTCAAAAATTAGTTCAGTACCCAAAGATATCTCCTCTTGTATCTCACCATTTTGATTCAGTTCAATCAACTTGTCCCAAACTTCTTTAGCACTACTGAAATGAATAACTTTTGTAATGACTTTATTTGGCAAGTTATTAAAAATAACATTTATAGCTCTGGTATTGAATTCAATAGATTTCTTCTCCTCAAGTGTGCTAGAAGATGTTGCAGAAGTAGTGCAACCCTTTTCAACTATTTCCCACACATCAGGCCCTAAAGAAAGTATGTTTCCATCCTATGTTTCCACACAATAAAGTTTGTACCTTTGAATTGAGGTGTTCCAGATCTAGGATACTCTACCATTTCAAAGTTACTATTTATGAATTCTTCCTCATTCTTCCTTATACTAGATTTCGGTTGAACATGATGATTAGCATTTTGCTATGAACATCTTTTTCCCTTATTCCTTATGTTCTTTCCCATATTAGCCAAAGTACTCCAATAAACTAGGAACAATCCTAGGTGGTTTAGACCTATCAGAGGACCCTATGCTCTGATACCAATTGTTGGAGTTGTCGACAGACACTGAGAGGGGGGGTGAATCAATGTCTGAACCTTTTTCAAAACTTTGACAATGACTTTTAAATCTGATTTCCTTTTTAATGACAACATAGAAAAGTAATCACCTTGAGAGCATTCATGAAAAGGGGTAAATAAAGATATGATAACATTAACTCAGTCCATTAGACAACTTATGCAAATAATACATTGCAAAAATAGTGCAACGGAATGACACAAGAAAGTTATTGAGACAACAAACACCTTTAGCAAATTATAACAATTCTTGAGCTATGAAAAAAATGAGTATTTTTTATGCTTCCTTTTGAATTAGACTCATCAACAACGACTTGTGCAAGACATTTTAAAATAAATATTTGTAGAGATGAAGGAACTAACATTCAACAATGTTCAGACAGATAAAAGCTATCACAATCAAGAAGCATTATGACATAAAAACAAAGAGACCATAAGACAAAGGATTTTCTAAGTGGAAAACCCTCCTGGGGTAGAAAAACCACTCCTAAACTGCCTTACTGGCTTAACTTCAAAAACCACTGTTAACAATGCCTTATAGGCTAATTTATGAGCACCAACTCAAGGAGCACCAACCCCTCATTTAGAGACACCAATCTCAAGGAGCACCAACCCCTTACTTAGATTTTAGAATTACAACAACATAGAGGATCACTCTGTTTCTTAGATAAGCTCACTCATACCTCTATCTAATACCCTAAAGATTCAACATGAATCCTTAAAATATTAAATAAACAAGGTTTTTTATCATATTACTCTGCATCATGTTTTCAAACTTTTTATAATAAAGCTTTTTCACAATTTCATTTTTGATACAACAGTAAGTTATATTATCACAAAATTACCTCTCTTCTCACTTTTCACAGTAATAAAAAACTGTGTATATATATTTTCAAATATAGGTCTGCCAACAAAAAAATATTCATAGATTTCATTTTTCAAAGGAATCTAAAACCCCCATTATGTTTTTAGAATATGTTCCAGTACAATGATGATCAACAAATGGAGAATAATCATGTGTCAGGCTTGTACTGAAGGCCATTTAAAACTTAGACAAGAATATTTCAAGTAATGCTTCCTTTTCAAACTACAAGAAATTTCCAAAACCTAGATCTGAAAGTATAGAAATATGAACAAGTAATATCATTTCCATTTTTCAAAAAACCCATATGAATCTGTATTCAGAAAACTTTATGTAGAAATCCATTTTTGAAATCAAAGACAATGACAATAAAACCTTCACTCCAAAGTCAAAATCCATATCTCCACCAAATACCAATCAATAAATCAATTTTTCAAAATTCCCATAATGCAATCAAGAGTAACAAAAATGAAAGCATGCATTTTTGACAGAGATAAATGAGAGCACATTTTTGCTTTTTCTTGATTCGAGAAAAAACAATAACTGCTATAAATACCAAATGATGGATGTGATACCTATTCAAGAAGCATGGAAATCAAATAAATACCAAACAAATTTGAAACCAACAACCATAACTGACAGATTTGTAACTCCCACAACTTTCTTTCACCAATGTCAAGCTTTCAGCCAGTGAAGCACACCAAACGTAGCTTCCATATTGATTTTGCTTCCTATCAAAGATGTTACAACCAACAATTTAATGAAAAATAATAGTTACATTCATGGTGGTGACATGGCTAGTGTTTCATACGTAGCCAAACTGATAGCACCATAAAAAAAACTTTTCCCTAACATTTCCAATACAATTGATGGCTTTTCAAAACACAATAGCTTTTGAATTCCAAAATAAATCAAAACATAATAATGAACAACTTAAAAGTTGATTGAGTTCGCTATCCAAAGAATGTCGACCACATAATTACCACCAAGTATTGGATGCAAACTGTTGACTCATAATACTCACCAAATAAACTTTATTTTGAGTCAAAGATTCTCATAATGCCGACTTAATAAAATGGAGAATGATGGCTGCCAAGAGACATAAGCAAGTAACCTTTTACTTAAATCAAACACAATATATCACCATTGAAAATGCTAAGGAAAACCCTATAGGGTTAATTCCATATAGATACTGACCCCACAATTCATTAGCATGGATGCTGACAATAGAGTCAATGTGATAACCAATATCGATTATCAAGGTTAAGACATATCAAAATTGATACAAAGAAAAATTTAAAAGAACTATATGAAATATGGTAAGCCCAAGTGAGGTCAAAATACACTAAGTGTAATATGTAATGTAAAACATATCTCATGTGAAGAACGCAATTACTAACAAAGCCAAGTCAAAGCCATGAGTGGCTTTACCTCCAATATAGTGTCAAGAAAAAGCTTAATAATAATTGAATATCATATGCCCAGATAAGCTTGATAGATAACAATGAAGCCAAAATTATACTAAAAATGATATACCTAAATAATCTGAACCATGATCAACCTGAATGACCTGTCAAGATAGCAATATCGTTTATCACAAAAGCTAATGCGTGTCTTGTTTCAATGAACATCATCAAAAAAACCTGTATCAAGTGTTATCAACACTGTCAGTAACCATAACCATTTGAAGATATATTTCATTCATAAATCTGAACCAAAATTCTCATGAGAATCAACATGAACCTAAACCTGAATCATTATGAAATTATCCATCTACAATAGCCAAGAGCAATTAAATACGTATCATGTCAAGATAGCTGAAAACTGAATATTGAGAGCATAAAGATCCTGAGAGACCAAATCTGAAGTAGTCAAATCATGAGACCCAAATAAGTGATTTTGTCATCAAGTACAAACCATGAACACAACTAAAATCCAACATCGTGATATGAGATATAAATGTGTACCTGCATTAAATTATACAAAATTAACATACAAACTTAAAAAATTATAAGAAATAGTTAAATTTGACACTTGCACTTGCAAACTTGTTTAAATAGGATGTGCATACATATATTAAGATCATATATTTAATTGAAATGCACATATATACATTGATTGAACTTGAGCATGTGCATACAAAATTTAAAATTTAACATGTACATACATTTAAAATAAAAAATATGATGCATAATTTGCATGCATACATCATTAAACTAAACTATGTACATACATACAAATTTCAAAATTTAAGAACTATATGCAAATTTTTAATACATGTGTACATACTAAACAATAAACTTGAAACATTCACTAAAAGCTCATTTTATGTCTAACACACACACACACACACATATATATATGTATTAAAATTTTCTAACAAGAGAAATCATGATCTAGTAGACATAGTCATAAAATATATGCTATTATATATTGTTCAATATAATTTCATAAATTCCACCGAATTCATAAATTCATGTCACTAAAAATATCCATCCAACCAAATTTATAAATTCAGCACACAAAATATCCATCGTTCACCAAATTCATAAATTCATAACTATTTAAGATCATTGTCTTAATTTAGAAACTATTGTGGCTCTCTACTGCATCTCTTCATTTCTTTTTGTTTTCCTTTTCAGAATCAAAAGTTCTTCTCTCCTCTAGCCATTGTCGATGCTCATCTAAGATCCCATCCATAGCCCTAGAAACATCAACAAGGGTTTGCATCCTAGATGCAAACATCCTCATAGGTGGTGTGACACATTCTTCATTTTGAATAATGTTGATTTGATCTTGGATGATTCTAACATTGGCATTGATTCCTGCTTGCAAATGAGCACCATCGATTTAGGTGGTGGTGGGGGGTTACGAGGTGGAGTGGGTGGAGGTGGAGGTGGAGGTGGAGGTGGAGGTGGAGGTGAAGGTGGTGGAGATGGATGGCGTGGAGGTGGATTGCAAATATTATTGAATTGATCCATGTGATCTTTAAGATATGAGTGAACCTGCATTAGATTTGTAATTTCAAAATGTAAGATACATGTTTAGGAAATACCTTTAAACCATTCAATTCAATATAAATGGCCTTTAATTGAATACAAATGATAAAATATGTAAGCCTCATTTATGTCTAATGAATGTTACTTGAATGAAAATACAATTAACTATTAATATAGGACAATTTATGAATAATATATGGTTTACGATTTAGAGTTTATGATTTAGGTTTTAGGGTAATACGATGGCTTAAGGGGATCTATGTAACTAAGGTCCTAGTACAAAATGACATGGATTTTAAGTGAATAAAATTTGGTGAAGAACTTATTTTACCCCCTTAAGAAATTGATTTACGATTTAGGGTGACAAGATGGCTTAAGGGGATCTATGTCTAGTGATGTCCGAGGAGAAAATGACATGGATCAAGTGAATGAAATTTGGTGAAGTTTCCTAAGGCAACCAAATTTCATTAAGAGCCTAAGAAAAAATGATGGCTTTAGGGTTTAGGGTTTAAGGTAATAAGATAGCTTAAGGGGATCTATGGAGTAAGATCCTACGACAAAATTACATGGCTTAAGGGAATTAAATTTGGTGGAGTTGCCTAAGGCAACCAAATTTCATTTTAAGGTCCTAGGACAAAATGAATGCTTTAGAGTTTAGGGTTTAGATTTTAGAGTTCAGGGTTTAGGGTTTACAGAACTTAGGGTGAAGTTTTGGTGCCCCTTGGAATATAATGAACTTGCAAGTTAGTGAAGAGTATTTTCTTGTGGAATAGTTGATTGAGATAGCTCTTATTTCAAATAACCAAGCTAGATCATGAAATCTCATTCATATATAATCTTGCACAATCTTATTATTTCATATATAATGATTTACGATTTAGGGTGATAGGATGGATTAAGGGATCTAGATGTCTAGTGAGGTCCAAATTTAGTCATAGTGTGACCTCATGTTAAAAATGAATCAATCTATACATATCACAAAAATAATATACATGTATCAAAACAAGTAAAAATTTCCTGCTACATTAGGGGATATCAAAATAAATATAAAATATTTTAATAATTATACTTGTAATCACTTATTAATAAATTATATCATACATAATTTTAATCACATAATAAAGGAATAAATATACATATGTAGAAGATACAAAAATAAAAAAAGGCTACTCACATGGATCTTGATCCTTTTAGGAAGTACCTAGATTGGTGTATTTCATGTAGGACTCTATGTAGGTGTTGGGACCTTCACAAGTCTCTCCTTGTATATTTTCAACAATCCCACTCACTCCCTCTATAGAATTATTTCCTTTCTTATTAGAGTTCTTTTAATCTTCTAAATTGACCTCTTATTTATAGGAGCATATTATGAATCCTCCTCCTCTCTCTATTGTAATAATAGCCTAGTTCCTCCAACCTATCATTATGTACCTCCACCCTTTCCCTTGTAATAGGTACCTTAGGTTTTAAATGGTTTCATCTTGGTCTCCGTATTGATGCATTTCTATCTTTCCACATAAATCTATATAGTATCAAAATATAGGTAATTTTATGGTTATCATCTCCCTTAATTGCTAAAGAACCCATTATAATGCTTGAGGATGGGTGGATTATTATCTAGGATCACATCTTAAAAATCCTATAGAGGTCATGGTATGTGTTTCTTAATACATATATTCCCATACAAACCTATTTCCATGTATTATCAACTCTCCTATATAATAGACACCTTACTATTTAAATTTCATATGATATATACCCAGGTGTTTCCAATTGGAATTGCTATAATTATACTTTTATGGTATTCTATATATTCATAATAGTTTTCATAAATCTACCAAATAGACCCATTCTTGACATTGAACCTACATAATTTTAGGTATCTCCAATGAAAGAAGTTGCCCATATCACTATCACTTGCACTCTCCTATCTTGTGGATATAATAGAATAAAGTTTTCTTCCAATGATTTAGATCCCTATTGAACATGTCTAAGTGTCATAGATAGTGATTATCCACTCTTCATAAACTTGTAGAAACCAAAAGGTTTTATATTATGTGTTCAAATAAGTGAAAACATTACAAAAAGCTCTACTGGGTGGTGACAATAGAGGGTTTTTTAAGGCAACCAAATTTCATTTTAAGGTCCTAAGACAAAATTCAAATGCTTTAGTGTTAAGGGTTTAGATTTTACAGTTCAGGGTTTAGGGTTTAGCAAACTTAGTGTGAAGTTTGGGTGGCCCTTGGAATAATTTGGACTTGCTAGTTAGTGCCAATTGGAAATCAATTGTACATGCTTGGATTTATGATTTTGGTAACTAAATTTGCAAACAAACATTGATAAAATTTATGAATTGTAACTATTATTTAACATATTGTTTTCTAATCTAATTATAATTTAACATTGAAACTAAATTTTAACATATCATTTTCTCCATACAATGCAAATGAAATTTAAAACATTTAAGCAAAGCAAATGAATTTTCTTGAGCTCGAAATTACCTAGTTTTCAAAATCAAAATGATTTTTTTGATTTCAATTTAGAGTTTTAGCAATTTTTTTTGTTCCAATTCAATTTAGGGTTTCAATTTCTAAGCAATTAGGGTTTTTAATGCAATTTTTTCATTTAATTTCAAACTAGGGTTTTCAAATTCAATTCTTTTCATTGGATTTGAATTCAGGGTTTCAATTTAAGCTTGATTAGGGTTTCTAAATGCAATTTTTTTATTTGATTTCAATTTCTAGGGTTTTGAAATGCAATTTTTTTTGTTTCATTTCAATTAGGGTTTTCAAATTCAATTTTTTTTTGTTTCATTTCAATTAGGGTTCTCAAATTCATTGTTTTTGGTTTGATTGAACAATTTAGGTTTCAAAAGCTAAATTTGTTTCTAAAAGACAATTCAAGGTTCATGTTTTCATTTCTATTCAGAAATATTCAAGTTTCATTGCATTTTTTGATCTATTTCTACAATTACTCATTTCTACTATAACATGAAATGAAATGCTTAAAACGTTAAATAAATTAAAAAAAATGTTAAAATCAGTTATTCTATTCACAATTTCAATAAAAAATGAAAAAATGCAAAAAAAAAGGGTGTGGGCAGCTACTTGGAGCTGTTTGTGGAGGTCACTATCACCTGCACTCGGGATCTCGTCCACTACAAAAATGCAGTTTGTTCATTTAAAAAAAAATAAATACCATTATAAAATGGGATCCTGATTTTTACAAAATGGGATCCCGATTTTTATAAGCCAGGATTTCGTTTTGTACTAATCGGGATCCCATTCCTTGTCCATCAATTCAAGACCCTTCAACAAATGGGATCCTGATTTTTAAAAAGTGGGATCCCATTTTGCATTTAGGCTCGGGATCTCAATTTTTAAAAATCAGGATCCTTTTTTTGCAATGCCGATTTCATTTTTTTGGCGAAGGAAAAAACTTCCATGTTTCGTGGACTCAACTTTGTGCACTTACCCAAAGGACGAGGAGGTTGATGAGCTCACTCATGAGCTTGAGGTGACTATGGACTCGCTGAAGAGCACCCAGATGGCCCTTCAAGAGTCATAGTCACAGATACATGAGCTTATCGTGGATTTGAGTTTGGCATAGTCTTCACCTTCTATAGTTCCAGCTTAGGTTTCTATGGCAGTAGTTGGTGAGGAGCATATATCCACGAATTATGGTTGTGAGCAGGTTGAGAATGTGATTACATCAATCACAGTTATAGGTGCAATTGATACAGATGGGACAAGTGTATTGGTTGAGAGTTGTAGAGAACCACATGTTGCACCAAGTTCTCCTAAGGATAGTTCCATGATAGATGATGTAGGGAAGGTTATTGATAGCTCTTGTGACATAGTAGTTGATTCTCCAGAAAGCTATGTGACAGAACACGATGCTACTTCATCTTCTTCACAAGAGATATGCAGAGTATCATCTAGTTGGGAGATTGGTTCTTATGTTGATTTGTTTCCCTCTCTTGGAAGCAAATCAGTCATATCGTCTGATGTAGTTGATTATGATCGGCAATAAATTGAGCCAATTTAGGAGTATGATTTAATTTATTGTTCTAGGGACTCTGAGATGGATGATTCAGATCAGAACAAAGTGGCTATGTAGTTTGTGAATAATCCATTATTTGAGATGGATGGTGGTTCGACCTATGATAATCCACTCTTTGAGTTGGAAGCTGATCACACTCCTGATGCTAGTTTAGGCTTTCACATTAATAACAGTGTTTGGGATGTTTCTAGTGCATCAGAATTCCAAAAAAGGCTCATAGAGGAGATTTCAGAGGTGTAGATGGTGAGGAGTGTATATAGTTTTTCATTTGATCCTCATGTACATGATTTATTTTAGATGCACAGTTCAGTGGCCCATGTGATGGAAAGCTTATATGATAACTTACCTTGCTTAGAGATTTGAATCAAATATGGGTATAATTTTGAGTTGTTTCCCTTTGAGGCTCACACTCATGCAACATCTGATAGCGAGTTTGAGTTGGGACAGCCTTATCAGGAGGAGATGATTTCTTCTAGGACTTGCACATTGGATGTTGGTGATGGCCTAGCCTCTTTCCAAGGAGTAGATGGAATTCATGATGATATTCTTTTCAATCTTGATAGTGAATCAGGGCATTTGTAGTTGCTGTCTGAGGGAGGTCTTGATGACATGAATGTAGTGAGTTGTGAGTCTTCTTCAAATACTGCTAGCATAGGAGGGATTACACATGACTATTCAAGTTTTTTGTTGGGGCAGTCAGAAGAGTATCATCTCGATTACATCTTGTGGTGTGCTCATTAGTTTACTTTTAGCCCACATACAAAGGATTTGATGAAGTCTTTGATGGCACAGAGAGGTGGGTTGAATAAGGAGTGTTCTAGTAAGCTTTGGTATGACTTGTTTCTGACCTCAGATGGTGATTCTAAGTTTGGAAGGTCTCCTAATTTGTTCTCTCATGATGATTATCATTTGATTCAGGATTTGGAGACTTGTTTCATTTTGGAGATAGGGGGTATCAGAGTGGCACAACAGGAAACAATAGGTGTTGGCTTTCTGATAGTGTGGTTGCATCAGATTCACCATCACAGTTTTGGGATTGAGTTGATTCAATAGGTTTAGTTAGTTGCGCTAGTGTTATAGGAGCTGAACTTTGGTGATATCAGGGACATTACACATATCTTCCCTTGGGATCTAGGTAGGGTAGAGTTTTTCTTTGCTGTTGAGATTGCTTGGGGACAAGCAATTTTAGGGAGGGTAGACTGTAATGTCCCCATTTTTATGAGCATTATTTTGCAGAGGGTTTAGCCTATTCCTAACTCTCGTAGGCTAAGGAGCTTGATTAAAGGGTCTTTGTGGCAGTTACCTAGTTGGAGGTTGGCTTCTTTCATGGATTGAGGGGTTATACAAAGGTTTCCAATTGTATATTGAATGTTTAAAAATATAATGTGTTAGAAAACATATTGTTTGAAAATATATTATGTTTTCTGGATGATATGATGTTATGATGAAACTTTATAAATTATATTTTTATATTATAATAAAGTGAAATTATAAAATATTAAAGAAAATAAAAATTAAAGTATGTGGTGAGGAAAATATATCTTTTATCCCACATTGGCAAGAAAAGTGTGTGAGACCTCCAAGAAAAGTATAAAAGGATATTAAGGGCTCATTTTTTATCATCCATGAAATTGAACATTACATTTGATGTTTGTCAAGAAGCCTAGGGGGTTTTGCAGATTTTCTATTTTGGTCTTTAGGAATAATAACTCCCATTGATTAGTGTAACTGAGGTGGTGAAATATTCCTTCGAAGAGTTGCAGCTGAGAGGAAGATATTTTAGTCTTTCTAATTGTGCTTCATTGGTGGCCATTGGCCAAATTTGCTGAGGATATTTTGCATTTTGATTAGAGATCATTAGTGACATCATATTTGCATCATCTAGTAGCATTGAAGACATATTGAAGGAGTGTTGAAGTCTGATATATATTTGCAGAAGTTTGATATTAAATTACAGTAATATTAGGGCACCATGAAGGGCCATGATTTTGCTTGTGGATGCTTCTAAAGGCATCTATTTCACTTCCTATGCCAGGGTGCTCCATCCTTGGGGCCTATTCTTTGGTTTGTATACCATAAAGGAGTCATAAAGGCTGTATATTATTTATATATCTGCATTATTCTTCAAAACAGGGGTGGTTAGTAGAGGGCTTCAATTTGAGCTTGAAGGAGGTTCTTTGCATTGGATTGGTTGCTTCTTCATCTCCACATATGGAGATTTCTTATTTAGGTTCCTCATGTCATTTGTAGTAGTTTACATTGTCAATTGTAATAATTAGTGTTGCTACTGTAGATGGTTATTTCACATTAGACTTGGCATTGTATTTGCATCTTCATTGTGAGCCAGAAGTTTTGGAAAATTCATGTTATATTACATACAATGGTTTGCATTTGAATAAAGGAGTTACAAGTTGGGAGTCTTATATTCAATGTAATGATCATTTAGAATATCATAGTAGTATGCATGCCAAGTGTTCGTGAAAATGACAGTTGGTTGTAGGTGCATGTTTTTTGATATAAAGTCCATATGTATGCATTCAAAGACAAAGTTGAATTGCATCTTCATATTAGATCATTGCATAGATATTGTAGTAATTGTTTACAAGCATTTGAACTCAATTTTGATACTATAACAAGCCTTTTGAAGATAAGTAAGGAGTTTGTAACTGTAGTGTTTGAAAAAATTCTTTGAGGAGAACTTAGGCTAGATTTTGTAGGGATTTTCTACAATGGTTTAAGAAGTGTAAACATTGACATTTTGGTCTATTCCCTCTCCTTTAGGTGAAAAATACTAAAGTTATAGAAGGTCATAGTAACCAAGATCTTTGTTTTGTATTTTGGTAACCCTTAGGATATTCCTTGAGGGAAAAAAATTAGATTAGAAGTAGCAAGGGATATTACATAGTCTCTTTCAAGGTCATAGTAGATTTGACTATACTTTAGCCAAGCACAAAGAATAGTTATTGGATCCATAAGGCCAATATGAAACTAATACGAAATCACATGAAAAAATAGGTGGATAATAATTGGATAGAGTGTACCTTTATCACTGGTGATTGATTATTTATACATCTCTAGCTATATAAGTAGATTCCATTATGGGGAAAGTTGAACCATAAGTTAGGTCCAAAATTATATGGCCCTTATCAAGTGATGAACACATTGGTGAGGTGGCATACAAGTTGAAAATTTCATCCTCTTCTTAGACCTACCTAGTTTTTCTTGACTCATACCTCAATAAAGTGATGGGGATTGGTGCTTTATTCCCAATAGAACTACCAAATTTATATGAGGGATACACATTTTTGAACCTAAGGTTGTATTAGACAAATGCATGAAGGACAGAGCAGTTTAAAGGGGAAGGCAATGTTATGAATCTCATTCTACAATATAGTATCTAGTATTAGTCAAGTGCACATGCTTTGTAACTTGGCATATGTAATATTAAATTGAGGTATGGATGAAAGTGCTTTGCATGTCACCCACTAGCTGGTTAGAATTAAGTAATTATTTCACATGCATTGGATGTTAGTAATTGTCTTTAGCAAGACAAGCATATATTGCAATGAATTTTCAAACATGAAAAGGGTTAAAATTCAAACTTGTGTCATGCTTTAGGTCAATTTAGTGTTTTAAGTGAAATATTTTCCTTTGAAATATTCTCAACCAAAATAATGGTGAATTTTATGGTGAGTATGCAAATTTAAAATTTTCACCCAATAGTGTTTGAGCTAAAACACTGGGTTGAAACTCTTTAGCATCCAACCATACACAAAGGTACAATTTCAAAAAATATTGTAGCTAGTTTTAGTAGAAACAAGCACCCAAAAGTAAATTGTTTTAGTATAAACAAGTTCACCCAAAAGTACATTGTTACCAATTCTTCTAACAGTTTTTCCAAAAAAAAACTCTATATTTGTATAAATTTCTTCCAATTTCTTTAATACATACATGTATGGAGTAATTTACATCTTAAATTTAATACACATTGATGACTAGATTTAAACATAGAGTCGATTCCATATTACAAAAAATATAACAAAATTCATTTTAGAAATAACCAAAATATGATGCATTAGAAGTGGGAATCCTTTTCAAAATGATTTACTTTGTTATATTTATGATAAATAGTTAAGACATAGATCTATCAATTTTTTTACATTTTTAATAAATTTGAATTTAATAATTTTTTTAAAAACATATAATTATAAAAAATGATTCTTTTCTTTTTCATACACTAGATATTTATTAAATGAGAAAACAATATTTATTATAACTTTAAACCTAGTTTTTAAAGAAAATTAATAATTTTATTATACTTTTAACTTTGTAAAAAACAATATCCAAATAAATTGCACTAAATATCACACATTCAATTAATTTATACTATTTTAAAATCCAAAACAAATAGATAATTTTCTTACAAAATTACAAATATATGCAATAAATTAATTTTTTGATTTTACTTATTAATTTTATTAAATAATATTTTATTAAAATTACCTTAGTCTTTTTTCATTTATTTCTGTGATAGAAAATAGATAAGATATTTTTTATAATATTATATTTAAATTTAGAAAAAGTAAGGTATTTAAACTATTTTTTTTTTTAATGAAAGATTAATTATATTATGAAATTATATGTAGATAATAAGTTAAATTAAAAAAATACATTTATTTTAAATTTTGTTAGTATTAAAAAAATTATTGATTTATTTATTACATATATTTGTAATTTTGTATGAAAATTATATATATATTTTGAATTTTAAAATAGTATAAGTTAATTGAATGCATGATATTTAGTGAAATTTATTTGGATATATTTTTTTTATATTATATAGAGGGGGGTCACAAAAAAGGACCAAAAAACATTACAACGAAATGTACAGCTCAAGAGAGGCCACGCCTCACATCAGGAGCATCACGAAGTTACATGTCAGAAAGACCTTTACAAAGATAAAAGAGAGAGTCCAAGAGACTAGTGTAAGATATCATCAAGGATGTCAACCCAGGTAGTCCACCCCTTAGATCCCTCCATCTAGACAATGCTTTTCTTCTCCTGGATTTGAGCAAGCATAAGGATTTGGTCCGTATTGGAGTTGTTGTTTTCCATAACCTCTTTGTTCAGCATTTTGCAAGTCTTCTCGAACATCTGCAGGTTGTCCATATGCTCCCTCCAGATATATCCATCCTTCATCTCATAGATGAAGAAAGTGGCATAACCCGTCTTCAGGAACCTTTTGAGCTTTTCTTTTTCAATCATCATGGTAGTGCAAACCTGCAAGAAGATTTTAAAGTGTGCGAGTTTTCGAAAAGACTCAGTAAGAACTCTGGGGTTGTTTTGATACCTTTCTTCATTTCTACACTTCCAAATCTGCCATAAAATATTAGAGGAGAGGATTTTCCAGAATAGATTAGTATTTTTCTTAAGCCCATTAATATGCCTAGTAACAATTTCAAGAATACTGGAATTCATAGGATAAGTGATACCAAACATATGCCAAATTTCCTTAGCAAAGATGCAGTCAAGAAGAATATGTCTACTAGTCTCGGGTAACCTACACAGTTTACAGTAATCAGTCGCATAAATATCTTTTCTAATGGGAAGCCTATCAAGAATCAGAAGCCAATTGAAGCATTTCAACTTAGGCTCAATAGGGCCCTTCCACAATAAATCAAAGTATTTCTTCCAAGAGCAGACGTTGAGGGTGGAATACCAAATAGAATTGACATGATCAATGATGGCATCAGTATGCCCAATCACATTGTAAATAATTTTAGCTTTGATTTTGGATAAAATGGTCCCATCCAGCCATTTATAGCTTAAAAATCTATGAGAGTCCAAATGTCAAGTAGTAGGAAGGTCCTTGGAAGCCTTGAGAATCATATTATAGGTTTTCTTTTGGGAGGCGAGGATATCATAATTGCTTCTAAGATCATCCCAGCTAATTAATCTATCTTGCTCAAAGAGGTTAGCCAATTGAGAGATGCCCTTACTAGACTAGTGTCTAGCAGAGCAGCCTTGGGAGAGGGCGAGAGGTTTGCCAGATGAGCATAAGTTCCACCAAATGGATCTTTCACCATATAGCTGATTATCATCATGGAAGTTTGTGTTAGTAATATACTTTCTGACATGATCCCAAGCTTTCCAAATGGATCTAAAGACAACAGATCCTTGAACAACAATAGGAAAGTTACCAATAATAAGATCATGAAAAGGTAGATTCTTCCAAGATTTTGCATTTTTGGGGAATCCCCTTTCTATATTGTTCCTAACAAGGATCTTCCAAGGATCATTACCATCTAAAGATTTAAATATCCACTTGGTGAGAAGGGCAATCCCTTGGAGTTTAAGATCCTTCAAGCCAAGACCCCCAAGGAGCTTATTAGCATGGCACCATTCCCACTTAACAACGTTTATTTTTTTATTCCCTTTACCATTAGACCAGAGAAACTTCCTGATAGCCTTTTGAATTTCCAAAATTTGGTAATTGCTGAACATCCAAGCAGAGGAATAATAGATATTATAGGAGGAAAGAATTTTTTGGCAGACTTGCACTCTACCGGCCAAGGAAAAAGCTCTATTGTGCCACTTATCCAACTTCTTAGTGATTTTTTCATTAACCCAAGACCACATGTCCTTAAGGGAGGGATCAATAGAAAAAGGAATGTCCAAGATTTTAAACCAATCAGGGGGCTACTCCTCCCATCCAAGATAAATTGATTTGTGGTGGGATAAACGAGTGCTAGAAATAGTGAAAAATAAATTGAGTTTATTTTTCAGAGCCTCAAAGTTGTCCGCAATAGCTTCAAAGAAAATAGCCATGTCATCAACAAATTGGCAGTTTATAAGCTCTTCATTATTAGGGAGATATATGCCCCTGACAGCAGGGGAGATAGAGTTATCTCTAAGAATGTAATACAGGGCATTAGAGGCAATGACAAAGAAGGAAAGGGCCAAGGGGAAACCTTGTCTGATTGATCTACCCAGGGGGAAAGAATTCGAAAGGGAGCCATTAACATCAACCTGGGCAAAGGCATCACTGAGCAACATATTAACAGAGTTGCAGAAAACACTAGGAAATCCAAAAGCCTCAAGAATCATGGAGATAAAACTCCATTCCACCCTGTCATAAGCTTTTTTGAAATCCAAAAGAAACATAGCAGAATTTTGCTGAGAATAGTTGGCCCAATTCATGGCTTCCCAACTGGTAATCAGATTCTCAAGAATATATCTTCCTTTAATGAAGCCAGTTTGGGTAGAACAAATAAAATTGGGCAAGATATTCTCAAGTCTCAGAGCCAGGATCTTGGCAAAATTTTTATAAGAAACATTGAGGAGAGTGATGGGTCTCCAATTCTTGATGAGAGCTTTGTCCCCATCCTTGGGTGTCAACTTAATAATAACCCTATTGATGGAGCTACCCAGGGAGCCTCTAGCAAGGGCTTCTGAGTAAATATCTTGAAGATCTTTGCAGATCCAGCTAATATTAGCCTTGTAGAATTCCACCAGGAGGCCGTCAGGCCCAGGGGCCTTGTCATTATTAAGGGAGTTAATGGATTTTTCAATTTCCTCCAAGGAGATATCTTTGGACAGTAGGTTAGCATCAACATTGGATATCCTATTAGGGATAAGAGAACGACATTGATTTCTAAGGGAGGAAGCTTCCTCTGAATCCTCAGAAGCAAAAAGGTTTTGGTAAAATTTAGCAAAGGTCTCTTTGATGCTGTCAAGGTCAGTTATATCATTATTATCAACTATAATTCTCTCTATAGTTTCATTAGACTATTTTTACTTGATGAGGTTGAAGAAGAATTTAGATCCTTGATCACCAAATTGAAGCCAGTGGGCACATGATCTAATCTTAGCACCTCTAGTTTTAGCCTACTGGTGCTGTCTAAGGGCTTCCTTAGAATTTACAACACGAGAGATGAGATCATAGTCTGAAGGATTGTCTTGGATGTTAGTTTCAACTTTCTAAAGGTCAGAGGAAAGATTTTTTTAGTGAACCTATAATCTTTGGCCCTTTTTTGGCCAATGGTTTTTAAAAGATTTTTCCAGGTGAGAATGTTCATGTTCCATCTATCCATGTGAGAGCTAGTGGGAAATTTATTCCTGTTAATTAGTCTAATGATATGAATGGCAACCAAAGTATCCTCATCTTTAAGAAGACTAGTGTTAAGGAAAAACTTGTTATTGGAGCTCTTGCTATGCACAAGGGAATTGTTAATTGTAAAACAGGTGGAGATAGGGTGGTGATCAGAGAGGGAAGTGGAGGTAACGAGGACAGAGTGGCTCAAGTTATTAGGCAAAATAGAGAAGAAATTTTTATTAGCATAGAAATGGTCGAGTCTAGAGTAAATTCTAGAAGGACCATGTTGGAAATTGCACTAGGTGTGCCATAAGCTAGGGTTCGTGTCCTTAGTTCTGGCCAAGGGGTCAAATAAGTGTTTCATACTTTTCATTCTATTCCAATGTACTTTTTCCAGGTCTTTCCAAGCAAAAGGAAGGCCACCAATTTTGTCCTCCTGGGATTCAACCATGTTGAAATCCCCTCCCACAAGCCACGGGATATTAGGGAGAGTAGCCAGCCAGTCCCAAAGGTTCACTCTCTCCTTGAAATCATTCGAGGCATAAATGGAGCATATGCCAAAGACATTATTATTGAAATTAATAGTAACCCATACCGCTCTATTACATGGGGAGAGCCCATTGCCAGTGATATAATTCTTCCATTTCATGTTAACCAGGAGTGCAACCCCATCCGTGCCTCTAGGGTGGTCAGTATAGAACTTAATGGCATCTTTCCAAAGGAAGTTATGATTGGAATCAAGAACATAGCCAATAGCTTTAATCTCTTGCAGCATCAAGAAATCCATGGAATTACAGGTGTCTAGATACCGCTTGATGATAAATCTTCTGTCAGGGGATTCAAGCCCCCTTATGTTCCAAGAGATGCACTTCACGAGGAAACCTGTGGGGGGGAACAATGATCTGCGGATCCCACAATTGGGGCCAATTCGCCATTAGGGATATTCTCTAGCTTTTTACAAGAGGGTTTCTTATTTTTGGATCCCAACCATCTCCCCCGTCGTTTAGATGTGGGGATATCTCCTTTGAGTTCATCCTCATTATCTGAACCATCAGGGGACTAGAAATCCAAGTCCAAGGAATGCTTTGTGGGGAGAAATGTGGAACCAGAAGAATAATTGTTGGTAGGGATGACCTCAAGCAAATAGTCGTCACCAAGCTCACAAAAAATTTTATGAGGGAAGTTCTGGGGGGGCGGGTTAATGCGACTGTCATAGAATCCTTGAGAATCAAACTAGATGGGGTGGGACAGATTTGGGTTTCTTTTATATTAGTCAAGGTGGAGTTGTTTATGTCAGAGGTAGACTGAGGAATTAAGGACAGGGGGTCCTCAATAGAGGTGTTAGTTTGTTTATTGGTCTTTCTTCTACACTTGTTGGAAGTTTTGGCCATGGTTTGGAATCCATCATTTTGAGTCACATTGATGAGGGACAAGGAGTTAGTCGAGAGAGAGGCAGGGGAAGGGACAACATGGATGGACGAGGAGATGGAGTTCAAAGTGGGGGGGGGATTAGAGGGCTCAACACTATGAGAGGTTTTGTTCACCAAGGACTCCGCGTTAGGGTTAGCAGAACCAACAAATTTTGGGAGAGGCGAGGGCTTAGTCGGCACTGGTCTTTTCTTAAGGATGGGGTAGTCTTTCCTCAGATGCCCTTCTCTTCTACATAAGAAGCAAGCGTTCAGACCTCCAAGAATATCTATGGGACAGGAGATAATGTCATAAAAAATGTTAATGTTAACCTCAGAAGGAATTTCATTACCCGGATTCAACGAGATAAGTATTTTGGCATCCATATGAGGGACCAATCTCATAGTGTCATCCATTCGGATGACTTTACCAAGTGGTTCAAGCAATTGAGGGAGGAAACGCCATAGAAATGGTGGGATCTGTTTAACCAAAATCCATCGAGGGGCAGAGAGGGCAAGGACTTCCTCATGGATGGCCTTAGGAGACCAAGCCAGGGTGCGAAAGGAGGTAGAGCCCATGGTCCAATATTGCTTCTTAAGAATTTCGGCCTAGGATTCATGATTAGCAAAGAAAATAACAAACAAACCTTTTTGAATTTGTCTACAGAATGAAATATGGAAACCAAGTTTCAGGTTCCAATAGTTATGGAACCAATCATCTAAAAATTTCCTGGGAGGACATTTATCCACTTCAACAGCAGAGAAGAAAATAGCAGAATTCCTTAGCCTATTTTTTTCCTTACCAATTTCAACAAGCATTTTCAGATTAGGAGAAACAAAGAAAGGTAAGGGAGCAGCCCCAGTGTTCTTACCAGAATTATAGGCTTCATGAAACTTTGATAAGTTAAACCTAGTGCTCGCGTCGATGGTAATACCAGAGTTAGCCACCACCTCAGAGAATGATTTGGGTCTTGTAAGCAAAGAACTACTTAAGGGATTACCTATGCTCGGAGTGTCATAAGCCATTGATGACCTTGGTTTAGCCGAAGAGGAAATAGGGGGTACGGCCTCCACCGACCAGAAGAGGGGAGGATTCATTCATAATAAATTCATTAAAGGAAAGAATGAAAAAGGAGCGAGCACACCTGTTAACTCACCACCTCCGAGGGAAGGCAATTTCCTGTCGCCGTATTTCACAGATTTTGAGGAGATATGCCGAAATTCACCTGAGCTCGCATCACCAAACTTCTCTCTATAAATGGGATCAATTAATATCCCATTAGTGGGATTTTCATTGATTCGATCGACTTTGTAAAGAGGACCATCTGGTGCATTTTGAATAATATATGTAGATGAGAATTAAATGTCAAGAGGATTTTTTGTTTAGCCGTTATGAGGTTGAGTTTTGATCATTGCAATTAAACCCTTTTTTATAGTATCCATATCCATAGGACTAGTATCCATAAGATCTTGTTCAATAGTATCCATGTTGTCATAATTTGTGTCAACATTCATCACATCATTCTTTATAGTTTCACTAGCTTTGAAAAATGAAATATTATGTTTTGGCATAGGGTCGGTAAAGATTTGCAAGTTTTGGTTGGGAGGATTCACAAACTTATTTCCTTGATCATTAATACCTCCAATTGAAAGCCGATTGGAATGAATGAGGTCTTGCACAAGATGTTTAAGACACTTACAATGTTCCATGTTGTGTCCATTTTTTCATTGATAATGGCAATAAGAATTCTATCTAAAGTTCAGAGGTAAAGGCTTATTAGGACTGAGAATTTTAATAGGAGGCAAGGTGATCATTTCTATTCTAAAAGTTGTGACATTGTGTTATGAAGGGTATCAGGTAAGAGAGTGAATTACCTAGCCAGATCCCCAAATGTGAAAGGAGTAGTCTTCCTTATAGCAACCACTTGGGTATCAACATGTTGATTTGTTTGTTGAGGGGGATTTAGTTGAAGAAATATTTTATTCTTTTTTCTAAAAGGTTGATAATTTTTTTTTTTTTTTAGATTTGAACTTCTCAGGATAGCTAGGGTTTCTGGGTAGTAACAAAAATTTGGTAGTGGTTGATCTAGAACTTTTAAAATATAGAAAACTCACTAATTGGGACTCATATGCCACAAGTGGCGTATCAGTATTGCTTAGCTTCTTTGAAGGATCAAGATCTGAATTTGCTCTTCAATCTCTGCTCTTTCTTCCAATCCTGATTTCTAGATTTTAGATGCTCAGTTTTGTTTTGTAGGTGTCTTTTAGTGATCTTGTAAACAATGTGACAACTTTGACAACTTGAAAAATTCTTCCAATCTTTCTCTTCAATGTATCTTAAACCTAGGTCTGCAAATCACACACTAATGAGAGGAAAATTGTTGTTTTGTTAGTGGATAGGGTTTTTCCTTGGTCAAACCCCGTTTTGGTAATCAAACCTTGTAATGAAATGAAACAGAAAGGAGGAATGATGAATGAACAATTGTGAAATGTTGCAACTCACCAAAACCTTGAACAAGATGTTGCAAACATGTGTGAAAGAACTAGCATGAATGTGGATCTTGAATCTTACTTGAATGATATGGGTCTTGAATTGAATGCTTGCTTGAATCATAAAACCCTACATCACAAATGTTAGCTCAAAAATAAACATGATGCATGATGACTTTGAAATGATGCTTAAAACTTGAATAATGCTCCAAAGTGCTTGATAATCAGCTCTTGAATGCTCTTGTGAACTCAATTTTTCTATAAGGATGCTTATTCAACTTGCTATGTCACTTGATTTCTTGTTAGGAGAAAAATGAGTGAAATAATCTTGTATTTATACTTGTTTATGCCAAATTTCTCAAAATTACAACACTACAAGCCAACACAGATCTAGGAGAATAAAATCCCACCAAGAATTTGAATTTAATTTAGGTATAAGCTAAGTGGGAATCATACGCTAGTTGGGGCATATGAGTCCCATTAAGCTAAGCTTGGGACACATTTTTCAAGAAAGGCTTAGCTTAGTGTGAAATCCAGATTGGGGACCTGAAACTTAGGTGGGACCCATACGCCCAAGGTGGTGTATGAGTCTAGATCACTAAATCTTGGCCATACAATCCAAAAACACATGAATTATATTTGGATGTCGATAAATGTTAGTATAATCTCAAAAAGATGCATTAATTAATGCTTGTGGATGCAAAATAAGGCTAATTAAAGCATAAAGAAGATAAATTAATTAATAAAAACCCTAGATTAGTGTGAAAGTGTAAAGGTACACTTTACAACACCCTAATTAAGGCACAATTAAGTCTATCTAGTTCACAAGGGCTCAAACAAGTGTGAAAATGTAAAGGGATACATTTTTCTACACTATAGTAATGTTTCAAAGTTATAGTTATACTTCGACGATGTAGAGTTCCTCGGTGATGCAAAGAGCTTGCCTTAGTCCATCACTTATCATTGTAGTCGATTTGGAAATGAAAAGTTTTCAGTGACGGGAAATATGGGAGATGGCACTAGATGCTGACAAGAGGCACAATCACAACCCATGGTTGCTTACCTCCCATCGCTCATCACTCAAATGAAATGAGTGAAAAAATATTTTCTACGATGCAAATGACCAGAGTGATGTAAGGGACAACACAAGCCACCGTGCATCGCTGAAGTGAAATTAGAAGGCCAAAAGCTTACAGTGATGTGTGATGCAAAGTAAAAATTGGCTCATCGCTCATCGCGAAAGTGAAATCAGTGAGCCAAAAGGTTTCAGTGATGAGCGATATGAAAACTTTAAGTGGCAACATTTGTGCACATGCATAAAAGGTTGTTCTTAAAAATGGGCCGCCTAGGGAGAATGAGGGACAAATCCATAAAAGGACTTAAGACCATTTTTAACAAAGGATGTAAAGGCCAAACATTTCCAATTTTCAACCTTAAATATTAACCCTGAACCAAAAAAAATATGAAAGTACTATGCGACAGGTAAACAGGGAAACCTTAGGTATAAGGGGTTGGTCGATACACATGTGCAAAAGGCTTAAGTTGTTTTTAGACTAACCAGAGACCGGCCATAGCATGTCAATAGAGAATTATACCAAAGAACAAGGATTAAGGAGAAAAGAAATATGCTAAGTAAAACCCACCAAATAGCATAAAACCTTAAACCCTTGTAGCATTTCAAAACTAGAAGCTATCCAAGTGAAGACATTTAGACCAGTGGAGCATGAAAATTTTTGGGTTCCACCAGGGTTCATGTGGTAAACAATCCTTAAAGTGGTTATGAAAATATTGAGTCTTTTTCTATCCCACTCGAGTCACCATTATCATTTACTTTACCTTTAGTGGGTTTTGGAAGTGCAATGAGAACAAGTGGAATATCCACAATCATACGACCTAGGACTAGTTAAACAACTCATTCTTGCATAGTTTTCTTCTTTCTATTTTTGATCTTTTGGGTCCACTTCAATCTATTATTGGTCATATCAAAATTTTTTCCAAGATAAGTGTGAACTTTGATAAATTGGTTGTTATCAAGTCCCTTGTAAAAAAATTACTTCTTATCAAACTTATAGGAAGTTCACTTCCAATCAAATTTTACATTTTTCTTTTTATGTGGTTTATTTGGAAATCCCCACAAAATCAAACATTTTTCTTTCTATGAGAATCAATGAGCTAAATGAATTTTATGAAAAAATTGAGGACATTTTGATATGTTGAAATATACTTAGCTAATTTAATTCGATCAGGTTTTGTGAAGAAGTAGGTGATATTTTAACTTCACCTTTTGGTCTCCATCTAGTGTAGTTGGAAATCCCCACAAACATCAACCTTTCTTGGGATACTTAGGCTTCCAATCATTTGTGAAATCCAATATAGAGCCCATAAATTTTGAAAGAGCATAACTTGGTCATTTTTACTCAATTTTCTCCATATTTAAACTTGAGATCTACCCTTTTGACCCTTCTTCTAAAAGATAATTATTTTTTTTACAATTTTAATACAAGCCAAAATTTGATATTTTGGTGTAATAGGTTCAAGTTGTGTATGACACCTAACACTAATTGATTGGCCCATAGGACCTACAAGAAAATCACCATAACACTTTTTATTTTTTCAAACATTTGGGATGGTTGGAAAAAATAAGTCAATAGGGAATTGTGGGATTTCAAGGGGTATGTCGACAACATACACATATCATGCAAAGTTCCACAATAATAGGTCATTGCAAGGAATTTAGGAGCACAAGGAAATTGATAGATCCTATCAAAACTAGACAATCTGAAAGTTTTATAATGGCATGAATAAATAGCCTATTGGGGAAACAAAGTTGATAGGGAATCACAATGATCCAATAGGGATCAAGATCACTCCAAAAGTCCCACAATGTCTAGATAGGGGTGAAAAATCAACATGATAACTTGCATAAATTTAATCCAAACTCCACTAAACTTGAAATACAAAAACCTATTAAAATTCATAACAAGGTGAAGATAAAACTTGGATGAGAAAAAATTGCAAGCCTTGGAAAATATATACTTGGGTACTTGAAAAAGGACCAAAAGGGTAAAAAATTTAACAACTGCAAGCATAGCCTAAGA
The DNA here is from genome assembly GCA_007258455.2 of Sequoia sempervirens. Lineage (NCBI taxonomy): Eukaryota > Viridiplantae > Streptophyta > Pinopsida > Cupressales > Cupressaceae > Sequoia > Sequoia sempervirens. The sequence goes on from VDFB02271358.1 coordinate 1,170,401,825, forward strand.
AACAAACCCAAAAATATTTTCTTAGATTGGTTATCAATAATGGGTTATGGAAATAAGATTGCAAGCCACAAGGTAAAAAAGAACAACATAAAACGCAAAATTTTGGGGTCCCAACATATTGTATTTATTTAATTCCTAAGTTTGGCTCAAGCCTTAGTTATTTCTATGATTTCATTGCTCCGCTATTGTATGTCTTTTAAAATTATTTTGAAGACCCATGAGAGAATGAAATGTAATTTATTTTTATATGGCCTTAAGTAGGATACAAACATTTTGTAGCTAAATGTGATGGTTGTTAGTAGAATAGAGGAGAGAATATCAAACCCCCAAGATTTCTATAACCATTTATTATTCTAGACAAGCCTTTGAATATATTTATATGAATTTATTTATGAGGCTTGTAGTGATAGGGGGTAAATACACCATTCTAGTTATTATAGACTACTTGAAAAAATATGTCTATTCAGTTGTATTAACCTATGCTTACATCATTGTTGTGGTCACTTAAAACTTCTTTGATTTTTTCTTCAAACTCCATGAGATAGCTTGCTCCATTATCAATGATCACGATCCTACTTTTACTCAAATTTATAATAAGAACTATTTAAGTTTTAGGGAACCAATTTGAACAAGTTTGAATTATCATCTTGAAATTGATGGCCAAATAGATGTTGTTAACATATGCTTTGATTCTTAGTAGAATTTTTTATGTCTTATCAATAGTGACAATGGGCCAATTGATTACCTCTCAAGCCAATTGTTGGTGTAATACTACTTATATCATAGTGCTTCCGAGATAACACCATATGAGGCAGTCTATGGTATTTTCCTACCTTCCTTGGATACTTATATTCTAGGTTCTTTCAAGGTTTTAGTACAATTGACTATACTTTAGCCAAGTGTAAGAAAATTTCTTGGCTCCTTAAGGCCAATATAGAATTATCACAAAATCACATGAAGAAATAGGTGGGCTTATATTAGATAGAGTGTACCTTTACCATTGGTGATTGAATTTTTTTACATCTCTAGCTATAAGTAGATGTCATTATGGGGTAAGTGGAACCATAAGTTAGGCCCAAAGTTTTATGGCCCTTACCAATTGATCTAACACGTTGGTGAGGTGGCATACAAGTTGAAACTTCCATCTTCCTCTTAGATCCACCTATTTTTTCATGTATTACCTAAATAAAGTGATGGGGGTTGGTGCTTTATTCCCAATAGTGCTACCAACATTATACAAGGAGTGACACATATTTTTAAACCTAAGGTTATGTTGGAAAAATGCATCAAGGAAAAAAATATTTTAAAGGGGAAGGAAATGTTATGAAGCCCATTCTACTATGTAGTAGCTAGCATTAGTTAAGTGCACAAGCATTGTAAGTTGGTTAGATGTAATATTAAATAAAGGTGTGGATGAAAGTGCTTTACAAGTCATCTCATTAGTTAGTTAGAATAAAGTAATCATCTTGCATGTGTTGGATGCTAGTAGTTGTATTTATCACAATTGTACATATTTAATGAATTTTCAAATGAAAAATAATTAAAATTCAGTCTTGTATCATGTTTTAGGCCAATTTAATGTTTTAAGTGAGATATTTTTTCTGAAATATTTTCTCATAAAAGAATTTCAACCAAAATAATGATGAATGTTAATGTTATTCATCTTGCATGTTGATTATAGACATGGAGTTACATCCATATCCTATTCATAACTTTTTAAAACCTTTATAAGAACATCTCTATCATTTTTATTTTATTTTATGATGTTACTTGATTATCTTAAGAATCATATATATTTTTGGAAAAGTGTAAACATTAGACGATTTTAAATTGTCAAAGTTTCCTTTGTTCTCTCGTTCAAAAGTTTTATCTAACCTTTATTATCGTATGAATCTATTTCATTTTTTAATTTAATTTGTTTCTCTTATAATTTAATATTTAATAGCTGATCTTAACATTTAAAACATAACAAAGAATTAATAAGATTAAAATTTATTACAAAAGTTATACTAATCCTCATTTAATATTTGAAAAACATTAAACAAATCTACTTAAATAAGAAATAATTCATATAAATTACAAATATATGTAATAAATAAATCAATAAACTTTCTTAATTAATATACTTTTTTAATTTAACTTATTCTCTACATATAATTTCATAATATAATTAATCTTTACTAACAAAAATCAAAATGATTTGAATACTTCATTTTTCTAAATTTATATATAATATATATTAAGCATCTTGTCTATTTTCTAGCAAAAAATAAATGCTTTGTTAATAAGGATGGAAGGTAAATAAAAATAAAAATTTAATAATATATTATTTAATAAAATTAATAAATAAAATTGAATAAAAAATACTATGTGATGTAGAAATTTGTATAATTTATAGTATTAATAACATTTGGAATAAATATATATTTTTAAAATCCAATTTATTACTTTTTATGTAATTTCACAAATCAACTACTTTGTACTTAATTTAAATACTTTCACTTTTTCTAAATTTAAACATAATATTTAATAAAATAAAAACAATAAAATAAAATAAAATATCATAAATAAATCTTTTGATGAGCGTTTCAAGTGAAGGGAGGATGAAAAGCACAAAAAGATGAACACTTCTAATAATATGATTTTGTGTTTGATGCTTCTTAAGATCTGAAACGTATCTCCAGAATGATTCTCTAGAAATAGGCGCGATAAACTCCAACGGTAATATGAAAGCCTTTATACGACCACCCATCTCCTGCTGCTTATCTTGATGTTCTCTGTGTGCTCAGGGAATAGGAGATAGATGGGATAGAGATGAAGCGTTCCATTGCTTTTATAATTTTGTTTCTTTGTCTCCATGGAGCTGAAGCGTAACGTCAAAAATTTATATATTCTGAAATTAGCATAGGTTGATAACTCTATTTGTAAAAGGTTAGGGTTTTTTTTTTATCTATTTACATTTATTTTTATTTTATTTATTTATGCATATTATTATTTATTTAATTTATTGTTTCATTATTATGTTTATTTATTTGTCTAGTTTCATTTAGTCATTTGTTACTTGAATTTGGTTGTCAGTTTATTTTTGAATTCAGATATCTTTCTCTTTTCAATTTAAAATTAATTGATTGTTTTTTCTTAAATCCTTTTACATTGTTAAGTTAATTAAATACAGTTTTGATGCAATTAGATGTTAGTATTTAAAATATTTAATAAATTTACTCTAATCATCCACTAATCATTTGAATAAGATAACCATAGATATTCTAGAAAGTAATTAATATTGACAAATTTAGTATAATACAATTAAAAGAAGAAGAATTTGGATTTTAAGGGATTGACTATTATTTTTCATATTGTTCAATTTGAAGGAGTTCATCAAACCACACTACCCTTGTGACATGTACAATGACCTAACAAAGTAATTATTAGTACTACTAGTCCCCAACCTTTGAATTGAAAAGAAATAAACCAAATAACTATGCATCAATTGAAGGTACAAAACAAAATCCTACAAATTGTCATGACAAGTGTAAAGTATAGATACAAACCTATAATTAGAAACAACATCCTAACAAAGTAATTATTAATACTACTAACCCCCAACCTTTTAAAATAAGTCAAGAAAATAACTATGCATCAATTGAAGCTACAAAATAAAATCCTACAAATTGTCATGACAAAAGTATAGGTACAAACCTATAATTACAAATTTAACTAGTAAACTTATCTTTTGACAAGACAAAGATCCAACACAAAATCTCTTATAATCATACTAACAAAGGCACAATTTTCACAATATAATAAAATAGAAAATCCTAGATTTTATCTATTAATATTGTTTTATGATTATCAAACTAAATATAAATTTTATCAAATTTAAATCACTATCTTCATTTTTTTATTGATTATTTTTCAATTTGACTTGATATATATTTTCGATTAAAATTATATCTTATAAATATTTTAAAAATGATCTCAAATAAATAAAATAAGTAGTGCAAAGGGGCATTGAAAAATGCATCAAAAATTTCCTTTGGCAAGGGAACATGAACAACAAGAAAAAGATTAAAGTGTCACTAGTATCATGTGTTAGTGTTACATTATATTTTCATGTTCATAGGCAAATTTAAGCCTACTTAGGCAGTCATTATGGAGCTCCACCTCGTTGGCATCTTTGACATTTGGTGTCCACATCATGCTTGGTTATTTGTGAGTTTGGAGAGGCATGCTTTGTTATTTGGGAGTCTGAGAGAGGTTTCAATTTTCTTCAACACCTCATGCTTGTTTGATCTCCTTTATATGTACATCTCCTTATCTGTCTAATATATGGGTTGAGTATGCAATATGTCTTCACTATGCATGTTGCTAATCTTTGTGTTTCGTTGTTTCTCTCATCATGGAATAAAATGTGTGAAGAAAAAAAACATGGAGGAGCAGGCCTACACAGCTTAGAAGTAAGAAACCTAGCTCTCAGAGCCAAAATAATGTGGAATTTCTTTGGAAAGCCACACTCTAAATGAACCAAAATCATGCAAAATAAATACATGGACTTCACAATCCGAGAACGTATTTTTACAATGTCAAATCCCCCAGAGGGATAAATATTGTGGAACTTTACCATAACCTATAGAGAAGTGATCACCCCACATTTAACTTGGTCCATAACAATGGAGAAAAAGCTATGTTTTGGGAAGACTCTTGGAATGGCTTTCTGCCACTAGGTATGTGCAGGATCATGATGGGCCAAAAAGTGGTGATATGATGGGTATGTGTAGGGTATGTGTCTGACAATTTTTTTTACCCAAAATTGATGAAACGAAAAGGGTTTTTAAAGGGGATTCTCAACTTTTCACCAATATAAATTATTCTTTACTTTGAATTTAATAAATAATTATTATTCATTTTCTATTTAAGTTACGACTAAAGTCCTGATTCATAGGCTGATTAAAAAAAATCTATAGCTTTCAAATGGTATCACATTTTTTGAATTCAAAACATGTCCAATTCTATGCTTCACATACTATAGGATTAAAAAAAATTGAATTTCATGAAGTTTTGACCAAGTTAAGGTGGTCAAACATATGAGTTTTTATATTTTAAAAGTTGTAACAAAAATTCATAATTATTGGATATACATCAGGACATGAGTCCTCTAGTTATATCTAAAATCTTATAAAAAAACATTATCATTTTATTGTGGTTAGGGTGGTTAGAAAAACACCTACTTCTTATTTTTTCTTCTGAAATTTAAGTACTATTGTATTGAAATTTCAAATTTTCACCAAATATTTTTTTTAAAAAATAAACCTAGTAGTTTAGTAACTACATTCAATTTTATCCAGATTCTATTCTTACATAATTTTTAAATAATATAGAAAACTTATTCAACTTTTCATGTCAAGTTGCCTAGCTCTGATTTTTTTGAATTTTTTGCCAATTAAGGGCCTTTTTTTTCCATGATGATCTTGCACATACCCCACTATCTAAAATCATAGGACTAGAGGAAGTGATAATATATTTAAAGTGTCATTGGGGTCCAAAAGTAAAATATTACATTGTGTCTGAACATAACCTTCTCTCAAATGTCAAATGGAAAAAAAATGTTGATTGCAACTTCCCAAAAATGAAAAGTCTCAATTGTTAGACCTCCTCTAGTAGTGCCAAATATTCTATTCTATGGAACCTAATAACCTCACTTGGGACCCTTCTAAGTTAGGTAACTACAAAGTCATCTTAGGCTAAGTTCTTCAATCATTCAAAAAGGAAATACCGAATCAATGAATTGGCCCCACAAATTAAGTTGGAACACTACAATTCTTCCAAAAGTTGGCTTTTTTTCCTATTGGCATTAAATAAACATATACTCACTTAAGAGAGGTTGGTAAAACTAGGTATTTTACCCCATTCAACTTCATATTATGTGGCCAACATGAATAGGACATAGATAATCTTTTAGTAATGTGGAAATTCTGAAACCAATGTTGGACATGGCTCCAAAAGAAACTAAACTAGGCTACACCCCTCCAAGAATCACTATTAGAATTCTTTTCCTCATGACCGCTCATGAATAAAGACTCCTTATTTTCCTCAATTTGGGTTGTCAACCCCTCAATTGTAATATGGCACATATGGTGGGAAAGAAACATTAGAGCACCATCTAGTTGAAGCCTTAATATTCAACATTGAAAGACTAATCTCTGAGCTAGTAATATCTAATGTGTATAAATCAAGTAGCACACAAAATGTTTTTAAACATGGATACAAATCTATCTTCTCAATGGGAATTGATTCACCCCCTAATCTAGGAAAATGGATAGCAAAACCAAAACCTAACTATAACAATGTGGTGTGGTCACCTCCTCTAATGGGTATGGTAAAACTTAATTTTGACAATGCCTCCCATAGGAATATTGGAGCTTCTAGAGTTGGTTGTGTCTTGAGGAATCATACAGGAATAATTATTTTTTCCCTTGCGGTAAAGAGTTCAATTGGCACAAACAGTAAAGTTGAGGCACAAGCACTACTTGCACCTATCTGAAACTAACCAATTCATTAGGTATCAAACATATTTGGATTAAGGGGGATTCCATGAAAATAATTAATGCATGGAAGTAAAAAAATATAATTAGTTGGCTGCTACACATCATACTGAAATAAGGACTAAAATTATTATAATATTTTGACTCCTACCAACTCTCACACTACTATAGAGAGGGAAAAAAGTTGTAGGCAAGTTAGAAAACATGGTGTGTGATTTAGCTACTGGGTCATTACAACTACTCTGATTAGATATTGTTAACCACCCCACACTATTGTGCTTGGCTAACAATGATTCTCTCCCTGCATCAGAGGCCCTATTTTAAGAAACTAAGTTTTTTATTCTATAGGACTCGAGTTTCTAGTTTCCACTTGTGTGCAATACTGTTGGTGGTAGTTGGAGTATTACCCAACTTTGTCCTAGCCTATTGTTTGGTATGGCCGCTTGGTCCCTCATCCTTGGGTCAAGATAGCACACCTTGGTGTTGGACTCTTGGATTGCAACATAGCCTTGTTGCATGATTGGCTAGCTCCCCATGTGGGAAGTCCTAGTGCTTTGTGAGTTATGCTTCAATGCCACATGGAATCCATGTGCACATCTAGAACTTAGCCTTGTTCCATATTTTTTCTCTAGTTTCCCTCTTGTAGAGTCTTCCATGTGTGTATTTTTTGTTGGTTGAGATTGCTGGCACTTCTTGAGTACTTTTTTGTTGCATGTTTGATTGTGTTTCTTGGCAGGTCCTCCATATGTTATCCCCCACTACCCTCATATTAAACATGTGGTAGCTTCATTCTTCTTTGAGTGCCATCTCTCTCCATATTCCACTCTATGTTGCACAAGCATGTCATGTGGTAGCTTTGCTTTTGGTTTTTGAGCCTCCCAAATTTCCAACTCATAAATCAACTCCTACCATCTCTCGCACTCCTATCAACTCTCACACTCCTACTAACTCTCACATTGGTATAGAGAGGGAAAACAAGTTTTAGACATGTTGGTAAATATAGCATGTGATTTATATGTTGTATCATTAAATATCTGCTCCAATTAGATATTGCTAACTACCTCACACTAGCGTGCTTGGCTAACAATGACTCTCCCCATATAGGAGGCCCTATTTTTGAGAAATCAAGTTTTTATTATACATGACTTGGGTTTCATTTTTCTCTTGTGTGCAATTCCTCTGGTGGTAGTCTGAGTATTACCCAACTTTCTCCCAACCTATTATTTAGTGTGGTCTCTTGGTTTTGCATCCTTGGTCAAGATAGTGCACCTTAGCGTTGGACTCTTGTATTGCAACTTAGCCTTGCTACATGATTGGTTGGCTCCCAATTTGGGAAGTTGTAGTGATTTTTGGGTTGTTCTTCTATGCCATGTGGTATCCGTGCACATCTCCAACTTTTAGCTTATTCCATCTTTTTCTCTAGCTACCCTCTTTGCAGTTTGTGTTGAAGAATTGGGTTTTTGGAAACATAAGCATGATGATGTAGTGTGGGGAGATTGTTGAAGATTGATGAGCATAAAAATTTATGGATCTTTCATTAATGGAAACCCATTATGGAGATATAGAAGTGTTGGTCCATAGAAGACCAAATATTTTGCATATTTTCCTAAGTCCCACTCTATAATTTTCAATGTTTAATGAACCAGTTTTGTGGTCTACATTTCTCTGCTATGAAGAACCTTATTATGCATTTTTGAGGTATTTTTGGTGCATGTTAAGGGTGGATAAATCCAAATTTTCATGAATTGATGTTTTTTTTAGTCGAAGATAATGTTGTTAGAGTATCAACTCTAGAAATGATAGAGTTATTGTGACAGTGTATGTTGGAATGCCCTACATTCCACCGCAAATGAATATTTTTCTATGTAGTTCTAAATAAGTGTTTTAGGATTTCATTAGTGTGTGTCATCCAAGTGGCAAGTGTTTTTTATGGTTTGCATGTTAATTTGTGAGTGAATTATTGGTTCATTATATTATTGTTTTACTAGTAGTGTTGACCTGAAGGTTTTGGGGTTGTGTAGAGTTAAATTGTGTATGTAGCAATATCATAGGAGTGATTATGGGTCATTCCAACCTAATTTTGTGGTCTGAACATTTTTTTTTTTCCAAGGTGTGTGTGTTCATATTTTGGGCTGATAGGATATGAGAATGTACAATACATCTAATTAGTTTGACCTAATTTTTGTTTTTTATGGTTGTGATATATATAAGGTTAATTCATTGTGTGAGTATGTAAGATGTGAGATAATTAAGTGTTTTTGTGAGATCTAGTGCAAAGAGAAGTGTGAAGTATAATTATGGTGAAGTATGAAGTGTGTTAAGCCAATTTTCTAAGCTTCAGTGGAACTATATCTTTACCATATATCCAATGCATTGTTAGTAGTTCATTTTGGTAGTGAGACACCCTTTATTCTATCTTTTTCTATTTGAGGTAGTGAACCCTTGGTAGAGAACCACCGATAGTGAGTCATTCTCTCATTTTTGACCTTGATTCCTTAGATATTGAGTCCATCATTTTGTATCAAATATTGTAACTAGTTATAATATATTGTGAGCTAATACTCACTATGGTTTTACCCTTTCAAGGGTTTTCCATGTAAATTTATTTTTCTTGTGTTTCTTGATGTGATGCATGGTTTATATTTTCCTTTTATTTACTGCAAGTTAAATATAAAGCTTTAAATGGATGTTTAAATGGTCAAAGCTAATGAGTTTTAGTAAATATTGATTCACCCCCCTCCTAGTATGTTCATTTCATTTAGTGAAAGTTAAATATGATGCTTTCAATGGATGTTTGAATTTTCAAAGTTAATGAGTTTTAGTGAATAATCAGTTTACATCTGATAACCATAGGTGTACACACCAATTTGCAGTCTTCCATCCTAAACTTACTTAGCATCTCCTTTAAGTACTTGTTCTAGGAAATGAATATGCATTAATCCAATTTTATAACCTACAAATCAAGAAAGAAAGATGATTCACCTAGAATTAGCATTTCAAACTCACTTTACATTGACTTTTGAAACACTTTGCACATGTCATCATTGCTACTGCCAAAAATGATATAATTTATGTAGACCATAATTATAAACACATGATTACCTTCATTTTTTATGTACAAATTACTATCTGCACTTCCTCTCTAGAATCCTTGTAGTCACAAGTATCCATCCAATCTTGAACGCCAAGCTCTAGGAGCTTGTTTGAGTCTATATAGAGCCTTCTTCAATCTATACACATAATCCATATTATCAGAATATTGAAACCCTTCTAGTTGTGTATACTTATTCTAGCTATCAATTTAGAAATGTTGACATAAAATCCATGAAATTATTAAATGCTGAGAGACCCAAAAACATCCCGATTGGTTCTAGTCTTGCTATCAAAACAAATATGTGTCTATTCAAAATCAACACCTTTAACCTAAGAATATCCTTTACAAAAAAGTATACCTTTATTCTAGATCACTTCACCATCTTCATTTATCTTATTTCTAAAAATCTAATTGTTCCAATCACATTTTTTCCTTTGGGTCTTGGGACTAGTTCCCAAGTTTCATTTTTCTTGATTTGGTTTAATTCTTCCCCCATGAATTTTACTCATCCTATCTCTTTTCTTGCTTATTTATAATACTTTGGTTCTATCTATGATAGGAGAAAAAAGTCTACTTTCTCATTTTTGTTCTCAATTCTCTTCCAGGTTTGAAGTCCACTATCTCTATCTTTTATAATCTAATCATCAGAGTGATTCTTCTTACCATACTTTGCTAGAGTTTTCTTAAAAAATTCTGAATCTTCACAACTATTGTGGATTAGTTCTTCAACATGTTCTACTTCTAGAGTACTAGTAGACTAAATTGATTTATGGACTCTCACATTTACACTTTATACATTCTTCTTCAGCCTTTTGTTATAACACTCGTATTCTTTACTTGTCATAGATTAACCAAGGAAAATACCTTCATCAAATCTAGAATCAAACTTACCCAAACTTTCTTCATCCCTTTTGATGTATAATTTTCTTCCAAATATTTTGAGATGTCTTATTGAGGTTGGTCTTCCTCTCCACAAATCATATGGTGTTTTATCAATCTTTCATATGATTTAAGCTCTATTCAAGATATTTTCTACATTCTAAACTGCTTCTCTCCAGTATATATCAAGAAGAATTTCTCAACTCAACATAATTATTTCCATCTCCTATATAGTTTCATTCTTTCTTTCTACAACTCCATTTTTCTAAAGAGTCCTAAGAGCAGAAAATTGCCTCTAGATTCCATGTTCTTCATAGAATTCACCATACAAGTCACAAGTGAATTCTCCACCTCTATTCGATGTCAAAAATTTGATTGTTGTTCTAGTTTCATTCTCAAATAGTGTCTTTAATGCTTGAACTTCTCAAATGCTTTTCACTTTTCTTTTAGAAAAGTATTCCAAGAAATTCTAGTATAATCATTAATAAGCATCATGAAATACTTGTTACCTTGTAGAATTTTTTTCCTTATTGGTTTATAAAAATTGGCATGGATTAGATCTAAAGGCGTTTTGGTAGAATAATCCTTAGTAGGAAATATTCTTTTTGTTTTTTTTCCTTCATGACATGGTTTACAACTATTAGATTCAAACTTCTTAATCTTTGGAATATCTTAGACCATTCCTCTTGATCTAATATTCATAATGCCATACAAATTAATGTGTCCCAATCTTCTATGCCAAAGGAAACTTTCTTCATTTTGCACAATAATTTTTTTTTGTCCATTTATCTCACTGAGATGATATGTCACTATATTTCCTTCTTCCTTTAGCAATCAATTCTTCAGTACTTGATTTCCCGATTTCACACCTTTCAAAATTAAAATATAGCTTATAACCTTTATCACACCCTTTATCACACATTTAAATTACACATAAAATATAATGCTTTAGTCAATCAACATGCAAAACTTCATGAGTTTTTTTCCTACTTCTGGAACTTTGTAATAACCCATTTGAAATTATTACTTAATTAATATTATTGAAAATGACACATGAATATAATCCAAACTAAAAAGATATAACTAGTGGCTAAAGTCAATCATAGCTACACATGTGCATTTAAAACAAGTCAAATATTTATATATTCACTTCAAAAGTCAAATTATAATATTAGGTTTGACTTGGCTCCTAAAGCCACAAATTCTTTACATTGTACACTTTTCATCAAGTAAATGAATGAATTACATCAAGTTACATCTTAGACTATAATAGTCTTGTGAAAAACTAAGGTTCTTCTTGGACTCTCACCTCCATGAGTGGACTAGAACATGGTTGATGCACTTTATCACCCAACCATGAAGCTTACACTTCCTTGGTATTCTTTCAACTTGAAGAATTCCTGACCTTGCATGAAAAGTTTAGCAAGAGAAAAATTTGCAAGGTGGAATTTGGTGTGTGTCCATACATCAACATGAAATTTCTATCATTAAGTTAGAAAATAAAATGCAAGATCTATGCTAGGAATGACAGAGAGTGAAATCATAGAGTTCATACATACATAATGAACTAAATTGCTTCGCCAAGCATAATAGATGTGTTGCAATAACAAAAAAAAAAGGTTCTGGTAAAGAAAACCTATACTCTTTGAACTCCATTTTGGCACCCATTCCAGAAGGTAACTTTCTTCTAAACATCACATAACAACCGTCTACCCTCTAGTAGCATCTACCGTAAGGTTCTCTAGTCAACTAAGGTTTCACTGTTTTGTTTAGAATATTCTTTCACTCATGTTTCAATAGAAGAGTTTGATTCTATTTTACTCTCTAAACATAAATTAGATTTATAGGCCATTAGAGTAATTCTATAATCAACCATATCATTCTTATGACTATTATATACTTTTCATCATAAGCATTTTGCATTTAAAAAATGTATTAAAAAAAAAAAGGTATGTCACAAGTATGTGTATGTACATAGATGAAGTCTATGTGCATACACATATATGTGCCTACTAATGTTAAAGTTTTTGCATACATTCTTAAATAATCATTAATTCATACTGCAATCTTAAAATAGTATTCCATTTGACATTTCTTTGTCAAAAATAAAGAAATTAGAACAAGTCTATGCTAACAATTTCACACATACTCTTATTGCATTCTTACAACTGTGATATTCTAGCATTGTTGTTTACATCAGAAAACTCATTGTTTAAACATAATATGTATTTTTTCCCACTAAATAGTTATAAGACAAGTTGTTTACATATGAATATTCATTGTTTAAACAAAATAGGTACTGATTCCCACTAAACAGTCATAAAACAAGTTGTTTACATAAGAACATTCATTGTTTAAATAGAACAAGTACTGTTTCCCACTAAAATGTTATAAAAAAAGCTGTTTACATAAGAACATTCATTGTTTAAATAGAACAAGTACTATTTCCCACTAAATAGTTATAAAAAAATCTATTTACATATGAACATTCATTGTTTAAACATAATCAATATTGTTTTCTACTAAATAGTTATAGAATAAGTTATTTACATACTAAATAGTTTATTGAGCAAGGATAAATTTCAACAAAACAATGCCATTTTCAAAATAATAACCACTAACTACATCAACATATTACTGTTTCAGATTAAACAATTACATTTAAAGGAAATTAACGTCATTTACGATGTTTACTGATCTCAAGATGCTTACATGCTAAAGGATCACTTTACAAGTAATTGTTCTCTATTTAACAATAGAATGGATTTTCCAGTATGATCTTAAAATAAATAATCAAATAGCCCAATTTCATACATAAGGGTAGAATGTCTATTATTCAAATTCTTGAACACTTTCATCATTGGAAATTTGGTAAGCAACTTAATAGTATAAAGAAAACTATGTTCGAAATGATTGCTGAAAAAGTACTTGAGCAAATATTTTAGTCAAAGAAGGGATAGAAGCTTCACATTCAAAAAATACTCATGCCTTCTTAGGCTACAACAAAAAAAACTATGGCTGCTCTAGATAGACCAATCTCAATGGTTGGGTGTCTTCTTTCTAAGCATTAAAGACATATATTGAAATTTCCCATGAGGGCTTACTATTTTATAGCATTCATGGAACAATATTAAACATGTAGACTTTCATCTATACAATTTATAGATTCATGGGTCAACCCATCAATAATAAGATCAAACCAAGCAAGGCTTGGTGTTTCTCTAACATAGAAACCTTTCCATCCTTCCTACCAAATGGGGTTGGCTTCCCATTAAATGAAAATATACATATATATATAAAGCTCTAAGAGCTTTTATTCAAGCCATACTACAATTATCGGCCCAACAATAATAAGCCTTAGAAAAAATAGAATTTAAATGTAGAGGAACATACCTTTCCCATAGGATCAAAATTAATCCTTCTTAAGGATTATAATTACAAACACACAATAAATCAAAATAAATTTTGATAGCCTATATAAGCCTAAGTATTATCATGCTACAAAAGGATGAAGGTTGAGCCGTTGGAGGCTCTCAAGCCTTGGCCTAGCTCTGTACAATAGCCGTGAAGGCTCTAAGTTATGTCAGTTTCCACACTACATAGGTCATAGGCCATGCCCCCTTCATGAGGTGGTAATCGATATATATCCATACATTCAACTTTAAGCTGATTCACATATAGAACAATGACCTCATTTTCATGATGCCATGATAACAACTTGATTAAAATGAAGGAAAAACTTCTTGCATGATCCAATATTAACAATAAAGCTAAGTCTATGCAAAAATATGGAGATCGAATTACCTCCCAATCAAACTTTGATGTCGTTGTCCTCAAATTTTCTAGTCTCTAGTTCATCCCTACTCTTTCCTTTGAATTTTCCAAATTACTTTCTCCTTCTCTGCTTTTTTGCTTGGGTTCTCTTTTCAAATTGGAAACACTATTTTGCATTTTTTTGGGGCAATGGCATTATGGCCATGTCGTCGACCTCAAATTTTGAAAATTTTCTTTTTGATTTCAATATATAGGCCACATCCATCATTGATTTTCCTTTTGATTTTTCATTGATTTCCGTAGTCTGATTCATAATGTAGTGGTTATCAACTTTGAACTCAATATGAATTTTAACATATATATATACATGTACGTATGTAAATGTATGTATATAAATATACATAAATATACTTATATATCTATATATCTATATGCATTTAAATGATTTCATTCACATATATCTTGCATTTGAAATATATATATATATATATATATATATATATGTATGTATGTATGTGTTCGATTTGCATACATGATTATATATGTATATATTTATATATGCATTCATATACAAGTTGCTTGTTTTGGAATGGCTTATAGGTTTCATACACTATCATTTAAAGTAAGGAACTTGAATTTTCATTACGAGCATATGTGTGTGTGTGTGTGTGTGTGTGGACACAGAAAAAGTATCTCTTTTCGCTTGCTTGATTTGTGATTAATTGATGACAAATTGGACCTAATGAGGCCTTGATTTAGTGTCGTGAGGTGTTTTACACATCCACACTAGGTCTTAAACCCTTGCAAATAGAATAAAATACATTCATCAATGTCTTGTAAAGGTGTTGTAAAGTGATGTAAAAGACTTTCATGCCTCTCTAGACTTAATGAACACATTTTCCCTTAATTCAAAATTATAAATTGTATTTAATTATATTATCAAATTAATCTAGAAGGCTTGTAAATTGAATTTAAATTTAATCTAGTGTTGTAATGTGTCCTACACATTCACATTGGATGTTGTTCCTTTCTAGGCTATGTGGACCTCATTTTAATGTTGTAAAGTGTATTTAATCACACTTTCACATTGAAATCTATGTCCCAAGCCCTAATTGACCTTTACAACATCACTAATAGGTCCCTATTACCCTATATTGTGCATCCCAAGGCATAAATTAATCAAATAACTGACCAAGTCATCATATAAACTTGTTTTTCTTATCTCTTGACCTTCGAGCTAGCAGAATGAGCCTTGTGGGACCCATTCACCATTAGGGGCAAATCAGTCCCATCCAAGTGGGACACATTTTCCCTTGATGGTGAATGAGTCCCATTTGAGCCATTCTCATTGTTTAAGTGGGAAAAGTTGGATTTTAAGTTTATTCTTTCTTCATGTTGGCCTTAGGGATCAAATTAACGAGAAAATTAGGAGAATTTCCTATAAATACAACCTTCTAAACCCTAATTCATAATTCATACACATCTTACCATTCATTCATCATTTTTCTTCCACTTCAAGTCAAGAAAGCTAGGGTTTTTAACATTCCAAGTCATTCAAGATCACTTTTCAGACATTCAAGGGTAGAATCTTCATCTATTGTTGCAGAAAATCAAGATCAATCATCACGACAAGATTTAGACATCTTGAAGGCTTGGAAATCATTGAAGTACAATTTGTAAATTTTTTGAAGACCTATCCATGTTGTACAAGTCAAAATATCAATAAAAAGTCACTTTCAGGTTAAAAAATTAGACTTTCAGAGGCAGACACCTGTAAGGAACCAAAGTGTAGAATGAGGGATTCAGTTTCCACTTTTCAATTTTCATAAATTAAGAAGTGGACTGATTCACCATTAATGGTGAATGAGTCCCACTGCCAGGCCTAAAACAGGTTTTCTACAGTTTTGGATATCCATTTGTCTGAAATGAGCTTTGGAACAGTTTCCTAGATCTGGGACTAATTCACCCAGAATGGAGAATGAGTCCTATTAGGGAAAATTTTTAGCATCAACAAAATTTCAAAAGTCATTTCTAGTCTCCAAAAAGATCTCAGGTGCACACATTTAGTTTCATTCATTTCTATTACAGTTTACTTTCATTTTTAGGTATTTTTGCATATCAAAATGTATTTTCAAGCAAGGTGCATTTCAATAGTTTTGCATTAATAATAAATATCTTTCCTTATTTTTCTTCATTTAGATAATCTTATTTAGACATATCACATCCATTTCACATTAATCTATTGAATGTATACATTGCATTTTTGCCCATCTCTCTCCTTTTAGGTGAAAAACCCTAGAAGTGTAAGAGTATTAGGGTGCCAATATCTTTGTTTCCATTTTGGTGAAAATTATTTTTAGAATACTTTCTTTTCTTATTTGGAGTCCATCGTCAATCTAGAAATAACTTGCATGCATTAGATTTTGCACTCTTTTGCATTCTATGGCTTCAAAAACTCTCATTAGTGAAAAGTTCATTTAGCTTGCATTTTTGCATGTAATTTCCTTCAAATTTTTGAAATTCTACATCTACATCTTAGGTCTACATCATACAACATCAAACGCATCAAAATAAATTGAAAATTTCTGAAAATTCTACGAAAAACACCCTAACTGGGACTCATTCATCATTCTGGGTGAATCAGTCCCACCTCGGAGTTTTAATTGTCTATTATAGCATCAAAAACCTCATTTTTGTGCTTCTTAAGGATTCTAGTACCATATGTTATAAGTCTAGAAATTTTTAGGAACATTTGTTTTATACGTTTAGGCCAAAAACATCATTTTAGACTACTCATTCTTCAAATCACTTCAATTACAAGCATCCCTAGTTATGAAAATGCAAACCGAAGTATAAATCGAGGGCTTCAATTTTTACTTTTGGATTTTCAGAAATTCAAAAGTGGACTGATTTTCCATTGATGGTGAATTAGTCCCACTGCTAGGCCTAAAACAGGTTTTCTATAGTTTTGGATACCCATTTGTTTGAAATGGGCTTGAGAACAGTTTCCTAGATCTAGGACTAATTCACCCATAATTGCGAATGAGTCCTAGTAGGTGATATTTTCAACATCAACAACATTTCAAAAGTCATTTCTAGTCTCCAGCAAGATCTTAGGGGCACACATTTAGTTTGATTCATTTATTTTATAGTTTACTTTCATTTTTAGGTGTTTTTGCATATCACAATGTGTTTTCAAACAAGGTGCATTTCAATAGTTTTGCATTAATAATCAATAGCTTTCCTTAGTTTTATGCATTTATATTAGCTTATTTAGACATATTGCATCCATTTCACATTAATCTATTGAATGTATACATTTCATTTTGGCCCATCTCTCTCCTTTTAGGTGAAAAACCCTAGAAGTGTAAGAGAGTATTAGGGTGCCAAAATCTTTGTTCCCAATATATATATACATATATAGACACACACACACACACACACACACACACACACACACAAGTAAAGATTTTTTTTTTTACAATGATCACTTTTGTTTCCTTCAAATCACAATGTTTGAGTAGACAATTTAATCTACAACCCATTCATTTTCAAGCATTAAAACAATTCAAGTTAGGAAAATTGTGTTCTCTTGTATATGCAAATTAGTACAAATACAAGTGATCATGCCCTTTTTGGTGTGTACACCTAGATTCCAAATAGCTTACCATTCAATTTGGCTAAATAATCCTACTTCAACTATTTTCTTGTCCTTCAACCAGTCACCTTGCAACTACACACACTTGTGTATTAGGGAACAAGTTTTTGATTAATATCAAATAACATGATAAATTCTACTAACCCCAATCAACAATAGAGTACAATGAAAGAAAGAAGCATGAAAATATTGAAACAACATCACCTTGTCTTCATGCCTCCATTGAATGAACTCCATTGGCCTTCTCCATCTTGCTATAAATGGTATGATTTCCCTCAAATTTGAAGTGCAACCATAGCCTATGATCAAGACAAACAAAATATTGAAGATTTGTGCTCAATTATTCAAGTTCTCATGCATGCTGAAAATAACTTTGTGTGTGTGTATGAAAAATGACTAGAGAGAGACCCCTTTTAAAGAATACAAAATTGGGAATGGATGGCTAGGATTAAGAGTTTAGTAAAACCTAAGATAAAAGGCTAGGATTCAATGTGATAAGGTGTATTAGGGTTAGGGAAACATTAGGTCAAAGTTAGGGAAAGATTTGAAATGAAGGGTTGAGATTTAAATGAAAGCAATTATATCAATGGTGGAGAATAAATGAGATAAGGAAAATATTTGGCACATAAATGAGGTAGTTGGAAAATCTCATAATAATAGAAATTATTTGATTTATGGAGGAAAGTTGACTTATGAATTAAATAAATGTTTAATTCATAAATGGTAATAAGAAAGAAGGAAATGAATAATTATTTTAATTACTTATTTAGTGGGATGGAAAGTGGGTTAAATGGATGATTTTATTTAATTGAAGGATAAATGTTAATGTTGGTAATTAGAAATTTATTTCATTATTGGAGGGAATAAGGATTAATTAGTGACATATTTAAATAAATAAATATAATTTATTTATTTAAATAATCATGGAGGAATAATTATGGCATTAGGACATGATTAAATAATTAAATTATGTGAGAGAGAAACATGGTTGTAATAGAAAAAATCAGCTCAAGGGCCTAGGTCATTTATATGTGTCTACATTTTCCCCCTCTTTGACATAATGCAGTTTATCACATTGTGTCAAAGATAACCAGTCAAAAATATGCCCCAGTGTGAAAGTAGGGAGAGGAAGGATGACGAGGAGGTAATGGTATGCCCCGTCAAGAGGACAGGTGGGTTCAAAGAATACGAGTGTTCTCTTGAAATGGATGAGAAGACTAGAGGATGAAGGAATAAAAAAAATGGTAGCACAAAATACATGGATGTTAGGAAAAAAAAGTACTTCAATATTTTTGCAAATAACATCATAGGAATTGCATAATCATCATTGGGTGGTAAAATGTGAAAAATGGGCAAAAAATACCATGATATGACATAGACCAAGGTGTGCAAGTTCATCCACTTCTGAAAAACAAATAGTCATAGACAAGGAATTTCCTAACTCATACTAAGGGCTAAATTTCCCTAGTCTTTTTTTCAAGACACACCAAAGAAAATAAGCAAGGAAAATTAGGTCATGAGACATCATCACACCTCTAAATACTTCATGGGACATCCTCGAGGTAGCTAGTAACATGACCAAGAGATAAAGCAATAAAAAGATAAGACAAAATAGACCAACAAAATCAACAACCACTGAATATGTTTGCCAATATTTGTTTGTCGAAGGTTGATGGCTTGATGGTTTGACGATTTGACGATTTCATAGTCTGAAAGTTTTAATGGTTTGATGATGTATGTCTTCATGAAGGACACATCTTGAAAAGGGAAATGACTATGTGGTGGAGCCTGTCGTCAAGAAAGAAACATACTAAAAAGGCATATGACTTTGTCACAAAGCCAACTGTCATCAGGAAAGACACATCTTGAAAAGGAAAATGACATTTTTACAAGGTCCAATTCCTAGAAGGATGCATCTTGTAGGATACCATAAAGTGGCTAGGTTGACATTCTTTTGGAAATTTTACTGACTTTTGATTTGATGACTGATTGGACTATGTTGTCTGTTGGTTCACAATGTGAATGTTGATGTTTCAATGTTTATCTTGTGTTTGACTGTGACTATGTCTGACTTATTTGAGTGACACAACGAACCCTAAAAGACTAGCCTAGGTGGCCTCACGGGCTCATCGACTGATGGCCTTGCGTATGTCATGCACAAAGAGACCTCGTAGTCTTACATGACTCTTGACTTTGTTGAAATGATAGAAGGTTGAATCATGATTTTATTTGAAAAAACCTAAAGGACTAACCTAATGCCTCAGGGGCACATCGGCAGATGGCCTTGCCTACGTATAGTCACAGAGGCAACGTAGTTTGACAATGACAAATATTGGAACTTGATTGAGTTTGACTTTTCTTTTGGAGTTATTTGCAAGTTATTTGGATGTTTTTCATGTTTTTCAAAGTTTTTTTATTTTTTTGGATTTTTTGTTTCAGGACATTTTTCAATGTTTTCACCATGGCACTTATCCAAAGTGCCACCAAAGTGGTTTTCACTATTGGATGGATTATCTCTCTTTACCATTTTTATGATTTTTTGATTTTTTTGTTGTCACCAAGACACCTGTTTGCCAAATTTTCATCAATGTAATGATTTTCTTTATTTTTCATTTTTTTGTACTTTTATGGTTTTAGCATGAATTTTTGAAGCTATATATAGAATTTGTATAGGTGCAAGTTGTTGATAGGCTCTAAAAAAGGTTCCCCTTCAAGTGTGGAAAACTGATAAGCTCTAGAACCAAAAGATGTTATGACATATGGACCCAGCGAGTTGGACTCAAATTTGTCGGGTTTCTCACGTTCTGCTTGATTTTTTGGATTCTCCATCAAGATTAAGTCATGGATGTTGAAGTGTCTAATCAAAACCATTTGACTATAATTTACAGTGAATGAAGTTTTGATATGCTTGTAGATGAGTTAAGGTCCTCTATCTGCATTCATCAAGCAATTCTAACTCATGTAACTGGGATATACAATATTCCTCATCGTCAATAATCCCTTTCATGGAGACTCCCAAGGAGGGGACTTCGACCTTGATAGGAAGGATAGCCTTCGAAGATGCTCGTGTGATACACCCATAGGGTAGGGTTGAGCTAAATGTGCCAGTCATGATCAACATCATTGATAGTCTTTTTAAGAATTTGGATTATGGTATTATTGGATGCCTCAGCTTGGCCATTTCCTTGTAGGTAATATGGTGTGGAAAAGCGACGTTGAATGTGAATTTCTCATATAACTCACAGACAACCTAATTTTTGAAGGGATAACCATTGTCAGTGATGATGTCTTAAGAGATACCATACTGACATATGATGTAATTGAGGATGAATTTGGAGATTTGTTTACTGGTGATGTATGTCATAGGGATGGTTCCAACCCATTTGGTAAAGTATTCAGTAACGGTGATGATAAACTTATGGCCATTTGATGAGGTGGGATGAATTTTTCCTATGGGGTCAAGTCCCAATTGGGAAAAATGCCAGAGTGAAGTGATAGGTTGCAAGTCCTATGCAAGTGCATGAATGAGGTCACTATGTATCTAGCATTTTTTACATTTCTGCAAAAAGTGATATGCATCATGCTCCATTGTAGGCTAGTAATATCCTAGTCGCATTATATTTTTGGCTAGGGTCGAACCACTAGAATGGGCTCCACATATACCTTCATGTACTTTGCGTAAGGTAGTTTTTGCTTCATTAGTGTTGAGACATCTGCATAAGGTGTTGTCAAAGATATGTCTGTATAAGGTATCACCAATGATGGTGTAGTTAGTGGCTTTGTAGATGAAGGACTTGTGTTGGTTGTTGGAGAGGTCAGGTGGTAGGGTCTATGAATGTAAGTAGTCATAGATATCTTGGTACTAGGGGGAATTAGGGTCAACAAGCTCACATACCATTTTAGACTCAGGGACATCAATGGTGGGGACCAACAGTTATTTCACTAAGAACTTGTATTGCCACATATTGTTAGGAATGTCCAAAAGAGATCCAATGGTGGCCATGGTATCAACTACTTTGTTCTGAATCTGTGACACTTGGAAAAAGGAGATGTCTGCAAGTACTACTTGACACTTTCAACCATTCTTTTGTATGGGGCCAATTTCTCATCCTTAGTATCATAGTTATCACTGACTTGTCAAATAACCAATTATGAATCACCAAAGAGATGTTGACTCTTGATTTTCCAATTTATTTCCATACAGTATCTTGTCAATGAGGCTTCATACTCTGTAATGTTATTTGTGCAGGGGAAGGCTATCCTGAAAGATTTAGGGATTGTGTCACCTTGAGGGGTATCAAATAATATACCTGCACCTGATCCATGATTAGTATGCAAGCCATCAAAAGACAATTTCCATGTTACTCCTATGTCTAGTGTGTATATTGACTCATCAGGAAAATATGAAACCAAAGGGTGATCGACTTGTGTGGGTGCATTTTTCTAGTTGGTCAGCGATGACTTGTCCTTTGACTACCTTATGTTCCACATGTTGAATGTCGTATTCATTGAGTATCATGAGCCATTTAGCGAATCATCCTATTAATTCTACCCTACTGAGTAGATATTTCAAAGGATCTATTTTTGACATTTAGTGTCTCAACTTTAGAGTGACAAAAACTAGTGCAAGACAAGCATGTTCAATTGGACTATAGTTAAGCTCGTATCCCACCAAAGTTCCACTAATATAATAGATTGATTATTCCTTTTCCTCATGTTCATTTTGAGCCAACAATGCCCGTAGTTCTGCTATAGTGGCTAAGATGTAAAGAATTAGGGTTTTTCCATCAATAGGTGGCATCGGGAAAGGAGGTGTCAAGAGATACTCTTTAATTTGTTGAAAATACTCCTCACACTTGTCTGTCCAAATGAAAGGAACTCCCATGCATAACAAAGACTAAAATGTTTGAAATTTATCTACAACTTGTGCGATGAAGCACCTAATAGACTGGAGTTGACCCTATAGAGTTCAAAGTTGATTGATTCCTTTAGGTGGAGATATGTCTAATATTTCTTTGACTTTTTTTGGGTCTACTTCAATGCCTCAACGGGAAACAATGTATCCCAAAAAATTTCCTAATGTCACACCAAAAACACACTTCTTTGGATTTAGGTAGACCTTATATTCTTCTAGCTAGTTGAAAATTTTGTCTAGGACTCTTAAGTGATCACCACATGTCAAGGATTTTTCCAAAAGATCATCAACATAGTCTTCCATCAATGTGTGCATGAGATCATGAAATATGGTGGTCATAGCTCTTTGATAGGTTGCGCTTGGATTTTTCAATCCAAAGGGCATGGAATTCTAGTAGTACGTACCCCATGGGAAAGGGAAGGCCATCTTGAGTTGGTATGCATGGGCAATACAGATCTAATTATACCCTGAGAAGCCATCCATGGGGGACATCTCAGAGCCAATTGTTAGGTCAATTATGATGTCTATATTTAGGAGTGGGAAGTCATCCTTTGGATATGCTTTGTTTAGGTCTTGCAAATATGTGTAGATACATATTTTTCTATTTGGTTTGGTCACTAGTACAGGGTTTGAGATCCAGTTTGCATAGTCAATAGGTCTTATGAAACCAACATCCAATAATTTCTTAAGTTCAACTTGGACCAACATAGCTATTTGAGGGTGCATTTTTATAAGCTTTCATTTGACCGGTTTTATGTTTGGATTCTATTGTAGATGATCTAGGACCAACTCAGAATCCAAACTTAGCATATCAACATAATACCATGCAAAATTGATTTGGCATTCTATGAAAAATGCTTGAAACTCCAATTTTTCCTATTCTATCAGGGATGTTGCAAAGAGAATAGTCTTAGGATTATCTGTAGTACTGATCTGTTGACTTTTATTATGTCTTTGATCAACATCGGGAGTCTCTCTTGATTGATAGGGAGAAATTACAACCCTCCATCCTCAGCCACCTCATAGAGGTTTTCACCGTTGGATACATCCCTTTTACTTTTTCTTGGTCAAAAGTCGCCTTACGGTTTTCACCTAAAGACCATTCATTTTTTATTTTATTTTTGTCCTTTTTGTGACTAGAGTTTGGAACAAGCTCACTAAAATATGCTATAGCATTAATATCTATAGTAAATCCAACCTTATGGTTGCCATGTGGTATGCCCTCTCGTAGTCCCATAAATTTAGCATTGGCCTCATCATTTTCAAATATGTCCAAGGTAGGTGGATCTTGTTGGTCCCAATTGATCAATTATGGGTAAACAAGGGAGATGCCATCATTGGTGTTAGTGGAGGATGGGGAAGTAGTGGATAGGGTAAAGAAAAAGGTATTATTGAGGTCCCAGAAGGATTCTATCCATGATCATCCATTTGTGGTCTTTGGTAGGTCAGGATCATAAAAGGAGTCAATGTGAATATTGATATCCATGAGGTTGGTAAAGGATGGGTGGGGTATGTCAAACTCCTGAAAGATATGATCAAGCTCATAGTCACTGGTTGTACAAGAGTCCCACTCATATTCATTAGAGTTAGTGTCACCATAATATATGTTGATAGGATCTTCAGATGTATCAACATCTTTCAAAGCACTCACATCCTTATTTGAAAGCACCTTAATACTTGGAGCACCAATCTTAATTGGTACAAACCCTAACCCTTGGTTCTTTAGCCACTTAACAGGCATCAAGGGTTCTCTCATTCTATTTTTATGTATACCAAGTCCACTGATTCCATCATAACCCTTTTGTTTCATGAGCTCAAAACCTTTTCCATATTGTTTTGTTGGTAGCGGCGATAGATTTTCCTCATCTTTATAAATCCAAGCTGAAATATCATCACTATCTTCCTTGTTTACCTCTCCCCATTTTGTGAAGGTGGTGGTGGGAGGAACTTGAAAGAAAACTTTGGGTTCTATCTTGAAGAAAGGCATACCATAATACTAGGGAGACTTCGGTAGCTTTGTGATGCAATAGGCAGTATTCAGTTTATACTCGCCACAACCTTTGTCTCGGATCTTGATTTTGGGGGTGGTGGATGGGGTTTTGGATGTGGATGATTTAATGATAGTGGAGGGATCAACATAACTAGATGAAGTGGATGCGGTAGTGGATGAGGAAGCTTCTCGATTAATAGGAACTTGGTGTTCAGGAACTCCCCTTGAATTAGTGCAATATTGGAAGGGATTAGGATCACCAATGATCATGACTTTAGTGCCATTATATGGAAATTTCATGCATTGATGATAGGTGGAAGGCATGGATTTCATGGCATGAATCCAAGGTCTACCAAGGAGAAGATTATATGGAAGTTCAAGATCCAAGACTTGGAATGTGGTGTCCATAACTACAAGTCCAACTCCAATAGGGAGTGTGATGACACCCTTGAAAGAGAATTCTTCATCATCCTAGGCCTTGGTTACAATACTTTTGGTTGTGTCTACACATGCTTCAAAATAGCCCAACGCCTTGACCAATTTTAAGGTGCAAATTTTTATTCCGGCTCCACCATCTACCAGGACTCGTGTAACCTTGTGTTGATGGAGAAATACCTCAAGGTGCCATGGGTCGTTATGGTTAGACTTTTATGTAGAGCAGTATTTGTTAGAAATGGAGACATGGAATGAATTATCCAAGTATCCAACCATGGTTTCAAACCAGTTGACATCCAGGTCAATAGGAATAGAGGTTTCTTTTAAATTCTTATAGAGGATAGCTTTGTGTTTAGGTGTGAGGTGTAATAGCTCAAGGATAGAAATATGTGTAGGTGTCTTGCCCAATTGGTCAACGAGATTATATTGGTCTTTGGATCGTGGCTGCTTTGAAGGACCAGATAAAGTAACCTTAGCCCTATGGGTAGTTACAACACATTTAGGAAACTTTATAATGGTGATTGTGTTGACATAGTCATTAGTGACACAAAGGTGATCAATTATCTGTGAGTAATTAAAGGAATTCCTAGTATAATTGGCCTAATTTTATGTCTTTCAACCTAAGGTGGAGGGATTTCCCAAACCATGGTCTTGTAGTGGATTCTTGAAAATTGTATGGTCTTGATTGGAAGTTTTTTATCGTCCTTCGACCTTTATGGTACCATTTTCAATTAGGTCTTGAATTATGTTCTTCAATTGATGACATGACGAGGTCTTATTCCCTTTGATGTGGTGGTAGTCACAAAGGGTGTTGTCATCTCACCAAGAGAGTTTGAATTGTTTGAGGTCATATGGTTTGGGCTCTAGGACTTGTATAACATGTGATTATACTAGCTTCTTTAAGAAAAAATCAATTGGTTATGGTAAAGGAGTGTATTGTCTTTGTGGGTATTTCCTTGGTTGTCTTGGGGGTCCTTGTTCTTGATTATTTTGGATCACATTAGCTTCTTGGTTAGAAAAAAATGGTGTATTTTTGTTCACATTGGGTGCTTTGAGACTGAATGTGCGACTTGTTCGATTCACAATTTTTCGCATCTATGACTCTATCATTTGTTACATTCTTATTGCAGGACCAAAACTTTCTTTTTTTGTTAGAGATCTATTGGTTGTGTGTTTTTGTGGCAATATGTAAGTTCACCTTGGGTGATTAGAACCTTTTCTAGTGTCATTCCTTTCTCAACTAATTCTACAAATGTGGCACAACAATGTACTTATAAAGGGTGTTTCAACTTTGACTTGAGGTTTTCTATGAACATGTCCCCTTTTTTTTTCAAGAATATCAATAGGACATCAACTCACCATACTACACCATCGTTGGAAGAAATTAATAAAGGACTCTCCTTCGTCTTGTGTCAAGTGGCATAAGGTAGCAATTGTGACATCATTTTCAATGGTGTAAGCATAATTTTCCATAAATTTATTTACGAGGTTGTCCCACGACTTTATAGACCCTTTAGGTATTAGTGCAAACCATTCAAGTGTAGGCCCAGTAATACTTCTAGGGAAGAGTCTCCAAAGGTATGAGTTATCATATGCAACATCCACACAAGTAGTGATAAATTCTCATATGTGCTTGAGACGATTGCTCTTTCCCTTATACTTGGTGAAAGTAGGAATAATATACCTAGGAGGGAAAGGAGGCATGTATATGCTAGTGTCATGTGGATAAGGGTGTAGATCATGTGTTGAGTATGTCTTCTTGGTTGAAACTTGCATCCCTTTCACTTGCTTTTGTGGGGCAGCCAATTGGGTAGTTAATGTGTCCATTACAAGATTGTTGGAAACACTGTTATGAGCTCCCATATTTGTATTGTGTTGATTATGTCTTCTTTTTGGAAACTTGCATCCCTTCCACTTGCTTTTGTAGGGCAGCCAATTGGGTAGTTAATGCGTCCATTACAAGATTGTTGGAAACATTGTTATGAGCTCCCATATTTGTGTTGTGTGGTCCCATGTTTTGTTGAGATGAAATGTTTTGGTTTAGAACTTTGTGCATATGTGGTGGATTTTGAATATGTCCATGAGTATAAATGTGTGATGTGTAAGTTGGGACATGGGAAGTGGTTGAGCTATGTTGCATTTGTTGGGTGTGTATTCTATGTAGCTGGTTGCCAAAAAGGACTCCTTATGTGTAGCCATATGATATGCTAAGAGATTGTGTCCTTTAAGATCCATGTCCTTGTGAAAAGGATAATAACCATGTGATGTGTTTGTATTTTGACTATGTGGGGCATTCATGGTTTGTCCTTGCAAGGTGTTTGTATTGATATGAGTGTTGGCATATGGCTCTGATGAGGTTGAATTTGGATACTTGTGCTGTCATTGATGGAAACTTGAGTCTATAGTTTGATCCATAGTATCAATTGCACTTATACTGGAAGAGAACCTAAGTCTCTATATTCTATCAGCAGAGAAAGTAAAGAATAGGACATACAGTTGGTATGTTGATCCAACTACTTCACCAGATCACTATTTTGAAGTGTGGATCTCCAAGGAAGTTTTCTTAGCTCGTACACTATTCTACTGAAGAGTTTTTGTGATGTTGTATTAATCATAGCTCGAGTTAAGAGGTTTGGTGGCATGTTTAATGATCTATTTTTCATTGTGGCCGAAATGCTTGATGTGGTGGATCACAGATGTATGTGGAATAATTATTTTTCTATTTCTTATGTTTAGAACCATGGTGTGGGTTGCTTCTATAGGTCTAGCCAACTTATGAAGGTATGTTTCATTTCTAACTAAAGATTTAAGGCTGACATGGCCGATAAGCAAAGATTAGTATATTTTGTTGAAAGGTCAACATGTATTGAATTTTTGGGTTAGCAAATATATAAGGAAGATTAGTAATTTAGTTTGTGGGTGTGTAGTATGTGTGATGTGAAGAGAGATGTATATGTGTGTGGAAAATACTAGAGAAGTTGATTGATCAAATATTAGTTGTACTACTAAAAGGTTTTTCAGTAGGAGAACAAAGCAGAGTATAACAGATTTGAGCAGAAGGTTCAAAGTCAGATTGTGCACTTTAGTGGGATTGAATCCAAGCATTTTTAGATAGAATATTCTTAGTTATAATTTTTTTATAATCTATATTACAATTGTATGGTAGTGAGCCTCTTTCTTTGAGCAATGAGCTCTAGGCAGTGCGCCTGAATGCAAGTGCATTCCCCTCTTTTATTTTAATTTTAACAGAGTAAAACATCTCCACCATGGTTTTTCCCCTAATAGGGTTTCCACGTAAAAATATCTAGCGTTATGGTGATTATTGATGTGAGTGCATGTTTTCATCTTTCATGTGCTGCTAATGTTATATAAAGTTAAATTATTATTCTTGATGGTTTTTAGATTTGTTTTGTAAATAAAAATTATTGAACACTAATTCACCCCCCCTCTTAATGTTCCTTGAATCCAACAATTGGTATCAGAGCAAGTTTCTCTTCTGAAGCTTAGCAGCTTGAGGTGAATCTTGAATTACAATGGATGTTGGTGGTCTTCAACAATAGCTGTTGGTGGCACTTGATGATCTTGATCAATCTAAGGTAGAGGTCATGGAACTTAGGGAAAATATTGTAGATGCCAAAAAATTCATTCAATCACTAAAGGAGAAGACAAATGACTCAAGGGAAAAGAGAAAGGAACTTTGTGATAAGTCGAAGCAGAAAGAAAACAAAGGATCGGATGATGTCCATTTGAATCAAACTCTAAAATAGATTACAGGAGAATGTGAAAAGATAGCCAAGGTCAATGAAACTCTAAGAATTGAAATGGAATATGTGGCAATGAATTTTTCTAAAGAGATTGAGCAAAGAAAGAAGAATGAGGAGAAACTAGCCCAGCCCTTAAGAGAAAAGTCTGAAGAATGTAGCAGAATTAACAATAGATTTATCCAATTGGAGATTGAACTGCAACAATCTAGAAATAATGAGCGAGAGCTTGAAAGATAGATAGTCATTCTTGGAAATGAGCTTGCTACTAAAAATGAATTCAAAGAAAAGTTTAGGATAAGTTCTACCAAGCCTGAAGAAATAACCAAAAGTCAAAAGGATATAAATGATAAGCGAGGTCTTGGATATGAGAAGGAAGAATGCTCCAGATCTGAACAAAAGAATCCTGAAAAGAAGAACAAAGGAAGAAGACATTCGGTAAGGAAACCTAATGCTCAAAAATTTAATGGATATTTCTTTGTTTGTAATAGATTTTGGCATATGGTTTCTCAGTGTAGAAGAAAGATCAACGCTAGCAAGCCATCATTCTCTGGTCAATGTTTCAAATGTAAGAAGCTTGGCCATAAGGCTTTAGAATGCAAGAGTATTAATGTCAGTACTAGTAACATTAATTTCTATACTTGTGGAAGATTTGGAAATGTTGTTAATCAATGCAGGTCAGGAGGAAATTAGTGGAATGGATGGTATAGGTAGAAAGGTCTGGTATATTTCTATTGTTACAATCTTGGTCACATTGCAAAGTTTTGTCAAAACATAAACATGAATAAAAGAGGTCTAGTGTATCAAGGAATAAATTCACAGAAAGACAATAAAGGTAAATCAAAATATTTTGTGGAAGAAATAAAAGATCAAATGAAGAAGACATGGGTGAAGAAAAGTGAAATGAATGAAGGAAATAAAGTTGTATCGGAAGATCCCTCTGGTAGCTCTTCTAGAATTTGATATTAGGTCAATAGCCTAGGGGGATTTTTTCATGAAAATTTATTGACCCCCCCAGTGTATTGTTGGCATCGAATCTCTAGATTTCAGTAGTCACTGAAGTGTTTGCAATGATATGATGAACTAGTCGAAAAGGTATAAGTCTGAAGTTGAATTCTTAGCCATTTGTCTGAGTTTGGAGTGTAACCAGAACTTCTAAGGAAACACATTTATTGCGGAAAAAATTAAAGTTATATAAGGGCATTTTTAATCCTATTTTGACACCAAGCATTGAAGGAGAACAGTTCAAGAGTACTCTTCTACAAAAATTTCAAGGGCGAAAAGTCATTTTATTGGTGAATCTCTAGGTATTCCTATTAATCATTGATTTCACATCTATTTTGTAATCCGTACAACTCTGTTTGGAACAAAACATGAAGAAAATCAAAGGTAACATAACCTTAGACAAGTGTAGTAGCCAAAATATTAGGGATGAAAGAAATTTGTTGTTTCCCACCGATGTCAAAAGGCTTGAAGGATCAAAGCACAAGAATTTGGATATATGAGACAATTATCCTCATTTTGTCAATGCAGATGTGATTCAGTTTTTCCTGAACAAATTAGATGGTGATATTCTCAATTTGGATAAACCATATCAAATTACCAAGGATGTGCTCATAAATTTAACTGGCTTATGCAATGTTGGTGATGTGCCGAAGAAGAAGTCGATTCACAATGTGGATGTCGAAGCCCTAACCGAAATAAGGGGAGATCAGAGCGCTCTAATAATTTCAATGATTAAAGAACCTTTAACAAGGTATGTGGATTATGGAGTCTCATAAAAAGTTTATTTCAAAAACTGGGAAGGATCAACCTCGGAGGTGCTCCATATATCGCCCACAAAATGATAATTGAGAATGAGGACTTTGATTTGTGTAGTCTAATGAAGGAGCAACTGTTGGAGAATTTTTAATAAATGAAGGATATTGGCTACCAATTTAGGTTTGGTACTCTAGCAATATGTATTATGATGTACTTTCTAAACTGTTTGTCATTGAAGGACAATGTAGTGTGGAGAGAGAATATGTTGATTTGTAAGCAAATCTTCAATCATTTCAATTCTTTTGAAAACTGTGAACAAGTGTATGAAAGTTTCTTTAGAAAGGTATTGGAAAGGTTTGGAGAAGGTGTTGTCCCTCTTCCAGCAAAAATAATTGAATTTGGATCATCTTCTGGAAAAGGAGAGAAAAAGCAGAAAAGAGAAAGAGATATAGTGGTGTCACTCCTCCGACATCCAAATCTATAAAGATTGATGGAAAAGGGAAAATTCAAGTGGTTGTGGATGTAGAAGATGAATTTTTTGAAGAATGTATTCCAAAAGATCAACCAAAACTAGATGAACCATAAATAATAATTGTTGAAGATAGTGATGAGGAAAATGCTTTGTTTAAGACAAAGATAATGCAAATCATTTAGGATGTGGATGGTATGCAAAATATATCCGTTATATGGTTGAATGGTACATCTTATGAACATGATTTTATTGAAAACACTCTGGTAAGGTAATTAATTGATAACAATATTGAGTTGGAAATTCTATAGAATGTTCTCCTAGAAGAATTGATTGAATGTGTTAAGATATCTATGGAGTTTGTTCCCCTGGAAAGAAAGGAAGAAGAAATGATTTCTCATTTAAAAATGAAATTTAGATTTTCTCTTTCTAGATTGAAGAAAAAAATGAGTGAGCTAAGATAGTGTATTGATTCTGCAAATAAAGTCTTTAACTATTGTCTTAGGTGGCCTCATGTGGTGGGAAAGTACAAGGATAAGCTTGAAGAGATTGAAAGTGATCTTGTTAAGACAAGACAAAATTTCAGTATGCTCTTGGATAAGAATGGAGATGTGAAGAAGAAAGTTTATGATTTAGAGATTGAGCATGCAAAAGCTCATACTACTAAGAATGGTCTCATTGATGCTTTCTAGAAAGTCAAAGATATAATTGAAGGGAGATTAGAACAAATGATTGAGACTCTTAAATTAGGAGAGGAACTGGAAGCAACAATCACTATTCCTAAGTCTCTTGTGCAAATAATCAACAGAACTTAAAAAACAACAGTCCGATCATAGCCATTCGGATTGCAGTGGATTCTTTGAAGAAATTCCTTTTGGAATTGAAAGCTAAGTGTGTGTGTAAAATGTTAGTATCAAAATAAAGAAAATAAAACACACCAATGCAACATTAAACCAAAGAAAGCAAGATAAATTGAATTCAAAGAAAACAAACAAAGCTTCTTCAGAGTCGTTCCATTGTCCTCTATCTCCAGTGATTCTCTTGAAGTTGCTGCTCTCAGATTGTGTAAGAAAAGCTTGTTAGAATGGCAACCTGCAAAACGAGTATGCAGAAGGAGAGTAATTCTCTATCCTATATGCTGGTGGAGTGAAAATGTTGATGCGTATATGCATAACGGCTGTAGATTATGCACAGGGGCTGTGGATTATGAATGCTTCTAAAACTATGATATGATGATGATAAGCCATGATATGAAATGCTAATATGCTAAGCTATGCTATGCTATGATTCTAAAGGCTATGGATGCTGGAAGGCTATTTGACTATAGTTTTCTTGTATAAAAGCTTCTATGTTTTTCAGAGACCCGACAATCCTTTTTATAGCTTTTTTTAGGCAAGAGCCTGGCTGGAAAGGATCAATGGTTGTGAGATTTTCTGGTAATTTTGAATGGTGAGAGATTGAGAGGTTGAGAGGAAGATGGAAGATGTTGGGAGGTTGGAGAGAAGAATGGAGGTTTGTCTTCAACCCACGGGAACAAGCTTGCAGAGGAACAAAGAAATTAATTTTCTGTTTTGGAAGTTTGTTTCACGGTTGTTGAAGATAAATCCAATATTAAATAAATAGATTTATTTAATTTCATGTGAGTTTGATTTTTGATTTTAGGACTATAGAAGATTTAATTAAATATTTTGGAATATTTAATTGTAAATAGACTTTTAGAAGAATTAATTAAAATTGTGAATGGAATTTAGAAGAATTTAATTAAATATTTAGAATATTTAATTGTGAATGGAATTTGGAAGATTTTTAGAAGAGAAGAATATTTAATCTTTATTTGAATAAAATATTCAAGCCAAGATTATATGATAATTAATATAAATAAATCGTAATGTTTATTTAATTAATTAAGAAATGGATAAGAAAAGTGATTAAATAAACTTATTTATTTAATCGAAATGAAAGAATGAACGATATAAATAAATTATTTAAATTCATTTATACACAGATTGAATTTAGAGATTTAATTAAATATTCAAAATATTTAATTAATTACCAGACTATTGTGATGTGACCATTTTTAGGTGTATACACTGAGTATAACATAATTTTCTAAATTTTCGTAGCAGTTGTAAAATTTTGATCAATTTTTGCGTCAGTATTGGGGAGAGAATGGAGTAAGAGATAGTGTAGTTAAATATTTTAAAGGAGAGGATAAGGAATAGAAGTGTAGAGAAGATGTAGTAGAGCTTTGTCATTGATGTCAAAGGGGGAGATAATGAAGTGAAAAATTTCCTGACATCCAAAGGGGGAGTAGTAGTTTTGGTTTTGACACTTAGTTAATTTTTCACTAAGTGTTGCCATCAATGCCAAAGGGGGAGATTGTTGGCATATGGATTTGATGAGGTTGAATTTGGTTACTTGTGTTGCCATTGATGGAAACTTCAGTCTACAGTTTGATCCATAGTATTAGTTGCGCTAGTACTGGCAAAGAACCTAAGTCTATGTATTCTACCGACAGAGAAAGTAAAGAATAGGACATCGTGTTGGTATGCTAATCTGACTACTTCACTGGATCACTATTTTGAAGTGTGGATCTCCAAGGAAGTTTTCTTAGCTCGTACACTATTCTACTAAATAAGTTTTGTGATTTTGTATTAATCATAGCTCGAGTTAAGAGGTTCGGTGGCATGTTTTATGATCTATTTTTCATTGTGGCTGACATGCTTGATGTGGTGGATTGCAAATGTATGTGGAATAATTATTTTGCTATTTTTTATGTTTAGAACCATGGTGTGGGTCGGTTCTATAGGTCTAGCTGAATTATGAAGGTACGTTTAATTTCTAATTAAAGATTTAAGGCCGGCATGGCCGATAAGAAAAGATTATTATATTTTGTTGAAATTCTGACATGTATTGAATTTTTGGGTTAGCGAATATATAAGGAAGATCGGTAATTCACATTGTGGGTGTGTAGTATGTGTGATGTGAAGAGAGATGTATATGTGTACGAAAAAGAGTAGAGAAGTTGATTGATCAAATATTAGTTGTACTACTGAAGGGTTTTTCAGCAGGAGAACAGAGTAGAGTAGAACATATTTGAGAAGAAGTTCCAAAGTCAGATTGTGCACTTCAATGGGACTAAATCTAGACATTTGTAGATGCTATATTCTCAGTTCTAATTTTTTTATAATCTATATTACAATTGTATGGTAGTGAGCTCTAGGAAATGTGCTTGAATGAAAGTGCATTCCCCTCTTTTATTTTACTTTTAACAGAGTAAAACTTGTGGATTAATCTCCATTGTAGTTTTTCCCCTAGCAGGGTTTCCACATAAAAATATCTGGTGTTATGGTGATTATTGATGTGACTACATGTTTTCATCTGTCATGTGCTGCTAATGTTATATAAAGTTAAATTATTGTTGTTGATGGTTTTTAGATCTATTTTGTAAATCAAAATTATTGAGCATTGATTCACCCCTCCCTCTCAGTGTTCCTTGCATCCAATAATGAGTACCTTTGGATATGGTGTTTGTGTTTGATTGAGGTCCTTGTGACATTGTTTTTTTGTTTGATTGAGGTCATTGGATGACAACCTATCTTGCATTAGGTCTACCAA
This sequence comes from Sequoia sempervirens, assembly GCA_007258455.2. Taxonomy (NCBI): domain Eukaryota; kingdom Viridiplantae; phylum Streptophyta; class Pinopsida; order Cupressales; family Cupressaceae; genus Sequoia; species Sequoia sempervirens. The sequence goes on from VDFB02271358.1 coordinate 1,170,436,721, forward strand.
GGATGTTAGATGTGGATGCCCCTATGGCCTGAGATGATTAGCCAAAGGGAGTACATGCTGAGCGAAAGGGTTGTGTTGTGATTAATGGTTGTTATGTGGTTTGTGTCATGGGATGTGACATAGATTGTGTCACAAAGATGGATGCAGTGTTGGTAGTTGTGGTATTTGGGTTTGTTGTTCCAATGGGTATGGAAATGGTAAGTTGTGGTGTAGATTGTCCATGGCTTGTTTGTGTGTTTTCCTTGGGTGACGATGCTACACGTAAGGCATTTCCATCAAATCCTTGAGGTAGTTTAACTCCATGTATTATTTTGGCTAAATATGATTTGAGATCCAACATGAAAATTTCATCCACAAGAGAGGCTACTTTGGGATTTTGTGTGGTGGCCTCTACTTCTATGAACACATTTCCATCTTTGTCTCGAACAAGGAATTATTCAAAAGTATTGTGTGACTTTGGTTGTTGATAAGATGTAGAGCCCAAGTTTACATGGTCATGACTATCAAGGTTGGTATTGTTGTGAGGATCATTAGTGGTATTTTCAAGGTTGAGGGTGCTAGTATAATTGCAAAGTTCCTCATTGTCATGAAAGAGATCCATTGCTCAATGTTTCTTTTGCAATATAGTTTCACTCGTATAAGGCTTACTCAAAATGAAGATGGAAGATATGAGACCAAGGCTATGCTTTTGGATTTTTTTTGAAATAAGGTATGCCTAACTGTAATGCAACTATTTTTTTGGTATCTTTTGTAGTTTAGGATGAAAGATGTCTAATGTATGTAACAAGACTAAAATTGATAATGATAATGTTGGATGTCATGAATAATGATCTTTTAGGTCTAAAATGTTGTGGTATGAAGGATGCAGATGACTAGGAAGTGATGGATATGGGTATGTGTATGATCATGATGGGCCAAAAAGTGGCAATATGATGGGTATGTGGCTGACGACTTTTTTTTACCCAAAATTGATGAAATGAAAAGGGTTTTTAAAGGATATTCTTAGCTTTCCACCGATATAAATTATGCTTAACTTTTAATTTAATAAGTAATTATTATTCATTTTCTATTCAAATTATGACTAAAGTCGTGACTGATAGACTGATTGAAAAACATCTATAGCTTTCAAACGGTATCACATATTTTGAATCCAAAACATGCATCACATTCTATGCTTCACATACTATAGGATTAAAAAAAGAAAAATTGAATTTCATGAAGTTTTGACCAAGTTAAGGTGGTCAAACATACAAGTTTTTTATATTTTTAAAAAGTTGTAATAAAAAATTCATAATTAATTATTTACTTGGAAAAAATTATAAAATAATATGCATCACATTGGAACATGATTCCTCTACTTATATCTAAAATCTTATAAAAAAATATTATCATTTTATTGTGGTTAGATGGTCAAAGATACCTACTTCTTATTTTTCCTGAAATTTAAGTACTACTGCATTGAAATTTCAAATTTACACCAAATAGATTTAAAAAAAAAAAACCTAGTAGTTTAGAAACTTCATTCAATTTTCTACAGATTTTATTCTTACATATTTTTAAAATAATATAGATAACTTATTCAAATGTTTATGTCAAGATGTCTAACTCTGATTTTTCTAATTTTTTTTCCACTTAAGGGCCTATTTTTTTAATGATGATCCTGCACATACCCATACCTATCATGAACTTGAGGGCTTAAACACTTTTGAAAGATGTAAGAATAGGATCACTAACTATCCAACGGTAAACCAATGTTTCAACTAGGATTTTCAAATGGCCTTTCTCTAGGACAAGTGAAAAGAGTGACAAGGTGAGTTTCCCAATTGGACTTGTGAGTAGAAAATTATCACCAAAATGACAAAGGATTACTTGTGAAAAAGTGACTTAGTCAAATGACAATATTTTGTTGAAGCAATGATGTGTGCCAAGGTATAGAGAGTTCTTCTATCCTAAAATCCATAATGTGTCAAGCCTAAAAGTTTGAAAAAGGTAGCCTAATGGGATGTTGAAGTATGCAAGCAATGAGGATGCTAAGGTACCTAAATTGGTTACCTAATAATGGAATGAACATATGCAAGGTGAATTGAGAAAGTTTTTGGTTTTGAATAGGAATTACAACAAGAAGTTGGTTTGAAATTGGATCTCAAGAGTTTGACCTGATTTTGGCAAGAGTTTGACCTAATTTTGATTGTTTGGTTTGAGATTTTTGCTTGGTGTAATGTTGTGGATTGTTGCAATTGTAAGGTTTGTTTGCTTGTTTGTTTGAATACAAACACATAAAATACAAGCAGACTGATAGGTTGTCGTTAGGTCCTATTACTTTAGAAGATAAAATTCAATATGTTGACCAAGCAGTGTCCAAGGAAGTTTGCAATAGAAGAAGAGTTGACTATCTCCCTTTATATTTTCTAACTTTTTAGATCAAATAATGTTAATTCTAACCTAAGGTCATCTAACTATTTAACTATAAAAGTAGCTTATCCTAAATAAAACTAGAAATATTTAAACTAAAAAGCATAAGAGAACTAACTTAGAAATCATGATAACTAAACTAGAAAGTACATAAATGATTAAATTAAGGAGCTAGTAAACTACGGAAGTGGAAAAAATTGTAAACAATCCATGAAACATCCTCTTTAAATAGTAATGATTCTAACAGTTAATAATATGAAACTACGAAAAATGAAAGACAATAAGTGCTCCAAAATTTTAGACACAATAATGACAAACCCAACAATTCCCTACAAAATGACTATCCATGCAGTAAAAGCAACATAAAGGAAAGTACTTATCTATTTAAGCTATCTTCCCTTGAGTGGCTAGCTCGTGGGTTACTACATTTATTCTTAGGTCACATACACAACTGATTCGAAAGTTATTCCATTAAACATAATTTTCATCCATAACTCAACAACTCAAAAGTTTTTACATAATAATCTCTTTATTCATAAATTCAGAAAACAAGTTGACAACATAACATTACTATTTCGAGTGTTATCTTTTGCTTATGGAGATTACATCTTTTATAGAAAACTTCTAACTAAATCCTATATTTCAGATGGCACAGATGACCATTGAAAAATTCTATAATAGATTGTGAAAAACTTTTATGTCTTTAAAACCCATTACATAAATATTAAAGAGGCTTAAGTCGAGCCATGAAGTCTTTTACTTAAAAACATAATAGAAATTGAAACTTAAAAGAAACTATATCCTAGGTCCATCATCCTAAAGTTCCAGAGTATGTTTCAAGTGCATGCCTTCAACCTATTCTAGAGCACATGTTGGCTGAATGGTTCTAACAACAACTTGATGACCAATTATTATCCTACAAAATACTTAAAATAACCCATTAAATCTGTATTGGCAAAATACTTCAATAAATCATAAGAAATAAAGTTTGTACAATTTCTCCTTAAAATACAAGAAATTGTTTCTCCTAAAGTTTAATTAATTTGCAGAGGATAGGAATTTTGTATATATGGAATAGGCCTTTATTATGTTATTATGATGAGGTTATTTTTACCTCATCATAGACATAATGGTTTTTGAGTTTAATCTTAACACATACTTTGAAAACACTTTGTACAACCTGATTAGAAAGTGATTGTATACTTGGTATAGCTCACTAAAATACCTCGGGTCAGTGTTGAACACCTCTCCTTCTAGAGAGCGGATAGCTTAAAATTTTTGTGGCACATGTTCCCACTTACAGTGCACTCACTTCTCGGGCTCACCAACTTCGAATTCCCCAAAGAGGAATTTTCTATCTCTACTCAAGGGAGTCACTAGTGAGTATCTTTGGGCATGATACTATACCCAACAATATACCAAACAATGACCAAAAGGTGAGGCTTCTAAAAATAAGAGGGTTCTAGTGAATACTCAGGGACATGTAACCTCATGAGCATCCAACAAGCCACTTAAGGGTTTAATTACTCTACTAGGGGATCTTATAACTTTAAAAGAAAAGGTACCTATACCCTGTTTCGAATGACACTGCATGACTAAGGCCTACATACCATGAGGATTTGACAATTTAGTCATATCCTTTTATATACTAGCTCGAGTCAGAAACTAGTTGGATTCATTCCCTCTTTCAAGGTAGGCCCCTCTAAAGGTAACAAAAGAAAGAAAAATATGTTTTTGATCACCCAAGATCGCATGAAGCACAAGGGGAGTGCATACACAAACACCTTTTCCTCACACTCGCATAATGTTCATTTTAATTCCAAAATCCAAATGTGTGGGTGTTATACATATTGTCTAAAGGTGTTTCTGATTCTCAAGATCGCTAAATGGTGTGAGAGAAGCACACATGCATTAAGAAACAAAATGTAAACCAAAAGACAACACAAGAACTAGTAAATTTTAAATTTGCTTATGATGTCAAATCAAACACTCAAGTTCTTTTAGGCCCACTAATCATTCTATATGAAAAAGAAAATCAGGAGAAAGAAAACTAAAGCAAGAGCCCTGCAAAATGTGATTAGTAGTTTTGACCTCCAATCTTTGACAAGCAAAAGTGTAGGTGGTAATTTTCAAATATTGGTCATTCACACTTGCAAAAAAGTCAAAGATTAGTCCCAAAAATAAAAATTAAACTAAAAAAGAAAAATAACATTAGTCTAGCTAATGGAAATTAGTAGACAAAAAATAATCTTAAAAAAACTCTAATTAATCTAAGTTGAATAATATCTAAAATTTATGTCTAAATTAGAAAATAATTGAAGCTAGACTAAATTAAAAAAAATGAATCTAAGAAAAGAAATTTAAATCTAATTACTGTAAACTCTAAAGTCTAAGAAAAAATCTAAAATTTTAAGCAAGAATTAAACCTAAAATCTAATTAAAGATCAAAATCTAATTAAAAATCTAAATTAAATTAAAGTCTAATTAAAAAGCTAAATTTAATGACAAATCTAATAAAAAAAACTAACTAAAAAATCTAAATCTAATTAAAGTATAATTATAAATCTAATTACAATCTATCTAAGTTAAAAAAAACCAATTATAAATCTAAATCTGAAATAAAAATCTACGATAATTAAAAACTAAAAAAAAACTAATCGAAATATAAATTAACTCTTAAAACTAAAAACTAAAAACTAAAACTACGACCAACATTAAATTAAATTAAAACTAAAACTCAAAATTAAAATTAAAGTCTAACATGAGGAATTAAGCTAAAAAAAAAAAAAACAAGGAATCAAACATAAATTCAATACATTTACACTATTCTCATTAGAGAATACATATATAAAAGTGCTTAGGAATATGCATAGACTTGAAAGTTCCAACTTTATGTGCAAGACATTATACAAAACAAAAAACACATGGGGGTGAATACATTATCATTTTGCTAACATACGTGTTATTCCTTGTTCAAGGAAGAAAATTTGGTAGGTCAGCTCACCATATTTCTCCATTTTAGACCAATCATTTCTAAATCATATCTAGCTTACTGAACATTGATCAATATTTTATTGCTATATTTGGGTATGTACAGGATCATCATGGAAAAAACAGGCCCTTAAGTGGTAAAAAATATAGAAAAATCAGAATTAGACAACTTGAAATAAAAATTTGAATAAGTTATCTATATTATTTCAAAAATATGTAAGAATAGAATTTGTAGCTAATTGAATGTAGTTTTTAAATTACTAGGTTTTTTTTTTTTCTAAATTCTATTTGGTGAAAAATTGAAATTTCAATGCAGTAGTACTTAAATTTCAAGGAAAAAAAAGGAGTAGGTGTTTGTCTGACCACCCTAACTAGAATAAAATGATAATATTTTTTTTATAAGATTTTAGATATAATTAGAGGAATCATGTCCCGATATGATGCATATTTTTTTGTAATTTTTTTCCAAGTAAATAATTAATTATAATTTTTATATTACAACTTAAAAAAAATATAAAAACTCGTATGTCTGACCACCTTAACTTGGTCAAAACTTCATGAAATTCATTTTCTTTCAATCCTATAGTATGAAAGGCATAAAATGTGACACATGTTTCATATTCAAAAAATGTGATACCGTTTGAAAGCTATATATGTTTTTCAATCAGCCTATCAATTAGGACTTTAGTCGTAATTCAAATAGAAAATGAATAATAATTATTTATTAAAGTCAAAGTAAAGAATAATTTATATTGGTGGAAAGCTGAAAATATCTTTCAAAAACCTTTTTTGTTTCATCAATTTTGGGTAAAAGAAAAATCGTTAGCCACGTACGCTACACATACCCATCATACCACCACTTTTTGGCCCATCATGATCTGCACATACCCATTTATGTCAAGTTTTCTTGGTGGCCAAGTTTACGAGATATAAAATCATCATCGACTATTTCAATGCTTCAAAAGCCAAAAGTGTGAAGTAGAATTAAGCCATACAGGTCGTGGGTTCCATCAACTTTTGACACAACATTAATGCAATCAACTTTCAACACTGGCTTTTATTAGAAGAAGATAGAGTTTCCTATTGGCTATTGTGAACATTAATGCTAACGGCAAAAGACACAATGGAACATCAAAAACTAGATGGAGCATGCCAACTCCTGCACACCGGTGCTCCTGATGGTGGATTAAATTTTTTTGTGGGGGGACATCGGTTAGCAGCAGGTGATGTGGAGGTCGGTTTTCTTATTCTATAGAATAACATTTATTTCTAATGGAAATGTTTTATTTCATTCCCATCACCTTATTTTATTTCTAATGGAAACCTAAAATGGTTTTATTTTTATTCGCATCAAAATGGGAACCTAAAATGATTTATGTCTAAAGAATAAGAATGGAAAACTTAGCATCAAACCAAAGGTTTGCTATCTAATGGAAACCTTGTCTATCTTGATCTTGGAAACGTTTTATTTCTATGTCAAATTATTATGCTTTCCTTACCATCCTATTTTTTTCCCAAGCTCTAAGAGATTCTCATATGTCTCTTTAGCAATGCATTAAGTAAGCTTAAAGCATTGTATATCACATCCTATGGGATTATCCATTATGCATTTAAATGCATAAGTCGCTAGAGGATTTAATTTACAACCACTAGCCATCTCCAATCCTTGGATTGGCATACAAGAGGATGAGGTTTTAGGCACAGTAAATGACTTAGTTGCTACAATTAGGCACATAATCCTAGAAATAATATGAATACCCTTGCGATTGTGCATAAAATTACAAAGAATTTAAATCAAAGATAATTTTAGGCACAATAAATGACTTACTTGCTACAATCAGGCACAAAATCCTACAAACAATGTGAGTACCCCTGCGATTATGCATAAAATCAAAAAAATTGAAATCAAAGATAATGTTTCTAGCCGAATCAATGTAAGAAAGATGGCATATATTACTCAATAGTTATGCAAAAGTTCAAATTTCATCAGTTAACAAAATATTGCAAGATAAAACAGTCTATAAATGTTGGAAATCAATGATTGAACTCAAAAGAATGTCAGGCTCACCAAATCTCTTAGGGAAAGAATTTCTAATTAATATCAAATAGCCTGATAACTTCTATTAATCCCAATCAACAATAGAGTACAATGAAAGCAAGAAGCATACAAATATTGAAACAACATCACCTAGTCTTGATGCCTCCATTGAATGACCTCCATTGGCCTTCTCCATCTTGCTACAAATGATATGATTTCCCTCGGATTTGAAGTGCAACCATAACCTATGATAAAGACAAGAAAAATATTGAAGATTTGTGCTCAAGTATTCAAGTTCTCATGCATGCTGAAAATAACTTTGTGTATGAAAAATGACTAGAGAGAGACCCCTTTTAAAGAATGCCAAATTGGGAATGGATGGCCAAGATTAAGAGTTTATAAAAACCTAAGATCAAAGGCCAAGATTCAATGTGATAAGACTCATTAGGGTTAGGGAAACATTAGGTCAAAGCTCGGGCAAGCTTTGAAATGAGGGGTTGAGATTTAATTGAAAGAAATTAGATCAATGGTGGAGAATAAATGACATAAGGAAAAGATTTGGCATATAAATGAGGTAGTTGGAAAATCCAATAATAATAGAAATAGTTTGATTTATGGAAGAAAGTTGACTTATGAATTAAATAAATGTTTAATTTATAAATAGGAATAATATAGAAGGAAATAAATAATTATTTTAATTACTTACTTGGTGGGATGGTAAGTGGGTTAAATGGATGATTTTATTTAATTGTAGGATAAATGGTAATGCTGGTAATTAGAAATATATTTAATTGTTGGAGGGAATAAGGATTAATTAGTGACACATTTAAATAAATAAATATAATTTATTTATTTAAATAATCATGGAGGAATAATTATGACATTAGGACATGATTAAATAATTGAATTATGTTAGAGAGAAGCGTGATCGTAATAGAAAAATGCAGCTCAAGGGCCTAGGTCATTTTTATGTGTCCGCAACTTGTACTTGCAAATTGATCAGTAACATTCAATTCTTGGTAACATATAAAATAATTTCTAAAAGTTCACAAAGTTGACATTAGTCAACTTCTTTCATTCATTTTTTGAAAATTCTAAAATTTCCATCTAATATTTAATTGAATTTCTTCATTAATTCAATTTGTTGTATTATAATAAATATGTAATAAAATTGGGTTATGACATCCAAGCAGGTGCATGAAGTTGGGTAGCAATTTCATGGCCACTCTCTAATTTTTTTTTGAAAATGCTATAATGTGAGCGCGTTATAACACGCTTGTGTTATAGCACGTTAAAAGAAAAAAAGAAGTGAAAGTCTTCATTTTCACTTTGACTGTTTTCTTCTTTTGCCTGTAGCCAAAACCCCCAACTTTCGCGCTTGCATTCTAGGAGGAGGTATTGAGCACAAATATTCAACAAGAGTTGCTACTTCTTTGCGAGGATGGTGCCACGATGACGAAGAGGTGGAAGAGGTAAGTATTGTTTGTTGTTTGTTTTGAATTTCTTAGTTTTAGGTTGATTTTGTTAGTTTTAGGTTATAGTTGATATATAAATTTTTGAATTTGTAGGAGATGCAAATGAACCAGCAAACCCACAAAATCATCAACAAGAAGAGCAACCAAATCCTGAAGAAAAAAATCTTGAACCAGAAAATCAACCTCAACAACAACCTCCTCCACCAATCTCTCAACACCCTCCTGGCACTCAACAAAATTTAATGAGATTGAGAGCAACAAAAAAAAAATTGAGGATTTTATTAGTAGGTTGAGTGATCCAAATGGTTCAACCATAAAAATAATGACCCTCAAAAATTCATTGAAAGATATGTTAAAAAATGTGGATTCAATTAGCAAACAAATAACTAGATGGAAAGATAGGAGGCAGGTGGCTAGGGCATATTATGCAGATAAACTATCATATAAACAAGTAAAAGATTTAAAAATTAAAAAAGGTGATTTGTGTTCATTATTCACTAACCCACACACAAATCAAAATATCAGCCTCAATGCGAAGAGGTTTCCTATTCATTGGTGTCACCACCAAGAGATTAGGAATTGTTTTTATGATAGGTGGTACATGGTCTTTGATGACCAACCATGAAACTATATAGTGAGTTCATATTGAAAAAAATCCCAAATTATTTTGATATGAGGGACTTCCAGGGGAGAGGTAGGGGGTCGCATGAGGATAGGCCCGGTGCATAGCTAGATCCTATGCGGCAAGGGAGATGAGCTCTCTCTAGGCCGCCTCGTGAGCACATTGTTGTGCCAGTCGTCACGAAGGAGGATGTCGACGTAGACACATGGTAGGTGATCAAAAATTTGACCCAGAGTGTCATCCATCATACTAGCCTTATTCTACAATGCCATCTAGAGTAGTCTTCGAGTGGTGGCCTTCAAACCCATGAATGTCAATCTTGTGGGGTGACTTGTTCATATGACCCCACCAACACTCAAGAGGCTGTTGCGGAGGATCCGTGTGTAGCTACGGAGATGGAGAGGGTGGCTGACATTTTTTATGATGTGTATGGAATTGATACTCGGGTAAAAGTTGAAATGCAAGATTAACTAATTTAGTTTTATGATTTTAATAAAATTGTAGGGTCATAGTGTTGAGATTGGATACACCGGCCCTCCACCTACTTATATTTGCAGTACACCTTTTAGCAAGGTATGTAACTAGTAAACAATTATAAATTTATTACATGTTAATAGCATTGTTTTACGAATGGTATTTAATATGTGATTTTGGATGTCGAATAGGGTATTATTGGAGGTTTCGAGGGAACACCTCCTAGTGCCAGTGGATTTACTCAAACCTTCACAAAGGTAATAGAATAAAGAGTTTAACTAATGAATTGTACTTAATAGATTTGTGTAGTTTATATTCATATTTTTGGTTATGTTGCATTTCACATCATTCAAACTCAAAGCATTACTTCACATTCCATAACTAATAACTAGATGTTGATAGATGACAAAATTTCAACTACAATATAGTTGTTTAGAAATTCAACATAAGTAGTGACACACTTTCTTCACATGGACGCATGTGCTTGCAAAGGTGCACTGGCACAACAAACTATATGGATGCTTGGAAAAAATCTATGAAACCATAATAGTAAGCAATAGCATAGACAAGGCAGTTAGTAGTTTCAAAAACTGCCTCGAAGAAATGCAGTCTCATGGCACGATGGACTTCCATTCCATCACCATGAGACCACATTTCTTCGAGGAATTTCTTCAAAATTCTCACCACCTTTCTATGATACCACATTTTTCATACATTTGCACCAAAGCATTTTATCAAACTACTCGTGCTTCCTTGCTGCTATGGCTAAAAGCCTAAAATACATGTTTTCAAACAAACTGTGGATGCTTGGAAAAATATCTATCAAAGCATAATAGTAAGAAATTTAATACGATAGAGAAGACAATGAACTTTTTTTAAAAATGCTTGAAAGAAACGGGTTCTTATGGTGATGGAATGCCATTACGTGCATTTGTTTGTAATGGAATTCCATCACCACGAGACCCCATTTCTTTTGAGGCATTTTTTCAAATAGTTCAAGTTGCCTTCTCTATTCCACCATAGTTATCGTACATGTCTACGAAAGCATTTAATCAAACGATTTAGCGGCTTGCTACTATGGGTAAAAGCCTAAAAACACATCCTTTCGAACAAGAAATGGATAGGGAAAATAGTAAGCATGATAATCAGAAATATATAGTTTAATAAGTACTCAAAATTTTGTTCATTAGATCTCATACACTATAAGTCATGACGTGGATCGCTATTGTAACTCTTTTGTGATTAAATAATTTATTGTTTTATTTTTAGATGTTGGTTGTGGAAACACCTCCAAATGTTGTGAGGGCAATGGATATCAGTGTTTCATCCGCTATACAATCGTCGATGGCTCTGACAGGGGAGGTATGAGGAAAATTACTAAATTTCAATTTACATTCATTGTTAGAGATGTTAGTTTGAGTGAAAAATAAAACCAAATTATTGACTCATAGTCTAATTTCTATTTAGATGGTTTATATAGGGCTTGAGCACACCTCAACGTCGGCATATGGATATTTCCCTCATGGAGAGTGATCGTGAGATGGTCGTAAGTGATTTTTTCTTAAATATATCATTTTTATAATGTAATTTCTATATATTAATGTCTTTACTTCTTATTGTAATAGTTAAAACTTCACCAAGAACTTAACAGTAGGAGTACTAGGAGCACTCCTCGAGTGCAGCATAAATGAGTGACAGACCTATCACCATCCGATTGACCAGCAAAGGACAAGAGTTTATTTTGAGATCCTAGAGAGCAATGACTTTTGATTCCAAAGCCCTTTGTTGTATTCCTACATGGCAGTTTTGTACATATTTTGTATTAGATATATTTGACATTGTATGCCTATATGGCATTCTCGTAAGCATATATGGTTATTTTATACCTATATTTTATACTTATATCAACATATATTGATGTATGTGTACATGGCTCTTTGGTTAATACAATTTTTTTTTATCGATGGTGTCCATATTTGCATGTTATATATTCATGGTTCAATAGATATGAGTTACGTGTATTCAAGTGTATACTTTACAACGCACGTGTATTCATTGTGACTTACATGTGTTCCAATGTATACTTTGTGATTTGCATGTTTTCATGCTTATACCTTGTAATCATGCATATACTTTGTATTAAGTTGTGTATACTATGTATTCGTGTGTATACTTCAAGGCATATGTGTTTGTGACTTGTGCTTCCCTTATTCACATGTACATGCTTGAATTATTCACATGTATACTTATTAATTGGTTAGCCATAGCATTGATCATTATTGTCCTTCATGGTTTGTCTTGAATAAATTAATTGATTGATGGTAAACAACTTTATCTAAAAGCAAAAAACCCATTTTCAATTGGTATTCTATGAAATGATTGATCAAAAGATTCCAATGTATTTAATCCTTTGATTGGAATAACTCAATTAAGCAAAGGATACATAAGACTTTTCCTTTTAGATTAACAATGCATGGAAGTTTCAAAATGTATCCTTGATATTAAAAAAAGATATGTGTTTATACACTTCAATTGTGCACTCACCCTTTGGTTCTTTGAAAGAAAAATCTTCCTATTCCATTGTTACACTACACAGGTAAACCAAATTTTGTATTGTGGAGCTATATTAAGCTACCACTTTAGAGACCAATGTAACAATGATACAAAATAATGTTTGAGACTGCAAGAAGACATCAAAATGGCTAGTGTACTAAACAATTTTCTATGATTTATGAAGAACACTGATAACTCTACATAGTTGGCTTCTTTTTTTAAAATCATACAAATTGAACCCTAGCATCAATAGACTTTGTATATCAAGCTACCACAATTCAAGTTTCAATGATGAATATTTATCATGCATGTTTTAAATGAAATTCAAGTTTATGGTGGTTTTGTTGTTTATATGATGTTATTTGATATTCTAATCATAATGCATTCTTCTAGGCTACATATATATTTATATTTTGTTTTTACATGATTTTTCTACCAACGAACCTAAAATGAACCGAAGCCCCCTCCAAATAAATTTGGCCTAACCGGTGAACCGAACCCTCGAACCCGAACCCGAACCTCAAAACCTGTTCCAACACTCTTCATTCTTCCTGCACAAACTTAATTGACCGCCAAATTATTCCGCCTCTTCACTTTACCCACTTTTACTCCCTCGAACATCTCTTTTTCATTCAAAACACTTGTTTTCCCAACTAGGGCATCATGCCATAGCATAATTTTGACCTCCCCTATCCTTGTAGACCTTTTGAACATGTCAAAATCTACAACCTCACCCTATTTCCAACCCATTCTAACTTATTTTCAAGCAATTTCTTCTTTTCACCTCTTCTAGACTTACTTTTAAGTGGCCTCAATTTTGAATTTTGAATAGGTGCAACGTTAGTAATCTCTTCTAATTCCTTTATCAATGCTATTTTATTATTCCTACTCCCTATCCTACTTACATAAGGCCCATATCACTGAGACACAACCTAAACAATAGATGGAATGGCCTATTTCAACATATTACACTTGAACCCTTAAGGGATTTATCTGGTTGAACATAGCTCAGAGTGATTCCTTGTGTTTGGGTGTAAAAGAGGACCATGCCTAGCATAAACATACCTATTCAGATGCATTGGAATAGTTTGTTTGGTCACACAAGTTGCAGAATGAAAGTTGTACCACTTTGCAACTTTCAAAAACTTGCATTTGACACTTTTTCCATCAATTGAAAACTGGACACCACAAGAAACCACTCCGAGATAACAAAAACTAAAAGAGGTTATTGTAGAGGGGCCCAAAGCAATCCCATAGGATCAGATGAGAAGTTTCTAAGCATCACGGTATCCAAGTAACAACATGTTGAAGTTTGTAGCCATTTTACACTTTGGACCCTTAAGGGATCAATTTGATTGAACGTAGCTCAGAGAGATTCCATGTATTTGGGTGAAAAAGATGACCATTCCTAGCATAAAAATACCTATTTAGACACATTGGAATAGTTTTTTTTGTCACATGAGTTGCAGAATGAAAGTTGCACCACTTTGCAAATTTCCACTGCTTTCATTTGACATTTTTTCCATCAACTAGAAACTGGACACCACAGGAAAACCACTTTGAGATAACAAAAATTGAGAGAGTTTATATTAGAGGGGCCCAACACAATCCCATAGGATCAGATGAGAATTTTCTAAGCGTCATGGTATCTGAGTAACATGTTTGCAACCATTTTGCACTTTAGACTCTAAAGGAATCGATCTAGTTGAACGTAGCTCAGAGCGATTCTGTGTGTTTGGGTGTGAAATAGGACCATTCCTAGCAAATAAATACCTATTTGGACATGTTGGAAAAGCTCATTTGGTCACACAAGGTGCAGAAAAAAAGTTGTACCATGTTGCAACTTTCCACTACTTGCATTTGACACTTTTTCCATCAACTAAAAATTGGACACCATAGGAAAACCACTTCAAGATAACAAAAAATAAGAGAGGTTATTGTAGAGGGGCCCAACATGATCCCATAGGATTAGATGAGAAGTTTTTCAGTGTCATGATATCCAAGTAACATCATGTTGAAGTTTGCAACCATTTTGCACTTTGGACCCTTAAGGAATCAATCCGGTTGAACATAGCTCAGAGTGATTCCTTGTGTTTGGGTGTGAAAGAGGACCATGCCTAGCATAAAAATACCTATTAGGATGCATTGGAATATTTTTATTGGTCACATGAGTTGCAAAATGAAAGTTGCACCACTTTGCAACTTTCCACTACTTGCATTTGACACTTTTTCCATCAACTAAAAATTAGACACCACAAGAAAAACACTCTGAGATAACAAAAACTGAGAGAGGTTATTGTAGAGGGGCTCAACATGATCCCATAGGATTAGACGAGAAGTTTCTAAGCATCACGGTATCTGAGTAACAACATGTTGAAGTTTGTAGCCAGTTTGCACTTTGGACCCTTAAGGGATCAATTCGATTGAACGTAGCTCGAAGATATTCCATGTGTTTGAGTGTGAAAGAGGACCATTCCTAGCATAAAAATACCTATTTAGATGCGTTGGAATATTTTATTTGGTCACACGCGTTGTAGAATGAAAGTTGCACCACTTTGCAACTTTCCACTGCTTCCATTTGACACTTATTCCATCAACTGAAAACTGGACACCACAAGAAAACCACTCCGAGATAACAAAAAATGAGAGAGGTTATTGTAGAGGGGCCCTACATGATCCCACATAATTAGAAGATAAATTTCTAAGCATCATGGTATCTGAGTAACAACATGTTGAAGTTTGCAGCCATTTTGCACTTTGGACCCTTAAGGGATCAATCCTATTGAATGTAGCTCAGAGTGATTCTGCATGTGTGGTTGAGAAAGAGGACAATAACTAGCATAAAAATACCTATTCAAACACATTGAAATAGTTTGTTTGGTCACACGAGTTGCAGAACGAATGTTCCACCACTTTGCAACTTTCCACTGCTTCCATTTGACACTTTTTCCATCAACTAAAAATTGGACACCATAGGAAAACCACTTCAAGAGAACCAAAACCAAGAGATTTTATTGTAGAGGTGCCCAATCTCATCCCATAGGGTTAGATGAGAAGTTTCTAAGAATCACGATATCTGAGTACCAGCATGCCGATGTTTGCAACCATTTTGCACTTTGGACCCTTAAGGGATCGATTTGGTTGAACGTAGCTCAAAGTGATTCTATGTGTTTGGGTGTGAAAGAGGACCATTCCTAGAGTAAACATATCTATGCAAATGCATTGGAATAGTTTTTTTGGTCACACGAGTTGCAAAACGGAAGTTGCACCACTTTGCAACTTTCCACTGCTTGCATTTGACACTTTTTCCATCAACTGAAAATTGGAAACCACGAGAAAACCACTCTGAGATAACAAAAAAATGAGAGAGATTATTGTAGATGGCCCCAACATGATCGTATAGGTTTAGATAAAGATTTCATAAGTGCCATGGTATCCGAGTAATACCCTGTCAAAGATTGCTACCCTTTTGCATGTTGGGATTTGATGTTTCATTGAACTGTATGGTTCCGTACATGGTGATTATGGTCTCTTTTCGATGGAATTTGGTGGGAAGAATAATTAACTCAGTTTTTGTTTTGGTTTGGCTGCATTTCAAGTGATTTTGTGCATCTTAGAAGCCAATTACTGAGGGTCAGTTTGCATACCCTGTTTTAAGGGTTTTGAGTGCATTAAAATGTCATATTAAGCCTTTCACCCATTGTATGCTTCTATAACTCAATGGAAAGGTTTAGTTATGGTTATAAAACATGTGTACATAGTCTTGTGTGCAATGGAGGAAAATAGAGGGTTTTTAGGTGATGCCCTAGATGTCAAATGGTGCATTTTTGAGTGGAAATTGGTGGTTTACTGCTAGGGTTTGAAGAAATATTTGGGGGAAGTGATATCTCTTGAAATTTTAAGCTTGTGTAGACCTTTTTGAAGGTGTTTTAGGCTTTTTTTGGCTATGGTAAGGTTTCAAGTATGGGTTTTCAATAAACCCTTTCCTAGCTTATAGTCTCCAAATCTCATCAAATGGGCTTATCTTTTAGAGAAGGTCATCCAATCGCCAACCAAGCATCAATCAAGATTTAACATATACCCTAAGACAAATTCCCAAGAGATCATACCATGTTTCTTTGTACCATCATTAAGATCCAATAGACCACCTTGCATAAAGGCTACTAAATTAGCCCTATTTACAAAGAGACGACCTTTTAAACACTAGATCTTGACTCAAAATCCTAAAACAACAGTATGTTATGTGTCAAAACCTTCAATTCCATGATTTTTTTCTAGGTCCAAGACCTCTAGACCCCTAATACACCAAACCCTCTATTTCAAGCGAAATACTTGGGGTTTTAATGAAAATCTATCTCCCACACCTGCCATACCCAAACAAAGTACCAAACACACTTACTAGACCCTGCACATGGTGAATAAAACATTACATGGAAATTCCTTCCCATATTTTGTCAAAAAACCACTTGAAACCCTCATTTTCATCATGAAAATACCCTATTGCAGCCCTAGAACATCATCCCAAACACCCAACCTTGACTCCACAACATTCTAAATAGGTTAGGCATATATTTTACAGGTTAGAGGACCCATTCCACATGTTACAGTAGGAAAAAAAAGTGGAATGGGTCAAATTACATCATGAAACCCTTTAATCCAAGAACACTGTGAAAGTAGGTAGCAACAGTAAAAATAGGATAACCTTCTTGCCCCTCCAAAAGTTTGGACTACATCCATTACCTCCACATAAAACTCGACATCCTTGGTCTTCTTGGTTCCCACGCCTGGATATGGTTATGCGAATGAAAATGAAGCAAAGCAATCATCTCCTTCTCCACTGGCTGGAAGAATGCATGCTTAATGTTTTGATACATGATATCAACTCTCTCTTTTGCTCTCATGGTTGAATATAGAAATCTAGTATGGCGGGCCTCCAAAGTTCCAATCATGTTTCTTCCTCTTCCACCAAATGATGGCCTGATCTACATGTCTGCCAGCCTAATTGGATTGTTTTTTGAAAGATGAAGTTTCTCTTGAGTCACCAATGTAGCTCTCTCTTCCTTTTTAGACTCTTTCATTGCTACAAATCATCTATGGGATTTAATCATCTATACCACATGGTTGATGTTCTTTGAATCCTTGCATCTAAAGGAAATTTCATTTACATAAATACTGCTAGGGAATTTCAATGTTGCCATTGTAGTTGGTATTAAAGCCAATACCTGCAACATGAAGAGTTATTTTGATTCTAGTTCATATCCTTGATCTGACTCTTCCGAATTATCAGAATCAAAATCACTAGCTTCCATATTAAAAAATTCCTAACCAAAATCTTCAATAAATTTATTTGGATCATCAGTAGTAGTCTTCAAAATTGGCCGCTAACTTACAAGTTCATTTTGTTTTCACAATACTTTATAACCATGGAGTTCAACCATTCCTTGATGCCGTCAAGTGAAGATTGAGGAATGGCATCAATGCAAAGTAAATCTCCCTTGAAGTCTTTGAAAGAAATAACCATATCAAATTCCTTTTTCCCAAGTCCTACTCTCTCAAGGTTAACAATCTCAATCTCACTAATAGTGATTACTAAGAAAGGTAATTCCATCAACTCTACCAAACTGTTTACCATAAGAATAATAAAAGCAGAGGCTTTGAAAGGAACTCCATGAAAACCAAGCTCTCTAAATGGTATATAAAACTCTAGTTCAATTTTTGTTAGATGAGGCTAATCCCATAGCTCTCTTACTCGCTTGACAAATCCTTGAAACTCTATATTGATTGTATTTTTCCTGTCCCTGTCCTGTTGTTCTTCCTCAATTTCATCAAGATCATACATTGACCTTCTTTCCCCTCCTAAAGTTTGGACCACACCATTACCTCCACATAAAATTGGACATCCATTGTAGTTGGTATTAAATTTGGTACCTGCAACATTGAAAATTATACTTATATAAGAATTGCCTCCATCTTGTTGGCTTGTAACACTCTTGATGGTGGCTACACGAAATCTTATTTTGATTCCTCTTCTACATCAAAGTGTTCATATATCCTTGTTCTAACTCTTCTAAATTATCATAATCAAAATCACTATCTTCCATATTCAAAAATTCCCAACCACCATCTTCAATAAATTGGCCACCAATTCAAGTTCATTCTGCTTTCATAATACTTTATATCCATGGAGTTCAGCCATTCCTTGATGCCATCAAATGGATATTGAGGAATGGAGTCAATGTGGAGTACATCTTGCTAGAATTATTTTAAAATAATATCCATATCAAATTCCTTTTTACCAAGTCATACTCTCTCAAGGTTAACAATCTCAATCTCACTAATAGTGATTACTAAGAAAGGTAATTCCACCAACTCTATCAAACAATTTACCGTAGGAACAATAAAAGTAGAGGCTTTGAAAGGAAATCCATGAAAACCAAGCTCTCTAAATGGTATATCAAAATCTTAAACCTCATTCTTGTACATTTACAACCAAATTCAAATATTTTCCTTCAAAAGTCTACAAATTTAAATATTGACAATTTTGTAGCAAGAATGCATTTTTTTGCACATTTGACCACCGAGACTCAAAAAGTCACCCTAATAAACCTTAAATGGTTTTGATTGACCTTATTTAGCATAAATAAATAAAAAATACCTTAATCTAATCTATTGACCACCTATCAACCTTCAAAAAGTGAAATTTTACAACTAGGAGACTAGGTGCTCCTGCATCAAAATTACATTGTGTCTGAGCCTTCAAGAGGCTTTAAATCTATCCTTTACAAATGATTCTACATCTTTCCAATCATTCCTAACTATTGATCTTGTAACTAACATGACTTATTACATTATAAATCAATTGACCATGTAATATGACCTTATTCAATTGACAATTTACTCAAAACACAATTTACTAACTTAAAAGAATTCCATGAACCAAATTTTCTCAATAACCTTGGTGCCCCTGCACAAAATTTCAATATTTAAATAAATGTTATCACAAGTAAAAATATCATTACAATTCCTTAGGTAATATGTTCTCATAGATATTTTACAATGTCACTCATACATTCGAGATTCTCTTATAATGTCTACATTATAGGTTCTCATTTAGAGGTTAACTTCAAATGAGTAACTTGATACTCCCTCGCAAAGCTTCACACGATCTTTTATAATGGCTTAAAATAAGAATTCATTTGTCAAGATCATCAAAATAAGGATGTTGCATTCATTTTTTAGCTGAGATTCTCTTCGATGGCTCAAAAATCAGCATTTTCTACAAGGAGAGACCAATCAAATTTTACTAGTTTAGTTACAAATGTACACAAAGTAAAAGAATAAAAAGAAATAGCTCATCCAAAATGGAAATGAAATGAAAATAGATGGAAATAACTTACAGATAGGCATGGCAGTCTCTCAACTTAGTCACTCCTGGTCATACATCTTCACTGGGAGTTCCAAGGCACCTATTGCACACAACACCTCTCATGAATCTAGAATATCTTGAAATTTGAGATGCTCCTATAATGTCTACATCATAGGTGCTCACGATAAGGTTAAATTCAAATGAATAACTTGAAATTACCTCACCAAAATTCACACACTTTTGTAATGGCTTAAAATCATAATTGAGATTTGTCAAGATCATCAAAATAGGGATGTTGGATTGCTTTTATGCCTGAGATTCTCTTGGATGGATCATAAATCTACATTTTCTGCAAGGGGACACCAATCAGTGTTTATCAAGTTACTTAGAGATACACAAAGTAAAATAAGATGATATCATTGGCATCAAACAAATTAAGGTGGATACAAGTATAAATTAATAAGAACCATTGTGCATATACTTACACATTAGTCCAATGAACCATTTGGGTTTTCTCTACTCTTTATTGTGTCAAGTATTGCCTCATGGTCAGACTCACAGACCTTCCACAAGATCTTGTTCAAAGGTCTACCCCCCTATTTTCTCAAATGAACATTGGATGCCACAACAAGGTTTGAGTAATGAAGAATCTTACGATGCGTGTCAATTAAGTCCTCAAACAACCAATGTTTAACACTCTTATGTGGGTACCTTCTAAGACACATTCCAGTAATAACAATTGTGCCTTATGTGGATGGTGTTAGGAGTCTAAAACAATGTTTCATTTTCTAGTTAATTCCTTAATCAGTTTTTATTTTGACTGTCCTATTGGTGAATGCTACAAAGTTGTGAAATTAACAAATAGTGAAGGGTTTGATGTAGACCTGGGAGGCTCAATCACAACCACTTTGACAACATACCTTTAAGAGGCATCTAACAAGATTAAGATGACCTATTTTAACAAACCAAACAACCTTCAAAGCTTGAAAATCATTAGAAGTTAGATTTCACACTTTCACCCCTTGAACGCTAGTAGTAGTGGAAACTCAATTTGTGCCCAATAACTAAAATGTTCTCCAAAACACTAGAGAAAATATTGATGGTTTTAGACACCCATTTCATATTTATTACACATATCTCAATTTCAAGTACAAGTCCTTTGGACCAAATCCACAAAAAAACCCCTTCTAGGTTGACCTAATTAGGCTGATTAGGCCTAATTTGCAAAGCAACATGCCCTCAAACTTATCACAGAACCTTGAAACCTTGGGGAATCATTTATTAGGTTCCCAAACATCCAAAACCACAACTAGATTCCTCTGGTATGGAAAAATTCATGCCAAACCTAAAAACCCTTGTTTTATGCACTATTTAAGAGGGTTTATTGAATATGCTACTTCCACAACCTCCTATAATTTTAAAAAAACTTGAACAAAGGAAATTAATCCTATACATGCCTAATATTTCAAAACATCATGAACTCCCATAGAGATTCTTCCAAACCCTAGGCCTAAGCCCTCGTTCACATGCATTTTTGTTCACAAAACTCACTATAGCAGCAGGTTTATAACTCCTATTTCTTTCCTAGCACTCAAATCATACGTAATAAAATTAAATAAGACATAATAGGATCCCTTACCTAAGTTAAAATTACCACATAAGAGTTAATGACCGTTGAAGGCCAAGTTTACATCATTTACATATGATATAACAACAATATTACTCATATTGTAAGTTTGCACCCCTAACAACTATAACTCACTAAAACCACACCAATGGATTGAAATGAGCATTATTACATCCCAAAAAACTAATATTTCACACTTTACATGCAAATTCAAAAACTTTCCTTGAAAGGCTACAAAGATACTTTAGTGCAAGATCACCATTTTTCACATTTTAACACCTAAACTCAAAAACTCAACCTAAGACATGCTTAGTGGTCTTGATTGACCTTATTCAAAACAAAAAATTCTCAAAGAATTATCCACCTACTTATTAATCTCCTAATTACCATCAAATGATCAAATAAGGAGGATGAGGTGTCGGTGCTCCTGCACCAGGGTTGTAAAAGTGTATTAAAGAGGGAGACCAACCCTCACCTCTTTCAAATGTTAATTTTTGAAGTTGAAGTTGTCTTTTTTAGGAGGGAAAAATTATAAAAGGCCATGAGAAACTTGAATGGAGGATGATCCTTAGATTGGGCATCAAACCAAATGAGGAAATGTTGAGTTTTCCTTAAGAAAAATGAGGTTTTGGTGAGTGAAATTTATCTCTGAGTTTGGTAGCATTATTTTATGTTAGATTGAGCATGAGAAGGGTATTTTAGGCTTTTTTGAACAATTTTCAAGTTTTTAAGTGTTTGGCAAGTGCTACTTTCAATAAAACCCAGGGTTTTTAAGCTTAGGGTGAGGGTTTTATGGTTTGGGTAGTAAATGATTGAATCTCTTAAATCTAACGTTGTACTTTGAAGTTTTGATAGATATAAAGTTCTGCCCCAAGGTTTTTGGAGATTACACAAATTTTTGAAGGTGGTCCCTTTGTAAAAGTGGGCTAATTTGGGCCCTTAAAAGCGTAGAAAACTTGATTTGTGCAGTTTGGTACAAAACAAGCATTGGTGATTGTTGGATAAGTTGAAAGGCTATGTAATGGGTCCTTGATGTGTGTTGTGTTGTGATTTGAAAGGTTGTGTGAGTGGAATTATACCTGATTGAGTGACTTTGATATGCTACAAGGAATAGTGTGAATATGTTGAATGAAGAAGTCTAGATGAAATTGTAAATTGAAAATTGTGTTTGCATATTGGAGTTGTGTATTTGTGTGTTGCAGGCATCCCCCTACTACATTAGGAGTATATTCCAATTTTTTAGAGACCTATATGGAAAATTTGGTAGCATAGACAAGGCAATCAACTAGTTTGTATAACTATTTGACAAAATACCTCAATGAAAGCTTTGGAAGCATACACAAAGTAAGTCAATTGTTAAATAACAAAATGCCTAAAAGAGATGTGGTTTAAAACTTATGTAATTGGAAAGTGTATAGAATTGTGTAATTTAAAATGCCCATTGATAACTTAAGGTTGTAACATGAAAAAAAAATAATGATCAACATGAAATATGCAAAACAACAAAAATGAAAGCAAGCCATAATAGAATGAGATAAGATGTACAAAGACTTCACATACCTAAAAGACCAGAGTTTCAAATGGAGGAGCTCTACCCAATTATGTAGCGTTTGCTTCTTCTTTCCACAAACTCCTCAACAATTTAACTTTTTCAAAAGCTCAAGTGTTCCCCTCCAAACTTCAATTTTATATCAGTTATCACTAGAATTAAAAATTGAATTGATATTATATGCCTTTCAACGTGAAAACTTAGCTATTTCATGCAAAGGTGGTGGAAAGATCATGAAAAAGGTGGTGGAATCTAAAAATCATGCATGGACACTTCACTCAATCTTCAAAAAGCTACTTTTTATCAGAGCATGTGCAGAACTAGGATAATATGCAGAATGTGGGCTGAAATCATGGGTATATTGTGTTTTTTTACCATTTTTAGTGCAAGATAAAATGTTCCGGCATTATAATGTGAGCATGTTATTTCTTCCTAGAACGGTCATGTCTCTACTTCTTAAAAACTCTTTCCCACTCTCTCACACCCTCTCTCCCACCCTCTCCCACCCTCTCCCACTCTCCCCCACTCTCTCCCCACTCTCTCCCACCCTCTCCCTCCCCTATCTCCCTCTCTACCTCTCCCACTCTCTTACCTCTCTCTCTCCCTATCTCCCACTCTCCCACTCTCCCACTCCCTCTCCACTATCCCCCACTCTCTCCGCCTCATCTCCCACTCTCTCCCTATCTCCCACCTCTCCACCTAATTCCTCCTCCCTCCCACTCTCCCCTCTCCCACCCTCTCTTCCACCTCTCCCAATCTCCTCACCCTCCTCTCCTATCTATCTCCAAGTATCTCCCTCTCACCCTACCTAGCTAAGTCCCCCTCAGTCTAACCCCTTCTCTCCCACTCCCTCTCTCTTAAACCTCACTTCCACCCCCTCTCCCCATCCCACCCTACCTAGACAACTCTCTCTCTCTTAAAATTCTCCCTCCCTCTAAAGACATACATACAAGTAATACATAAAATTCTACATCCATACAATATGCATGCACTGATACATATAGGAATACATGCATACATGCATACAAGCATATATACATACATACACACATGACACACCAACATACATGTACATAGAAAAAATTAAATATATGCAAAAAAATTCAATAGAGTGGCATTTAACATTAAGGAAGACAACGCGAGCGTGTTATAACATGCGTGCATTATGTCTTGCTTGACATGTATCCAAGATAAGCAAAAAAATGTCAAAACTAAGACATAACGCGAGCGCATTATAATGCACTCATGTTATATTTTGCTTTGGGAATCCTTGAGCCTTAGCATTGGTGTTTTCCTTGGAATACCAATCCAAAGGCTTGGAGGGAATTCCCAACGACCAGAGACATGTTTTTACAAATTCTACAATTTTTTCACATAACCGGGTTCGTGCTCACCGTCAGGATTGCATCTGGTTCAATATCAAAAAAAAAAAACACATGGGTAATGTTAGGTTCTCTCTTAGCTATCCAACAATGTAATTTTTTTTACTTTTAGACAATGTTAAGGCTTTCATCCATAATTTATTTTGTTTGTATGTCTCTTTTTTTCCAAAAAGTAGTGTTTGGTGTTTTTTTCATTATAAATTAACTGTTCATTGAAATTTCAAATAAATTACATTTTTAGAAACTAGACTCCATTCTACAAAAAATAAAATAAAAAATAAAAAATCAATTACCTTCAGAAAATTTTAGGGGGAGCATGGCCAAAATTCTACTTTTCAGAAGTTCCCACTTACAAAATTAGTAAAAAATAAAATTTTCATTAAAAATTTATTAGAAAAATCATGCATCAACTAGATACTGTTAGCTAACTTCTAACTGTAGTGATTTTAAAAATACTACAAAAAAGTTCATTGTGCTAGGGTCATATAAGAGTTGCTATGTTATGTTTTTTTGACAAAAACAACACCAATTTTTGTACGTACCTCTTTTGAACCCCTTAATCTCAACCATTTTCAAAATAAATTAGTAGTTTAGAAAGTAGACTCAGAGTACTTTGATCCTTGTTTTTGTTCCATCTCAAAATTTTGAGTGTAACTATCCTCAATTTCACGTCCAAGGTCAATATTTCCTTATTTCAAAAAAAAAGTGGCCACTTAAGCCCCCTTTTTGGGAACCATCTTGGTGCACTTACCTATCCTTTCCCTCTTGGAAGATACATCATCTTGATGTCTAGTAAGTCAAAATAAAAGAACATCATATCAAAATTTGAACATACATGTCTATTTCAATATCAATCAAAAAATATGTGTATTTCAATATCACATCAAATTATATATGTCTATTTCAACATCATATCGAAAATACATTGATGTTTGTTTCAACATCACATCAAAACATATATGTCTATTTCAACATCAAAATTTTAAAGCATGAAATATCATAGTATCTCAATCCAAAAAATTTCAAACAAAATTATTGAGTTCTTGTTCAAGAAATAAAATGTGGAAAGGAGCGTTCTATTTATTTTGCATCCTCCCAAGTAGCACTGTCCTTTGAGTACTAGTCCCATTCGATCTTAAATTGAGTAGTATCTCTACTCCACAACTTAACGTTGCATCTATCCAAGATTCTAATTGGATCCATTAGCACCACTCCTGGATCATGTGCCTACAAGGATTGTCAATCAAGCACATGAGTTGCATTAGGATGAAATTGATTAAGCAAGGAAACATGAAACACATTATGAAGTCAAGCTAGAGTAGGTGGTAGAGCTAGTCTATAAGCAACTAGGTTAATCACTTACAAGACTTTAAATGGTCCCACATATCTTGGGGTCAACTTGGAATACTTTCCAAAATCAATATAACTTTTAGGAGCTTTAACTCTCAAGAAAACTATATCCCCTATTGTGAAGTGTCTAAGAGTTCGGTTCTTGTTGGCATAACTCTTCTGTTGGTCTTCCGCCTCTTTCAATATGCTCTTAATGACTCATTTTCTCTTCCATTTCCTTAATAATTGTAGGTCATACTATGGTCCTATTCTCCAATTTTTCCCAACTGATGGGGGTACGATACTTTCGCCCATACAAGGCTTCAAATGGTTCCATGACTAAGGATGTACATTATAGGAGTTGTTGTAAGAAAACTATACCAAAGAAAAATATTCTTCCCACCTATATTGTTGGTCCATACAATACATTTGGAGGAGGTCTTCAACTACTTGATTCACCTTCTTTGTTTTCATGTCAATATGAGGATGATAAGCTGAGATGAATTTCAATTTGGTTCCCAATGCAACATTCAAGGTTGTCCAAAACATTGAGGTCATCCATGTGTCCCTATCAGAAATGATAGTCTCTAGCACTCCATGCAAGCAAAAGGTCTCTTGGAAAAATTTCTTAGCTAGGGTTAACAATCCATCCTTAAGGTTTCTTCAGATGAACTATGCAACCTTATTCAACATATCAATCATGACCAAGATAACATTATGCTTGTTCTTTCTCAATGGTGTGATTACTAGAAATGGATGTTTCACTTCCTTGTCCACACTAAATAGGATAGGAGGAAGGGATCCAATTTCACAATGTTCACACTCAAGAATACCTTAGAGATCTCAACCCAATGAAGGATGTAATAGATATAACAATAAGGTATGCTAGGATATGATTGAGAAAAGAAAAGGTTTCACCACCAAGTGTAAAGTTGGAAAACATGAAATGTTGTAAAACACAATGTGATATGAAAACTAATTCTAAATTATCTAGAAATGCAAACAAAAATAAACAAAAAGCTACGAAACAAAAAGTGTGCACTTGTAAACTTTGTAAGGATGGAATGGAGTTCTAAAATCCTAAAAATGTTGATTTTTAAGCTTGATGGGATTCATTCACCATTTTGGGCGAATTAGCCCTAGTTCTAGAAAATTGTATTAGGGCCTATTTTAGCCAAATGGGTATCCAAATCTACAAAAATCTCCAAAAAATAGGTACAATGGGACTCATTCACCACTAGTGGTGAATAAGTCCACTTTGACTTTTCTAAAAACTCAAAAGTGGAATCTGTAGCTCTTAGTATGCTCTTTTGTTCCTCTAGGTCTTTGGATATGAAACCCTGATTTTTGGCACTGTAAGTGACTTTTTGTGAAGATTTTTCCCTTGCCAATAGGGAGATGACTTGAGAAATTTTGAAACCTAATCTTCAATTATGATCTCCATGCCTTTCAAAGCACCTTGATCTACAATCACACAAAGAAAGAGAGAAAATGTCGATTGTTAGAGAATAGGGGTTTGCCTTGATCAAACCCCTTTTAGTTAATTAAACCAAAATTATGAAACAAGATGATGAAGCATAAACATGAGATAATTAAATTTGAAACTTTCCATGATGATAGATCTTCAATTTTTGCAACAATGGATGAAGAATCTTGCCCTCGAATTCCTCAGAAATGATCTTGAATGATATCTTGATGACCTTGTGAACACTTGAAATGCTTAAACAAGCTTACTTGACTTAAAAACATGAATTCCTTATGTTTTTTGGATTAAATGAGGATTTGAAAGCTTTTTTATATAGGCAAGGCACCCAAATGGCCATTATTTTGATCCCTAAAGCTGACATTAAAGAAAATTAAACTTAAAACCCATTTTTTCCTGCTCAAACCCTGAAAATAGCTCAAATGGGACTCATTCACCATCCTGGGTGAACTAATCCCACCTAGATGGGACTCATTCTCCAAAAGTGGTGAATGGATCTGACAGGGGCCATTTTGCTAGCTAAAGTGTCGGGGAATGCATAAATTAATTTGTTGATCTAGTTGAGCTTTTAATCATAATATGCCTTGAAATACACAATATGGGGTCATAGGGGCCTACTAATGATGATGTAAAGGGTGATTAGGGCTAAGGACACAAATCTCAATGTGAAAGTGTGGTTAAATACACTCTACAACATTAAAATGAGGTCCACATAGCCTAAAAGGCACAAGATCTAATGTGAAAGTGTAAAACACATTACAACACTAGATTAAAACTAGGTTTAATTTACAAGCCTTCTAGATTAATGTGAAAATGAAATTAAATACATTTTATAATATTGAATTAAGGGAAGGATAGGTTCATTAGACTTAAATGCCTAATAAAAATCTAGAAAAGTGTGAAAGTCATTTACAACACTTTACAACACCTTTACAAGACATGTATTTTATTAAGTTTACAAGGGCTTAAGACCTAATGTGAATGTGTTATCCACATTACAATATTCAATCAAGGAAAAATTAAGCCAAAATCACAAGGAGGGCTCAAACGAGACAAAAAAGTAGAAGGGTTACTTGTTCGATGTCCACAAATGGAAACCCCTATACAAAATCCATGTTGTTCACCTACCACTTATACGTAGGTATGTTATGTGGATACAATAACCTAGATGGGTGTGCATGCTTAGCCTTGACTCACTGGCACTCCAAGCATCTGAATACGTACTCTGCTACATTCTTCTTGAGTTCAGTCCAAAAATATAGAGACTTGAACTCCGCAATTATCTTGGATACTCCAGGGTGCCTTCAATAAGTTGCATTGTGAACTTCTTCTAAAACCAAATTTCTCATCACTCTAGAGTCATGAATATGCATTCTTCTCTGGTACCTCAAAATACCATTCAGTTTAATCTCATACCTATCAAACTGATGATTTGAAGGATTATTGCTAGAGCACTCTTGGGTATGTGCAGGATCATGATGGGCCAAAAAGTGGCAATATGATGGGTATGTGGCTGATGACTTTTTTTTAACCCAAAATTGATGGAAGGAAAAGGGTTTTTAAAGGAGATTCTCATCTTTCCACCAATATAAATTATGCTTTACTTTGAATTTAATAAGTAATTATTATTCATTTTCTATTCAAATTATGACTAAATTCCTAATCGATAGACTAATTGAAAAACATCTATACCTTTCAAACGGTATCACATTTTTGAATCCAAAACATGTGTCACATTATATGCTTTGCATACTATAGGATTAAAAAAGAAAATTGAATTTCATGAAGTTTTGACCAAGTTAAGGTGGTCGGACATACAATTTTTATATTTTTAAAAGTTGTAATAAAAACTTCATAATTAATTATTTACTTGGAAAAAATTACAAAAAAATATGCATCACATCGGGACATGAGTCCTCTACTTATAACTAAAATATTATAAAAAAATATTATCATTTTATTGTGGTTAGGGTGGTCAGACAGGCACCTACTTCTTATTTTTTCCCTAGAATTTAAGTACTACTGCACTGAAATTTCAAATTTTCACCAAATAGATTTCTGTTTTTTTAAAACAAACCGAGTAGTTTAGAAACTACATTCAATTTTATACAAATTATATTGTTACATATTTTTTAAATAATATAGATAACTTACTCAAATTTTTAAGTCAAGTTGCCTAACTCTGATTTTTCTAATTTTTTTGCCACTTAAGGGCCTTTTTTTCCATGATGATCCTATACATACCCTCTTCACTCTCTCATAGTGCTCATCCCCTAGCAGATTCTGAATCACTTGTTGTATCAAGTTAGACCTTGTTGAGTTCATGGCTATTATATGTCTTCATCTACTAACAGCATCAACCACTATGTTATCTTTCCCTTTTATATATTCAATTCCAAATTCATACTCGCTAAGGAATTCCAACCACCTTCTTTGTCGCACATTAAGGTTTGGCTAGGTAAATATGTATATCAATCCTAAGTGGTTTGTCTTGAGTTCAAATGGATTTCCCAAAAGATAATGCTTGCACATCTATACAACATGAACTATGGCTGCCAATTCTAAATCATGAGGTGCATAATTCACTTTGTGTTGCTTGAGCTTCCTTGATTCATATGCTACCACTTGTATGTCTTGCATTAATACTACTCCCAATCCCTCTCCTGGAGCATCTGTGATTACTGTGAATCTCCCATTAGGATTAGGGATAGTCATAACTGGTGCCATCACAAGCCTCTCCGTCAGGAGTTAGAATTCCTACTCGCACTTCTCATTCCATTCAAATCACATTCCCTTCCTTTGAATTGAGGTAATAGGAGATACAATCTGGGAGAACCCTTGCATAAACTTCCTAAAGTATCTTGTGAGGCCCATGAAGCTACAAACTTATGACACCTTCGAAGGCACTGGCCATTCCACATTGCCTTGATCTTCTCAGGGTCTGTTGAGACTCCTTTGAACAACTTAAATGATATGGCCCAAATAATGCACTTTGGCCTAAAAGAAAAAACACTTGGACAACTTCCCAAAGAGTTTCCTTTCTCTCAATCACTGAAACACTATCCTCAAATGTCTAAAATTCTCTTCAATAATCTTTGAATATATCAAAATGTTGTCACTATAAATCAAAACAAATTCATCTAAGCAATCTATAAATACACTATTCATGATGTTCATAAAGGTTGTTGGTGCATTAGTTAGACCAAAAGGTACCACTGTGAACTTGTAATGTCCATACCAATTTCTAAATGTAGTCTTTAGAATGTCTTCTTCCTTAATTCTCCATTGATGGTACCTTGACCTGAGGTCAATTTT
Organism: Sequoia sempervirens; assembly: GCA_007258455.2. Lineage (NCBI taxonomy): Eukaryota > Viridiplantae > Streptophyta > Pinopsida > Cupressales > Cupressaceae > Sequoia > Sequoia sempervirens. Next base: position 1,170,467,337 of record VDFB02271358.1, read on the forward strand.
GGAGAACATCATTGCTCCCTTGATTTGATCAAATAGTTCATCAATCCTCGAAAGTGGATACCAATTCTTGATGGTAACCTTGTTTAACATCCAATAATATATACATAGATGCAAAGTTTCACCCTTCTTTTTCACAAAAAAAACTGACGCTCCCTAAGGAGACATACTAAGTATTATAAGTCCCTTATCCAACAATTCCATTAACTGGGCCTTTAGCTCATAAAGTTTTGTAGTAGTCATCTAATAAGGTGCCTTGAATTGAGGCTCAACTCCTGGAAATAGGTCAATAGAAAAATTGAGTTCCTGCTTCAAAGGAAACTCTGTAAGTTCATCAAGGAATACATCTTAAAACTCCTTGAGAATAGGATAGTCATCTAAGTATGGCTCCTTTTTTTCAAGATTACTAACATGCACTACATAAATTGCACACCCCTTTTGATGAGCCTTCTTGAGCTACATTGTAGAAAACTATCTAATCTCTAAGGGTCCTTGCATTCCACAAACCTCATATGGGTTTCCATAATCATCCAAACGATTGACCACCTTATCCTCATAGTTCACTATAGCCTTATGTTCAGTTAACCAATTTATTCCCAAAATTGCATCATATGAGCCTAAGGGTGCCACATACAAGCTGACCCAAGTTTGAAAGGTTGGAAGCTCTAAATCACTACAAAAGAGACATGTATCTATCCTTCGCTCTACTCGATTACCATACTTGACTATGGATGAATTTCCCATGTATCTAGGTCTAATGGGTATCTTTAATATTATTCTAGTATCTATAAAACATTCAATAGCTCTAGTACAAATTAAGATAGATATAGATTGGCCAAAGAGCTTACCTGTTAGCTGAATTGGAGAAGCATGATACTTTTCCTATCTGTTATCTGCTACAACATGGATTTGGTGATGTTGAGTCTGCTAGTAGATTCCTTACTTTCACAGCTTCAACCGTTGAGGACAATTTGAGGCATAATAATCATATCCACAAGTATAGCATCCATCTTGAGGCACTTTGCAATCTCCTCGCTTGTCCTCTTTAAAGCCCTTTTGCTTATGGTCATCTTTTCACTTGCCTTTGTTTGATTCCTTGTTCTTTCCATCATTACTATCTTCACCCTTCTCCCGTGACTCAGTTCCCCTCTTAGTATTGTAGATTTGATGGATCTTATCTCCCTTATGAAATTTCTTCTTCCCATAATACGACTTAGAATTTGAGTCGCTGCAAAGATTGGATACCTGTTGTAGCTTTTGTTCATGTTTGGTGGCTTTTTGGAAGACCTCATTCATGGTTTGAGGTTCATGCATATCCACTTTATCTCCTATGTGAGGTCTGAGTCTTATTATAAATTTTTTGGATATGGAACCATTCATCTCCCTGATACTGGGGCACATATTTCAATAGGTTAGTGAAATTTTCCCAATACTAAATCATAGTCATATTTCCTTGGGTTAAGTTCGGAAAATCCATCACTTTCTTGTCAAAGAAAAGTTGCAATAACCATCTCTTCCTGAAGGCTTGGAGGAAGAGTTCCCATATGATCCTGGTAGGCTTAATATTTCATTCTAACTTCTCATTATCCCACCAAGTTGCTCCTTCACTTGAGAGCTAATACATAGCCCATGCCACCTTAGTCAATTTATAAATGTTATGGAGCCTAAAGTATTTTTCCATTTCTATAATCCAAGCCTCGACTCCTACTCTGATAGCCTCACCATCAAACTTATTTGGTGCTAATATTTTAAGGTCTTTCCCAAGATCTTACTAAATTTATCCTTGTGGACTTTCTTTTAGACCACCGTCCCATTGATTTCCTTCTACATTCCCATGGTCCCAGTCCTCACATGCCACTCAGAATTATTGATTTATATGATCCATGCGAGACTCTTGTCAATTTAGAAGCTCTATAATTTACTCCACCCTCTTGTTAGGTCCATTATCAAAACCACTACCACCCCTATCTTGCTTGGTGGTCACCATAATATGTCACATTTATCAAGCAACAAAGTTATCACGTCTCAACACAAGGTTCTTCAAATAAATGCTATTATGCTACATCACATTGTAATCAAGGGAAAAATAAGATTTGTTAGATCAATAACACTAAAATATATTGAAAATAATGAAGCACAAAGGAAAAAATGATGAAAACGAATAGGAACAATATTACCAAGAATCTCCATCTTCCATGATTGACCTTCGTTACACCTCCTAGCTTGTAGTAAATGAAGATGCCCTCAGAATTGTATGAGCAACTATGAGGAGTAACAAGACCAAAGCAATTTTTGAAGGATTTACTTGAAATCTAAATGCCTATGTCGAAAAGCCAATGTCTATGTCTAAAAAAAATGCCAATATTGAAATCAAATGACTAAATTAAATACTAAGATTGCCTATAATAACAATGCAAAATGTTAGCATGTGCGTGTGTCCTGAAAAATGAGAAGAAGATGGCATTTTATAGAAAAGGCCATTTCCAATGGACGGGCGAGATAAATTAATGACAGGAACCTAAAATGAACGATCTAGATTAAACTTGAGAATCTCTAATTAGGGTTAGGGAAAAATTCTTAATCAAATGATTAGAATAAAATCAGATCAATGGTGGAGAATAAATGAGACAAATTAATTAGAAAATGAAGATTTTTGAAAAATCAAGAAGATAAGATTGTCTGATTTTCTAGGTTCGAAAAATTAAAGAGATAAGGTTTGGACTGAAGATAAGATTTGGAAAATCAAGAATCTGCCCGATTACTTGATTTTTGGAAGATTAATTACTAATTTGAATTAAAATAATTCAAATTATAGATTTTGAGAGATAATAAATAATCTTTTCAGATTATTTATCAAAAAGGACTCCACGTTAGATTGATAGATGACATTTTAAATATTCTTACTTATTTAAAATGAGAAGAATGTGAATTGGCAATAAATAATTGGTTTTAATTATTTACTCTTAGAGATAAGATCAATAAATAAATTAATCAACGAGTTTAATTAAGCATTAACAAGGATTTGATAAATGTAAACAAATAAAATTTGTTTATTTAATAATCATCAAGAATTAATGTGTGGGAAATAATACCAAGAAATTTATTTAATTAAAGAGAAGTATTTGCTAATGACGAGTTAATAAAAATAAAATTATTTATTTAACAATCATTTTAGCACAGAATAAGCACTCACTATCAATAGTTTATTGGACTGGGCGACATAATAAATTATATAATAGCAGATTGGGTGGTAAATGAAAGCTGTAGGTTTGTGCTTAGCCCATATTTCTTCTTTTAAATAGACAAGATACGATGAAGTACAAGTTAAAATAAGTCAAAAAATGCCCCAATGCAAAATGAGATGAGGAAGACCCAGTGCAAAATAAGATGAGGAAGACTGGGGCATTTTTTGACTTATTTTCTTTGTCACAATGCGACATGCTACATTATGACAAAGAGGGGCAAAATGTAGACACCTAAAAATGACCTAGGCTTGCAAGCTTCATTTTTACCACTTTCGTCCTAGCATAATTAAGACATTTAATTATGTCCTTGGTCCACCTTCGACTATTGATTAAATAATTTATAATCATTTAATTAATTCATGTCATTTATTCAATTATTAAATAAATAAACTTCATTTATTTATTAAATACGCCATTAACTGTCTAAGTCTTTCTTTAATTAAATAAATTTCTTAATTTATTTAATTCCCCCTTCTACATTTAATTCTTATTGATTATTAAATAAATGAATTACATTTATTTATTTAATATGTCACTGATTGTCTTAATTAAATAAATTGATTAATTTATTTAATTAATTAATCTTATCTCTAAATTAAATAATTAAATTTAATTATTTAATTGTCAATTTCATATTCTTCCTCATTTTAAATAAATTAAATTATTTAAAATGTCATCTCAATCTTAATTGTCAATCCTTTTGATAAATAATCCTAAAAAGATTATTTATTATCTCTCAAAATCCATAATTTGAATTAATTTAATTCAAATTAGTACATCTTCCAAAAATCAAGTAATCAAAGGACATTCTTGATTTTCCAAATCTTATCTTCAGTCCACATCTTATCTCTTTGATTTTTTGAATCTTGCAAATCAGGCAATCTTATCTTCTTGATTTTTTGAAAATCTTTATTTTCTAATTAATTGTCTCATTTATTCTCCATCGTCGATATGATTTTATTCTGATCGTTCGATTAAGGATTTTTCCCTAACCCTAATTAGGGATTCTCAGGTTTAATCTGGATCGTTCATTTTAGGTTCTTGTCATTAATTTATCTCGTCTGTCCATTGGAAAAGGCCTTTTCTATAAAATGCCATCTTCTTCTCATTTTCCAGGGCACACACACATGCTGACATTTTGCATTGTTATTATAGGCGATCTTAGTATTTAATTTAGTCATTTGATTTCAATATTGGCATTTGTTTTAGACATAGACATTGGCTTTTTGACATAGGCATTTAGATTTCAAGTAAATCCTTCAAAACTTGCTTTGGTCTTGTTACTCGTCATAGTTGCTCATACAAATATGAGGGCATCTTCATTTACTGCAAGCTAGGAGGTGTAACAAAGGTCAATCATGGAAGATGGAGATTCTTGGTAATATTGTTCCTATTCGTTTTCATCATTTTTCCTTTGTGCTTCGTTATTTTCAATGGATTTTAGTGTTATTGATCTAACAATCTAACAAATCTGATTTTCCCTTGATTACACACATAATATTCATATGCATATTGTTGGGAAACTGTGTCTCAACCTTGTAATTATATAATGGTTATTATTGATAGGTGAAATGGTTTTTTTACTTAAGTCACAAGGTTCCAAGTTTTCCTAACCTAAGTCTTGGGGTGCTAAAGTTTCATAACCTCCAAACTTAGCGAATTAAGTCATGCGGTTCCAAGTTTTCTTAACGTAAGTTGTAGGGTTCTAAATTTTCATAACCTTTTGACTTAGCGATCTCCTTGTTATCCGCAAGTCATAGGTTTTCAAAACTTTGCAACCTTTGAAAAGAGGTTCTAAGGTTTAAGTTTTTAGCGGCTTAGTGATGGAGCGATTCTCTTTGTTGTTAGCGAGTTGTAGGCTTTCAGAACTTCGTAACCTTTGACAAAAGTTTTTGAGGTTTATGTGTTTTACGAATTAGTGATGGAGCAATTCTCTTTGTTGTTGGAAAGTTGTAGGTTTTCAAAACTTCATAACCTTTGACAAGAGGTTCTGAGGTTCAAGTTATTAGCAACTTAGCGATGGAGTGATAAGGAGGAAGGAAGCACCCTGAGTGGGACCTAGCCATAATGACATGTGATAAAAAGTTATTGAATGGAGTGATGGTCTATTGTTTCATCAGTGGAGTTGATACATTGTAAATATAAATTGTTAATTATTAGGGTTTAAATCTAACGGTGCATATTTTTTTGGTCTATCTTGCACTAGAATGTAACTCTATTTTGTGAAGGCACTGCATTATGGTTGTATGCGAGCGACAATGAGAGGCAGAGAGAGACGGTGATGTATTTTGAGAGTCTATTAGCAGTCGTGTTCTCTCTTGTTCTCTGAGTGGTGATACTCATATGAGAAGCTTTCTCTACAAGTATATTGTATTCTTTTTGATTTATTGAATAATATATTGGGTGGCTTTTGGAGTGTGGGGTTTTTCTCCTGAAAGGGTTTTCCCCATGTAAATAGCTATGTCGTAGTATGCATGATATATATGTTTATTCTTGTTTAAGTTTATATAATTGTTAATGGTATGTAAAAGTTTTGCATTATTCTCCTCTCAAGATTAGTGTACGAAGTTGTTCTGCTATCTTAAGTTCCTTACAAGTGGTATCAAAGATTGACCACCTTTGGTTTCAATTGTGGGTTGTTGGGTTTTTTGAACTAATCCAGGTTTGAGTGGGAGCTTATGCAGAAGACACTTTGTGATCTTGTTGTAGGAATTTTTCAGATGGTAAGTTCAATAGGGAGAATAGAGGTGGATAAATTTTCTAGAAATAATTTTGAAATGTGGAAGTTGAAGATGGAGGATCTACTGATAGATCGAGATATGTGGGATGTTGTTGATGAGAATGGTTCAAGGCCTAAAAATCCTACTTAGGCTACTCAATATGATGTTATGGACCATAAAGCCAAGGGTCTAATCAGATTGTACCTGGAAGACTATTTTCTAATAAATGTCCATGAAGATACCTCTACATATAAACTATGGAAGAAGCTTGGTGAGATGTATCAAGCAAAATCTTTAGTGAACAATATTTTCTTGAGGAAGAAATTGATTTCCTTGAGAATGGAATAGGGTGGATGGATTACAGAATAACTGGAAGCATTCAATATGCTAGTGGCTTAGTTAACATCAGTTGGTGTCAAAATGGATGAGGAAGCGAAATTTCAGATCTTGCTTTTTTCTTTTCCTAATTCGTGGGATTCTCTTGTTATGGCCATTGGGAGTACTTCTATTATATTGAAGACTAAATATGTGGTGGGTTCTTTACTTTCTAAAGAGATGAGGAGGAAGGTATCCATCAATACTAAGGAGGCCTTGAATGTTCATGGAAGACCTAAGGAAAAAGGAAAGAAGAATGAGAAGCATGAAAAATCCAATTCTAAGGGGAGATATAATTCTCCTTGAAAGTCCAAAGTTATTTGTTGGAACTATGGTAAGCCTAGACATGTTCGTAAAGACTACAAAGAAGAAAAGAAGAAAAAGCAAAAAATTTATTATGACTCTGAGTCTAAGAAGGAAGATGGTGATGCATTCATTACAACTTTGGCAACTCATGTAGGTAATGATGCATGGTTAATTGAATTAGGTGCATCTTTCCATATGACCTTTAATAGAAATTGGTTTTCTGAATATGAAGAATTTAATGGAGGTAAGGTGTACTTGGGTGATGATTCTCATTTAGACTTTGTTGGCTGTGGTAAAGTTAAAATAAATTTTCCTAGTGGTAGAATAAAAAAAGGTTAATGGTGTGTTGCATATCCCTAGTTTAGCATGAAATTTGTTATTTATGAGAAAACAAATAGATGAGGGTGTGTAGGAAGTATTTTCTGATGTAGGATGCTAGATGGTTAGAGGTGCTATGGTGATTGCTAGAGGTGTCAGATATGGGACATTGTATAAGCTTGGTGTGTGCACTATTTGAGTTCAATAGTACTTATATGAAAAGAAAGTATGTGGAAGAATTGAGGGTTTAACCATCAGTAGATGGTCATGGATTTTGAGTACACAAGGGTGCTCTTTCTTTTGAAACAAAGTTACCTGTAAAGAAAACTATGCTATGGCACCAAAGACTTGGCCATAATGGAGAAAAGGGTCTAAGGACCTTGAAAAATAAAAACCTTATTGAAGGTTTATCTGATTGTAATCTTGAATTTAATCTATGTGAGCATTGTATTTATGGAAAACAAAACTACGTTCATTTTTACTCGAGTTCTAATAAATCTTGTGGTTTATTGGATCTTATTGATTCTGATGTGTTTGGTCTTGTAGATGTTCCTTCAATTGGTAAATCCATATATTATGTCTCATTTATTGATGACTATAGTAGGACATGGGTATATTTTCTACAGAGTAAATTTGAAGTTTTTAGTCAATTTAAAGAATTTAAAGCAATGGTTGAGTTGCAAACTAGAAATAAAATAAAGTGTTTCAGGATTGATAATAGCAGTGAATTTTTCTCTAATGATTTTGATAGATTTAATAAAGACTGCGGTAATCATAGATAGAATACAACTCCATATTATCCACAATAGAATGGAGTTGTAAAAAGAATGAACACGACACTGATGGAGAAGGCTAGGAGTATGTTAAGTGGTGTTGGCGTAGAGAAAAGGTTTTGAGCTGAAGCTATTGCCACTACTTGTTACCTAATTAATAAGTCTCCTACATCATCTCTTGTTGATAAGATGCCTATAAAGGCATGGTCAGGTCGCAAGCCTTCATTAAGACATCTTAGAGTTTTTGGTTGTGAGGCATATGCACATGTGACAAAGGAGAAGCAAACAAAGTTGGAGAACAAGGTTGTGAAATGTGTCTTCATCAGATATAGCTATGGTGTGAAAGGAGACAAGCTTTGGGATCCTATTGCACAAAAGGTAATACACAACAAAAGAATTATTTTTAGAGAAACTAAGCCTTCTTTTTTTATAGTGCAACAAGAACAAAGTAAAAAGGAATATATGATTCAATTTCCTTCTATGCTTGAGAAAGTTGAATCGAGGGCTAAGGATAGACAAGAATTTGAGGAGAGCTCATCTAGCTCTGGATCCTCAAAAGAGTAGGAAGAACCTCCAACTCACCTTGTTCATAGATCTACAAGGAATAAACAACCACCTGAAAGGTATTCACCTGATGATTGGAGATGTACTATTGCTTTGAATACTAACATGGATGAACCTAGATTTGTAGAAGAGGCACTAGGTATGAATGATGTAGAATCCTAGAAGATTGCTATGGATGAAGAAATGTCATCTTTGAAAAAGAATGATACATGGGATCTTGTACCATTTCCTGAAGGAGGAAAATCTATTGGTTGCAAATGGGTGTTCAAGAAAAAGATTGGTTCAGATGGAGGTATTGAGAAGTACAAAGAAAGGTTGGTTGTGAAGGGTTACTCTCAAGTTGAGAGTGTTGATTATGGTGAGATATTTTCTCCTGTTGCAAATATGACATCCATTAGATTTTTAATTTCTATTGCTACTGCTTATGATTTAGAGGTTCATCAAATGGATATGAAAATTGCTTTCCTTCATGGTGATTTGGAGGATATTTATACGACATAGCCAAAGCACTACGTGGTGAAAGGTAAAAGAAAATTGGTTTGCAAATTGAAGAAATTTGTGTATGGCTTAACACAAAGTCCTAGGATGTGGTACCACAAATTTAATGCATATGTGTTGAGTTTAGGATTTTAGCATTCTAAATCAAATAATTGTGTTTATTATAAAACTTATGGTGATTTCAGAACTGAAATATCAACTTGATGCTAAATTTTAAATGAAAGATCTTGGTGCAGTGAAACACATTCTTGGGATGGAAAGTAAAAGAGATAGAGTGAACAGAAAGCTATGGCTTGGCCAAAGTAAGTATGCTAATTCAATTTTATAGAGATTTAACATGCAATATTGTAGACCATTATGTGTTACGATTTTAGATTGTCCAACATCCCCATCGAAGATGGAAGACGTGAGTAGAGTGCCTGACCAGAGTACAGTTGGAAGTTTGATGTATGCTATGGTTTATGCTAGACCGGACATTTCCAAAGCATTGGGTGTTCTTTCTATATATATGTATAATCCTAGTAGAGCTCATTGGGATGTAGTTAAAAGCGTCTTTAGATATTTGTGTGGTACCTCATATTATTCCTTATGTTATCATAGTAATATTACTGAAGGTGAGATTTCCCTTGATATTCATGGTTATGTGGATTCAGATTGGGTAGGTTATGTTGATAGTAGAAAATCCACTAGTGCTTATGTGTTTACATTATTTAGTGGTGAAATTAGTTGGATGAGCAAGCACTAGGTTGTGGTTTCTTTTTCTACTACTGAAGGAGAGTCTATGGAAGCTACTCATGCTTGTAAATAATCCATTTGGCTTAAGATATTTTTCTCAGATATTGGAATAAAACAAGGTGTAGTGAAAATTTATTATGAAAGTTAGAGTGCAATATGTCTAGCCAAGAACCCGACATTTCATGCGAGGACCAGGTACATTGGTGTACAATATCATTTTTTTTGAGATATGCTCGGAGATGGTAGGGTGAAATTGGTTAAGGTAGAGACTTCGATGAATGTTGTTGATTCTTTAATTAAACTAGTGAGCACAGAGAAGTTTAGATGTTGTTCAGAGATGCTGGGACTTTTGGCCCCTAGCAATTAAGAGACAATATTTACTCCCTCCCATTGCTCTTGCAAGGTGTTTGAAAAGTGGGAGATTTTTTGGGAAATTTTGTCTGAACCTTGTAATTATATAATGGTTATTGTTGATAGGAAAAATGGTTTTGTTACTTAAGTCACAGGGTTCCAAGTTTTCCTAACCTAAGTGGTGGGGTTCTAAAGTTTCATAACCTCCCGAATTAGTGACTTAAGTCACAAGGTTCCAAGTTTTCTTAACTTAAGTCAAGGGTTTGTAAAGTTTCATAACCTTTCGAATTAGTGATCTCCTTGTTATCGGTGAATCATGGGTTTTTAGAACTTTGTAACCTTCGAAAACAGGTTTTGAGGTTCAATGTTTTAGTGACTTAGCGATGGATGGATTCTCTTTGTTTTTGACAAGTCATGGGTTTTCAAAACTTCGTAATCTCAGACAAGAGGTTCTGAGGTTCGAGTTTTTAGTGACTTAGCAATGGAGCTATTCTCTTTGTTGTCGATAAGTCATGAGTTTTTAGAACTTCGTAGTCTTTGAAAAGTGGTTTTGAGGTTAATTTTTTAGTGATGGAGCAATAAAGAGGAAGGAAGCTCTCCGAGTGGGACCCAACCATAATGACATGTGATGACAAGTTAGCGAATGGAGTGATAGTCTATTGTGTCATCAATGGAGTTTATACATTGTAAATTTAGTCCATTAATTATTAGGGTTTAGATCTAACAGTGGATATTTTGTTGGTCTATCTTGCCCTAGAATGTAACTCTATTTTGTGAGGGTGTTGCATTATCGCTGTGAAGTACCTAAAAATCTGCAAGAGAAACCAACCTCAAACACTCATTAGAAGGGTTAGTTTAAACATGCAAGTCTGCATATACCTCTATGAAATAACATGCCTATGCTCAAGAAATGTCACAAATAATAGAAAGAAGATCAAGAAGACATTACAAAAGCAAGACAATCACCTATTCCATATTGGATTGGTGTCAAATGTGAAAATGACCCTTTCTCAATCCTTGTTCAAAGCTTAAAATGATGCAAATGCCAATATGATGAAGAGCAAAATCAGTTCTCAAACCAAGAGAGTGACTTTGCATGAAAATTGTAGATGGATTGATGGAGATCAAAGCCCTAATTTATAGATTTTCTTGATGAGAGATTGGCCAAATGGGTGAATGTGGGACTAAAGATCCACCAATGAGAAGAGGCCACTTGTCAAGTGGTGATAGGCCAAGGGATGTGCAAGATTTGGGAAGTGTGCCCATGGGAGGGAGTTTCAAATTCAAATTTGGGCAATAAATTTTGAGAGGGGGACAAGAAAATGAGAAATAAATGCAATGTTGGAGGGACAAATCAACTTGTCATATTTTTCAAACTTGAGGGAATATTCTCCATAAATGCCATGTTGAGTGAAAATGATGATTTTAATAAATCAATAAATTGATTTATTTGTGCAAGTGGCATAATCTAGAGAATGCAAGTGGTTAGGATTAGTATTTGATCATTGTTAGGTTAGCTTAATGATGATTAGGTGAGTTTGACTTGCATGACTTAAATATTTGTTTTATTTAAATCAGAAAAGGATGAAACATGGATTTGGAGATTTAATTAAATAAAGTTTTGGTTTATTTAATTACATGGATGATGTTTGATTTATTTTATTAAAAAGGTTGATGATAACGTTTGTTTAATTTTAAATTAATGGGATTACCTGATGAATGGATGAGTTTGATTAATTTAATGAGCGAATGCATAATGTTAATTTTTCATTTCTACATTTTGCCCCTCTTTGAAGCAATGTACTTGTTGCGTTGGTTCAAAGAATAAACTTGCCATGATCAAAATTTAAAAATTTTCTGATTTTTCGGATGCCCCAGTGGAAAGAAGTACATTGGTACATTTCCCCCTCGAGAGATTGAGTGAAAATATTTGATTTGAGGGTCTATCTCGCGATAAAGAGGTTCAAAATGGATGGATGATGATGCAAATGAGATGATTTTAAGATGCTTAAAATAACAAATCTATATTATCTTAAACAACTTAAATGATGATATGATGTGAGATGGATCAGATTGATGATGTGATATGCTGGGATTATGCATTGGATGATTTATGAGATGCTTAGACTAACATATCTATATTATGATGATGATATGTTGTGATTATGAAAATGCATGATTTATGCAAATGTGATGATATACAGGATACTGATGATTTATGGATGCATGATGGATGTATTGGTGATGATGATTAACTATTCATGCTATGATGTTAGTGCGGAAAATGAAGAAATTAGATGATGACAAGAGGATCCAACAAGCCAACATTATGAGAGATGATGATGAGAAATGATGATCTAATTTATCAAGGATTGGGATTTTAAAAAAAGTCACTTACCTTATGTTTGATAACATGCATAAGTACGATGCATCAAGGTATAAAGGACCAGGATGGCGTTGTACTTAGTGTGATGGAATTTGACTCGACAAATAGATATGAATATTCCTGTTCACACCCGACATACGAAAACCTTGCTAGGATGCACTTTAGAAGTTTCAAACATCTCAGACCAAAACACGGAAAGGTATAACCAATCAATGCAATAGTCAACAAGCTATCCAAAAAATCCTCTATACATATTTAATAAAGCAAGTATTCGCCAAGTTATTTTACAAGAACGTCCAACAAGCACATCAAACAAAAGAATAATGATCGTTGCCCCATTCCTATCTCTCTAAGTCCTACGTTCGGATATCATTGAGAGGTCGTTGGACTAAGCGCAATAAGATAAGTCAAAAGAAAAAGATAAAGCACACAAACAAGTTGATGTTCTTCAATACCTCTAACCAAAAGGGAATGTGTTTTTAAGGATAAGAACTGAAACTTATTGCCAAAAGATAATTCCCATTATAGGAAGGATACATCCTAGGACATGTTAGTGGATGGCGACATGTCATTTCTTTTGTCCAAAGTGTTCTTTCTGATAAATAATGCCCCTTGTAGGAAGGATTCATCCTAGGGCATGATGTTATCAGATGATTGATATGGGACTATTTGGATGATAGAATATCGACACAAAGAACTAACCAACTTGTTTACATACTGACTAAGACTTGAGACTTAATGTTCTTGAGTTTTCACTTTTAACCTGCTAGACTTGTTTCTAACTGTTTCACCAAAGGTTGAGGATGACGATTAGTTTATTATCAGTGGTGTTTATTGTGGGTGCAAGTGAAATGAGGTGGATGGATTTTTTTCAAATATTTGGATGTTTTTGATGTTTTGCAATGTTTTGAGGTTGTTTTTTGGTATTTTTTTGATATTTTACAAATGTTTTGATTTTCAATTTTTCAAATGTTTTGGGTTTTTCTAAGATTTTGACCAAGAAACTAACCAAAAGACCTATCCTAGGGGTCTTGAGGGCTGATCAACAGATTAGCCTTTCCTACGTTATACACGCAGAGACCACGTAGTTCAATTGACGACTTGACCGATTTACAGATGATGGTATACATGATGAGATGTTAGTTTATTGTGACAGACTCCTATAGGACTGACCTAAATGTCTTGAGGGATGATCAAAGATCAACCTTGCCTACGTTCAAGCTTAGAGACAACGTAGTTCGACATGACGACCTTGTTTTTGGATTTTTGAATGACTTTTTGACCTGTTTTTGGATTTTGATATGTTTTGAATGTTTTTGGATTTTCTAATTTTTTGAATGTTTTGGATTTTCTGATTTGAGGACTTTAAGAATATACATGAATCCAATCTGATGAGAAGCGTGCCCAGTGTGATGCAATAGACTACTCCGGTAAAGGCAGGACAAACTGACCTTGAGGATGGGACGAGTAATACTAGGAGGGATCATGATACGAACACAGGACCAAGCTATGGTGCGGATGCGAGTGGATGTGTGATGGATGGAGACCTAAATGTGATGGATGATGGAAGCGAAATGGATGGATGATGTAGATCAAGCCATAAAGATCCTGGTGGATGGAAAGTGCTTATTTACGCAAGGTGCCTTGTTTGCCAGGTTTTCACCAAGGTACTTGCCAAAGTGCCACCAAAGTGGTTTTCACTAGAGGACAATTTTTTTGATCCATTTTCTATTTTTTTGGATTTTTTTCTTTTTTGATTTTATTTTTTTGTCACCAAGATGCCTGTTTGCCAGGTTTTCACCGAAGTAACCATTTTTTCAAGACTTTTTCTAATTTTTTGGATTTTTTGGTTCTATACCTTGAAAGAATTAGGCATAAAATTTTTTGAGATGCGAGCTATTCATAGGCTCCTGCAAGGGTTCCCCTTCGAGTGTTGATAGCTGGTATGCCCCTAATTTATAACTTGTTGTGATGATGAAAGGTCCTAACCAATTAGGTTCGAACTTTCCTTTATTGCTGGGGTTTGGGACATTCTTCTAATTTTATTTTAAGACTAGTTTTCTGACTTGGAAAGTCCTGCTTCTGATTTTCTTGTTGTAGCTCTATTTGAGTCTATTTTGATAGACTTGCAAATGATTTAAAGAATTTATGCATCTCTCATCCAGTAGCTCCAGCTAGTTTAATTTGGTCACCTAGTAGTCCTCATTAGTGATGAGGTTTTACAATGATATTATGAGGGATGGGAGCTCGATCTCAATGGGGAGTACGACTTCTGATCCATAGACCAAGGAGAATGGGGTGGCGCCAGTGGGTGTGCGGGTGCTGGTTCGATAAGCCCAAAGGGCGGGATTAAGTTGCAAGTGCCAATCATGACCTGTGTCATTGACTATTTTCTTGAGGATTTTGAGGATGGTTTTGTTCGTGGCTTTTGCTTGGCCATTTCCTTGGGGATAGTATGGGGTGGAGAAGCGATGATAGATTTTGAATTTCTCGCACACGTCGTGAACCTCCTGGTTCTTGAATGGTGTCCCATTATCTGAGATAATGGCTTGTGGGACTCCATAACGACAGATGAGATAGTTCAGGATAAATTTTGAGATCTGCTTCCGAGTGATATATGTCATGGGTATAGCTTCTACCCACTTTGTGAAGTACTCAGTTGCAATTATTATGAATTTGTGGCCATTGGATGAGGTGGGTGAGATTTTCCCAATGAGATCAAGTCTCCATTTCAAAAAGGGCCATGGTGTGATGATTGGATGAAGCTCTTGAGCTAGAGCATGGATGAGGTCCCCATGATGCTAACATTGTATACACCTTTTAGCATGATCATGTGCTTCTCTTTCCATTGTGGGCCATTAATACCCCATCCTCAACAGTTTCTTGGCAATGGTCATTCCACTTGAGTGTGAGACATAGATACCGTTATTGATGCAGAGTGGCAGGGGAAGCAATACCTTTTTCCAATAGCTACTCTAAATGCACACATCAACTTCACTATTCCTTCCAACAAGAAACTTGATCACCCAACTCAACTCACACAACCAGACATGTTTGAAGGACTTGGGGATACTGTGTACACTCTCAAAATGTCAAAACAAGACCAAATAACTTGACTTTACACTCAAAAACTCCCATTCTTTCATCACTCTTACACAAGCCCATGCAACCTTGCAACATTGCCAAATAGGACAGTCAAAATAAAAACTTATTAAAGGCATTAACCAGACAATGAAATCAGGTTTTAGAATTCTAACAAGATCCCCCACAAGTTCCCAAAAGCATAGGATCAAACACCCAACGCAAATGTATCAAAAGATTGATTTACAAGCCATAAACAAGGCTTAACTAGGCATGTACAAGGAAGCTTTCAACTTGTCAAGGCACACCCCAACACCCATAATACATTTATTGGACTCCAACAGGTTCCCCAAGACCCCTTTCACATTTTTTATTCATTCCATTTCTTTAAAATACTCAGAAATCAAAAGAAAAGCTTACAAATGATCATTTTCTGGACTGTTTCAAGGTAAAACCAGACCTAGGGCATCACATAACTTTTGCAAAACTCCATTTTTAAATATGAAACAAATTTCAGAATGTAAAGGAGTCCTAAATCTACCAATCCACCAGTTTTTAGATTTTTCCCACGGTGGAAATGGGAATTAAATCCATTTTGGTGACCAAACCCTTGTTTTGCAAGATTTCAGACCCACTTTCACTAAAATTGATGTAACTTATTCAATTCTTAATGAAAATGAGCACAATCACCACCAAAAGAAAGTAGATTATTCCCTATATCAAACCATTTCAATTTGGAGTCCGTACAATGATGTACCAGACCGTACCAAGCACGGGATCAGGAAAAAATGCTGTAAAAAATAGAAAAAACAAAGTTTTCTTCTTATTAAATGCTTCAAAACTTCAAAACTGCCAACAACAGCCCAACCTCGACCCAAGGGAGGCTTATTAAACTTGTTTCCCATAATTTACAACTGCCCTCAACTGATTTTTGAAGGAGGGAACCATTAGTTAATGAAATTACATCATTAATGCTGATTTTACGCCAAATTTCCTTATGACAACTTTGCATTTTGAAGCAACTTTGCAATCCTAAAGACCTAAGACCTTAACAACCATTCAAATAACATTGAAACAGCCTTATTACATTTTCAAGACCCCAAACCTTGCACAATTACATAAAAATTCACATTTTTGCCTTCAAAGGCTACAAAAGCAACTTTTAGTGCAAGATTGCATCGTTGCATATTTTGACTCAAAACTCAAAAACTCACCCTAGATCTTGCTCAATGGTCTTGATTGACCTTATTAATGACTAAAAGACTCAAAAAGACTAATTCTAACCTCCTAACAACATATTTTCATTAAATGAGCAAAAATGGAGGATGAGGTGTAGGTGCTCTTGCACCTATTATGAACCTCGGTTAGAGTAGTTAATGCCTCCTCAACATTTAGGCAGCACAGTAAGGTACCTTCTATGATTCTATGGTATAGGGTATCACCTAGGATCGAAAATCTAGATGCCTTCTTGAAAATATTTTGTTTTAGGTTGGATGGTAGGTCAGTAGGTATGACTCCTATTCAAAGATATGTATAGATGTCATGATACCAAGGATCGCCAAGACCAACGATTTCACACACATTATGATTCTGGTACCTCAAATGTGGGAACGAGAAGCTACTCAATCAGAAATTAATATTTCGGCACGTTATCAGGGATGTCTAATAGGGACCCAATTGTAGCCATGGCGTCTGCTACTTTGTTGTTGGTTCTTGGAATCTGCTCAAATGTTATGTCAATGAAGGATTCCTTTAGAGTCTCCACCAATTTCTTGTATGGAGTAAGCTTATCATCCTTAGTCTGATATTCATTATTGACCTGATTTATGATCAACTGAGAGTCTCCGTAGACCTTGAGAGCTATGATGTTCCATTGCACTGCTATCCTGAGGCCTATAGTCAAAGCCTCGTATTTTGCTATGTTGTTGGCGCATGGAAATGCCAATTTGTATGACTTCGGTATGCTGTCCCCTTGTGGGGTGATGAAGAAGACACCAGCCCCTAATCCATGTTGTGTGTATGAACCATCGAAGTATAGTTTCCAATGGTCAGTTATGTTGAGGTTAAAAATGGATTCATCTGGGAATTCTGAGACAAGAGGATTCTCAGAGTAAATGGGTGCTTCTGCTAGTTGATCCGCAATAACCTATCCCTTGATTGCTTTCCTCTCTACATACTTGATGTCATACTCTGATAGTATCATCACCCATTTTTCCATTCTACCCGTGAGCATTGCCTTGGATAAGAGATACTTGAGGGGATCAATTTTCGTGATGAGCTTTATCTTGTGTGCCAGCATATAATGTTTGAATTTTTGGGATGCAAACACTACTGCGAGGAAAGATTTCTCGATAAATGAGTAATTTAGTTCATGACCAACCATTTTTCTACTGATATAGTAGATAGCCCTCTTTGTTCCATTTTCATCATGTTGAGCAAGAAGAGCTCCAAGGGCTGTTGTTGTTGCTGACACATATAAGATCAATGGTTTTCTCGGGATAGGTGGCATTAACACTGGTGGTGTCAATAGGCATTCCTTGATTTTGTTAAATGCCTCTTCACACTTTGTATCCCATTTGTATGCTACCCCCTTGTGTATTAGGTGAGAATATGGATTCTGCTTGTCTTCCAGTTGTGCTATGAATTGTCAGATGGATTGAAGTCGGCCTTGGAGGCCTCTCAGTTGTTTTAATGTCTTTGGTGCTTCCATCTCGAGGATTGCTTTTACTTTTTTCGGATCCACCTCGATACCCCTCATGGAGACTATGTATCCTAGTAGTTTACTTGATTGTACTCCAAAGACACACTTCTTGGGATTTAGTCTAACTTTGTATTCCTCCAGTCTGTCAAAGATAGCACTGAGGGTTGCTATATGATCTTGTCTCTTTCTTGACTTAGCTAGAATGTCGTCGACATAGTCTTTGACTATTTTGTGGATCATGTCATGGAATATTAATGTCATGGCCCTTAGATAGGTTTCTCTTGCATTCTTTAGGCTGAATAGCACCATGTTCTAATAGTAGGTCCCCCATGGACAAGTGAAAGTTGTCTTATGTTGATCTTCTTTTTCTATCATGATCTGGTTGTATCCTAAAAATCTATCCATTAGTGATAGCATCTCATGTCCTGTTGTCATGTCTACTATCATGTCGATGTTGGGAAGCGATAAATCATCCTGGGACATGCCTTGTTCAAATCTCTGAAGTTTGTATAGATTTTGATGGCTTCATCAGGTTTTGAAATAGGTACCAAATTTGACACCCATTCTGGATAATCAATTGGTCGGATGAATCCTACATCTAACAACTTTTTGAGCTCCATTTTGACCAATAAGGTGATCTGAGGATGCATTTTTTGAAGCTTTTTTCTGACAAGTTTTGCATCTGGATACACTGCTAAGTGATGAACCACAGTCTCTGGATCAAGCCTTGGCATGTCAGCATAACTCCATGCGAAGTTTATTTGTCTTTCCTTTAGGAATGCTGCTAGGAGTTCTTTCTCTTCTCATAATAATTATTTCGCATAAAATGTGTTATACGAGGTCTCCTCTATTCCTAGGTTGACCGGATTGCATTTTTCGGCCAAGACTGCTGACTTCTCCTGATGAATAGCTCTTAGAGGAAGATTGAATCCTTCATCCTCGAGTGCCTCAGAGAGGGTTTCACCATTGGATACATCCTTTCTTTTTAACTTTTTCTTGTTAGAGAGTGCCACAATGTGGTTTTCACTCAAGGACTTGGATATGATTCTTAGTTTCTCACTTTTGCGACTGAAGGATTCAATCGTTTCCCCATAATAGGCATGTGTGTCCAATTCTATTATAAAGCCTGCTTTGTGATCCCCATCTAGAATGTTATCCCTCAATCCCATGAATTATGAGAGTGCCTCATCATTTTTGAATGTATCAAGAACTGGTGGTCCTCGTTGGTCATAGTCAATCAGTTACGGATACATTAGGCAGATCTCATGATTCTGTTGGTTTGGTTTGAATGATAGGGTGCTAATCATACACAGGGTGGTATCCTCAAATAACCTTAGTAGATTGGTCATGGTATCTTCGTCATCACTACTAATATAGGGCTTAGTTATAAAATTATGTGTTTCTCTACTTGTGACTATTGGTGAGTGTACTTGTACTAGTACCAGTTGAAGAGAAATATTAACCGTTCTAACTGGAGGACTTCGGCCACGTATGGTTATTCTCAAAGGGGTACATCCAAGACCAAGATTTTTTATGGGTCGCGTCTTTGCTATGATAGGTATTATGAATCCATTGTCATTTTTTCCCAGTCTTTAATTTCTGTCATAGCCCATTGCAAGCATCATTTGTAGGCCCTTGCTTGTCTCATCCATTGGTAAATTAGCTTCCGGTCTTTCATTTTGATACAACATGTGAGATGGATCTACTTCAATAATCTCATGGCCAAGGTCTCCCCATCTTGTGAATTCAGGATAGTTTTCAGGATAGGTTTGTGATGTGGAAGCTTGATTTTCTTGTGGACGTCCCCTTAATCTAGGAGATTGTGGTAACTCTCCTATCACAAAAGAATTGTTAGGCAGCTTATAGCTTCCACAACCATCCTCCTGGATGATGAGCTTGATATCAGAGATAGTGGGGATGGTGGGGATGGCGGGTGTCTCTGTTGCAGAAGTGGACTTGAGAGTGGCAGGGTCGATATATGGTGTGGATGGGCCCTCATCATTCTTTGGCACTTGGGGGATTTTGTAATACTTGGCTTCAAAATTTTTGCAATATGAAAACGGTTTAGGATCGCCATGAATGGTAACCTCTTGTCCATTATGTGTAAATTTCACACATTGGTTGAAGGTTGATGCTACGGTTTTCATCGCATGGATCCATGGGCATCCTAGGAGGATATTATATGGAAAGTTGAGGTCCAAGACCTGACATGTGGTTTCCATGAGTGTTGGCCCTACTTAAATATGGAGTTTGATTGTGCCCTGAGACACTCTTTCTTGGTCATCATATGCTCTTATCATGATGCCCTTTCCTTTGTCGATAGAATCCTATGATATTTGCAACTGCTTGATGAGGCTGAGAGAACAGATGTTCAAACTGGCACCTCCATCCACCAAGACCCTTTTGATTTTTCTCTTGTTTACGATGGCTTCCAAGTGAAGTGCACGGTTGTGAGATGGTTGGGTGGGGAAATCTTGGTTAGAGAATGTAAGGAGATTAGGAATTATGATATTTCCGACCATAGCTTGGAATTGCTACGCATCAAGGTCGGCGAGGATAGTGGATGAGGCTAATGCTTCCTCGAGGATATTTTTGTGCGTTGATGAGATTTTTAACAACTCCATGATGGAGATGTGTGTTGGTGTTCTCTTGAGTTGGTCTAGGACATTGTAACCATTAGGCACAGATCTAGATGAAGGTACTCTATTTGGTTGAGATGATCCTGCAATGGTGACTTTTTCGCCTCTTGTGGTGACTCCACAATCTTCAGCATGGGCACCTTTGATGGTGATGACCATGTAGTCTTCATTTAGGGAGGAAACAACTATTTCCTACACATGATTTACACTGCCCTTCCCTTTATCATTTTTGTTCCCTTTGTTACCATGATTCGGCATCGGATTCGTATATATCTTAAGATCTTGATTTCCCGTAGGTTGTTCCATGTTTATGATTTTCTTATCAATGAGATCTTGGATGATGTTTTTGAGTCTCATGCAGCTATTTGTGGTGTGACCTTTGATTTTATGAAATTCACAAAGTTGATTTTCATTATACTAAGGAGGTTTGACATTGGGTTCTTGGTAATTCTCAAAGGTAGGAGCCTGGATGAGTTTTTCGTCTATCAAATTTTTCATTATGTCCTCAAGTGGTTCCCCCAAAGTAGTGTATTTTCATTTGGGGTACGTTTTGCGTTGGGGTGGTCCTCTTTGATCATTGAGACTATTGATGGTTGGATTGTTGTTGGGTTGGTATGTTGTGTGATGAGTGTTTTGGTGTTGTGTTTGGATTTGTGATGTGGGTGTATGTTGGCATGGACCACTAATGATCACCTTGGCATTGACAACACCATCATTAGTAACATTTTTATTTCTTTCCCACGTGTGAGGTTTATCATTGTAATTGGATGGTGGGCGGTTGTTTTGTTGTTCATGGTATGATGTTGGTTCCGCGAGTTGATTGACAAGGTCTCTTTCAATGCTAAGCGCTTTGGGGATCAATTGATCATATGTAGTGATGCCCTAAACCTTGAGATGAAATTCCAAGTGGCCTTTAAGGTTAGCTATGATGGTGCAAACCTGTTGTTCTTCTGGCATGGTCCACTTGCTCTGATTGGCCTTGGATCGCCATCGTTGAAGGAATGAAACGAAAGATTCATTCTTTCCTTGTTTTAGAGTGTATAGTTCTTTGAGACTAACATCCATTGCAATGTTACATGTGTAGTTCCTAATGAATGCATCCCTAATTTCTTGGAATGTTCTAATGCCTAAAGGTAAGCAAGAGAACCATTCTATAGCGGGGCCTGCCAAGCTTCTAGGAAATAATCGCATCAGATAAGTATTGTCATATGTGACTTCCATGCAATGAACTTGGAATTCCCTGATGTGATCCTTAGGGTTTCCCATCCCTTGATATTTGTCAAATTTGGGGATTTCAAATCCCTTGGGGAATGGTTTCATTTCTAGGCTCCTATCAAATGGATAGGGACACAAGTTGCTTGGTGTTTTCGTTGTTCGCCTGGATTGCATATCAAGTACTTGTTGCGACAGTAACCTAATTTGTGTGTCACATCATTTTGTGGATCAGGGGGTGGACGAAAGTGTTTTGGTTTGTTTGGATTGTGGGTTGGATGGGTGGGTTGGTCGATGTGTTGTTCGATGGTATCTGTATGTTCTGACGAGTGAGGTAGGCTTCCACCTACTTTTGTATGAATAATGCTTGTCGTTGATCTTGTTGTGTTGTACTAAAATTTGTGCTTGTTTTTGCACTTGTTACTATTCCAACAACACTTGTTGTTGTTCCAACAACGCTTGTTGTTGGACTGCCAATTCTGTTACTTCTTGTTGCTCTTGGTATTGATTTATTGCTTGCTAATATGCTTGCAATTATGCTGCTTGTGCTTGCGCTTGAGCTTGTGCTTGTGTGACTTTTTCTTGTGCTGCTTTTTGTTGCAATAGAGCTTGTGCTTGAGTAGTCTTGTGTGCTTGTAATGCTTGAGCGGCTTCTTGTTGTTGTTGTTGTAGTAAAGCTTGGGATTGTGCAGTTTGTTGCATTTGTAGTGCAGCTTGGGCTGCTTGGGCAGCTTACGCAGCTTGAGCAGCTTGTTGAGCAGCTAGGTATACATCTTTTTGTTTCTGCACTTGTTCGTATCCTCTTTGAAAAGTGGCTTGCAATGCTGTGTTATATTGACTTGATGTGGTGGAAGTTGGTGGTGGTGGATTTAGAATGGCATTTGTGGTATTGGTGAGTGGTGATGTCGTGTTGATTATTTGATTGGTGGATGGTGTTGTTGGTGTGGTGGTTTGAGTGATGAGTGGTGCCATTGATGTGATTGGCCCTTGAGAGACCATGCTTTGCAATGTTATGGGGGTGTTTGGTGTTGTTTCCATTGCTTGCATGTTTGTCGTTTGTTGTTGCAATTTCAACAATAAGTTTTGAGCATTTGGCATAATGCTTTGATTTATGGTTGGGATGTTTTGATCGATACTTGGTAAAGGGGGAAGCCCTAAACCAAGGAGTGGTGTAGATGACAATGGTAATGGTGGGAGAGGTGGAAATGTAAGGGGTGCGAGTCCTTATGAAAATGTTGTGGTGTCGAAGATACCCCCTGGTCCGAACATGTCTCCCTCTTCTTGTGGATTTGTGAGGAGAGGGGTTTGAGGTGTTGCATGAAAAAATGATGATGATGGATCATGATGGAATGTGAGAGGAACATTTTTATGTAGTGGGTTTTGGGGTATGTTTTGTTCCAAGGTGGTGCTTGCATCCAAGCTTTGGTTATTAACAAGGGGGTGTGTTTGAATAGCATTAAGAAATGCATTTCCCTTATTAACATTGGGTTGTGTTGGAGCCAATGATGTCATAATTTGTGGAATTTTTTGCATGATGTTTTGGGATGGGGGTGTAGATGAGATGGGAATGGTGGATGAGATTGGAGGAAATGATGTCTCTACTATGGTACTCACGTAAAAATATGAAGGTAACTTGGCCCCTTGTTTTGCTAGTTCAAGCATGTATAACGAAGGGTTAAGTCTCATCATGATGTTGATGATTCTATGGTTGTCCGGATTTTGGAGCATTTCAGTTATTTCTTCATGAGACATTCCAAGGGTAAGATCCTCTCCTTGGTTTTCCTCTTGTGTATTTTGTGATGATGTTGGAAGGTTAATTGTGAGATTTCCCAACCCAATGGGGTTCATTTCAGGAGTGGTTTGACTCAAATCACTTGAAGTAGGTGTTTCTTTGTTGGTTTCCATGCTCTTCTTGTATTGAGATCTAGTTTGAACCATAAAACAAGGATCAATTTTTAAGAATGGGAGATGAATCTCTTGATTTCTTTGGATTGATCTTTATTTTATGCCCCAAAGTGAAAAACTTTAGAATATCTTGCAGATCGAAAGATGATATGATGATGATGTAAAAGATGAATGATGCGGATGTTATGATCTTTTGGTAAATCTTGAAGGAGATACTAGGCTTTTGGGACTTTTGGTTATGTTGCAGATTTTGATTTTGGGATTTGTCCTTAATTGATATTGATTTTGATTTTGATTTTGATTTTGAACAAATAGACCCTAAGATATTTGGATGATTATCTAAGGGATAGACTTGATCAAAGGATGATAATTTGAATATGTGCGGGAAGAAGGATGCATCTATCCACGCCTATCTAAACAAGATGATAGTTTCACTAAGCATATGATGAAGGATTCATCTACATATACTAAGCTAAACAAGGTGGTTTTGAATAATCATATGCAAAAGGATGCATCTACACATACTTAGCCAAAGGTGATTTTGATAATGTTCACAAGGATTTAGTCTCAATGATTTTGATGATTTTTGGTTTTTCCAAAAAAGCCTAGTATTAAGGATGATTTCAAGATTTTCCAAAGGGTGATTGTGAGATGATTTTTGTTTTTGATGTTTCGAAGGATGGATGAAAAGGATTTTGATTTGATTTGATCCTAAGATGAACCTAAAAAAGACACTTTGTTTTCCTAGACCTAGGTATTGAAGAACAAGCTTTTCTCTAAACAAAGTTGAATGTACTGTTTAGAGAAAAGCTTGTTCTTTTGAATGTACTGTTGAAGAACAAGCTTTTCTCTAAACAAGATGTTACCATTTCTACTAAAGAACCTAGGTATTGAGGATCATGTTGAATGTTTGTTTGCAATTGTTTTTGAATAAAGCACTATGTTTTCAACGCCCATGAAACTCCCATGGCATGTTTCCCATTTCTACTAAAGACCGTAAAAGTATGGGGTGGCTTTAGAACGACCGTTCTTGCACCAAAAAATAGATTAAGGATTTTGGAAAATTCTAGCACATTGGTTCTAGTAAGGACTTTCCATTCATGGAGATTGACCCATACAGAAAGAGTCCCCTTTCGGATCCATCTTGTTGGAATCAACCACGTGATATTGGTGTTTGTTCCAATATGCACATTTATATCCCGACTGGAAATACTCTTGGCTTTAGAGTGTTACCAGTTGAGTCATTCCCTTGGGTGAGTACTTTTTTCCCAAGGAAGGCCCTCTAGGATAAACAAAAGCGAACAAAGACAAAATTTGTAACTCGATCAATCTTTGATGACTCAAAGAAAGAGAATATATGCAATGATGCTCTACTCACACTCGCACAAGATGTTAAATTTTAAACCCAAATCGAAGTGTGTATGGGAAATTATTTATGCAACTTAATGTCAGCAAAATCCTTTTGATTCTCAAGATCATTGTGAGGCGCAAGAGAAGCACATACGTCTTTTGATGATATTACTGTGTAAATAATTACAAAACAATAAAATCACACATTCATTTTATCCTTCAAAGCAATGATTTGATTCATTTTAAAACACCAAAGGAAAGATGAAGATTGCTTGTCCAATTTTAGACCATATTGAAATCTAGTAGGTGTCTAAGTTTCAATTTTAACCCTTTGCAAATGAAAAATCAAAGTGTTATTTTTAAATGCAAATTGAAATTAGTGTCCTAAAACAAAAAGATAAAAAATTTCATGAAAAGTGTTTAAAACAAACACTAAAGTGTTAAAAAACACTTTAATCTTCCCAAAATGTCATCTTCATTCTCCTCCTTTTGTTTTTCTTCTTCGTTTCACCTTTGCTTTCCTTACCTTTGTTTTCTTCGCTTTCCTTCATTTGTACCTTTTCCTTTCGCTTTTCCTTCCTTCTTTCATTGTTTTCCTTGTTTTCGTTGTACCTTGTTTTCCTCGCTTTCCTTCGTTTGTACCTATAAACAAAGATAAATCCACCAAATTACATAATTAAAGTCATTGTCTCCAAACAATAAAATGAGTTTAAGAGGAAAAGATTAACTAATAAGCAAAGCATTAATAATAACCCCACTTGTTACAAAAATTTTACAACGAAACTTAATTTAGAAGATGCCACTTCCCAATAAAGTTCAAAGCTTCTTAGAAAGTCAAAAATGAACAATTCTTACTCAAGAGGATGCCTGCGAGAACAATAAATGAGTGGTTTCAAACAACAAAGATGCCTGCAATAAGCCATAAATGAATGATAAAAAAAACCATAAATGAGTGGTGGCTTAAAGTAGATACACAATCACTCATTAATGCATTTTTTTTCCTCGTTTGAAAGTCCCAACCATTCCATATTTTAGTTTCCTTGTTTGGGTTTTGGTCGTCAATGTAGTGTGGATAAATTTAACAACAAGTACTTCTGAGCCCTGACTGACATTCCAAACTCAAATCAGTGTCCATTTCAACGTTACTATCACTGTAAATGCATTTGTATCTCATACCTACCCTGTTGACATTGTCCACTGTACTTTTAAGTGATCTGGATATTCATTTTCTAATCTAAAAAGTCAGATACAATAGAGACAATAATGACAGGTAGAAGGCTTTAATTGACTTTATGCATTACTTAGGCAGAAATTCACAGCCGTTATACCTCGGCAATATCCGTAGATAAAGCTTGATCCACGTTTCCAGCCAAATATTAAAAATCGTACCATCAATATCCAATTTCTGATTTTTCTTATTTTTTTGTTTACATTTTTTGTTCAATGTTAATAGAATCGATAGGAGTAGATGAAGGTGATAAACATAAAAGAGAAGAAAACATATATTTAGGCGATGGTTATAAATATATTGTAAACTTTACAAAAAAGTTTGAATAAAAACCATATGCTTAAATGATATGACTAATGAAAAGAGAGGTAGAAAAAATTGATATAATGACGAAAGAAGACTTGAGCACTAACGACGAGACATGGAAATAGATCACGATATGTTTATGATGTCAGGAAATAAATCAAATCCTGCGAATAATTAAAAGAGCCAGCGGTTTGCAAAAAGTTGGAGCTGACGGAGAATTCCTACGTAAATGGCTGATGGGTGGCTACTTGTAGGTACAAATCTTGGCTAACAAAAGTAATGGGGATCATAGAAACAAATAGATGATAATTTTTTTTGTTCAAAATCAAATATTTTGATAGTAAGAATAATAGTCACAGGGCATTTGATTGATCAGTGAATCCAGAAAGATATCCTTTAAATGGAAATAAACAAGAACTTAACAACCTTCACGGATGGACGATATAGTTAATGGACTGAATGAGCATTAGATAGGAATGTGAGACATTCCTTAACATAAAACATTAATATCCATGACTTTCTTTCTATATCCAATGATAATATTTAACAGGAAAATTTGACTTTGGAAATGCATTCATCGATATTTAAATAGACACAAAAACTTTATATTCATTAGAAATGCCACAAGGTCTGAGGTTCAAGGCCCTCTTTCTAGTGCCAAACTGAAGTACCTAAAAATGTGCAAGTGAAACCAACCTCAAACACTCATTAGAAGGGTTAGTTTAAACATGCAAATCTGTAAATACCTCTATGAAATGACATGCCTATGCTCAAGAAATGTCACAAATAACAGAAAGAAGATCAAGAAGACATTACAAAAGCAAGACAATCACCTATTCCATATTGGATTGGTGTCAAATGTGAAAATGACCCTTTCCCAATGCTTGCTCAAAGCTTAAAATGATGCAAATGCCAATATGATGAAGGGAAAAATCAGTTCTCAAACCAAGAGAGTGACTTTGCATGAAAATTGTAGATGGATTGATGGAGATCAAGGCCCTCATTTATAGATTTTCTTGATGAGAGATTGGCCAAATGGGTAAATGTGGGACTAAAGATCCACCAATGAGAAGAGGCCATTTGTCAAATGGTGATAGGCCAAGGGATGTGCAAGATTTGGGAAGTGTGCCCATGGGAGGGAGTTTCAAATTCAAATTTGGGCAATAAATTTTGAGAGGGGGACAAGAAAATGAGAAATAAATGCAATGTTGGAGAGACAAATCAACTTGTCATATTTTTCAAACTTGAGGGAATATTCCCCATAAATGCCATGTTGAGTGAAAATGATGATTTTAATAAATCAATAAATTGATTTATTTGTGCAAGTGGCATAATCTAGAGAATGCAAGTGGTTGGGATTAGTATTTGATCATTGTTAGGTTAGCTTAATGATGATTAGGTGAGTTTGACTTGCATGACTTAAATATTTGATTTATTTAAATCAGAAAAGGATGAAATATGGATTTGGAGATTTAATTAAATAAAGTTTTGGTTTATTTAGTTAAAGGGATGATGTTTGATTTATTTGATTAAAAAGGTTGATGATAATGTTTGTTTAATTTTAAATTAATGACCTTAGGAGATGGAAATTAATGGGATTACCTGATGAATGGATGGGTTTGATTAATTTAATGAGCGGATGCATAATGTTAATTTTGCATTTCTACATTTTGCCCCTCTTTGAAGCAATGTACTTGTTGCATTGGTTCAAAGAATAAACTTTCCACGATCAAAATTTAAAAATTTTCTGATTTTTTGGATGCCCCAGTGGAAAGAAGTACATTTGTACATTTCCCCCTCGAGAGATTGAGTGAAAATATTTGATTTGAGGGTCTATCTTTCGATAAAGAGGTTCAAAATGGATGGATGATGATGCAAATGAAATGATTTTAAGATTCTTAAAATAACAAATCTATATTAGCTTAAACAACTTAAATGATGATATGATGTGAGATGGATGAGATTGATGATGTGATATGTTGGGATTATGCAATGAATGATTTATGAGATGCTTAGACTAACAGATCTATATTATGATGATGATATGTTGTGATTATGCAAATGCATGATTTATGCAAATGTGATGATATGCAGGATACTAATGATTTATGGATGCTAGATGAATGCACAATGGATGCATGATGGATGTATTGGTGATGATGATTAACTATTCATGATGTGATGTTAGTGCAGAAAATGAAGAAATTAGATGATGACAAGAGGATCCAACAAGCCAACATTATGAGAGATGATGATGAGAAATGATGATGAGAAATGATGATCTACTTTACCAAGGATTGGGATTTTAAAAAGAGTCACTTACCTTATGTATGATAACACGCATAAGTACGATGCATCAAGGTATAAAGGGGGTGATCCCATAATAGTGGTTTACAATTTTTGGCCAAACTGGACATTGAAATTATTATTTTTAACTAAATCTTCACATTCGGGCACCTATAGCAGCTAAACTGTGAGGAATTTGAAGATGGCAATAATAGAGTCTCATCAAATTTTTTCGTAGATTCTAAAAATATTTTTCAAAATTTTGGAATCAAATTGCACTTCTTTTTCCATCTCCACGAATT
This sequence comes from Sequoia sempervirens, assembly GCA_007258455.2. NCBI lineage: Eukaryota > Viridiplantae > Streptophyta > Pinopsida > Cupressales > Cupressaceae > Sequoia > Sequoia sempervirens. The sequence goes on from VDFB02271358.1 coordinate 1,170,496,615, forward strand.
TTTTTTTCAGAAACAACATTTTTAAAGTGACGCACACTATATATGACTTTTTTTCCATGAAGGATAACATTCTAATTCTTTTAAATTTAGATTTGTAACTCTTGATATCTAGTGCTTCCACTTGGTTAGATAGTTTTTATTGATTATTTTTTCTTAATCAAGTTTCAAAGTCAAACGAATTACAATCCGCATTAATAATGACCTATAATGGGTAATTTTTGTATATGTCAAAATTTTATTTATTTTTTTTGTTGGATAAAGGACTTCACTAGCTGGTGCATTCATATTTTTCAAATTTTTTTGATAATATTCTATTTTTCCACATGTGAAGAACAAAGAAATTCATTTTGATGAAAAACCTATGTTTAATAAAACTTAAAACAAATACATAACAAAACCAAAACATATTAAAATTATATTCATTGGATAGCTTGTTCTGAGGAATACCATAATAATTTGAAATAAATTTTAAATGAATTCATTTGATCCCCCAAAAATCTAAATCAAAAGTGATTTTTTATCACATTTTGATAGGTGTAAAGGAGACGCATTTATAGGTATGGTTTAAAACTAGCGAGGTTCTATCCAAGGGGTTTGATCTAAGGTGATTTGATCAAACCCTCTTCAATTGGAATCCTTAAAATGGAACTTTTTAAGGCTTAAATCATTATATTTTCTAAAAATATGTGATTTCAGCTAAAATTCGTTCCTCTCAGGAATTGTAAACCACTATTATGACAGCACCCAAGGACCAGGATGGCGTTGTAATTGGTGTGATGGACTTTGACTCAACAAATATATAGGAATATTCCTATTCACACCTGACATATGAAAACCTTGCTAGGATGTACTTTAGAAGTTTCAAACATCTCAGACCAAAACACAGAAAGGTATAACCAATCAATGGAATAGTCAACAAGCTATCCAAAAAATCCTCTATACATATCTAACAATTTTCCCTTTCCTTCATCCTGCCTTTGACCTTCCCATTCCTGCATTCAATTCAAGTTCGGTCAATTCTCAAGACTTCCAATTTTTGGTCAAGGGTCAACTACCCTAGTCAACTATGATGGATGCAAAGGCCTAGAGTTCAACCCTAATCTTTGATACCAAATGTAATAAACCATTTGAAATTATTAATTAATTAATATTATTTTAAATGACACATGAATATACTCCAAATTATAAAGGCATATAACTAGTGGGTAAAGTCAATCATAGCTACACATGTCCATTTAAAATGAGTCAAATATTTATATATTCACTTCATAAGTCAAATTACAATATCAAGTTTGACTTGGCTTGTAAAGTCACAAAATATTTACATTGTACACTTTTCATCAAGCACATGAATGAATTGCACCAAGTTACATCTTAGTCTATAATAGTCTTGTGAACAACTAAGGTTCTTCTTGGAAACTCATCTCCACTGGTGGACAAGAACATGGTTCAAGTGCTCTATCGCCCACTAAAAAGTCATAAAACAAGTTTTTTACATAAGAACTTTCATTATTTAAATAGAACAAGTATTGTTTCCCATGAAACAATTATAAATGATGTAGGAGCATCCAGTGGTGTAAGGGAAATCCTACATTACCCAAAAATATGCTTTCAATTTATGTTTCCTTTTGTTAGTTTTTTGTAGATGTCTTTACATTTTTTTATACCCTTTTTGTCATAATGGAATTCTCCACTTTTAGTTATGCTTTCCTGCTTTTTCTGCTCAACTACTATTTTTAGCAGTTTTAAATTTCAAGGCATTAGGAAGCAGAAATTTATGTGAAGCTTTAGGATAGAAAAATAAGAACTTTGGTGAAAGAATTAGGTAAAGATAATTCCTAGTTTGCAAGTTATTGAAGTTTCAATTTTGTGCTTTTTGCCTTGAAAAACCTTCCGAGTCTAATTTGAGGCACTAAACGGTCCCGTACGGGCCCATAAATCATCAGAATTGGAAAAGTGGGTTCATAGAGCGTTCTTCAATCCAAGACCATTCCAATAGTTCAAATGGTTCAAAAAATGAAGTCATGGATCAAAAGTTATGGCTTCTAGAAGTTGGTCAATTTTTGGAAAATTGCCAATTTTTGAATTAGGACTCAATTTTTTGAATTTCAAATTGTAATTTTTGGCACCAAACCACCAAAATTCATAAGTAAAATGTTGTTTGGATCTGAAATGGAAAAGGATCTATTTATGGGCAGAGTTTTCTAATTTTTGATAGCTTTTTGGGGAAAGAAGTTCATATGTTGCAAAAAGGGAAAATTTTGTAGTCTCTGAAATTTCTGTAGCTTGCATGTATTGCAAATCTCGGGGATTTGATATCCTCTGTATGTAAGAATTTCCATTCTAGATAATGATAAAAATTTTCTCGTTGTTTGCATTATTTTTTGTGTCTCGATTTTGCTCCCTCGTCAGGTGGTATCAGAGCGGGTTTTCCTAAGCATGTGGATAGATCATCGAGCATGAGGCAATTTGTACCAGGACTATGGTTGTGGGTTTGAGATATTTAAAATTCCTCCAAGATTCATGCCTCGTAGGCATGGTTGTGCCAAAGGTGGCAAAAATGCTGGTGGAAGAGATCCATTGGCAGCCAAGGGTTTCAGAGCCCTCTAGAGACAAATTGATGCATTACAGGAACAAATGAGAAGAGGGTTAAACATGAGAAGGAGAGAAGAAAGTGAGAATGAAGAAGAGGTGGAAGATGAAGATGTAGAAGAGGAAGAAGAAGCGATTGATCAAGATCAAATGTGGCTGATTAAGGCCATTTCAAAAATTGAAAAAAGACCCAAAATAGAAGTTACTAGTTATTCCAGAAGTTTTGACCTGAAAGAGTTGATCAACAAGATCAATAAGCTAGAGGAGTATTTTGAGTATGAAGAAGTACATGACCCAAATCATGTAAAGTTTTCAAAAATGAAGTTAAAGGGCCATGCAAATATTTGGTGGAAAGACGTCCACTTGGAGAGAAATCGAAGAAGAAAAGGAAAGATCAGTAGTTGGGATTGCATGGTGGAGAAGCTGAAGAAGCAATTCATACCAGTGGGCTATGAGCTAGATCTGCTGAAGAAATTACAAGGGATGAAGCAAGGAAGTAGATCTGTGAAAGAATACACAGAATATTTTCACAACATGATCATCAGAATGGGCCACATAGGGGCCAACAACGAGAAGGTAGCCCATTATCTTAATAGGTTACGACCAAGCATTCAAGAAGAGCTAAGCCTGGTCAGAATTACCACCATTGAGGATGCGTACCAGTTCACTCTGAAAGTTGAAGAAAAGTTGAACAAAAGTTTTGACAAGCAAAAAGGATGAGGGGGTCAAAGCGGAAAGGGTGGTGGAAGATCTTCTAGAAGCTGGAATGAGGATGAGAAGAAAAATGGAGATGTGGGTACTAGCCAAGGATAGAGGAGTGATAATTTCTACCGCCCTTGTGATCAAAACAATGGTGATCAAAGAGGTAGAGGATGAGGTAGATCTGGACAAGGATTTGGAAGAGGTGGTTTTAGAGGTACTTTTTTTCAGTGTGGTGAAGAAGGGCATCGAGCCTATGAATGCACTCAACACTAAGGAAGGACAGACAGAAGGCCAGAAGGTCATGGAAGGGTTGCACATGTAGATGAGGAGGTGAAATTTGAGCATTTAGATGATGTTGAAAGGGGAGAAGCCTTAGTGGTTAGAAGAGCCCTAGAGACTGAAGAGTAGCAGCTAGAATAGAGGAAGAATCAATTTCAAACAAGATACAAATGCAAAGGAAAATGTTGTGATGTCATTATTGACAATGGGAGCACTGATAATTTGGTGTCAGAAGAGATGGTTGTGAAGCTAGAGATGAAGATAGAAAGGAACCCACATCTGTATCAAATTGCCTGGTTGTAGAAAGATCACAAAGTTCTGGTCAAAGACTAGTGCCTAGTGAATTTCAAAATTGGGAGCTATCATGATCTAGTACTTGGTGATATCATCCCCATGGATGACAGTCACATGTTGTTGGGGAGGTCATGGTAGTTTGACAAGCGAGCTATAAATGATGGCCATGCAAACACTTATTCCCTGACGTAGGATGGAGTCTGCCATAAGTTGAAACCCCTGAAGGAGCTCAAAGAAAAGGTATGCAATAGTGCTAGGGTTTGTTATGTTGATGGAAGGGAATTTTGAGAAGGCATGAAGCATGAATGTATGTGTTATGCATTGATTCCTAGAATGGATAAGGAGGATAGTGAGAATATGCCAAAAGAAGTTTTTTGAGTTATTGGGTGTGTTTTAGGATTTTTTTTTATAATGTACCTAAGGGTTTACCACCAGTGAGGAAGATCAGTCATCAGATTAACTTGATCCCTAGAGATAGCTTGCCAAATAAGGCTGCTCACAGAATGACTCCTGTAGAAAATGAAAAGTTGAACATACAAGTTGAGGAGTTGTTGAGAAAGGGTTTGATTTGTGAGAGTCTGAGTCCTTGTGCAGTACCTGCAATACTAGCACCGAAGAAGGATGGGGAGTGGAGGATGTGTATAGATTTTTGATCCATAAATAAGATAATAATCAAGTACAAATTTCCCCTGCCAAGGATGGATGACTTGATGGACTGTTTGAGTGGAGATCAATACTTCACAAATATTGATCTGAAGAGTGGATATCACCAGATTTGAATTCATGAGGGAGATGAATGGAAGACCACCTTCAAGACCAAAGAGGGCCTGTACGAGAGGTTAGTCATTCCCTTCGGGCTAACCAATCCGTCGAGCACATTCATGTAGCTCATGAATGAGGTACTGAAAGAATTTCAGGGGGATTTTTTTATTGTGTACCTAGATGATATTTTGATATTCAGTAAGTCCCTGGGTTAAAATTTGATGCATATTCGTAGAGTCTTGGAAAAGTTGAGAGGAGAGAAATTGTTGATTAATTTGAAGAAGTGTAGTTTTGTGAAGAGGGATTTAGTGTACTTGGGGTTTTTTGTCTCTGTGGAAGGTCTCAAGATGGACCCAGAGAAGGTGAGGGCTATTCTGGAATGGCCTACCCCAAGAACTGCTACTGAGGTGAGATATTTCTATGGTTTGGCCAGTGTTTTAAAAAAGTTCATCAACTTCAATAGTATTTGTGCACCCCTAACTGAAACAATGAGAGGGGATAGAAAGGAGTTGAAGTGCAGTACAGGAGTAGTGACGAGTTTTGATATGTTGAAGCAGAAGGTGACATAACAACCCGTTCTATCCCTCCCAAAATTCAATAAGGTGTTCTAGGTGGATTGGAATGCCAGTGTGGTGCCATTGGAGAATTGTTGAGCCAAGAAGGTAAGCCCTTTGCCTACTTTAGTGAAAAGTTAAATGATGCAAAAATAAATTACTCTGTATATGATTAGGAATTTAATGTAATAGTTCAAGCATTAAAGAAATGGAGACATTATCTATTGCCGAAGGATTTTTTTTTGTTTACTGATCAACAAGCATTACAGTACCTGAAAAGTTAGGGAAAATTCAATCAGAGGCATATGAAATGGGTAGAAATTTTACAGAGCTATACCTTTGTTTAAAACCATAGGAGTGGGAGGTTGAATAGGGTTGTAGATTCCTAAAATAGGAGGAAAACATTGTTGACTGGGATGTAGATTGAAGTGGTTGGGTTCAATGAACTCAAGACATTATATCCTGAGGATCCTAATTTTGCAAAGGCTTTGAATGCTTGCAAGGAGCCTATTATAGTTGACAGGACAAAGTGTCTAGATTTCAGAATCTAGGATGACACGTTATTTAAGGGAAGTCAATTATTCATTTTGAGGAGTTCCATTAGGGAGAAACTAATAAAGGAGAAGCACAGTGGAGGAATGGCATGACATTTTGGTCGGGATAAGACCATTGCCATTATTAGTGAGCATTATTATCGGCCTTAGTTATCATAGGATGTGAAGAAGTTTGTGCAGAGTTGTAGGGTATGTCAGATGGCTAAAGGGGTGAGCCAGAATATAGGGTTGTATCAGCCCTTACTTGTACCAAAGAGGTTGTGGGTGGATATAAGTATGGACTTTGTTCTTAGTTTTCCAAGGACACAGAGAGGGAATGATTCAATTTTTTTGGTAGTTGAAATATTTTTGAAGATGGTGCATTTCATTCTATGTCAAAAGACCCATGATGCAGTCCACATTGTTGGCTTGTTCTTCAAAGAATTGGTGAGGCTACATGGTATGCCAAAGAGTATAGTCTCAGATCGTGACACAAAATTTCTTAGATAATTTTGGAGGACCTTGTGGAAGAAATTGAGGACAGAGTTGAAGTTCAGTTCTGTACACCATCCACATACTAATGGGCAAACTCAGGTTGTGAACAGAAGTCTGGGTAACCTACTGAGATGTTTGGTAGGAGATAACCCCAAAGGATGGGACCTGATCTTACCCCAGGCTGAATTTGCTTACAATAATTCTATCAACAAGAGTAGTTGAAGATCATCATTCCAAATTGTGTATGGAGGTAGTCCTAGAACTACTCCAGAACTAAGAAAGATTGATCAAGAGAAGAAGACAAGTGTCAAAGCCAAAGACTTTGTAGAGAACATCAAGAATATACATGAGAAGGTAAGAGAACATATTAACAAGATGAATATGCAGTATAAGGGTAAGGAAGATTAGAAGAGGAGGAATAAGGAGTTTTAGATTGGTGATGATGTGATGGTCCACTTGAGGAAAGAAATATTTCCAGTGGGAACCTATAACAAATTGAAGATGAAGAAATTTGATCCCTGCAAGATATTGAAGAGGAATTATTCAAGGAATGCATATGAGGTAGAGTTGTTGTATGGAGTCAACATTTCCCTTGTGTTCAACATTTTAGATTTGACAGAGTATCATGAAGGTGGCGTAAATGAAGTACCAACAATGAAACAATGCGACATTCCAACACCTACTTCAGAGAAAGAGGAGATTTAAGCAATCATGGATAGTCCTATGGGAAGGAGTACCAAAAATAGATAGTATAAAGAATGCCTAGTGAAGTGGAGACGATGGTCTATGGAAGATTCATCCTGATTGTCTAAGGTAGAGGTTGATCATTTGAGTTTTCCTCAACCATCTGAGATGTGACGGGGTCACTCCTCAAAATACCATGGGTGTCTGACACAGGAGCATCCAATGGTGTAAGGGAAATCTTACATCACCCAAAAATATGCTTTCAATTTATGTTTCCTTTTTTTAGCTTTTTGTAGATGTCTTTACATTTCTGGATACCCTTTTCATCATAATGTAATTCCCTACTTTCAGTTTTGCTTTTCTACTTTTTTTGCTCAACTGCTATTTTTAGCAGTTTTGAATTTGAAGGTGTTAGGAGGAAAAAATTTATGGAAGCTTCAGGATAGAAAAATAAGTACTTTGGAAAAATAATTAGGTCAAAATCATTCGTGGTTTGAATGTTATTCAAGTTTTAGTTTCTGCTTTTTGCATTGAAAAACCTTCTGAATGAAGTTTGAGGTAATAAACAGTCCCATACAGGCCAAAAAATAATAAAAAATGATGGAGCTTGTTCTTAGCGCATTCTTCACTCTAAGAAATTTCCAATGGTTCAAACGGTTTGAAAAACAGATTCTCAGATCAAAAGTTATGGCTTTCAGAAGTTGGTCAATTTTTGGAAAATTGCCAATTTTTGAATTAGGACTCATTTTTTTTTAATTTCAAATTGTAATTTTTGGTGTCAAACAACCAAAAATCATAATTCAAATGTTTTTTACCTTAGAAATGGAAAATGATCTATTTATAGGAGGTTCTTTCTGATTTTTGATAGCTCTTTGGGGAAAGAAGTTCGCCTACTGCGAAAGGAGAAAATTTTGTAGCTTGCATGTATTGCACAGGTCGAGGATTTGAGATACTTTTCACGTAAGAGTTTCCATTCTAGATAATGATAAAATTTCTTTGGTTGTTTTCATCATTTTCTATTTCTCGGGTTTTCTCCCTCGTCAAGTTATGTCAGAATGAGTTTTCTTGAGTGTGTGGACAGATCGCTGATCATGAGGCAGTTCGCACCAAGACTATGGTTGTGGGTTCGAGATATTCAAGATGCTTCCAGGAGTGATGCTTGGTAGGTGTGGTTGTTCCCAAGGTGGCAAAAATGCTGGTGGAAGAGATCCATTGGCGGCCGAGGGTTTCAAATCCCTCCAAAGATAAATTGATGCATTGCAAGAACATATGAGAAGAGGGTTAAACCTAAGAAGGAGAGAAGAAAGTGAGGATGAAGAAGAGGTGGAAGATTCAGATGTAGAAGAGGAAGAAGAAGCGATTGATCAAGATCAAATGTGGCTGATTAGGGCCATTTCAAAGATAAAAAAAAACCTAGAATAGAAGTTCCTAGTTATTCTGGAAGTTTGGACCTAGAAGAGTTGATCGACTGGATCAAGGAGCTAGAGGAGTATTTCGAGTATGAAGAACTAGAGGACCCAGATCAGGATAAGTTTGCAAAAATAAAGCTAAAGGGTCATGAAAATATTTGGTGGAAAGAGGTCAAGTTGGAGAGAAATTGAAGAGGAAAAGGATAGATCATAGTTGGGATCGCATGGTGGAGAAGTTGAAGAATCAGTTCATACTAGTGGACTATGAGTTAGATCTATTGAAGAAATTACAAGGGTTCAAGCAAGGAAGTAGATCTGTGAAAGAATACACAGAATATTTTCACAACATGATCATTAGAACGGGCCACGTAGAGGCCAACAATGAGAAAGTAGCCTATTATCTTAATAGGTTATGACCGAGAATTCAAGAGGAGCTAAGCCTAGTTAGAATGACCACCATTGAGGATGCATACTAGTTCACTCTGAAAGTTGAAGAAAAGTTGAACAAAAGATTTGACAAGCAAAAAGGATGAGGGGGTCAAAGCGGAAAGGGTGATGGAAGATCTTCTAGAAGCCGAAATGAGGATGAGCAGAAAAATGGAGATGTGGGTACCAGCCGAGGACAGAGGAATGATAATTTCTACTGCCCTCATGATCAAAATAGTGGTGATAAAAGAGGTAGAGGATGAGGTAGATCTGGACAAGGATCTAGAAGAGGTGGTTTCAGAGGGACTTTTTTTTAGTTTGGTGAAGAAGGGAATTGAGCCTATGAATGCCCTCAACACCAAGGAAGGATAGACAGAAGGCCAAAAGGTCATGGAAGGGTTGCACATGAAGATAAGGAGGTGCAATATGAGCATTTAGATGATGCAGAAAGGGGAGAAGCCCTAGTGGGTAAAAGAGCCTTGGTGACTGAAGAGAAGGAGCTAGAATAGAGGAAGAATTTGTTTCACACAAGGTAAAAATGTGAAGGAAAATGTTGTCATGTCATTATTGATAGTGGGAGCATTGATAATCTAGTGTCAGAAGAGATGGTTGCGAAGCTAAACCTGAAGAGGGAAAGGCATCCACATCCATATTGGATTGTCTAGTTGTAGAAAGATCACAAAGTTCTGGTCAATGACTAGTGCCTAGTGAATTTCAAAATTGGGAGCTATCATGATGAGGTACTTGGTGATATCATCCCCATGGATGCATGTGACATGTTGTTGGGGAGGTCCTAGCAGTTCTACAATCGAGCTATACATGATGGCCATGCAAACACTTATTCCCTAATGAAGGATGCAATCTGCCATAAGTTGAAACCCCTGAAGGAGGCTTAAGAAAAGGTATGTAGTAGTGCTAGGGTTTGTTATGCTGATGGAAGGGAATTTTTAAAAGGAATGAAGCATGAGAATATGTGTTATGCATTGATTCCTTGAATGGATAAGGAGGATAGTGAGAATGTGCCAATAGAAGTTTCTGGGTTATTGGGTGAGTTTCAAGATGTTGTTTTTGATAATGTACCTGAGGGTTTACCACTAGTGAGGAAGATCAGTCATCAGATTGACTTGATCTCTAGAGCTAGCTTACCAAATAAGGAAGCTCATAGAAGGGCTCCTACAAAAAATGAGGAGTTGAACAGACAAGTTCAAAAGTTGTTGAGAAAGGGTTTGATTCGTGAGAGTTTGAGTCCTTGTGCAGTACCTGTAGTACTAGCACCAAAGAAGGATGGGGAGTGGAGGATGTGTACAGACTCCTGAGCCATAAATAAGATAACAATCAAGTACAAATTTCCCCTGCCAAGGATGGATGGCCTGATGGACTATTTGAGTGGAGCTCAGTACTTCAAAAATATTGATCTGAAGAGTGGATATCACCAAATTCAGATTCGTGAGGGAGATGAATGGAATACCACTTTCAAGACCAAAGAGGGCCAGTAAAAGCGGTTAGTCATCCCCTTCGGGCTAACCAATGTGCTGAGCACATTCATGCGGTTCATGAACGAGGTACTGAAAGAATTTCTAGGGAATTTTGTTATTGTGTACCTAGATGATATTTTGATATTTAGAAAGTCCCTGCGTGAGCATTTGTGGCATATTCGTAGAGTCTTTGAGCAATTGAGAGGAGAGAAATTGTTGATTAATTTGAAGAAGTGTAGTTTTGTGAAGAGAGAGTTAGTGTAATTGGGGTTTTTTGTTTCGACAGAAGGTATCAAGATGGACCTAGAGAAGGTGAAGGCTATTCTAGAATGGCCTACCCCAAGAATTGCGACTGAGGTGAAATATTTCAACGGTTTGGCCAGTTTTTATGGAAAGTTCATCAACTTTAGTAATATTTGTGCACCCCTGACTAAAACAATGAGAGGGGATAGAAAGGAGTTCAAGTGGAGTAGAGGAGCAACGAAGATCTTTGATCAGTTGAAATAGAAGGTGACAAAACAACCAGTTCTAGACCTCCTGGACTTCAATAAGGTGTTCCAAGTGGATTGTGATGCTAGTGTGGTTGTTCCATTGGAGCAATATTGAGCAAAGAAGGTAATCCCATTGCCTACTTCAACAAAAAGTTAAATGATGCAAAGAGAAAGTACTTTGTATATGATCAGGAGTTTTATACAATAGTTCAAACATTAAAGAAATGGAGACATTATTTGTTGCTGAAGGAATTTTTTTTTTTTACTAATCATCAAGCATTCTAGTACCTGAATAGTCAAGGAAAATTAAATCAGAGGCATATGAAAGGACATTAGTGGGAGGTCGAATAGGGTTGTGGATGCCTTAAGTAGGAGGAAAAATTTGTTGACTAAGATACAAATTGAAGTGGTTGGGTTCAATGAACTCAATACATTGTATCCTAAAAAATAATCACTTTGGCAAAAGAATTAGGTGAAGATCATTCCTGGTTTGAAAGTTATTCAAGTTTTAGTTTTTGCTTTTTGCCCTAAAAAACCTTCTGAGTCTAGTTTGAGGCACTAAACGGTCCTGTACGAGTCTAGAATTCGTCAAAACTGATGGCGCTAGTTCTTAGTGCATTCTTCACTCTGAGACATTTTGGGATACCCTTTTCGTCATAATGTAATTCCCCACTTTTAGTTCTGCTTTTCTGCTTTTTCTGCTCAATTACTATTTTTAGCACTTTTGAATTTGAAGGCGTTAGGAGGAAAAAATTATGGGAAGCTTCAGGATAGAAAAATAAGCACTTTGGTGAAAGAATCAGGTCAAGATCATTCACGGTTTGAATGTTATTCAAGCTTTAGTTTCTGCTTTTTGCCTTGAAAAACCTTCTGAATCTAATTTGAGGCACTAAATGGTCCCATACAGGCCCAAAAGTTGTTGAAAATGATAGAGCTAGTTCTAAGCGCATTCTTCACTTTGAGACCTTTCCAACAGTTCAAACGGTTCGAAAAATAGAGTCCCAGATCAAAAGTTATGGCTTTCAGAAGTTGGTCAATTTTTGGAAAATTGCCAATTTTTGAATTAGGACTCAATTTTTTGAATTTCAAATTCTCATTTTTGGCACCAAACCGCCAAAACTCATAATTCAAATTTTTTTTGGCTTTGAAATGGAAAATGATCTATTTAGGGTTCTTGGTTTTTTTCATTTTTCATAGATTTTTGGGGAAAGAAGTTCGCATGTTGCGAAAGGGGAAAATTCTATAGTTTCTGAAATTTCTATAGCTTGCATGTATTACAGAGCTCGAGGATTTGAGATCCTCTACAAGTAAGAATTTTAATTCTAAATAATGATAAAATTTCTCTTGTTTTTGCATCATTTTCTGTGTCTCAGGTTTTCTCCCTCGTCAGGTGGTATCAGAGCGGGTTTTCTTGAGCGTGTGGAGAGATCATTAATCATGAGGCAGTTCACACTAGGACTATGGTTGTGGGTTCAAGATATTGAAGATGTCTCCAAGAGTGATGCATGGAAAACATGGTGGTGCTAGAGGTGGTAGAAATGTTGGTGGAAGAGATCCATTGGCAGTCGAGGGTTTCAGAGCCCTCTAGAGACAAATTGATGCATTGTAGGAACAAATGAGAAGAGTGTTAAACCTGAGAAGGAGAGAAGAAAGCGAGGTTGAAGAAGAGGTGGGAGATTCAGATATAGAAGAGGAAGAAGAAGTGATTGATCAAGATAAAATGTGGGTGATTAGGGCCATTTCAAAGATCGGGAAAAGACCCAGAATAGAAGTTACTAGTTATTCCAGAAGTTTGGACCCAAAAGAGTTGATCGACTGGATCAACGAGCTAGAGGAGTATTTTGAGTATGATGAAGTAGAGGACACATATTAGGCTAAGTTTGCAAAAATGAAGCTGAAGGGCCATGCAAATATTTGGTGGAAAGAGGTCCAGTTGGAGAAAAATCGAAGAGGAAAACTAAAGATCAACAGTTGTGATCGCATGGTGGAGAAACTGAAGAAGTAGTTCATACCAATGGACTATGAGTTAGATCTACTGAAGAATTGCAAGGGTTGAAGCAATGAAGTAGATCTATAAAACAATACATAGAATATTTTCACAAGATGATCATTAGAATGGTCCATGTAGAGGCCAATAAGAAGAAGGTAGCCCATTATCTTAATGGGTTACAATTGAGCATTCAAGAGGAGCTAAGCCTCATCAAAATGACCACCATTGAGGATTCATACTAGTTCACTATAAAAGTTGAAGAGAAGTTGAACAAAATATTTGAGAACAAGGAAAAAGGATGAGGGGGAAAAGTGGAAAGGGTGGTGGAAGATCTTCTAGAAGTCGAAATGAGGATGAGAAGAAAAATGGAGATGTGGGTACCAGCCGAGGACAAAGGAGTGATAATTTCTACCACCCTTGTGATCAAAAAAATTGTGATTAAAGAGGTAGAGGATGAGGTAGATCTAGACAAGGATCCAGAAGAGGTGGTTTCAGAAGGACTTGTTTTTAGTGCAGTGAACAAGGGTACCGAGTCTATGAATTTTCTTAGCAACAACAAAGGACAGATAGAAGGCCGAAAGGTCGTGGAAGGGTTGCACATGCAGATAAGGAGGTGCAATCTGAGCATTTAGATGATGCTGAAAGGGGAGAAGCCCTAGTGGTTAGAAGAGCCTTGGTGACTGAAAAGAAGCCAGAATAGAGGAAGAATGTGTTTCGCACAAGGTGCATATGTGAAGGAAAATATTGTGATGTCATTATTGAAAGTGGGAGCATTGATAATCTGGTGTCGTAAGAGATGGTTGCAAAGCTGAAGATGAAGAGGGAAAGGAATCCACATCCATATCAGATTTCCTGGCTATAGAAAGATCACAAATTTCTAGTCAATGAGCAATGCCTGGTGAAGTTCAAAATTGGGAGCTATCATGATGAGGTACTTGGTGATATCATTCACATGGATGCATGCCACATGTTATTGGGGAGGTTGTGGTAGTTCAATAGGCGAGCTATACATGATGGCCATGCAAACACTTATTCCCTGATGAAGGATGGAGTCTGCCATAAGTTGAAACCCTTGAAGGAGGCTAAAGAAAAGGTATGCAATAGTGCTAGGGTTTGTTATGTTGATGGAAGGAAATTTTTAGAAGGCATGAAGCATGAGCGTATGTGTTATGCATTGATTCCTAGAATGGATAGGGAGGATAATGAAAATGCGCCAGTAGAATTTTATGGGTTATTGAGTGAGTTTCAAGATATTGTTTTTGATAATGTACCTGAGGGTTTACCACTAGTGAGGAAGATCAATCATAATATTCACTTGATCCCTAGAGCTAGCTTGCTAAATAAGGTAGCTCATAGAATGAATCCTATAGAAAATGAGGAGTTGTTGAGAAAGGGTTTCATTCATGAGATTCTGAGTCCTTATGTAGTACTTGTAGTACTAGCACTAAAGAAGAATGGGGAGTGGAGGATGTGTGCAGACTCCCGAGCCATAAATAAGATAACAATCATGTATAGATTTCCCCACCAAAGGATGCTTGACCTGATGGACTATTTGAGTGGAGTTGAGTACTTCATAAAGATTGATTTGAAGAGTGGATATCACCAGTTCCAGATTCGTGAGGGAGATGAATGGAAGACCGCATTCAAGGCCAAAGAGGGCATGTACAAGTGGTTAATCATTCCCTTCGGGCTAACCAATGCACCGAGCACATTCATGCAGCTCATTAATGAGGTACTAAAAGAATTTCTGGGGAATTTTGTTATTGTGTACCTAGATGATATTCCAATATTCAGTAAGTCCCTAGGTGAGCATTTGATGCATATTTGTAGAGTGTTTGAAAAGTTGAGAGGAGAAAAATTGTTGATTAATTTGAAGAAGTGTAGTTTTGTGAAGAGGGAGTTAGAGTACTTGGGGTTTTTTGTCTTAGCAGAAGGTATCAAGATGGATCTAGAGAAGGTGAAGGATACTCTTTAATGGCCTACCCCAAGAACTGCTACTGAGGTGAGATCTTTCCATGGTTTGGCCAGTTTTTACAAAAATTTCATCAACTTCATTAGTATTTATGCACCCCTAACTAAAACAATGAGAGGGGATAGAAAGGAGTTGAAGTGGAGTATAGGAGCAGTGGATATTTTTGATCTATTGAAGAAGGTGACAAAAAAACCTATTGTAGCCCTTTTGTACTTCAATAAGGTGTTCCAAGTGGATTGTGATGCCAGTGTGGCTATCCCATTGGAGCAGTGTTGAGCCAAGAAGGTAAGGACATTGCCTAGTTCAGTGAAAAGTTAAATGATGCAAAGAGAAAGTACTCTTTATATGATCAGGAATTTTATGCAATAGTTCAAGCACTAAAGAAATGGAGACATTATCTATTGCTGAAGGAATTTTTTTTGTTTACTGATCATCAATTTTTACAGTACCTGAATAGTCATGGAAAATTAATTTTGAGGCATATGAAATGGGTAGAATTTTTACAAAGCTCTACCTTTGTTTTAAAGTACAGGAGTGGGAGGTCGAATAGGGTTGCATATTCCTTAAGTAGGAGGAAAAAAATGTTGACTGAGATGCAGATTGAAGTGGTTGGGTTCAATGAACACAAGACATTGTATCCTGAGGATCCTAATTTTGTAGAGGCTTGGAAAGCTTGCAAGGAGCCTGTTATAGTTCATTGGACAAAGTGGCTGGATTTCATAATCCAGGATGACATGTTGTTTAAGGAAAGTCAATTGTGTATTCCAAGGAGTTCAATGAGGGAGAACCTGATAAAGGGGAAGCACAGTGGAGGAATGACACAACATTTTGGTCAGGATAAGACCATTTCCATTATCAATGAACATTATTATGCGCTTAGTTATCATAGGATGCAAAGAAGTTTGTGTAGAGTTGCAGGGTATGTCAGATGGCTAAAGGAGTGAGCCAGAATACAAGGTTGTATCGGCCCTTATGTGTACCTAAGATGCTATGGGTGGATATAAGTATGAACTTTGTTCTTGGTTTTCCAAGGACACTAAGAGGGAATGATTTAGTGTTTGTGGTAGTTGAAAAATTTTTGAAGATGGTGCATTTCATTCCATGTCAAAAAGACCCATGATGCAGTCCACATTGTTGAATTGTTCTTCAAAGAAGTGGTGAGGCTACATGGTCTGCAAAAGAGTATAGTCTCAGATTGTGACACAAAATTCCTTGGATACTTTTGGAGGACCTTGTGGAAGAAATTGAGGACGAAGTTGAAATTCAGTTCTGCACAACATCCATAGACTAATGGGAAGACTGAGGTTGTGAACAGAATTCTAGGTAACCTATTGAGTTGTTTGGTAGGAAATAAACCCAAGGGATGGGACCTAATCTTACCCTAGGCAGAATTTGCTTCCAACTAATATGTCAACAGGAGTACGGGAAGATCACCATTCCAAATTGTGTATGGAGGTAGTCCCAGAACTGCTCCAGAATTGAGAAAGATGGATCAAGAGAAGAAGACAAGTGCCGAAGTTGAATTTGTAGAGCACATCAAGAATATGCATGAGAAGGTAAGAGAACATATTAACAAGATGAATATGCAGTATAAGGGTAAGGTAGATCAGAAGAGGAGGAATAAGGATTTTTAGATTGGTGATGAAGTGATGGTCCACTTGAGGAAAGAAAGGTTTCTAGTGGGAACTTATAACAAATTGAAGATGAAGAAATTTTACCCCTGTAAGATATTAAAGAGTCATGATTCAAGGAACACATATGAGGTAGAGTTGCCAGATGGAGTCAATATTTCCCTTGTGCTCAAAATTTCAGATTTGATAGAGTATCATGAAGGTGACGCAGAGGAAGTACCAAAAATAGAACAGTATGGCATTCCAACACCTACTCCAGAGAAAGAGGAGATTGAAGAAATCCTGAATAGTCATGTGGGAAGGAGTACTAGAAATAGGCAGTATGAAGAATAGCTGGTGAAGTGGAGAGGAAGGCCTATGGAAGATTCATCCTAGCTATCTAAGGTAGAGGTTGACCGTTTGGCTTTTCCTCAACCATCTGACACATGATGAGGTCACTTCTCAAATTACCTTGGGTGTCTGATGTAGGAGCATCCATTGGTGTAAGGGAAATCCCGCATCACCCAAAAATATGCTTTCAATTTATGTTTCCTTTTGTTATATTTTTGTAGATGTCTTTGCATTTTTGGATACCCTTTTCGTCATAATGTAATTCCCCACTTTTAGTTCCGTGTTTCTGCTTTTTCTGCTCAACTACTATTTTTAGTAGTTTTGAATTTGAAGGCATTAGGAGGAAAAAATTTATGGGAAGCTTCGGCATAGAAAAATAGACACTTTGGCAAGAGAATCATGTCAAGATCATTCCCTATTTGAAAGTTATTCATGTTTCAGTTTCTACTTTTTGCCTTGAAAAACCTTCTGCGTCTAGTTTGAGGCACTAAACGGTCACGTACGGGCCCAAAAATCATCAAAACCAATGGAGCTAGTTATTAGTGCGTTCTTAACTCCGAGACCTTTCTAATAGTTCAAATGGTTCAAAAAATGGAGTCCCGAATGAAAAGTTATGGCTTCCAGAAGTTGGTCAATTTTTGGAAAATTGCCAATTTTTGAATTAGGACTCAATTTTTGAATTTCAAATTGTATTTTTTGGCGCCAAACCACCAAAACTCATAATTTGAATTTTATTTGGCTCCAAAATGGAAAATGATTTATTTGTGGGTGGGTTTTTCTTATTTTTGATAGCTTTTTGGCGAAAGAAGTTCACATGCTGCGAAAGTGGAAATTTTTGTAGTTTCTAAAATTTTTGTAGCTTGCATGTATTGCAAAGCTTGAGGTTTTGAGATCCTCTTCATGTAATAATTTCCATTTTGGATAATGATAAAATTTCTCTAGTTGTTTGCATCATTTTCTGTGTCTCAGGTTTTCTCCCTTGTTAATAAAATAAGTTGTTTACTTAAGAACATTCATTGTTTAAACAAAACAAGTACTATTTCCCACTGAACAGTTATAAAACAAGTTGTTTACATATGAAAATTCATTGTTTAAATAGAATAACTATTTTTTACTACTAAATAGTTATAAAACAAGCTATTTACATATTAAATAATTTTTAGCAAGGATAACTTTCAACAAAACATTGTCGTTTGCAAAATAATAACCATTGTTTACATCAACATATTATTGTTTTAGACTAAACAGTTACATTTAAGACAAATAATTTTGTTTACTATGTTTGCTGATCTCAAGTTACTTACATGTTAAATGATCACTTTACAAGTAATTGTTCTTTGTTTAACAAAGGAATGGGTTTTCAACTATGATCTAATAATAAACAATCAAATAGCCTAGTTTCATAGATAAGTCCAGAATGTCTATTATTCAAATTATTGAACACTTTCATCATTGGAAATTTGATAAGCAACTTAATAGTATAAATAAAACTATGTTTGACATGATTATTGAAAAATATGTGAGAAAATATTTTAGTCAAAGAAGGCATAATAGCTTTAGGTTCAAACAATATTCATTCCTGTTTAGGATACAACAAAACAAACTATGGTTGCTCTGGATCGACCAATCTCAATGGCCGGGTGTCTTCTTTCTAAGCATCAAAGACATATATTGAAATTTCTCATGAGGGGTTACTGTTTTATACCATTCATGCAGCAATATTAAACATGCAGACTTTCATCTATACCATTTACACATTTAGGGGTCAACCCATTAGTAATAATATCAAACCAAGCAAGGCTTGTTGTTTCTCTAACATAGAAACATTTCCATTGTTCCTACCGAATGGGGTTGGCTTCCCACTAAATGACAATATACATATATGTAAAGCTCTAAGAGATTTTATTCAAGCCACACTACAGTTATCGACCCAATGATAATAAGCATTAGAAACAATACAATTAAAATGTAGAGGAGCATACCCTTCCCATAGGATTGAAATTGATCCATCTCAAGGATTATAATTACAAACACATATTCAATTGGAATAAATTTTGATAGCCTACATAAGGCTAAGCATTATCATGCTACATAAGGATGAAGTTCAAGCTGTTGGAGGCTCTCGAGCCTCATACTAGCTTTGTACAATAGCCACAAAGGCTCTAAGTTATGTCGGTTTCAACATTGTGGAGGTTGTATCCCATGTGCCCTTCATGAGGTTGTAATCAATACATATATTCATACATTCGGCTTCAAGCCAATTCACATATAGAACAAAAACCTTATTTTCATGATGCCATTATAACACTTGATTAAAATGAAGGAAAAATTCTTGCATGATTCAATATTAGCAATAAAGCTAAGTCTATGCAAAAATATGGAGATCAAATTACCTCCCAATCAAAATTTTATGTCGTTTTCCTTAGATTTTTTCAGTCTCTAATTCATCCCTGCCTTTTCCTTCAAATTTTCCAAATTACTTTCTCCTTCTCTACATTTTTGCTTGGGCTCTCTTTTCAAAATGGAAACAACACTATTTTTCATGTGTTTTGGGGTGATGACATTATGGCCATGCCGTTGGCCTCTACTTTTGAAAATTGTCTTTATGATTTTGGTAGGCTTCGTCCATCATGGATTTTCCTTGTGATTTTTCATTGATTTACATAGTCTAATTCATAATGTATTGGTTATCAACTTTGAATTCAATATGAATTTGAATATATATATATATATATATATATATATATATATATATATATATATATATATATATATATATATATGTACGTATGTATATGTATGTATATATATGTGATATATATATATACATATATATACTTATATATTTATATATCTTTATGCATTTAAATGATTTCATTGACATTTACCATATATCCAAATAATGTATATCTATATATATGTATGTATGTGTTCGATTTACATAGACATATATATGTATATATTTATATATGAATTCATATACAAGTTACGTGTTTTGGAATGGCTTATAGGTTTCATATAATATAATTTAAAGTAGGGAAGTTGAATTTTCATTTCGAGCATCTATATATATATTTATATATATCTACACTAAAGTAAATAATTTTGTTTACAATTCTCACTTTCATTTCCTTCAAATCACAAAGTTTGAATAGATAATTTAATCTACAAACCATTCATTTTCAAGCATTGAAACAATTTTCAAGTTAAGAAAATTATGTTCTCTTATATACGTAAATCAGTTCAAATGCATGCCATCATTCCATTTGTGGTGTGTGCACCCAAATTCCAATTGGCTTACCATTCAATCTGGCTAAACAATTCTAGTTCAACCGTGTTGATGTCCTTCAACTTGTCACCCTACAACTGCACACACTTGCACTTGCAAATTGATCAGTAACGTTCAATTCTTGGTAACAAAAAAGTAATTTTGAAAAGTTCACAAAGTCAACATCAATCAACTTCTTTCATTCATTTTTCAAAAATTCCAAAATTTCCATTTAATATTTAATTGAATTTATTCAATAATTCAATTTTTCATATTATAATAAATATGCAATAAAATTGGGTTATGAAAAGCTGTAACTAGAAGAATATATTTCGGCAACTTAAAATGATAATTCAAGGGGAATTAAATGATAATAATACACCCTTAATACAATGAACTCCTTTGACACCAATCTTCATACTTTAACAATGGCAACCTTTGAAATCAATGACAACCTTTGTTCAACAATCCCCCCATTTGTCATTGATGGAAAACAAAAAAATGTTGGGCCACCCACAAAACCAACTTACCACACACAAAGACAAATCCAATGTGTCAGAACCAAGTTTTGTATCCATTCTTGTGTAGATAGAGCATTTTGAGTCCCACTTCTACCACTTTTACATCTATGAAGGTGATGAAAAAGTGGAAAGAGGCAAAGTAGAAAACTCATAGATCTCAGTTTGAAAGCTTGAACATAAAAGAAGATGAAAATATTGCCACATTCCTACTCTAGGTTGATGAGGTTGTTAATTCTATTCAAGGTCTTGGTGAAGAGTTGAAAGAAAAGAATATTGTGAAAAAGTTACTTAGATCTCTTTCTAGAAGGTTCAATTCTAAAGTTTTTGCTATTGAGATACTAATGATCCATGAATTTTGAAGATGAATGAATTGCATGGAATCCTAATTGATTTTGAAATGAGATTATAAAGTGATAAATCTATAAGGAAGGAGGAAACATTTAGAGTATCTTAGAAGAAATTTGATTCAAACTTTGATATTGGATCAGATCTAGAGGAATCCAATTTTGTCAAAAAACTATAAGAGGTTCTGATAAGCATAAAAGGAAAGTTACCTTTTAATTTTTTAATTGTGGTGAACTAGGACATTTTATGGCTAAGTGTCCTTGTAAGGATTCTAACAATATTGAGAAAAGTATGGAAATAAATCATTTTAGAAAGGGAACAAATATTAGAGGAAAAAAAATAGTTTCTACACTAATGAGAAAGACTACTCTATTGATGAAGAAGATGAAGATATCTATGGAGATGAAAAATAAAAGGTTATATTCATGGAATTTGAAACTACTGAAGAAGATGTAAAAAATGATTCTAAAAATGATGAAGATGAAGTAGATTTTGTGGAAGAATTGTTATGTGATGGAAAAGAGATTAAGAGATTGAAGAAGAGAATTGTAGAAGTGTTGCCTTAGTTTTAAGTTTGGCTGTAAATGTTAAAAAATATTTTAGGTATCCTTCGAACTTTAAAAAATATACCTTTGTTTGTCAATCCTTGGGCCAATTTACAAACCTTGTTTGTTAGGTGATTTTCACAACTCACTTTTCTCCCTACCTGGCCTTGTCTTTATATCTTTTGCTTAGGTTGAAGGTGTCTTTTTTGAAGAGACATTTTCTTCGATAGCGAGATTGAAAGCAATTAGGATGTTCTTGGCTCTCTCAACATTCAAAACTTTCATTATATACCATATGGATGTTAAGTCAATATTTCTTAATGGACTGCTAGAAGAAGAGGTCTACATTGAACAACTAGAAGGGTTTCAATGTTTTGACAATTTGAATTATATGTGAACATTGAAGAAGGCTTTGTATGGACCTAAAAAAGCACCCAAAGCTTGGTTTTCATGGTTGCATGGATACTTGTAATTGCAACCTGGGTTCTAGAGAGGAAGTACAAATAGTAATCTGCACATAAAAATAGAAGGTGATCAATTACTTATAATTGTGCTCTATGAAGATGATATCACTTTTGGTGGTAGCAGTGATGACATTTGCAAAGCGTTTCAAAAGGAAATACAAAGTGAGTTTCAAATTTCAATGATAGGTGAATTATATTTTTTTCTTGGGCTGCAGATTGCACAATTAGATAATGGAATATTTATTTTGTAGAAAAAGTACATAAAAGAGATGCTAAGTAAATTCAAGATGGAAGACTACAATTCAATGAGTACACCTATGTTTACCAGATGTAAATTGAGTTAAGATGACAAATATTCTCTGACATATTAGACCTTGTATAGATTCATGATTGGACATCTATTGTATGTGACATCTAGTTGAGATATAATGCAAGTAGTTGGGATGGTTGTTAGATTTTAGGTATCAGCTAAGGAAACTCATGTCAAATTAGAAAAAAGGATATTTAGATATTTGAAGGCTAGAATGAATTTTGGTTTATGGTATCCAAAGAGTGAAAATTTCACTCTGAATGCATAAATTGATGCAGATTGGGCATGAAGCATAGATGATCCAAAGAAAATAAGTGGTGGAGCTTTCTTCCTTGGTGACACTTTGGCGTTCTAGTTGTGTAAGAAATAGGAATCAGTTTCTTTGTCTACAATTGAGGAAAAATACATTGCAACAACATATTTTTGTACTCAAGTATTATGGATGAAGTAGAAGTTGAAGGAGATGAAGATTTAATTTGATGAACTAATTTCCATTCTTTGTGACAATACCAGTTCCATAAATATTTCAAAGAATATGGTAGTGCACTCAAGGAAAAAACACATTGCAATCAAGTATGATTTCTTGAAGGAGAAGGTTGTAGAGAAAGAGGTTAAGTTGGAATATATTGATACCGAGGAGAAAGTAGTAGATATATTCACAAAATCATTTCCTAAGGAGACATTTAAGCTTCTCCAATAGAATTTAGGACTCGTTTCTCCCTCCTTTCAAATAAAGAGGAAGCATAGGGTAAGGGTGATATTTTTCTCCCTATCGCAAGAAGGCTAGGTGGTCTTGCAAAATGTTTTTTTGTCATAGTATGGCATGGAATCAAGGTGATTCTATCCAAGAAACAAGTTTTTGGATTGAGTAGAGTATTGAAAATAGAAAAAGGGAGAAATAGAACTCAAAATAAGTAACTTCTAAGGGGGATAAGAGTGAAGGGAACACAATCTACTATGAGGGAGGTGAATTAGTAGATCAAATCTATTGAAAACTCTTAGCTCAACCATAGTTATAAGAATATATGGTTCTTCAATACTAACATAAACTAGGAAATATCAAGAGCACACACATAGACACAAGAGAACACCAAATATACATGGAAACCTAAGATGGGAAAAACCACAATGATAATAGCTATTTCGATCTACTATCCAAATCTAACCATACATAACATGAATGAATAAGTGAATTTTACAATGATAAGTAGGCATGAACCTCTCGAAGATAGTAATGCCCAATTTTACTTGTAGGAACCAACATACTAGAGATACCAATCACCAATTGAATTAGTACAATAGGTAAAACACCAGTCCCATCGAATTACAAAGATAAAGCTTGTAGACCTTCAAATATAGTTGAACACATATGATACACTTCTATACTAACTGTACAAACACTCCTACATTCCTGTGATGATCTTCTGATATTGGCACACACACAAAGATGCAACTCCTTTGAATTCACAATTATATCCTTTTATATTCATCGCCTTCTCTTTAATTTATGCCTTGCACACAATTATAATTCACATTATGAATTCATGCAACAAAGAAATATATACATGAAATTGTATTAACACTCTTCGATGTTAGCTAGGGGTCTACAAATAACCAGGATGATATAAGATGGACCTAAATTCAAAATACATGAAACGCATAACAAGTCAGTTTCCAAAATCAAAATTTGTTTCTACTAAAAGAATATGATGTCCTACACTTCCATAGTAATCTAAAATAGGTCTTATCTTGACACCACATACAAGATTTGATATTTGGACACTACTAGTTGTTACCACACATGCCTTGAACACAAACGGGTTCACAGAAAAGCATAAAGAACCTTTTGTCACATCCATTTTTTTCCATGCTAAAAATATCCTCCAAAAACTTAGGAATAAGAAAGAATATGTAGACATACTCTCCTCTCAAACCACATATCCAAACATCATTTTAGAAAGAAATGATGACCATAACTGTATTGCTAGAGAAATATCTCTGCCTTAAAAACTAAGTTAAATACATGGATATAATAAAACATGAGTTGTGTGGAAACAGTCGATTCACTGATCTTTTTTTTGTGTTAA
This sequence comes from Sequoia sempervirens, assembly GCA_007258455.2. NCBI lineage: Eukaryota > Viridiplantae > Streptophyta > Pinopsida > Cupressales > Cupressaceae > Sequoia > Sequoia sempervirens. The sequence goes on from VDFB02271358.1 coordinate 1,170,520,774, forward strand.
AGTAGTAACATAGATCTCAAAAAATAGTTTGGTGCATCTCCTCATTAGAGCTTAGGTTTAATTCTAATTTATTTCTTATCCCTTTTTTCAACATAACAATAGTAGTTTAGTTTAGTTAAGGTGAGGTATCACGTGAACCGACCCTCTCTAAAGACTCACTCCAACATATGGGAAACCCGCAGGGCTTGGAGTGTTTCCATTCTTCTCAGCTAAGGAGAGAGATTGAATATCCTTCTCCCAACGATGCAACTTGGAACTAACAAGAAAGACATGCCATGACCACACATCAAGCATAACGTCTTCTTATTCCTTAATAGTTAGTTTTAAATTTGGTATTCTTCTATTATTACACAATGCTAAATGAATTATTATTATTTCTTCTCTTTACTAAGTTTCATTTGATACTTCTATTTACCTATAAAAAATATATAATTACATATGCTAATGAGATGACAAGGGGATTTTTTAGGAGACAAAAAGAAAGATGACATTGGTACTCTTTCTGGATGTATAAAAACTAATCAAGTGGATTCTCATCATAAATATAAATATGCATGCAACCATGATATAGATATAAAGACTTTCTCTAATAGTTGTATATTTTTTGTTTCATATAAGATACACACACCAACCATATATACAAAAATCAAGCTTTCAATAAACTAAATGCAATTAGCATATAACAGCATGCTCTAAATTTTTTCCTATTTAATAGATAAAATTCCTAGAATGCATCCCATCACTGAGATAACCTTCATGTATCTAACCAAAATTTTAAAATGGATTAATACTCATACAAAAGTAATTTTCCCACCAATAATATATCTCTTATTTAGTGGCAAGGATTTCATCTCTATTTGAAATTTTAATATGTTTAAATTTAACATTTGATGAAAAAAAAGAATAAAATCAAAAAAGATAAATCATTGATATAGCTGGAACAAAATGTACAACAAATTTGAATGGACCAAAACCTTTAAATTTTAAGATACATGATTATCTTTAATATATTTTTTGAAAGATTTATTATAATCTTTGATATTTGGGCCAGATCTTTGATTATCTTTCACTTTTTTTTCAGATCCCATTTTCATTGAATAGATCAAACACATATACCATTTAAATACACATTGATTTTTTTTTGTTTTTCCCTTTTTCAAATGTTTCTTTTCCACCACTCATATCTAGGGAATGATATTTTGCTGTTTCTCAAGGGGGTACATTTTAACAAGGAGATTTTAAATTCTCATTCTCAAGTGCAAGAAAAGTATGTGAGTTGTCAAAATAATGCTTAGAACACAATATTATATATATATCAGGTGTAAGTTTCATTGTAGGCTGCATAACAAGGACACCTTAAGATAATTCTGCCACTAGACAATGGATTGAGCTTTTCTTTACTATTTGCAATGAAAGAATGTTGTGGTAATTCTAGTGAGATAACACCCTTTAAAAGGCAATGATTTTAATATGTGTAAAATAATACTTATATTTAGTTTGCTTTTGAAAATAAAATATTTATAAAAACATATATAATAAACTTTAAATAAAAAACTTCATATTACTTCCCCAAACACCAGAATTCTCTTTCTTCTGTGAAAGAATCAAACAATTCCAATCTAGTTAAGAATAACCCAGTAATCGTGGAATTCTATCAAAACCAGAAAGATGGCTGCAACTGTACCGTGCACCACAAGCCAATATATGAAGTGGATTGGGTCGGATCTGAATCGTCTTCAACATGTCAATATATCCCCAAAAGTCTGCAATCCCTATGTTAAAATCTTCAAGTAATTCCAATGGCAAAATAAAGGTCTTAATAAGACTTGGTGCCTCCATCATCAACTCACCTTCTATCAAGATGATTAAGGAGAAGGGAGAGATGAGTTGGTTTGGGACATTGCATTGCTTTGAATTTAAATCAATGGAGTGCTTCCGGAGAACTGAAGCTGAATGGTCGCAATTTCATTGTTTTCTTATAATAAGTTGTTATTAAGTATTTCTATTTTTACATAATGAGTTTATTAATGATTATGATATTTGCTTTCAATTTGTCTTGATAAAATAAAGAATTAATTTCATGATGATAAGTTATAAACAAGTGTCACATAGTGATTGGTACCCATTTTTATAGTATTGTAGTAATAGTACAAATAGTATATAATTCACATTAAAAGAGTTAATAAATAGCACATATTTTTACACAAATTTGACCACCATATGATCGTTCACAACTTTTCCACCATGACCTCTTTGCTTGCTTTCAAATCTTTTGTTCAACATTTCTTCAACCTTCAAGGAAAAATGATATGCGTATTTAATGGTAGAAATTCCCACCAAACTCAACACTTCTTGAATACTCGATTAACCCATTAATATAACAGGAAACCTTTTCCTTGTTGGCCTCAAAATGGCCTACTCTGATCAAGACTCGGTAGAATTCTTCTATATACTCTATAGATTTTTCTTCTTGTTTCAACCCTTGCATCTTCTTCAACAAACCAACCTATAGTCCATAGAAATGAACCGCCTCTTTAGCTTTTCCACCATCTGATCTCATCTGGTTATTTTTTATTTTCCTCTCTTGTTTCTTTCCAATTAGACTTCTTTCCACCATATACTAGTATTACCTTTTAGCTTGGTCTTTCCAAATTTGACTCTCTTAGGTTCTTCTATTTCCTTGAATACTCAAAATATTCCTCCATATCATTGATCTAATTAATCAAATCTTCTTGGTTAAGGTCTCAAAAATATGTAGAAACATCAATCTTCAATCTCTTTCCAATCTTGGAAGTGACCCTCAAAATTTTATCATCTTCAAGATCTCTAACCGCTACTTGTTCTTCTTCGAATTATTCTTCTTCAGCTTCATCTTCATTTTCATCTCTTCTTCTAACATCAATTCCTCGATGCAACTCCTCTTGCAATGCTTGAACTTGTCTTTGGAGGGCACTAAAACCATCTTCTATTACGCCAATATGTCTCCCACTACGGTTGCTTCATAGAGACATCTTTTCTCATAGACCCATAACCACAAGTCCTCATGCAAATTTCCTCACATTCTGCAATTTTTCTACACACTTGGGAACTACTGCTCTGATACCTCTTGATGAAAGGTACTCCCTTTACAATTTATGTAACTCACAAAAATAACAACAATAACAAAGAATTTCACAAAACAAGTGCAAGAAGGAAACAATATTTCTATTATCTCTGAAATCAAATGATATTACAACATTACAATGAGCTTGTTGATTACATAATCTATAAATATTTGGAGTCATAATCCTCTATAGAATCTGGTAGCATCCTCTTGTGCAAAACTTAAACTCCTAAAATCCAACTTCTCATAAAGATAAGGCCTCAATATATAGAGGTTTGAGGTCTAGAGAATACCATTGTGGTATTCCAAAATAACATGCAAATACCTCCTTCAAAAGCGCACGCCCCATTTGAGGATAAATCAGAAAATAATAAAAATTACTAAATGCTCACATGTCCTTCACATGGGAACCTCAACCTCAACCAATCAAATTTGGTCAATTCTGGAATCTCCATTAATCATTAGTGGCTTTGATAGCTCTGTGCAAGAACATGAACCAACATGTAAGTTTGCACACTCAATATGCAAATGCATATAAATCATGCAAGTAAATAGGGAAGAGTGTGCATTGATGAGTGGTCCCGATCTAGAAATGGGATGCCCAAAAGGAATATTCCTCTAGGATTCCCTTGTAACCTTCACCTTAGTAAATACACCTCCAAAATTGCAATTACAAATCAACATAGGGTAAAATTACAATATTTTGGAAATTTGAAATTATTAATTCCCTACACATTACCCCTTATTGTAAATTAAAATAATGAAATTAATATTTTTGAGTGATGCACCATTTCTCTTACACCTTGGATACTCCTACATCAGACATCCTTGGTAAATTAAAAAGTGACCCTATCACTTCTCAAGAGTTAGAGGGAAACCAAGATGGTTAACCTTAGCCTTCGACAACTATGATGAGTCTTCAATAGGTCTTCCTCTCCATTTCACCAAGTACTTCTCATATTGCCTATTTCTTGTACTTCTACCCACATAGCTATCAAAAATTTATTCTATATCCTCATTTTTTGAAGTAGTGTTGATGAGTGTGTTTGCGCTACACAACATAGATAAAACACAAGTGTTCTATCTCTCTTGAAAGGAAATTTTTTGTAGAAAATCTTCAAAAAATCACCCCAAGGCCTTGAATGTAAGGTCTTGAATTGCAAAGACAACTTAATAGTTTGATGTGATTTATTAATATCACACAGGGCATTTATGGTTCAACAAAGGCATGAAAGTATAAGACTGAAGGTTTGTAAAGTCTAAGGACTGGTTCAAACCCTAGCTATATTTTCATATCTACAATCTAAAAATGACTTTAACTCATCAAATAGGGTAGTTTCATGATGAACTATTTTGATTCTAAACTAATCTAGATTTAAGAAATAGCAAAATATTAAGGGTTTAGAGAGATCTAATCTAAAACCTAAGGACAATTGTAATCATGGCAGGTGCTGCAGATAAATAAACACCTTATAAACTAATTTTTGCTTACTCAAGGTCAAGCCCACAAAGCTACAGAAATAGTGCAATCTTCAAAGGTAATCTTCAAATTTTGAAATTGTAAAAATTTATACATATACCATAAAGCTTGGCATAATATGCATAAACATCCATAATTGAACTTAAAGTTGTAAAAATATCTCGGGTTAACCATGCATTGTAATTTACAATCAATAAACTATAAATGGTATGAGCAAGAAGTTTACTTGATACCTTTAACACTTTCCCATCATAACAGTTGAACTAAAACTAACAATGCTAAAAATAAACTAGAAGAGGGAACCATGCATGCACTAAAAAATAACAAGAAAAGATCACCAAAACTTCAATTCCTTTACTTGTATTGCTTCAAAATATTGTTACAACAATTCCTTTCAACCCCTTACAAATGAGAGGAGGATTCCTTTTATAGAAGAGTTTTACAAAATCAATGGCGGAGATCATCTCAACACCAAAGGCCAAGATTTAATTTGTATTTAAATTTTGGGGTGCATTAAACACACTTACAATTATCCCCAATTTAAAAAGTAGGGTCAAATATGAACCTAATACATTCTATATTAAAATATCCTACAAAATCCCATAAAAAATTGGGTGCATGCACTTTGAGGTAACTAACTTTACAGCTAGCTAGAAATAATAGAAATTTATCATCTATTATAAAATTTCTAGTATCTTTCTCTTTTACAACATACTTAACAAAATTAAATAATACTATAGTCATTTTCTCATGTGGAGGAGACAAAACATCTTGAATTTTATAACCCAAATTTTCATAACATTCCATTAAATACTTATGCAAGTTGGTGCATGACCCTCTTGTGATTATTTCCTCTGATCTAGTGCATGATCTAGCAGTAGTGTTGAAAAACTCCTTATTTAGATCATTTATTGGCTTTCTCTTAATCTTATTTTTCCAACCTTATTTAAATAAGTTGCATCATCTAATTTTGTTGTTGTAACTACCATGCTAGTCATGTCTATGAGGAATTAGATGCAATATGATAATACCTCATTAATCCTCTTAGCAAGCACCCTGAGCTCTAGAAAAAATTGTGTGACTATCTCCCTATGGAAATCTAATGCATGCAACCAAAACATAGGTTCCTTGGCCTTATCCTCTGCCAAAAATACCTTGTTTCTCTTGAATTTTTGTAGACAATATTTTGATAATCTACAATTAGGACATGTTAGCCCATGATATTTCAAAAAGGTAGTGTTGTCCTCAGTTTCCTATTGCCTCTCTACCCTTAGTAAAAATATCTTTAAACCAATCATCGGTCACCTATGTTGATGTCCTCATTAGCTCCATTTTGATAGCATCTTCCTTTGATAGAAGTGTGGGAGTAGTGACCTTTGTGGGAATACCTTGCCTTTAAACTATTATCTGCTAAATCAACGTAGTTAATTCTATGACCTGTGCCTTAAGATCTTTCTTGATGGCTTGATCCTAATCTAGCCCTTTTAAAATATTGGCCATTGATCCCTATAATTCATCAATTTCTTGGGCTCTATTGATTGGCTTGATGTCCACTAAAGTAATCTTATAATCTGATGGAAGAATTGTGGTTACATCATTCTCCACAACTAGAGTGGAAATGTACACCATAAACGATCCAGAGGCATCCTTGGTGATATGCGATCACACCTTTTCCTTCTTTTTTGTTTGCTATCCTAAAAAAGCCAAGATTGCTTCAAATATCAGTCATGGATATTTGATAATGGGAGCTCTATCCCTCAATTTCTGCTCCAACTAGGAAGGGGTAGCCATCTGTGATGAGGATGATGAAACGACAACCTCTTGTTGCTCTATGTACAACTCCTTTTCTTTATGCTCTTCTTCATTTCCCTTTTGTTTCTTTCCAATCTCACTCTCTTATCCCACTTTATCATTCTTTTCTTTCTCAAGATTATTCCTCTGTCAACTATGAGCTTCAAATCACATCATTTCAATATGACCAACTCCATTATCTCCATCTTCACTATCCTTCAAGTTGTGTGAGTTGTCTCCTAAAAAATATTAAAAAAACAAAAAAAACATCCACTCACCAAAGGATCTATCTTCAGCTGATTCCTCCAGATTTCGTCAAGCTTTCCATACTAAGAAATCTTCACAGAAGGAATACCCAAAATCAGAAATGCCAAATATAATACCAATTGGAGGGATATTTGGTTCATCCCAGAATCAACATCTGAAATCATAGTAGGCACCTTTGGTAACATTCATTTCTTTATATATCCTCAAAAGCACGCAATACTATGCCATATAGAAAAATCAAACATAGCTCATTCCCCACCATTAATCTTTAGAGGAAAGTTCATGCAATTTTAGATCTTTCAAGATCAACCAATTTCAACAACACGAGTTAAAAAAAATCAATAAATAGAATCATTAAACATGAAAGACAGAACAAAAGACAGGGACACAAAGATTTACATGGGGAAAAATATTTCGAGTAAAAAACCCCACCCTCCAAAAGCATCTATCCATTGTATTATTCAACAACCAAATACATAGTTACAAATTGCAGGCTCTAACCCTTTACATGGAGATTTACATCTTGTTCCATCTGGAGAAAATTTTGCAGCATAACCCCTCTGAATTCAATCTCTCCTCTCACTTAGTTCAAATGCACTATGGGATTACATATGTACTTCTCAAGCGTTACAAGAAAATCATCATTGCAAATTTCATACCAATTGAACGGTCACAAACAAACAAGTAACCAATTTTACCACAATACTGCCAAGACCAACTTGAACAGTCATGATGTTGTGCTTAACCTTCATCAAACTACCAGTTACTTCCATACTGCATGATACCAGTCCACCCTAGTCATCTCCATTAATCATTGTGGGGTTGTGGGCTACCACTATATTGCAGCCTATCGCCATACAACATTCCCCCTCATCTGATTGTTATGGGGTCACAGGTTAGAACTCCTCTCACACTACCACACACCTCCTCATGGACTATCATGAGAAAGTGGTATCTATACCACACTACCCCAAGCCCATGAATGACTTCTTGTGGGGTGGTAGGTAGTGAGTGTTCCCCACAATACTACAAGCTCATTAAACAACTATTGTGGGATGGCAGGAAGCAACTGAGTGAAAATTTATCGCCAACCCGCTAGCTCTAGCTTGAACCTCCACAATACTATGGTGTAGTAGATTTTGACTTGGCTAAGTGTTTTCTTTATTTTTTAGAGCCTTAACCAGTAAGTTTGAGACACCTTTTTCTCAACATTCTCCCACTTGATGAAGAACGTGTTGGCTCCCAATCAATGCTCAAAGTTACTATAGCACCCAAGACACCTACAACAACATCTAAGATGTCCACCATCTCAAGCAACAGTTCCAACCATCCTCAATAGGAAAGGAACAAACCATGGTGTATATACACCAGCCTAAAGAACACAAGCATCAGATCCAACTAATAGAAAAGGCTACAAAATACTGCCACCACTCTACTATGATCACAATCTATACAAAAGCATCAACAACATCAACTTCAAAGCTTCAAACTAAACACAACCATGAAGACATCCTCCAGAAAACACGATAGAACATCAGCTAGAACAAAAATTAGGAAAATGACTACTCCCATCCAATTGACCAAAACCACGTGACTAAAAATAGTACCCACAACAAGTGATAATCCATCCAATTACCCATACCTCAAAGGTATCTACATCAATGAACTCTTGCCACCTATGTAGCCAACCCATTAACTACAAATACAAGCTCCATGTGCCAACCAGTTGAAGAAGACCAGACACATCCAAGAGTTCCCACAACATGGGTAATGCCAAATATGAAAAGATCAAAGGCATAACCTATATACCAATTACAACACATAGAAATTGTATCCATGTAGTGCCAAAGACCATCTGTAATGATCTACAAATCCTGCAACCAACTACTGCAAGAAACATCTCTCTCAACAATCTTCCACAACTCTCTCATGTTCTCCATATCCAACAGAAGATAAAAAGATACAAGAACCTCCATGTCATCACCCAAGTGACAACACGTGACAACAAACTAGTGATCATCAGTTCCACATAGAAATGTCACATCTAAAGTCATATGAATCTGAACATAAAAGAAAAAGAACCATGCTAAAGAGAAAAATCTGCAAATCATAAACATGTAGCATGCCCTTCTACATACACATCTAAATGCCAACTGTGTCAAGTAAGATCTCCTTCACAACCCCAAGATAAAAGCTATAACAACATCCAAACCCATTCAACATCAAGAGATCAGACATAACATATGCATCATGTATCTAGACATGGATGTAAGCTTCTCAGGAAATCAACCCACTACCATCCCCTATGATAATCATAAATGAAAATGTAATCCCAGGGAGATAACCATAATATCCATATCTCACAATGAATCCTCCAAAACCTTCTAATAGCAGCTCAAGATCCATACCAGACATATACTAGGTGCATGTTAAGTTAATATTTCTTAATAGATAGGCAAAAGAAGAGGTCTATGTTGAACAATTGGAAGGGTTTTAATGTTATGAAAACTTCACTTGTGTGTGAACATTGAAGAAGGCTTTGTATGGAATTAAGAAAGCTCCCAAATTTTGGTAGTCAAGCTTGGATGGATACTTGCAACTGTAAGGGTTCTAGAGAGGAAGTGCAAATAGTAATATATACATAAAAAATAGAAGGTGATCAAATACTGATAATTGTGCTCTATGTAGATGACATCATTTTTTATGGTAGCAGTGATTAAACTTGCAAAGTGTTTCAAAAGGAAATGAAAAGTGCATTTAAAATGTCAATGGTCTAGGTGAATTATATTTTTTTCTTGGGTTGCAGAGTGCACAATTAGATAATGGCATATCCATTTCCTTGAAAAAGTACATAAAGGAGATGTTAAGTAAGTTCGGGATGGAAGACTAAAATTTGTTGAGTACAACTAGGGTTACCAGATGTAAATTGAGTTAAGATGATGAATCTTCTCTAATAGATTAGACCTTCTATAGTTCCATGATTGGAAGGCTACTGCATGTGACAACATCTAGTCCATATATAATGCAAGTTGTTCAGATGGTTGTTAGATTTCAGGAAACACCTAAGGAAACTCATGTCAAAGTAACAAAAATAATATTGAGATATTGGAAGGATAGAATGGATTTTGGTTTGTGGTATCCAAAGAGTGAAAATTTTACTCTAACTACATACATTGATGTAGATTGGGCATGAAGCATAGATGATCTGAAGAGAACAAGTGGTGGAGCCTTCTTCCTTGGTGGCACTTTGGTGCTATGGTGAAGTAAGAAATAGGAATCAGTTTCTTTGTCTAAAACTAAGGAAAAATACATTGCAATTATAAGATAGAAAATTGTCTCAATTAAAGTTTTAGGGCTTAGGGCAACAAGCTTTCTAGACTCCGCATTCAAGGATGCCCTAGAGATCTCAATCAAATGAAGAATGGAGGAAGAGATCTAACAATAGTGTATCATAGGGTATGTTTAGAGATTAATTAAGGGTTTCATCACCAAGTAATGACTTTGAAAGACAAATTAAATCCAAGTTGTAATGTCTAAACCTAGTGATGCATGAAACTCAAATAAATGACATAGAAATGCATATAAATTAGAACAAAAAGTTGTAAAATCAGAAGTATGTGCCTAAAAAATTGTAGAGGTTTGAATGGAGATTGGAAATGTTGCAAATCTTGAAATTTTGGCCTATTTGGCCTCATTCTTGATTTTGGGCACATTAGTCCCAGATCTAGATTTCTGCACAGGAACAGGGTTCGGGAAAAAGGGTATGTGAATATACAAAAATCTTTGAAAAACACCTATGATTCCAGTTTGGATTTTTAGGAACTTCAAGGTTTGAATATGGTCTTCATTATCTACTCATTCCACTTCTCCAGGTTTCTAGTTTTGAAACTCTGATTTCATGGCTATAGATGACCTTTTAGTAAAGATTATCACCTTGCAAATGGGGTGACAACTCCAACAAGCTTGTAGCCTAATCTTCAATGATATTTCAAGCTCCAAGAAACCTAGATCTACAATCACAAATGTAAAGAGGAGAAAACTTGTTGATTGTTATGGAATAGGGTTTTTCCTTGGTCAAACCCATTTTAGGTAATTCAACCAAATGATGAAAAAATGAAACAAGGACATGAAATATGAACAATGATACCTTGAATGATGTCTTATAAATCTAAAACTCAACATGATATGGCCATGAAGGATGTAGATCTTGATCTTGACAATAGGAGTAGAACAATGCTTGATCTTGGATCTTCAATGTTACATCACAACACTAGCTCAATAACATGCTTGATGCTTGATATGATTGAGATGAATAATTCTACCCTTGAATGCCTTAAAAATGATCTTGAATGATCTTTTGATGATCTTGTGAAGTCTTGGAATCCTTAACTCTTGAATTCTTGACTTGATATTGTGTAGGCTTATGTAAAATAGTGATTTGAAAGCTTGTTTCTATAGGAAATGCACTCAAATTACCATTTGTTTGATCCCAAAGGCTGACATAGAATAAATTTGAACTTAAAATTAAATTTTCTTGCTTAAAACCTTGAAAATAGGCCAAATGGGACTCATTCACCAATCTGGGTGAATTAGTCCCACATGAATGGGACTCATTCACCCAAAGTGGTGAATGGGTCCCACAACACCTATTTTGATAGCTAAAGTGTCAGGGATTGTGTAAATTAAATTTATATGCTGATATTGTCAAGGTTTTGATTAAAATATGCCTTCAGATGCATAATATGGGGTCCTATGGGCCTATTAATGATGATATAAAGGGCCTCATAAATGCAATAGGGCCCAAAATCAAATGTGAAAGTGTAAATAAATATACTTTACAACATTAAATTAAGGCCAAATTTGATCTATTTAGCTAAGAAGGGCCCAAAATCCCATGTGAATGTGAAGAACACATTACAACACTAGATTAGGTCCATTTGATTTACAAGCCTCCTAAATTTAATGTGAAGGTGTAAATAAATATACTTTATAACATTAAATTAAGGTAGAGTTAAGTTAATTTATCTTAAAAGGGGCGCAAGACCTAATGTGGATGTGTAAAACAACTCACAACACTAGATCAAGGCGAAAATAAGTCCAATTTATCATTAATTATTCCCAAATTAAGTGTGAAAATGTACACGAGGACATTTTTCAACACTACAACAACAACATATTGTTGTACTCAAGTATTATGGATGAAGTAGAGTCTAAAGGAGATGAAGATTGAATTTGATGAAACCAATTTCCATTCTTTGTGATAATAATAGTTCAATAAATATTTCAAAGAATCTGGTAGTGCACTCAAGGAAAAAGAAAATTGCAATCAATATCATTTCTTGAAGGACAAGGTTGTAGAGAAGGAAGTGAAGTTGGAATATGTTGATACTAAGGAGAAAGTAACTTAGATATCTTCAAAAAACCACTTCCTAAGGAGACATTTGAGATTCTCTAGTAGAAGTTGAGAACTATTTCTCCCTCCTTTTGAATCAAGAGGAAGCATAGGGTAAGGGTGAGCTTTGTCTCCCTACTGCAAGAAGGTTAGGCGGTCCTGCAATTTTTTTTTTATCCTAGTATGGAATTTACTTAGGGGATTCTATCCACGAAACAAGTTTATGGATTGAGCAGAGTACTAGAAATACAAAAAGGGAGAAATGGAACTCAAAATAAATAACTTCTATGGGGGATAAGTGTGAAGAGAACACAATCTACTAAGAGGGAGGTGAATAAGTAGATTAAATCTATTGAAAACTCTTAGCTTGAAACCACAGTTATAAGAATATATGGTTCTTCAATACTAACATGAACTAGGCAATATCAAGAGCACACACATAGACACAAGAGAACACCAAATATACACAAAAACCCTAATATGGGAAAAACCATGATGATAATAGTTGTTTGGATCTACTATCCAAATCTAACCATATAGAGTAGGAATGCATAAGTGAATTTTACAATGATAAGTAGGCACCAACCTGTTGAAGTCACTAATCCCCAATTGTATTTGTAGGAACCAACCTACTAGAGACATCTATCCCCAATCAAATCAATACAATAGGTAGAACACCAATCTTATTGAATTACAAAGGAGGGAAAACTTTAGTGGCGAATCTTCGCCAATTGGCGAATAATTGAAATCGGGACCTATAGAAATGGTGAATAGTACAAGCTAAAAATGAGGGCCATATTTTTACAAAAAATAATTTCATCTCAATTAATTCACCTATGTATTATTTTTTAAACTAATAAATCAAATTGATTTTCCATGTAAATGATGCATCATTAGAACTAATTTTCTAGTAGTTTATACTATAATTACAAATATTAATTATATTCGGGCTATGTCCAAGATCATGATGGGCCAAAAAGTGGCAATATGATGGGTATGCGGCAAATGAATTTTTTTTTACCCAAAATTAATGAAATGGAAAGGGTTTTTAAAGGAGATTCTCAGATTTCCACAAATATAAATTATGCTTTACTTTAAATTTAATAAATAATTATTATTTATTTTCTATTTGAATTACGACTAAAGTCCTGATTGATAGGTTGATTGAAAAACATGTATAGCTTTCAAACGGTATCACATTTTTTGAATCTGAAACATGTGTCACATTCTATGCTTCAAGTACTATATGATTAAAAAAAAAATTGAATTTCATGAAGTTTTGACTAAGTTAAGGTGGTCAGACATACAAGTTTTTATATTTTTTAAAAGTTGTAATAAAAAATTCATAATTAATTATTTACTTAAAAAATATTACAAAAAAATATGCATCACATCGGGAAATGAATCTTCTTCTTATACCTAAAATATTATAAAAAAGTATTATCATTTTGTTGTGGTTAGGGTGGTAACACAGACACCTACTTATTTTTTCCCTGGAATTTAAGTACTGCTGCATTGAAATTTTAAATTTTCACCAAATATTCTTTTTTTAAGTAAACCTAGTAGTTTAGAAACTAAATTCAATTTGCTACAGATTCTATTCTTACATATTTTTGAAATAATATAGATAACCTATGCAATTTTTTACATCAAGTTGCCTACCTCAATTTTTTTTGAATTTTTTGCCACTTAAGGGCCTATTTTTTCTATGATGATCCTACACATACCCTTCACTAGTAATATTATATTCCTACCATTAATTTTTGGGCAATAATGCCACTAATAATAATTTACCATTTAATTTTAAGGATCTTTTAGCCTTGAATATGGCTTTTATTTATTTCCATCAAATTATTGATTAGCTTTCTAATTGGATGGTTGCAAGTTGATTCCACAACCTATATGCGCCCACCTTTTAAAAGGCTTGTTGAGGCCTGAAATTTTTTTTACGCCACATGATTAGATTTAATCATGTGGCCCAAAGCAAATTTTGGGCCTCAACAACCCTTTTAAAAGGAACGTGCATATAGGTCGCAGAATCAACCTGCAACCATCCAATTAAAAAGCTAATGAATGCTAACAATTTCACTTTTCATATAGCCATTATCCCCAGACCCTAGGAGGGGGCGTTGCCTCCTCGACCCCAAGAAGGAGGCTCTGCCCCCATGACTCCCACAAGGGGCACTGCCCCTTGACCCCACTGATGGCTACCACCCTTGGGCCCCTACTTCAATATTACAAAAAATAAAAAAATATGGGGGAATTGCACTAACCAACTATGCAATTTTTTAAAGGAGAGATTCACCATTGTAATTAATATTTTTAGTGATTATTGACGAGGATTCGCCACTATGATTATTATTTTTACCAATTATTCATTAAGATTCGCTAGGATTTTATAATTTTTTTAATAACGTGCATAGATTCGCCAAGAAAATTAATAATTTTTCAAATAAAAGGAAAGATTTTCCAAGAAAATTATAGCACTTTGCCAAGATTCTCTAGGATTTTACACCTTCACCAAGGGGGGGTTTCTTAAAGTTATCATAAAGCTTACAGACCTTCAAATGTAGTCGAACACATTTGATACACTTCTATACTAACTACAAACACTCTTCCAAACCTATGATGATCTTCTAATATTGGTGCACACACAAAGATGCAAATCATCTGAATTCACAATCATATCCTTTTATATTCACCACATTCTCTTCAATTTATGCCTTGCACACACTTATAATTCACATTATGAATTCAAGAAATAGAGAAATATATACATAAAATTGCATGAACACTCTTACATGTCAGCTAGGGGTCTACAAATAACCATGATGATATAAGATGGACCTAAATTTAAATTACATGAAATGTGTAGCAAGTCGGTCCAAAATCAAATTTTGTTGCAACTAAAAGAATACCTAATTTCATACATTTCCATAGTAACCTAAACTAGGTCCTATCTTGACACCATAGACAAGATTTGATTTTTTCTCACTACTAATTGTTACACACATGCCTTGAACACAAACAGGTTGATAGATAAGCATAAAGAACCTTTTTTCACATCCATATTTTTTCATGGTAAAAATATCCTCAAAAAACTTAGGAATAAGAAAAAACATGTAGAAATAGTCTCCTCTCAAACCACACATCCAAACATCATTTCAAAAAGACTCCATAATTGTATTGCCAGAGAAATATCTCTACCCTAAAAACTAAGTTGAATACATGTATTTAATAAAACTTGAGTTGTGTGAAAATAGTTGATTCTTGGTCTTTTTTTGTGTTAAATTAGTAACATAGATCTCAAAAAATAGTTTGGTGCATCTCCTCATTAGAGCTTGGGTTTAATTTCAATTCATTTCTTATCCATTTTTTCAGCATAACAATAGTAGTTTAGTTTAGTTAAGGTGAGGTATCAAGAAAACCAACCCTCTCTAAAGACTCACTCCAACATATGGGAAACCCACATGCCTTAGATTGTTTCAATTCTTCTCAACTAAGGGGGGAGATTGAATATCCCTCTACAAAGGTGCAACTTGGAATTGACAAGAAAGACATGCCATGAGCACACATCAAGCATAACCTCTTCTTATTCCTTAATAGTGAGTTTTAAATTTGGTATTATTCTATTAGTAGACAATGTTAAATGAATTATTATTATTTCTTCTCTTTACAAATTTTTACTTGATACTTCTATTTACCTAAGTGCATACATAACAAAAAACATTATACTTACTTTTAAATATATTGATGTTTATTTTCACATGGGAAACACAAATATAAGGAATAAGATATTGTACCTTTTGATAATTATTTAGTAGTAAGGAGTGTAAAGGGTATAGATATGATGATAGATGTTGAAGGTACAAGTACCTATGTCAATTTAACACTCACATTTCTACTATCATATTGTTAGGATCATTATAATAAAAATAATTATAAACCTTGTCATAGTTGGGGAAATTATAAATTTTGAGGGACTAGGCATTATTTTTTTGATAAATTAGAGAATAATTACATAAATGGGTTTGAATTTTATCATTTATGGATATGTTTACTAATTAAATACATCAAAACCATAATGAAATAGTAAATAAGAATTTGGATGCTTGGAGCGTCAAATAACTCTATATGAATTTTTAGAGCTTAGTTTGACATATCCAACACTAAGAATAGTATAAAGGAAGCCAATTATGTTTTTAATAGTAATGTAACTATTTCTATTCAATAATGGATCTTAAAAAAATAAGATTTAAGTGGGTTTTCTATTAAAGAGTAAACATACCTTTATACCAATGGAGATAGTGAAATCCTTTTTATTTAGTTAGATAAATGTCTACGAAATAATATTGAATTAAAAGAGGGAAATTAATTTTCTTCTTTAATCTATTTTTTTTGGTACACAAGATTAGTATGTATTTTATTAATAATAAAGCATTTACAAACGTTTTCCATGTAGGGAGAAAATTAACTCAAAAAACCAAGTAGTCATTAAACCAACATAACCACCTTCAAAAAACCAGCTACCAAATCGAACTAGCTATGAGAATGAGAGAGTATCTAGCCAAAAAGACACCACAAAGCCTTATTCATGGCTACTTTGCTAGCATGGCTTCCAAAGGAACTGATAAACAAACCCCAACCCTTACATATCAAAAATTCTACCTAAAACCCAACTTACATAAACTTGTTTAATTTAGAAAATTCCACAAATTCAGACTTCCACTCTACACCTCCAGCCGCTAGTAACCCAAAGAATTTCTTCAAAAATTTGACCGCAATCAACACTAGCATTTGATGTCTCACCAAACCCGGCCCATGCAAATCCGGGAGGAATGAGAATATCTTCACCATCTCCTCCATTCAAAATTGCTCCATGTCATAGGGCCTCAGAAAACCCTTTCCTTGAATCACCGAACTCAAAACCTTGTCCACTCCCTCCACCAAGTTCTCTCAAAACATTTTAACCATCAAATTTTTTTCCTCTACCTTTGAAACTTTACTATCCAGGAGCAATGCTAGGAATTGAGAGGAGATATGCAAATTTTCCATCCCATACTTTGAACACTCCAAATGACTAGAGCCTAGAACCATTTTCACGTCCGCCACCACCAACTGGTCATTATTTAGTAGAATTCACTTTAATCTCTGGTTAGTAACCTCCCTGAATGTCACTTGCCTTGTTGGAAACCTCAAAGAAATTAGAATATCAAGCCCAAAACACACGAGGCTCACCACAAAGACCTTAACAGTAAATTTTGAAGCCTTCGCCATGAGCCAACGAACAATGGTTGCACCTAGTAGAGATGAGAGAAGAATACCCACATACGCCACTTCCTTTTGCAAAGAAATTTGTTCACCAAAATGAGGTTGGCTTACAATAAATAGAAAATGCGAAACAAAAGGCCGCCATCGCTAGCCATGAATGGTACCTTGTCCAACGTGCAAGTTTTCCTTGCACAGGGGAGAGAAACCTTCACCATGAAAAGCACTCATGTCAATGCATTGGAGAGGGAACCCTAGTTGTCCTCCTTTGTGAACCGTATATCATGCGATAAGACATGCCTTATCTCATATTTCAAATGTGAGTGCCTACTCAACACTCCAAGCCCCATCACCCATCCATTGTGGCATCAAATTCCATCTCCCTCTACCAACATGGATGGATGCCCACCCATCCTCCCACAATTTTCTTCTTTAATCTATTGTGATGAACTAATTAATCAAATAAAAATTTCTATGTCAAGAGAGAATTATATTAAATATACATATCTAATTATATGTGTATATTTTGGCATTTCACAAAATTTTATTTCCAGATATAGAAATTTCTGAATATTTATTTCTTGTATGATAAAATAAAATAATTATTGAGGTATGTGATAAAGTATATCATAAATCCCTTTAAAAGAGCATATAAAGATCAAATATTCATACATAACATATATGTTATCTCCTCAACTATCTTATAAAAAATGACATTTGATTAGATCACCATCCACCATATAACTAAAAAATGAAACAGGAGATTCACATGATAGAGAAATATACTCTAAATAAAAACTATAAGAATTCATAGATTAAATAACATTTCCAGTTTTTGAAATAATTCAATTATTTTTGTTTATAGATGTTAGCATTCTCTTTAATTTAAATATACATTTTTGGAAGGTAGGTGGATAATTTTAAATCAATTAAACTATAAAAATTATATAATTACATATGCTAATGAGCTTACAAGAGGATTTTTTAGGAGAAAAGGAGAAAGATGACATTGGTACACTCTTTCTAGATGTATAAAAGATTATCAAGTGGATTCTCATCATAAATGTAAATATGCATGTAACAATGATATAGATATAAATACTTTCTCTTATAGATATTTAAATTAGAAAATAATTGCATAACTAGGTCAAACTTTTATCATTGATTGATATTTTACTAATTAATTACATCAAAAACATAAGGAAATGGTACATAAGAATTTGAAATTCTTGGAGGGTCAAATAACTCAATATGATTTTTTAAAGCTCGGTTTGACATATTCAACACTAAGAATAATATAAAAGAATCCAATTATATTTTTAATAGTAATGAAACTCTTTCTACACAATAATTGATCTTGGAAAGTATGGTTTAAGTTGGTTTTCTAATAGAGGGTAAAAAAATGTTTATGCCAAAGTATAGGGTGAAATCTCTTTTGTGTAGTTAGATAGATGTCTACAAAACAAGATTGAATTAAAAGAGGGCAATTATTTTTCTTCATTAGTCTATTATGATGTACTAGTCAATCAAATACAAAATTCTATGTCAAGAGAGAATTATGGTAAATATGTATCTATACATTTTTGCATTTCATAAACTTTGATTGGATATAGATAGTGCTTAATATCTATTTCTCCTATTAGAAAATAAAATAGTTATTGAGATGTGAGGTAAAATGTATCATAAATCCCTTTAAATGAGCATATAAAGATCAAATATTCATACATAACATATATGTTATCTCCTTGATTATCTTATCAAGGATGACATTTTATTAGATCACCATCGATCCTATAACCAAAAAATGAGACAAGAGACATTCACATGATTTGATATATTTGGAAAGAAAAAACTATACACCATTATTTTCTGACTAGAATTCGTAGATTTGGCATTTGAAAATTTTCAAATAATTCAATTATTTTTGTTTATAGATGTTAGCATTCTCTCTAGTTCAAATGTCAATTTTTGGAAGGTAGGTGGATAACTTTAAATCAATTAAACTATACAAATTATAGAATTTTCACAAGGGTATTTTTAAGGAGGAGACAATTTGAGAAAGATGGCATTGGTACACTTTTTATAGATGTATACAATTTGATCAAGAAGATTCTCTCATAAATGTAAATATGAACGCAACAATGATATGGAGTACAAATAATTTCTCCTATAGTTGTATTTTTTTTTTGTTTCATATAAGATACACACACCAACCATATATACAAAACTAAAGATTTCAATAAACTAAATGCAATTAGCATATAGCAAGATGCTCTACAATTTTTCTTATTTAACAAATAAAATTCTTAGAATGCACCCTATCACTGAGATAACCTTCATGTATCTAACCATTTTTTTTAAAATGGATTAGTACTAATAAGTAATTTTTCCATGAATGATATATCTTTCATTTAGTGGCAATGATTCATCTTTATTTGAAATTTTGATATGTTTAAATTTGATGTTTGATAAAAAAAAGGTAATATCAACAAATATAAATGATTGATATAATTGGAATAAAATGTACAATAAATTTGAACTGACCAAAACCTTTAAATTTTAGGATGCATGATTATTCTCTAATATTGTTATTAATTTTTTGTTTTGTTTTGTTTTTTTTTTCTCAAATCCCATTTTCATTGAATAGATCAAACACATATACCATTTAAATACACATTGAATTTTTTTGTTTTTCCCATTCTCAGATTTCTCTTTTCCACCACATCCTATCCAAGGAATGATACTTTTTTTGTTTCTCAAGGGGATACATTTTAAAAAGTAGATTTTAAATTCTCAACTGCAAGAAAAGTCTATGAGTTGTCAAAAGAATGCTTAGAACATAGTATTATCTATCAAGTATAAGTTTCATTGCAAGCTACATAGCAAGGATACCCACCATAAGATAATTCTGCCACTAGAAAATTGAGTGAGTTCTTCTTTGTTATTTGCATAGTAAGAATGTTGTTGTAGTTTCTAGTGAGGTAGCGCCCTTTAAAATGCAATGATTCTAATATGTGAAAAATACTATTTATATTTAGTTTACTATTGAAAATAAAATGTTTATTAAAAAAAATTTATAATAAACTTCAAATAAAAACTTCATATTACTTTAAACATACATTTTTTGAAGGTAGGTGGATAAATTTAAATCAATTAAACTATAAAAATTATATAATTACATATGCTAATGAGCTTATACGGGGATTTTTTAGGAAACAAAGAAAGATGACATTGGTACACACTTTCTAGATGTATAAAAACTGAT
This sequence comes from Sequoia sempervirens, assembly GCA_007258455.2. Taxonomy (NCBI): domain Eukaryota; kingdom Viridiplantae; phylum Streptophyta; class Pinopsida; order Cupressales; family Cupressaceae; genus Sequoia; species Sequoia sempervirens. The sequence continues at coordinate 1,170,541,340 of VDFB02271358.1, forward strand.
CAAGTGGATTCTCATCATAAATGTAAATATTCATGCAACAATAATATAGATATAAATACTTTCTCTTATAGTTGTATGGTTTTTTTTTTCATATAAGATGCACACAAATCATATATACAAAACTCAAACTTTCAATAAACTAAATGCAATTAGCATATAGCAACATGCTCTATAATTTTAATATTTACTAGATAAAAAATCGTAGAAAATATGCAATGTTCATCATGGGGCTAATATTTCCATTGTGTCATCTCTAGATGAGATGGGTGGTGAGGGCCAAGAAAAATATAGGGATTAATTTACAAGAGACCAATGGAAGAGACCAATGGATGGCACATGGAGGAAAGTGAGTGACTTTGAATCTAAAAATGGAATTAAAACTTTGGTTAATTAGAACAAACTTCTTGGTCGAGCTCATGATAGGACAGATAGGCTAGTTCTATGATAATGATCATGATATGGTGATGATGATATGATGATAATAAATATGCATGTGTATGATGGATGTTTATGTAAAAAATGATTATGATGAATGATTGTGATTATAATACACAAATTATGATTATGATACATGCTAATAGTTGTGAATGCAAGATATGTAGCAAAATCAATCTTCACCAAGGATCAAATATCAAAATGAAACCTATAAATGGGAGTTGTAATGAAAACGATATGCAAGATGGATGACATGTGAAAAAGACACTTTCTTACATTGAAGAGAAACCCTAGCAAGTGGATATCATGCACTAGAGAATGAAAACCAAATGCCTCTTTGTATCATTTACCTCCTTGCATGGACTTTGACACAACACACTCATGACATACAAAGAAAATAACCGCGTCTCATTCCAAGCTTCTCTAATTTCATTAAGATATAGGATTTCATCGAGAAAATGAGAAACAAAGTATAAAATCAAGAAAGAAAAAGGAGAAAAAAATGCAGAAAGAAATCAACAACCAAAATATCACTTGCCAAAAGATAAGCTTAGTTTTGATAGATAGGACCCATTGTAGGAAGAATACATCCATTAAGGTCTTAGTTTGTTTTGATACTACCCGTTGTATGAAAGATATTTCTGATAAGGCATTAAAATATTTTGATAATAGTAGTGAAAGATAAGAAATAAGCTATGCAAACTATACACTTAGTTCAACTGTTGAGATTTATTTTTCTTCTAATTTGCATGAAAGTGCAATGTTTTTTCAATGTGTAAATATGCATGTCATCTCAATATAATCAAAAGAAACCAAACCAAAACCTAGGTCAAGGGAAATGACATGCTCAATTAGGTAAGGAATACTTGTTGGACACAAGGAACACTGAGAGGGGGGGGTGAATCAGTGTTCAATAATATTTGACTTTCAAATCAGATCTAAAACTATCAACGACAATAATTGAACTTAAAATAGCATTCACAACATATAGACAAAGGGAAACAAGCAATCACATTAATGAGCACCATAACACCAATTTTTTTTTTACATGGAAACCTTATTAGGGGAAAAACCACGGCAAAGATTAATCCACAATGTATACTCTATTAAAAATATGATAAAAGAGGGGAATGCACTTGCATTCAAGCGCACTGCCTAGAGCTCATTGCTCAAGAGAGAAAGGTTCACTACCTTACAAAGTATAATGAAAATTATAAAAAAGAATTGAACTGAGAATAGAGCATCTACAAATGCCTGGATTCGGTTCCAATGAAGCTCATAATCAGATTCTATATCTTTTGACCAGTTCGCACTTCTACTCTGCTCTGTTACATTCTGCTTAGCATACAAAACTTTTTCTGCCCTCAAATAACTAATCTTTCCTTTTTTTCTCTCTTCTTGATACACATACACTTTTATCTCTACCACAACTACATCACCTTCAAAATGATTTTTGAATCTCCTTGATATACCTGCTAATCAAGAATTCATTGTATGTTGGCTTCACAACAAAATATAATATTCTTGCATATGTAGGCTCAAATAATTAATTAGAGTTGATGTGTGTCGACACAAGTCAACTAGACTACAATAGGGACCCAAAGAAAAGTTCCAAATATAAGAAATAACTAAATACATGCTCCACATACATCTGAGATATGCCATATAAAACATGTGGGCCAAAATGAGAGAATAAACCATGAACCATACTACCAAACCTCTTAACTCAAACTCCGACTAATGCAACACCACAAAAATCACTAGCAGGATAGTATACATGCTAGGAAGGCTTCCTCGGAGATCCATAGGTCACAAAATAATGATCCAGTGAAGTGATCAGATCAGCTTATCAACTGGATGTTCTGCTCTTCATTCTTTCTAACAGTAGACTACAAAATCTTACTTTTCTTTCAAGTAGCAACAATTCTAACACTGCAGACCATACTACTAGCTCCAATTGCCATGAATGACAACACAAGTAGCCAAAAATGATCTCTCAAAGCCATATTCCAAGAATCTCCCCCTTTGGCATTGATGGCAACACTTAGTGAAAAATTTGTACTAAGTGTCAAAACCAAGACTACTGCTCCCCCTTTTGATGTCAAGTAATTTTTCATTGCATTCTCTCCCCCTTTGACATTAATGAAAAATCTTCTATTTACTCTTCTCTCCTTGTAATTTTTTACTATAATTCTCTTCTTATTCTTTCTTGTTTTCAAAATAGGGAGTTGGATCAAAATTTGAGAAACTACTACAAAAATTAGAAGATTATTTTATACTTAGCTTTAATTTCTAGAAGGAATTTCTTTGAAGAGTCCACCACAATCCCAATAGCTATAATCAAGTTGTTATTCTCTAGTGTCCTATTGATAATATGGACAAGGGATTTAGGATTTGTGATTGCTTCTTCCAAATTTTCTCCTATCTATAGCACTTCAATCATTCGCTCTAGTCTTCCTTCAGTCAAGTCTTTTACTCTCCAACAGGAGTCCATGAGAGTATTTCTAGCAAAGTGAACCTTTGGATGTTAAGCCTGTAGATCATGAACCTTTTTCTCAACCTTTCCATCCTTATCCAAAAACATACTATAGTCCTGACCAATTCTGATAAGCTCTTTTTCAATTTCCTCCAACTTATCCTTGTACTTTCCAACCACATGAGGCCACCTTAGACAGTAATTGAAGACATTATTGGCCAAATCAATGCACTATCTTAGCACATTCATTTTCTTCTTCAGCTTAGCAAGAGATAGCCTAAGCTGCATCTTCAAATGGGAAATTATTTCCTCCTCTTTCCTATGTAGAGGCACAGATTCCATAGCCTCCTTAACACACTCAATCAGTTCTTCTGGGAGAACATCCTGGAGACTCTCCAATTCAATATTGTTATCAACAAAGCATCTTCCTAAAGTGTTCTCAATGAGATCCTGCTCATAAGATGGTCCATTCAACCATATGCTAGATATCTTTTACATCCCATCTTCATCCTGAATAATTTGCATTATCTTTGATTTGAACAGAGCACCTTCCTCATCACCGTCTTCAGCTATTATTATTTTTGGTTCACCTAGTTTTGGTTGTTCTCTAGGAGTATATTCATCAGAGTCTTCATCCACTAAATCCACAACCAACTATCCTTTCCCTTTTTCTTCAAATTTTGTTGACTTGGGTGCCAGAGGAGTGACACCGGAACCAAATCTCTTCCTCTCTTCTGCTTTTTCTCTATCTTTCCAGAGGATGATCTAACTTCAGTTATTTTTAGTAGAAGGATAACACTTACACCAAAATTTTCCAACACCTTTCTAAAGAAATTTTTATAAACTCGTTCCCCATTTTCAAAAGAGTTGTAATGCTCAAAGATTTGCTTGCTGACCGATATATTTTCTTTCCACACCACATTGTCATTCAAAGGAAAGAAATTTAGAAAATATTCCATAATGCATATTGCAAGGGTGCCAAACCTAAAGGAGTAGTCAATATCCTTCGTTAATTGTACATTCTCCATTAGTTGATCCTTCATTAGACTACATAGGTCAAAGTATTCATTTTCTATTATCATTTTTTGAGTGATATATACAACACCTATTGAGGTTGATGCTTCTCAATTTCTGAAGAAGATCTTATATGAGATTTCATGTTCAATATACCTTGTCAATGAATCTTTAATCGATGCAAATATCATAGCCCTCTGATCTCCTCTTATTCTGGTTATGGCTTCGACCTCAACATTTTGAATCGATTTCTTCTTTAGAATATTATGAACATTGCACAGACCTGTTATATTCTTGATTACATCTTTAGAGATACGATAGGGTTTATCCAAAGTAAGGATATCTCTGTCCAATCCATTCAAGATAAACTAAATCACTTCCACATTGAGGAAATGAAAGAATTCATTCCAAATATCCAAATTCTTATGATTCGATCCTTCAAGCTTCCTTAATTCAGTGGGAGACAACAAATTTCCTTCATCCCTAACTTTTTTGACTGCTATACTCATCCAAAGTTACTGTTCCTTTGGTTTGCTTTATTTTTCATGTCGAGCAGGGTTCTACTGATCACCAAATAGATATTAAATTAATAAGCAACAAAAATACCTAAATAATTCACCCCTAAATTGACCTTTCACACCTTTAGAATTTTGCCGAAAGGGCTCTCCAACTATTCTCTTTCAATGTACAATGATGAATTAGGGTTCCAAATGCCCTTTTATAACTTCACATACTTAACTTCTTGCCACACTAAATACATTTCCGTAGAAATTTTTGTTTACTTTTCAAACTCATACAACAAGTGAAGAATCCAACTGCGGATCTTTACCATTTCATCCAACTTAATAGATGATTACTAATACTTTCAACAATGAATAACACAACAACTAACAACATGCTGCAATTCGGTGCCAACCATATCACAGCGGGAGAAGATATTTTCATGAAAAAATCCTCCTAGGCCATTGGCCAGAAGTCAATTGCCGAAAGAGTTATGGGAGGGAGCTTCTGATACATCCTTGTTTCCTTAATCAGATTCACTTTTATTTACCCATGTTTTCTTCATTTGATCTCTTATCTCTTCCAAAGATGCTTTTTCTTTTCCTTTGTTGTCTTTGTATGAATTTCTTCCTTGATAAACCAGACCTCTTTTGTTCATGTTTCTATTCCTACAGAATCTTGCAATGTACCCAAAATTGTTACAATTGTAGCATGTAGGATTTTTCAATCTATACCATCCATTCCATTGATTTCCTCTTGACCTGCATTGATTAGCAACATGTACAAATCTTCCACAGGTATAGCATTTAATGTTACTTGCACTAACAAACATACTTTTGCATTCTAATGCCTTATGACCAAAATTTTTGCATTTAAAGCACTGACTAGAAAATGATGGAGTACTAGGGTTTATCTTTCTTCTACACTGAGAAGCCATATGTCCAAATTTATTGCAAGCAAAGCAATATCCATTAAATTTTTGAGCATTGGGTTGCCTTACCGGATGTCTTCTACCTTTGTTCTTCTTTTCAATGTTCTTCTGTTCAGATTCAAAACTTTCACCCTTCTCATGTCCAAGACCTCACTTTTCATTTATATCCTTTTGTCCTTTGGTTATCTCATCAATCCTAGCAGAGCTTATCCTGAATTTCTCCTTGAATTCATTTACAGTAGCAAGCTCATTTTTGAGGATAACTACATGTCTCTCAAGCTCTTGTTCATTGTTTCTGGATTGTTGTAGTTCAATTTCCAACTGAATGAATCCACTATTAATTCTACTGCATTCTTCATATTTTTCTTTTAGGTACTGGGCCAAATTCTCCTCATTCTTCTTTCTTTCTTCAATCTCTATGGTAAACTTCATCACCACAGATTCCATTTCAAGCTTTAGAGTTGTATTGTCCTTAGTAAGCTTTTCACATTCTTTTGTTATTTCTCTTAGGTTTTTATTCAGATGGACATCATCCGAACCTTTGCTTTATTTTTTCTTCAATTGATCACATAGTTCCTTCCTCTTTTCCCTTGACTCATTTATCTTATCCTTCTGTGATTGAATGAATTTTTTGGTAGCCACAAGATTTTCTTTTAGTTCCATGGCCTCTGTGTTGGATTGATCAAGATCGTCAAGTGCCACCATAAGTGGTTGTTGAATACCATTAGCATCCATTGTAATTCAATAACCACCTCAATCTATTAAACTCCAGAAGAGGAACCCACTTTGATACCGATTGTTGGACACTAGGAACACTGAGAGGATGGGGGTGAATAAGTGTTCAATAATATTTGACTTTCAAATTAGATCTAAAACTATCAACAACAATAATTGAACTTAAAAAAACATTCACAACATACAAATAGAGGGAAAAAAGTAATAACATTAATGAGCACCATAACACTAGAAGTTTTTACGTTGAAACCCTGATAGGGGAAAAACCATGATGGGGATTAATCCACAATGTATACTCTATTAAAAGTATGATAAAAGAGGGGAATGCACTTGCATTCAGGCACACTGCCTAGAGCTCACTGCAAAAGAGAGAAAGGCTCACTACCTTACAAAGTATAATTGAAATTACAACAAAATTTTCAACTGAGAATATAGCATCTACAAATGCCTAGATTTAGTTCCAATGAAGCTCATAATCAGATTCCAAATATTTTGACCAGTTCACACTTCTGCTCTATTTTGCTTAGCAAACAAAACTTTTTCTTCCCTCAAATAACTAATCTGTCCTTTTTTTCTCTCTTCTTGATACACATACACTTGTATCTCTACGACATCTACATCAACTTCAAAATTATTTTCTGATCTCTTTTATATACCAGCTAATCAAGAATTCATTGTATGTCAGCTTCATAACAAAATATAATATTCTTGCATATGTCAGCTCAAATCAGTAATTAGAGTTGATGCGTACCCACACAAGTCGGCTAGACTATAGTAGGGACCCAAAACAAAGTTCCAAACATAAGAAATAACTAAATACATACTCCACATACATTTGCAATATGCCATATAAAACATGTCAGCCAAAATGGGAGAATAAACCATCAACCATACTATCGAACCTCTTAACTCAAACTCCGACTAATGCAACACCACAAAACTCACTAGTAGGATAGTATACATCCTACGAAGCCTTCCCTGGAGATCCACACCACAAAATAATGATCTGGTGAAGTGATCATATCATCTTATCAACCAGATGTTCTACTCTTCATTCTTTCTATCGGTAGATTACAAAATCTTACTTCCCTTTCTGGTAGGAGCAATGCTAACACTGCGGACCATACTGCTGACTCCAATTTCCATCAATGACAACACGTAGCCAAAAACAATCTCTCAAAGCCATATGCCAACAATATTATGAAAATAAATGGATTAACTAAGGTTCACTAAATGGGAAGATAAAATAATAGATGATGACAACCAATCCATTGTAGATGGGTAAGTGGATTGAAAATACTAGTGATATGCACAAGAGATGGAATGCAATAATGAAATTAATATGTACAAAATACAAGGATATGCCAAGGGTCATGCATAAATATTATTTAGATGAATGTTGTTAATAGTCTCTTCTAAAGTTTCTCCTTCAAGTGTAGCAAGTTTGTAGGATCCAAAACTATAGTTTGTTACAATAACAAAGGGTCTTAACCATTTAGGTTCAAAATTTTCTATCATTTCCCTACCACAACTTTAAACTTTTGAGTTTTGATCTTTTTGTTTGTTATGGCATAAAATTTCACACATGCAATTTACCACAACATCTCCCTTTACTTTAGCTTAATAAGTCGATAATGTAAAAATTGTCCTTCTAAGCCTTCATTCCCATCCATGCCTTGTCATTTTCTATTGACGGAGAAAATTTTATCTTGGATGCTCCAGTCACATGCCCATGAAGTGTAACGCCTCTACATTTTTAGACTTGCCCAAGAATAGCTCTTTGGCAATGCGATTTGACCATCTCTTCCCATATCCTTGTTATTCTCATTCATTATTTCTATTCCACTTCATTCTTGCAACTCCACTCTATCATTCTCATTTCTTAGCACTTCCATTCATCTTCTTGTCATTATACATCTCTTCTTGTAGGTCTTAAGTTCTCTACACTACACTCTTAAATGATTATCTCACTTCTTCAAAGTTCCACTCTTCCTCTTAGCTTCAACAATCTTGTAGGAAGGAGGGAAACCTTTATTTCATAGCATTATTATTCATTGTTCTTATTGTTAGCATACTTATTATTTTAGGAGGGTGGGTAACCTTTATTTCAATATTTCTATATCATTTCCTTTCTAGTTTTCCATGGACATGGAAACACCAAAGTGGGGGTTTGACTAAGGAAAACTTTAAAAAGCAACCCAACACTTTTCTTGTTTCTATGTGTGCAATTTTTGTTTGTGAGAAGCTCACAGGAGGTTGGACCTTTTGTGAGTTGAATATATTTTCCTCCTAGTCATCATTTTTCTTAGTAGTTAGTTTATTTATCTTTCAAGTATTCTTCTTGTTGTACTTTATATTTCATGCATTTTTCAACATTTTGTCTAGTTAGTTAAAATCATCAAACTTTAATGTTCTAGTTATTACAAGGTTCTGAGTGTTTTTGGCAATAGACTCTACTTCTGGTCTATACTATATGTCAATGCGGCGCGCTATCATCCTTGGTCCATGCTCTTTTCCTCTAGTGTAGATCCTAACAATCTATTCCTGAGATCTTTGAGATCTATTCACTTGGCTTCTAAAGTCCTCTATCATAAAATAACCAAAAAAAACCAAAAACATAGTTTAGTCTTTCCTTTATTTGTCAACCCATCACTTGAGATTTTTTCCTTGAGGTAACCTACGACCATCTATCTCTTGTAGAATCTTCCCTATTCTAGAGACTCGAGAGTGTTGGATCCTCTCTATTACATTGTTATAATTTTGTCCTCAGAGGGTTTGATAAGCTTGTAAATCATATAATGTGTTGAGACGCCTCTCATCTAATAACTCAATCTCATGCAATATAGATACAAAATACTCTTCCTTACTAATGAAATATTTTAAAGACACCCAAGTTAAAGAGGGGAGCTTAACCTCAATAAGAAAATGAATTCAGTTCCAAAGACTAGAGAATATGGAGTGGCTGCTATAGGTGTACATATACTAGTGTGATAAACCCATAAAGTAGGAATAAGTTGCAATTTCCAATCATGGTTATATCCATTCACTATTTTCTAAAGGATTTTCAATATAGTTTTGTTTGAAGCCTTAGCTTGATCTTTACTTTGTGGGTAATAAGGAGTAGAAAAGCAATGCGACTAATAAGGAGTAGAAAAGTGATGCGACTAATAAGAAGTGGAAAGTGATGTTGGATATGAAATTGGTGACAATGATCCCAAACATCTTGATTTTCAAAAGGTTTTCCTTTGGCTATAATGAAACCATGAGGAATATCATATCAAAAAATGACAAAATTTAGGATAAAATTGGGTATTTTCTCTCTATTAATATTGGATAATGGAATTTCATCTACCCACTTCATGAAATACTTAGTGGTGCAATGATAATGAGCTTATGACCATTGGATGAGGTGGGATGAATTTTATTGAAGATATTGAGTCATCGTTGTGAAATATTCCAAGGAGTAGTTATTGGTTGTAACTCTTGAGTTGGTGCATGAATCAAGTCTCCATGTCATTGACATTGACAACATTTCTTAGCAAACTATTGTGCGTCTTGCTCCATACTTAGCCAATAGTAACTAATTATTAGCAACATCTTGACAAGGTTAGGTCCATTAGAGTGTGCCCCACAAACACATTCATGTTGTTAGATTTGTGAATAACACGATACAAAGGATCAAGCAACAAACAAAATACCTTACACACAAGATCTCTACAAAACAAAGATTATTCCTCAAAAATAAAATACTTATAGAATGAACCTCAAGTGTTTCCTTAGTATTGAAAAGGCATGATAATACAATGAGGGTTGAGTGTTATATTGGAGCAAACATAAATGATAAAGGGATTAGATCATGACAATTGTCAACATCTCATGTAAGGGTGAGTGCAGGATTGTCATAACCCAATTTCATTATATATTTATTTTAATATGGAAAATTGAATTGTTGATGAAATTCAATTAAATATTAAATGGAGATTCCAAAATATTTGCATGTTGAATATGAGGAGTTGACTAATGTTGACTTGATGAAATTATGAAAAATATTTTTTATATATGTCATTAAGGATTGAACGTTACAAATCATTTTGGAAGTATGTACAATAGTAGGGTGATAGGGTGAAGGACGAGAACATGGTTGAAGTAGAATTATTTAGTCAGATCGAATAGTAAGCTAGTTGGAATCTGGGTGCACACACCACAAAAGGGCATGGTGAATTGCGTTTAAATCAAATTTCATATGTCTAAAAATGAGAATTTCCTAACTTGAACTAATTTCATGTTTGAAAATATATGGTTTGTAGATATAAAAATTGTCCATTTAAAACTATGTTTAATGAAACAAAAATAAAATTTATTTATAAATATATAGATATGCTTCAATTTGAATTTAAGTTATCTATTGCAAGTAATATTGTAAGGAACTTGTAAGCCATAACAAGCAATTATATAAGGAAGTAAATGTGTATATATAAAAATAAATATATACATATATACATCTATGAACATAAGCTTTGAATACATAAAATACATATATATGTGTGTGTGTGTGTATGCAAATGTAGAAAGTATGGTAAATGAGAATGGGTATTATTTAAATAAACAAATAAATACAAATAAATGAATATATATATATATATAAATACAAATAAATAAATATATATATATATATATATAATGTGTATATATATATATATGCACACATATATATAAACATATGTATATTTGAATGATTATTCAAATGTATATGTTGAATTCGAATCATAATCGGTGATATACTAATATCGAGTTGATAATTAAAACCCAGGTATAATGGTCGTAGTAATGTCTGCCATAAATTTAGTTGCAATATTTGAATTATGTAGTGATCAGTGGCAAGGACATAATGCCTCCACCCTGGGCATGCAAAATATAGAATGTTGTTTCCATTTTTCAATAACACAAAGGCAGTGTGGTGAAATAAATCATAGGAAAAGGAGGGTCGTAGGAAGGAAAAAGTAGATATAGCTTAATCGATTTGATTTTGAGGTAATTCGAACCATGCAAGAATTATAAAATCATTTTTATTTCCATTCTCTCCTTCTTTACTATCAAATGATACCAAATTGCATTTTATATATCATTGCTTTCATTTTTTCTAGAAGCCATGACCATAGGCTGAATGGCATAATGTCCACCTCTGTGGGTCACTTGTTTGCACTATGTGTATGAGATATTTCTTTTAGAAAATATGCGACTAGCTCTATGAGCTAAGCTGATCCTTTGAGTGTTAAACTTAGGAGGTTCTTCCTTGAGGCTGCTCACTTGATTATTCCATACAATGGCATTTGTATTCTTTGATCCATTTGATTATAACTCACTATGAATAAACAATGATGGGGATCAATCAAGGATTCCCTTAGAAGAGGGTTTGTAACAATGTAAATTTATTTTGTATGAATGTTCGCCACCCTAGAGGCTACCAAGGCTCACAATGTTTCAGGAGTGGATCATAAAATCATGTTATATTTTAAATGTTAAGCCCATAAAGCTATCATAATTAATCTGATGACAATATAAGTGTTTCCTTCTTTACATATTTGGGATTGATTATGATCTAGGGGAAATAGAAGACCCCTCTAAATGTAGTATTTTCTTGTATTTCATATTGAACCCTAATATTAAAATGGGATGTTACCATCAAATGGGAAAGGTTGTGTGTATTTTTTTTAATCCTTGAATGAATGTAGGTTGTCTCACTATGAAGCTGACCCTATTTGACGAGGACAATGGATAGAAAAACCATGTTGAAAATAAATCAAGGTCAACTTGTAGAATATCCTTGCATGCATGGTACTAGACAGTAAAGTACATAGGCAGTAAGTTTAAATATAATTATGATGATCTTGACCATTAGGAGATGGTTAATAGCTTAATTTTATGGTCTATTGGGAAACAAAATTTTTTTTTGAATATTGTCATACTATTCTTATGCTTGATACAAGGTATATTTTTACTTCATTATTTTTTGTACAATGTGAAAGAATCGTATTGTTTCTTCTAATTTATACTTAATCATATGCTTGTAAAAGTGATCATTTCTTATAAGAATAGCTAGAGATATGTAACAAAGCAGTGGTATTATTGATTTTTCTTAAAACTAAATTGTAGAATAGAGAATATGAATATTCTTTTGCATTATGACTTTGCTCGATTTATAAGCACTTGTTAAAATGATAAATGTGCATGTGTGAGTAGCTTGATAGTAACTGTATAGTAGGAACATTACTTTTTCTATTTAAGCCAAGAATGTACATAAGAAAATGGCTAGTTTTGCAACTGTTTAGAAGGTAATAGTAAATGTGTACTCAAACAGTATATATAAAATTGTAAGGCTTGTACTTTTCATTGACAATGAAAGGTCAATAGAATACTATTTAAGTTAAAATTTGAATCAATGAACTTTTTAGAATGTATGCACAAACTCAAACATAAGTAGGTGCATATATGTCTATGCACAAAGACTTTGTCTGTGTACATATACATACTTGTGACATACCTTCTTTTATTTTTCTTCTAGTACTCTCATTTTTAATGGAAAATACTTGATATGATAAGTAGAAATTAGTCATAGGAATGAAGTGACTGAATAATGAATTACTTTGTAAGTCATAAATTTGTTTTCCAAATTAAGCTCACCTTACATTTTGATGGACATATATGAAGAAGTAATTTTAACATGGAAATAGAACATCGATACCTTAATTGAATAGAGCATCTATGGGTACTTGTTGCTAGAGGGTAGATAGTTATTTAGTTACCTTCCAGGACGGGTACCAAAATGGGTCAGAGAGTTTAGGTTTGCTTCACAAGAACCTATCATTTACTAATGGGTATGTGAAGGATCATGATGGTCCAAAAAGTGGTGATATGATGGATATGTGTAGGGTATGTGGCTACTGACTTTTTTTTACCCAAAATTGATGAAACGAAAAGTTTTTTTAAAGGAGATTCTCAACTTTCCACCAATAAAAAATATGCTCTTCTTTGAATTTAATAAATAATTATTATTCATTTTCTATTTAAATTATGACTAAATTCTTGATTGATAGGATAATTGAAAAACATCTATAGCTTTCAAATAGTATCACATTTTTTGAATATGAAACATGCATCACATTCTATGTTTCACATATTATAGGATTCTTCACTAAAGGGCACCTATAGCGGCTAAACCGTGAGGAATTTGGAGATGATGCAAACTAGAGTTTCGTGATATTTTGTTTGTAGATTCTAAATATATTTTTTCAAAATTTTTGGAATTTGATTGCACTTCTTTTTCCATCTCCCTTGAAAACTAGTTTTTTTCAGAAAACAACATTTTTTAAAAGTGACACTCACTGTATAACGCATAACTTTTTTTTCATGAAGGATAAAATTATAATTCTTTTGAATTTGGATTTTTAACTCTGATATCTAGTGCTTACACTTGGTTAGATTTTTTTTTATTGAATATTTTTTCTTTAATCAAATTTTGAAGTCAAACCAATTACAATTTAGACAAAGCACGACCATATAATGCGTAACATTTTTTGTATGTATCAAAATTCAATATTTTTTTTTGTGGGATCAAGGACTTCAATAACTTTTTTTGTATGTATCAAAATTCATATTTTTCATTTTTCTTTATAATCTTCTATTTTTCCACATGTGCAGAACAAAGAGCTTGATTTTTAGTGAAAAACCTACATTCACAAGAAATAATAATAATAATAATAATAAAATTAAATTTATTTAAAATTATACTTTTTGGGAAGCTTATAATAAGGACTACATACTTACAAAAAATAAAATTTAAATGAATTTATTTGATCCCCCAAAAGGTAAATCAAAAGTGGTTTTTTATCAGCATTTTGATAGGTGTAAAGGAGACTCTGTTATAGGTATGGTTTAACACTAGCGGTGTTCTATCCAAGGGGGTTTGATCTAAGGTAGTTTGATCAAACCCTCTTCAATTGTAATGCTCTAAACATAACTTTTAAAGGCTTAAATAATTATATTTTCTAAAAATATGTGATTTCAATAAAAAACAAAATCTCCCAGAAATTGTAAACTAGCTTTGTGGGATCACCCTCAAACATACGAGTTTTTATATTTTTTAAAATTATAATAAAAAATTCATAACTAATTATTTACATGGAAAAAAATTACAAAAAAATATGCATCACATCGTAACATGAGTCCTCTACTTATATCTAAAACCTTAAATAAAAAAATATTATCTTTTTATTGTGGTTAGGGTGGTCAAATAGACACCTACTTATTTTTTCACTGAAATTTAAGTACTACTACATTGAAATTTCAAATTTTCACCAAATATATTTTTTTTAAAATAAAATAAACCTAGTATTTTAAAAACTACATTCAATTTGATATAGATTCTATTCTTACATATTTTTGAAATAATATAGATAAATTATTCAAATTTTTACGTCAAGTTTCCGAACTCTAATTTTTCTAGATTTTTGCCACTTAAGGGCCTATTTTTTCCATGATGATCCTGCACATACCCTAATGTTGCAACACACTTTCATTCTTGGCAAATAAATATTGTTCATTATGTATGCTAAGATAGTGCATTGAATATCAATACATACAATTTTTTTTATGTGTTCTACTGTCCGCCTATGTCTGAATTGTAATTGGTTTGACTTTGAAACTTGATTAAGGAAAAAATATTCAATAAAACACTACGAAACCAATTGGAAGTGCTAGCAAGAGTGTGGTATTGATATGCCACCTAAAGCAATAAGAGAGTCTATTTTAGGTTTGTTTTGTGAAAGATCTAATTATAAATTATTTTATTTAAGTTCTTGTATTTCTAGACAATGCATTAACTATGGAAATCTTTCATTTTTAAGAATTTTTATGCATGAAAGTGTTGATAATGATTTTGAACAACAAATAGTAGATGTTAAAATATTTAAGAATGTTCACTATTCTTTAAAAGATGGAAAATTAGGAAAGCGTTGTGATTTAGTTACATAAAAAGTTAGTGTGCATGCATTCATGAGTGAATTTAAGAATAAAATTGTACCGAAATAAGTCATGCACTCTGAACATGCTCGATGGCTTGATGGTCAATTTCACGCATGTAGAAACACATTTCCAATTGGTACTATACTTTTAGTGGTTGATTTTGTAGAGAATTATACTATCGCTCCGCAAGAGGAAATTCAATCACAGTATTATAATTCAGTGCAAGTAGCTATGTTTGTCCATATTGTTTATAGACATGCAAATGATAGCACTGAGGATGATAGAAAAGTTTTGAGGGAGTATCATTTTTATTTGAGTGACAATCGGTTACACTTGTTAGAGTTTGTTCAATACTGTTTCAGTATATTTTATAGAAATTTAAGAGAAAGAGGAATCCAGATGAAAGAACACCTTATATGGTCAGATAATTGTGTGACACAGTTCAAGAATGCTCGAATGTTCTATTGGTTAAGTAGGGTTCACAAGGAACTTAATGTCCAACATGTATGGAGTTTTTTTGAAGTTGGGCATGGTAAAGGAGAACATGATGGAGCTGGTGCGTGTGTCAAAATAATTCTTGCTAGAGAACAATTAAAATTTGAGGATTCAATAAAATTTAAAGATGCATGTGGGATTGTGGATTGATGTAATACAAGATTATCTGCACCTGGTTTGAGTGAGTACTCTACAATTCATCGATTCTTTTGGTTGGTTGAAGAAGAGAACATTGTACCTAGAGTTGATTGTGAGACAATCAATGGATCTACTAAATGGCATTCATTTAGGAGCGTGACAACAAGCACATGGACTATTTGGACAAGGGAGATTGCATGTTTTTGCTAGTTTTGTATCTCAGGAGATTGGGAAGCATGTGAAAATACAGAATGGGTTGAACAATGGGAACAAAGATCGTTGACACCTACACAAGCACATGATCAATATGAAAGAACTATTGAAGAAAATGATCAATTGTTTGCATCTGAAGATTATGACCGTGTTTCAGACCCTATACAAGAAGACAATTTTAATTCAATTTATTTCATTTTATTTCACTTTATCAAGTTATTTTTTAATACTAAATTATTTATATGGATATGCGAAAGTTATTAAATCAAATTTAATTTACAGGACATGTGTATGCTATTGTTGCACCTAAGGGGAATGAAGAGAAAACCAAATATTGGTTGGCTCATTGTGTGGAAACTAAACATAAGTTAATAGCACCTCGAGAAGATGATGATAGATTTCATTATCCAATAGGTACAGTGATCCCCTTAAAACATCCCCTTAAGCAAATTTTGATAACAAGTTTTTGATCCCCTTAAGCAATTTCTTAGAACAAGTCTTTGATCCCCTTAAGAAAATTTTGAGAACTTATTTGATGATGGTTTTCATTTTTTCCAATAGAATCGGTCGTGGTTGTTGGCACTTGGCTATGAAAATACCTGAAAAGGAAGAATGGTCTACCTGCATTCGAAGACTATGAAAAACATAAAAAGATTATGCATTATTCACATTTGGTGGTGGCAACAAATATAAAACTAGAGCGGTATTGTGGAAGACCTTCAAAAAAAGTGCTATGGTCAATTTCTATGGAAGAGCATGAGGCAATCATAGATGCATCACAAAAAAGAGAGGATGCAAATCATACTATGGAATAAGTAAATACAGGTAAATATAGTTTTAGTTTTATTTTTTCCTTTTAAATACATTAAATACTTGTTTCGATATTGGTCAAGTGTGTTATTAGTTGAAATTGATTTAAATTATCCTTTTATAGATCCTTAAGGCATAATCACAAAAAGGATCTAGTCCATGTAGATTCAACCTAGACAACATAGAATACTTGGTAAAAATAGGTAATTATTAGTTAAATTATATTTAAATACATGTTTTTATTACATATTGAAATTGCTTATACATTAATAGTTAAAATTGATTTATTGTCCTTTTTTGTATCCTTAGGCCATCATTTCATTGATCTCATACTTTGAAACAAAAAGGAGAGGATGCATGGATTCAACCTACACATATGTGTGGAATAATTTTAAATGTAGGTACTTGAGTTGTGTACATATAGATAGTTTTATATAAATTAAAATATGTATGTTTTGATGATTTCATTGATATTGCTTGTACCTTTTTTATATCAGGTGGTGTGAAGACCTACTACATTCTAGGAACGAGTTTGAGATGTTCTTGAGATGACATATCCAAATTTTGTAAACATTGTTTTGAGATGACATATATGTACATACATACTTACAAAATTAAACATACTCTATGTACTTCTATGTATCAAAATCAACATTCTAATTTTGTTTGTTAAATGTGCATGTTTTCCAACTTTGAAACATTATGTCTAAATGTATAATCACTAAATATCATGCATACATTATTGTTAAATCAATTATATCCTTAAGATGTTGTATTATGACCCCTTAAGAAATTATATTATGACCCCTTAAGAAATCCCCTTAAGACCCCTTAAGACATCCCCTTTAGACGTTGTATTATGACCCCTTAAGACATTGTATTATGATTCCTTTAGACATTCCCTTAAGACCCCTTAAGACATCCTCTTTAGATGTTATATTATGACCCCTTAAGACATCCCCTTAAGATGTTATATTATGACCCCTTAAGACCCCTTAATACGTTGTATTATGACCCCTTAAGGCATCCCCTTAAGAAATTCTATTATGACCCCTTAATACATCCCCTTTATACTCCTTAAGACATCCCCTTTAGACATTGTATTATGACCCCTTAAGACATTGTATTATGACCCCTTGAGACATCCCCTTAAGACATGTTATGATGACTCACCCTAAAACTTATAATACTTGTTAATAACACTTAATATTTATACTGAATTATACTCTTCTTTGATCCCGTTAGGACATTGTATTACAACCCCTTAAGACGTTGTATTACAACCCCTTAAGACAACCTACAATTAGTGTTGGATGCTATTATTTGTTTTGATAGCTTATAGATTAGTATTCGATGCCATTATTTGTTTTGATTGCATATAGATTAGTCTTGGATGCCATTATTTGTTTTGACAGCTTATATATTAGTATTGGATGCCATTATTTGTTTTGACAACTTATAAATTAGTATTGGATGTCATTATTTGTTTTGGAAGCTTATAAATTAGTGTTATATGTTATTATTTATAGAGGTTATTAATGCTTTTATTCTATAATCTTCTACCTGGTATTGTTTATTTCTTAAAATTTTATCCTTTCTCGTATATAAATAGATTACTTTTGTTTGTAAATTATGATTTATTGACTAATTATTGATTGACATGAATTGAATAAGTTCATTGAGTAATTAATTATTGAATGTACATATCATGTATATCATGTATGAGATCACTAAATTTGTAAAGTATAAATATGAAAATGTCCTATATAATTAATATCATATATGAGATCACTAAATTTCACATTAATGTCCTATATTAATGTCTTGACTATGAACATAAAATGCATAAATATACTTGTGTAAATTAAAATTTCAAACAATAAGAAAGTCCATAATTTATGTAGCATATTAAGTGCATGAAACCAATATATTAAGCACATGAAATAAAGTCCATAGTACAGCCCATGAACTAAAGTTCAACTAAGTACTTGAGCCATGAAATATTTAGTCCAATAGAGTACATGAGAAACCAGAAATATAGTCCATGAAATAAACAAATATAACCCATAAAATCATGTTTCTAGGTCATGTACTGTCTCTATAATCAAGAGATCTCTTCACACCATGTGGACTATGCAGATGACCTAAAATACTTTGTACAAGAGAAAGATGAAATCAAATGTAAGACAATGAAAAATGATTTAATGACAATTTAATTTATAATTCATCATAAAATTAAATTATCATGATATCTGCATCTGGACTCTCTGGTGCACCTGAAGCAACCTCTAAATTCTCTAAATCAATCTACATAAATAAGAGAAAGAAAGTTGAAATTAGATGTACAAGTCTACAATTAAAAATGAGTTAATTCAATTTAATTTATAATTTATCATATTTTAATTGTACCATATTCTGAGGTTGTACATGTTCAACTACAAGATTTGTCTCATGCTATAAAAGAAAAAGGAAATGTAACAAATCTCATATTATGTATATATTCAATTTAAAATTTAAAATTAAAGTTATATTCAGAATATGTAATTTATAATTGACTTTAAATATAATAAAAAAAATTACCATTTGATTTGGAGCCTGCTCTACATGTCCTCCTGGTGGTGTAACTATGTCTGGGTCAGGGCTGAAAGTTACACTATCAAAGTCATACAAGATCAAAATTAAAGTATGTATACTTGAATTAGGTTTATATATATATATATATATATATATATATTCAAGTTTGCACATTTTGTGTAGAATTTTTTTTAAACAACCTAAAAATCAGAGGCCTCACGAGTAGCCACAACATCAAATGTTTTCCCAATGCCCATTCTCATTGTGGTATCAGCCTTGATATACATACATAGAAATTTAACGCTTATAAAATTTACAAGTGTACATGCATGTATTTCATATATCTAGTGAATTCAAAATTCATAATTGTAACTATACTAATGTAAAATTTAAACAATTTTACAATATGAATGTACCTTCCCTTGATCTATGACACCCGATAGTGGAGGAGTGCTCGACAATCCCTTAGGATGAATCGACGTGGAAGTCAATTGAATTGCCTAAACCAACATAAATATTTCAAACATATATGTGGTTCAATTATAAATTTAAAACTCAAGTTAAATTTATGATTTCATATATAATTTTAAAAATTGAAATCAAAATACCCCATAAGGGTTGCCGAGTATGACTTGTGTCGATATATGTACTCATGGAATAGATGATTGCCCCATCGATAGTGCCATTTGTACACCGAACAATTTGATTGTTAAAATGTATTGAAAACTTTTCTTTGATATATACATCCATCAAAATTCTTATAAAATGAACATACATAGATGCATATTTATACATGTGTCAATGTGTCCTCAGGGTGATGGTATGCTATAAGAAACTCTACAAATGAACTAATGCGACAAGATGAACCACCAAAATCTCCACGTCCACCTAAACTAGGTGTGGCCTGATCAGGTCCATAGCATACTTGATGACAACTAGTACATATATGGGGGATGAGCCTTGACACTCCTAGAGCGGTACTCGAACCAGCTCCATAAAAAACTCCTCCATCATCATTGTCTCTATGCTCCCCACCCGCTATTGCAGAAGCATGTTGATCAAGGTCTCCTGCGAGTGTACTAAGGGAACCTAATGTTGAGACCAGAGCTTGATGATGTACAGGTGTGGGAATGGGAGGACTAGGAGCAACAACAAGGGGTTGTAGATGAACGGGGTGTTGGGGATCAACCCTTGCCCCTAACCTCTGTTGTGGCATGCTGCCACCAACACCTTGAAATGATTTAAAATCAAAATAATTGGGGTTTTTCCCCATAACAAACTCTACATATAGTTTTCTCAAAAAATACAATGGGCACTACCAATTAGCATGTGGGGGACTCTAGAAAACCATATACCATCGATCCCAAAAATGTGCACTCATCTATGGATGTATGCACCACCTCATGGATATTCTAGATTTGTTTGGTGGAATGGGTTGTTGAGTAACGGGGTCAAGAAAGAAGGGGGCTAGGTGGGATTTAGTTATTTAAAGGTCTAATAATTGTTTGTAGGAGATACCATCACCATAAAATTGTCTTATTTGTTCTCTATCTCATCAATTCCTATCTAGATCAGAATCGATAATCCTGATGACATCCACAACATTTTGTATCACAAATACAAAATGTCTCACATGTGGTGGAATCAATGCTTTACTCTGCATAGCATTGATTTGATTTTGTAAGGATGCAACCTGATAATTTATATGTGCTCACAAGCGAGCCTTGTTAGATGTGATAGGTGCTAGATGTGGCATATTAGGTGGAGGGGGAGGGGGAGAGGGATGTGGAGGTGGATGGGGAGGTGGATGTGGCTGTGGATGAGGTGGTGGATTCATGATATCATCAATGTTAAAATCATCCATGTGTTGGAGTTATCAACAGACACTAAGAGGGGGGGTGAATCAGTGTCTCAACCTTTTTTAAAACTTTGACAATGACTTTGAAATATGATGTCCTTTTTAATGTCAACAGAGAAAAGTAATCACCTTGAGAGAATTCATGAAAAGGGGTAAATAAAGATATGATAACATTAACTCAGTCCATTAGACAACTTATGCAAATATGATATGAGTGAGATATCTTGTATTTTCCAAAATAATTGTGATTGAAATTGATTAACAATCAAAGCATGATGACAGTGTAGGTGCAACACATAAGATTGTGCAAATGAAGGTCAACATTATTGATTCACTTCTTAAACAACTGATTTGACTGCAAATTTATAAGACACTGCAACAACAATGCAACATAATGAAACAAGAAAGGTATTGAGACAACAAACACCTTTAGCAAATTATAACAATTCTTGAGCTATGAAACAAATGAGTACTTTTTATGCTTCCTTTTGAATTAGACTCATCAACAATGACTTGTGCAAGACATTTTGAAATGAATATTTGAGAGATGAAGGAACTAACATTCAACAATGTTCAGACTGATAAAAGCTATCACAATCAAGAAGCATTATAACATCAAAACAAAGAGACCATAAGACAAAGGATTTGCCGAGTGGAAAACCCTCCTAGGGTAGAAAAACCACTCGTAAACTACCTTATTGGCTTAAATTCAAAAACTACTGTTAACAATGCCTTACAGGCTAATTTCTAAGTAACAACTCAAGGAGCACCAACCCCTCATTTAGAGACACCAATCTCAAGGAGCACCAACCCGTTACTCAAATTTCAGAATTACAATAACACAAAGGATCACTCTGTTTCTCATATAAGCTCACTCATACCTCTCTATCTAATACCCTAAAGATTCAACATGAATCCTTAAAATATTAAATAAACATGGTTTTTTATCATATTACTATGCATCATGTTTTCAAACTTTTTATAACAGAGCTTTTTCACAATTTCATTTTTGATACAACAGTAAGTTATATTATCATAGAATCATCTCGCTTCTCACTTTTCACATTAATAAAAAATTGTGTATATATATTTTCAAATATAGGTTTTCCAACAAAAAAATCTTCATAGATTTCATTTTTCAAAGGAATCTGAAACCCTCATTCTATTTTTAGAATATGAGCTAGTAGAATGATGATCACCAAATGCAGAATAATCATGTGTAATGCTTGTACCGAAGGTTGTTTTGAACTCAAACAAGAATATTTCAAGTAATGCTTCCTTTTCAAACTGCAAGAAATTTCCAAAACCCAAATCTGAAAGTATAGAAATATGAACAAGTACTATCATTTCCATTTTTCAAAAAACCCATATGAATATGTATTCAAAAAAATTTATGTAGAAATCCATTTTTGAAATCAAAGACAATGATAATAAAACCTTCACTGCAAAGTCAGAATCCATATCTCCAGTAAATACTAATCAATAAATCAATTTTTCAAAATGCGCATAATGCAGTCAAGAGTAACTAAAATGAAAGCATGCATTTCTGATAGAGATAAATGAGAGCCCATTTTTACTTTTTCCTGATTCAAGCAAAAATAATAACTGTCATAAATATCAAATGATGGATGTGATACCTGTTCAAGCAGCATGGAAATCAAATAAATACCAGAAAGATTTGAAGCCAACAACCATAGCTAATAGATTTGTAACTCCCACAACTCTCTTTCACCAATTTCAAGCTTTTAGCCAGTGAAGCGCACCAAACATAGCTTCCATACTTATTTTGCTTCCTGTCAAAGCCATTACAGGCAACAATTTAATGAAAAACAATAGTTACATTCATGGCGGCGACATGGCTAGGGTTTCATACTTAGCCAAACTGATAGCACCATAAAACACACTTTTCCCTAACATTTCCAATACAATTGATTCCTTTTCAAAACACAATAGCTTTTGAAGTCCAAAACAATTCAAAACATAATAATGAACAACATAAAGTTTGATTGAGTTCGCTATCCAAAGAATTTCGACCACATAATTACCACCAAGTATTGCATGCAAACTATTGACTCATAATACTCACCAAATAAACTTTATTTTGAGTCAAAGATTCTCATAATGCCAACTTAAACAAATGGAGAAAGATGGCTACCAAGAGACATAAGGAAGTAACCTTTTACTTAAATCGAACACAATATATCACCACTAAAAAATGCTAAGGGAAACCCAATAGGGTTAATTCCATATAGATACCAACCCCACAGTTCATTAGCATGGATGCCGACAATAGAGTCATTTTGATAACCAATAGTGATTATCAAGGTTAAGACATCAAAACTAATACAAACAAAAATTTAAAAGAACTATATGAAATATGGTAAGCCTGAGTGAGGTCAAAATACACTAAGTGTAATATGCAATGTAAGCCATATCTCATGTGAAGAACCCAATTACTAACAAAGGAAAGTCAAAGGCATGTGTGGCTTTACCTCCAATAGAGTGTCAAGAAAAAGCTCAATAATAATTGAATATCATATGCCTGGATAAACCTAATAGATAACAATGAAGTCTAAATCATACTGAAAATGATATACATGAATAATCTGAACAATGATCAACCTACATTACCTGTCAAGATATCAATATCGTTTATCACAAAAGCTAATGCATGCCCTGTCATAATGAACATCATCTGGAAAACCTGTATCAAGCCTTATCAATACTATCAGAAACCATAACCATCTGAAGATATATTGCATTCATAAATCTAAACCAAAATTCTCATGAGAATCAACATGAACCTAAACAGGTAAATCATAATGATTATCCATCTGCAATAGCGAAGAGCAATTAAATATGTATCATGTCAAGACAGTCAAAAACTAAATATAGGGAGCATAAAGATCCTAAGAGACCAAATCTAAAGCAGTCAAATCATGAAACCCAAATAAGTGATTTTGTCATCAAGGACAAACCATGAACACAACTGAGATCCAACAAACTCCCTCTTTGTCCTTGATGGAAAAACACAAATGACTCTCCCCCTTTTTGCCTCAATGACAAAGGATAAAAGAGAAGAATGTGCAATTCCATGAAACACAACTGAGAATCCAACCAAATACCATGAGAATCAACTACAAATAGAGTAATAGTGTAGGAAATGAAAATATAATCTAGAGTTGGAAATAAGAACATATAGAAACAAGTTACCTCTACAAAGAAGCTCAAAACTAATATCATTACTTGTTTTCTCAAACAACAAGAGCATTGTCAAATAATCCAAATGGGTCATTGAAAACACTTTCAATCCATTGCAAGAACACTAGCAATTCACCATTCCATTTGTAAACCATTTTGCAGATGAGCAAAGACTCAAATCTGATCAATAGCACACAAAAACAAAACATTCTCAAGAAAATTAAAAACCTGAGGTACCATCAAGGCATATATCTATTCTTGTGTACTATCTCAATCATGAAAATAACTTCATCTTTTTTATACCAAAGAATATAAGGGAGATACCGAATAGTTTCACAACTGTCCCGTGAACAACACATCTCCTTGCAAGATCATTTTAGTAAAACTCAAAAAGAAAACACTCTTCTCCACTCAGGTCTTCATGCTTTCATACATTATATAGAGCACATAATATTATAACCAGGCCTCCCAACAACTCAACTCCGCAATTCCTTTGATAGAAACATGACTTGAGCTGATCATTTGCATTCAAAGACTTCATACAATTTGTTGTTCATATATCACTCTGATAGGTATAGAAATAAATATCACAAATGAGCAGCTAAAATTCCCAATATCACACTTTCAATCATAAAAGAATATTTAGGATTTTTCCCATGAGATAATTTGTTGCAACACATCTTTCATATTCTGTTCATAGATACAAATAAGAGAAAAAAATACTTCTTAAGGATAAATTACTCCTCAATATCAACTTCTAACTCATAACAGACCTTCAAAATTTTTGGCTCCAAAAGGAATACACAAAGATCATCTTAGCTTGGAAAACTCTCAAGACCTCACAACATGCTCAAAAGTTATACACAGAAAATCCATTCAAGCTAAACATATTTTTGTTCAAACTAAACCTTCATTTCATCTGATTGTATAACCTCTTTTTGAAGCAACTCCTTTAAAAACATTGCACATAAATTTGAATCACTCTATATTTCATGCCCATGACTCACTATCCTCAGAACTTATGACCACACAATTTCAAAGACTTAAGCATCACACCATCAATAAAAAATTTCAGTAATAAACATTCAAGCAATCTTAGTAAACATATACAGCCAGTATCTCTTTCATGTCAACAAAAATCAATCACTCTATTCAATTAGAATAAGCATAATGTAATATTGGCATTTACAAACCATTTCTTTACTTATACCACCAATGGTAAATGCATGCAGTCATACCTCATTCTAGACTCCACAGGGGTAAAATATATTACCATAATAGACTCCCCCTCGAGTCTTTGCTTCTTCTCAAGACTTGGAAGGAAACACTTGTGCAAGGAGTGCACAAGGATTTTTCTTAGAAATATCTTTATTGCCCTTCTTGTCATCTTGATTTCTCTTTCTTCTCTACTCCAATGAAGACTTTTTCACTTGTTTGCTTAAAGTACTTGTCTCTCTATTAAATCTACATTTATGTACTTTATGCCCAATGCTATTACATCTTAAACAAATGACTTTGTGATTGTTTTGAGAAATAGAAGACTTCCTACAGACATTTCCAACATTGTTCCCTACATTATTATCACTTGTATTTATTCTACAGTCTCTTCTTAAGTCACCAGAATTGTTACAATTGTAACACACCACATTCTCATTTCTAGAGACATTAGAATGATTCTTATTTGACCATATCATGCAATCAATTGCCTTATGACCAAAATCATTACAAACATAACAATATCATTGAACATCATGATTATACTTGAATGAATGATCATGCCAAGGATGTGAAGATCTAAAGACATTTCTCCTTTGTCTATGAATACCCTTAGATTGTCTTCTAGTGTCAATGTTATCCTTTGGTGCAACATTACTGTAACCAAGATCAACCTTCATTCTTGGTGTTTGCTTGGCTATAAAATTCTTTCCATCTGAAGTAGTAAAAACTATTTCATGTTTAGATTTTTCTGCAAAGCTTTGTCCAACCCCACATCCCACTCATGTAGGATCTTTAGAATGCTTTTTCTTGGCCAAAATCTCATTCAATATATTAGTACTATGATCAAATTTCTGAATTTTACCAAATTGAACCTTGACACTTTCAAGCTCTTTTCTTAAAGAAACTATGTCTTCTTCAAGTTTTAGAAAATCAATCTTTTTAATCTCTAAATCAGACCTTACAACATCAGCAATCCTCTTACATTCTTCAATTTCAATTTTTTGACTCATAATCATCTCATCCTTAAAAGTTAGTTCTTTTAACAAGGAATCATTATCAGAACATTTCTTTAAAGAAGCAATCTCATTTTCTAGTTTATTACACAATTCATCCTTGTCTTTTAACTTGACTTCCAAACTCTCTTCTTGTTGAAGTTGTCTTGTTAAAAACTAGTTTTCTTTTCTAAGCTGCTTGATTGTATCTAAGGCACAAAGGAGTTCACCTTCCAAATCAACCTCACTTTCTGGTTCATCATAATCCTGTTCAGAGTCAACTTCACCCAAAGATTGATCTACTTCTACACAAGTTTCTTGATCATTTAAATATTCATTAATGATCTCCTTGGACTTCCTTTCAAAACTATGAAGGTTTACACCTTCTTCACTCTCAAAAGTTTCAAAAATTATTTCAGTACCCAAAGATATCTCCTCTTGTATCTCACCATTTTGATTCAGTTCAATCAACTTGTCCCAAACTTCTTTAGCACTACTAAAATGAATAACTTTTGTAATGACTTTATTTGGCAAGTTATTAAAAATATCATTTATAGCTCTAGTATTGAATTCAATAGATTTCTTCTCCTCAAGTGTGGAAGAAGATGTTGTAGAAGTAGTGCAACCCTTTTCAACTGTTTCCCACACATTAGGCCCTAAAGAAAGTATGTTTCCATCCTATGTTTCCACACAATAAAGGTTGTACCTTCGAATTGAGGTGTTCCAAATCTAGGATACTCTACCATTTCAGATTTACTATTTATGAACTCTTCCTCATTATTCCTTATACTAGATTCAGGTTGAACATGATGATTAGCATTTTACTGTGAACATATTTTTCCATTATTCCTTATGTTCTTTCCCATATTAGCCAAAGTACTCCAATAAACTAGGAACAATCCTAGGTGGTTTAGACCTATCAGAGGACCCTATGCTTTGATACCAATTGTTGGAGCTGTCGACATATACTGAGAGGGGGGGTGAATCAATGTCTGAACCTTTTTCAAAACTTTGACAATGACTTTTAAATCTGATTTCCTTTTTAATGACAACAGAGAAAAGTAATCACCTTCAGAGCATTCATGAAAAGGGGTAAATAAAGATATGATAACATGAACTCAGTCCATTAGACAACTTATGCAAATAAGACACTACAAAAATAGTGCAACAGAATGACACAAGAAAGTTATTGAGACAACAAACACCTTTAGGAAATTATAACAATTCTTGAGCTATGAAACAAATGAGTATTTTTTATGCTTCCTTTTGAATTAGACTCATCAACAATGACTTGTGCAAGACATTTTAAAATAAATATTTGTAGAGATGAAGGACCTAACATTCAACAATGTTCATACTGATAAAATCTATCACAATCAAGAAGCATTATGACATAAAAACAAAGAGACCATAAGACAAAGGATTTTCTAAGTGGAAAACCCTCCTGGGGTAGAAAAACCACTCCTAAACTGCCTTACTGGCTTAACTTCAAAAACCACTATTAACAATGCCTTACAGGATAATTTATGAGCACCAACTCAAGGAGCACCAACCCCTCATTTAGAGACACCAATCTAAAGGAGCACCAACCCCTTACTCAGATTTTAGAATTACAACAACATAGAGGATCACTCTGTTTCTTAGATAAGTTCACTCATACCTCTCTATCTAATACCCTAAAGATTCAACATGAATCCTTAAAATATTAAATAAACAAGGTTTTTTATCATATTACTCTGCATCCTGTTTTCAAACTTTTTATAATAGGGCTTTTTCACAATTTCATTTTTGATACAACAGTAAGTTATATTATCACAAAATCACCTCTCTTCTCACTTTTCATAGTAATAAAAAACTGTGTATATATATTTTCAAATATAGGTCTGCCAACAAAAAAATCTTCATAGATTTCATTTTTCAAAGGAATCTGAAACCCTCATTATGTTTTTAGAATATGATCTAGTACAACGATGATCAAAAAATGGAGAATAATCATGTGTCAAGCTTGTACTGAAGGCTGTTTAAAACTTAGACAAGAATATTTCAAGTAATGCTTCCTTTTCAAACTACAAGAAATTTCCAAAACCCAGATCTAAAAGTATAGAAATATGAACAAGTAATATCATTTCCATTTTTCAAAAAACCCATATGAATCTGTATTCAGAAAACTTTATGTAGAAAGCCATTTTTGAAATCAAAGACAATGACGATAAAACATTCACTCCAAAGTCAAAATCCATATCTCCACCAAATACCAATCAATAAATCAATTTTTCAAAATTCCCATAATGCAGTCAAGAGTAACTAAAATGAAAGCATGCATTTCTGACAGAGATAAATGAAAGCACATTTTTTCTTTTTCTTGATTCGAGAAAAAACAATAATTGCCATAAATATCAATTGATGGATGTGATACCTATATAAGAAGCATGGAAATCAAATAAATACCAAACAAATTTGAAACCAACAACCATAACTGACAGATTTGTAACTCCCACAACTTTCTTTCACCAATGTCAAGCTTTCAGCCAGTGAAGTGCACCAAACGTAGCTTCCATATTGATTTTGCTTCCTATCAAGGACGTTACAACCAAAAATTTAATGAAAAATAATAGTTACATTCATGGCGGCGACATGGCTAGGGTTTCATACGTAGCCAAACTAATAGCACCATAAAAGAAACTTTTCCCTAACATTGCCAATACAATTGATGGCTTTTCAAAACACAATAGCTTTTGAAGTCTAAAATAAATCAAAACATAATAATGAACAACTTAAAAGTTGATTGAGTTCGCTATCCAAAGAATGTCGACCACATAAGTACCACCAAGTATTGCATGCAAACTGTTGACTCATAATACTCACCAAATAAACTTTATTTTGAGTCAAAGATTCTCATAATGCCAACTTAAACAAATGGAGAATGATGGCTGCCAAGAGACATAAGCAAGTAACCTTTTACTTAAATTGAACACAATATATCACCACTGAAAAATGCTAAGGGAAATGCGATAGGGTTAATTCCATATAGATACTAACCCCACAATTCATTAGCATGGATGTCGATAATAGAGTCAATGTGATAACCAATATCGATTATCAAGGTTAAGACATATCAAAACTGATACAAATAAAAATTTAAAAGAACTATATGAAATATGGTAAGCCCAAGTGAGGTCAAAATACACTAAGTGTAATATGCAATGTAAACCATATCTCATGTGAAGAACCCAATTACTAACAAATCCAAGTCAAAGCCATGAGTGGCTTTACCTCCAATAGAGTGTCAAGAAAAAGCTCAATAATAATTGAATATCGTATTCCTAGATAAGCCTGATAGATAACAATGAAGCCAAAATTATACTAAAAATGATATACCTGAATAATTTGAACCATGATCAACCTGAATGACCTATCAAGATAGCAATATTGTTTATCACAAAAGCTAATACATGCCTTGTCACAATGAACATCATCTAAAAAACCTGTATCAAGCATTATCAACACTGTCAGTAACCATAACCATCTAAAGATATATTGCATTCATAAATTTGAACCAAAATTCTCATGAGAATCAACATGAACCTAAACCTGAATCATTATGAAATTCTCCATCTGTAATAGCCAAGAGCAATTAAATATGTATCATTTCAAGATAGCTAAAAACTGAATATGGAGAGCATAAAGATCCTGAGAGACCAAATCTGAAGTAGTCAAATCATGAGACCCAAATAAGTGATTTTTTCATCAAGTACAAACCATGAACACAACTAAGATCCAACACCGTGATATGAGATATAAATGTGTACCTGCATTAAATTATACAAAATTAACATACAAACTTAAAAAATTACAAGAAATAGTTAAATTTGACACTTGCACATGCAAATTTGTTTAAATAGGATGTGCATACATATATTAAGATCATATATTTAATTGAAATACACATATATACATTGATTGAACTTGAGCATGTGCATACAAAATAAAAAAATTAACATGTACATACATTTAAAATAAAAAATATGATGCATAATTTGAATGCATACATCATTAAACTAAACTATGCACATACATACAAATTTCAAAATTTAAGAACTATATGCAAATTTTTAATACATGTGTACATACTAAACAATAAACTTGAAACATTCACTAAAAGCTCATTTTATGTCTAACACACACACACACACACATATTTATATATATTAAAATTTTCTTACAAGAGAAATCATGATCTAGTAGATATAGTCATAAAATATATACTATTATATACTGTTCATTATAATTTCATAAATTCCACCGAATTCATAAATTCATGTCACTAAAATATCCATCTAGAACCAAAATCATAAATTCACGTCACTAAAAATATCCATCCAACCAAATTTATAAATTCAGCACACAAAATATCCATCGTTCACCAAATTCATAAATTCATAACTATTTAAGATCATTGTCTTAATTTAGAAACTATTGTGGCTCTCTACTTCATCTCTTCATTTCTTTTTGTTTTACTTTTCAGAATCAAAAGTTCATTCTCTCCTCTAGCCATTGTCGATGCTCATCTAAGATCCCATCCATAACCCTGACAACATCAACAAGGGTTTGCATCCCAGATGCAAACATCCTCATAGGTGGTGTGACACATTCTTCATTTTGAATAATGTTGATTTGATCTTGGATGGTTCTAACATTGGCATTGATTCCTGCTTGCAAATGAGCACCATTGATTTAGGTGGTGGAGGTGGGGGTTTACGAGGTGGAGTGGGTGGAGGTGGAGGTGAAGGTGAAGGTGGTGGAGATGGATGGCATGGAGGTGGATTGCAAATATTATTGAATCGATCCATGTGATCTTTAAGATATGAGTGAACCTGCATTAGATTTGTAATTTCAAAATGTAAGATACACATTTAGGAAATACCTTTAAACCATTCAATTCAATATAAATGGCCTTGAATTGAATACAAATGATAAAATATGTAAGCCTCATTTATGTCTAAGGAATGTTACTTGAATGAAAATACAATTAACTATTAATATAGGACAATTTATGAATAATAAATGGTTTTGGATTTAGAGTTTGGGATTTAGGTTTTAGGGTAATGCGATGGCTTAAGGGGATCTATGTAACTAAGGTCCTAGTACAAAATGACATGGATTTTAAGTGAATAAAATTTGGTGAAGAACTTATTTGACCCCCTTAAGAAATCGATTTACGATTTAGGGTGACAAGATGGCTTAAGGGGGTCTATGTCTAGTGATGTCCTAGGAGAAAATGACATGGCTCAAGTGAATAAAATTTGGTGAAGTTTCCTAAGGCAACCAAATTTCATTAAGAGCCTAAGAAAAAATGATGGCTTTAGGGTTTAGGGTTTAAGGTAATAAGATAGCTTAAGGGGATCTATGGAGTAAGATCCTATGACAAAATTACATGGCTTAAGGGAATTAAATTTGGTGGAGTTGCCTAAGGCAACCAAATTTCATTTTAAGGTCCTAGGACAAAATGAATGCTTTAGTGTTTAGGGTTTAGATTTTAGAGTTCAAGGTTTAGGGTTTACAAAACTTAGGGTGAAGTTTTGGTGCCCCTTGGAATATAATGAACTTGCAAGTTAGTGAAGAGTATTTTCTTGTGGAATAGTTGATTGAGATAGCTCTTATTTCAAATAACCAAGCTAGATCATGAAATATCATTCATATATAATCTTGCACAATCTTATTATTGTTAAATTTGGTTGCCTTGGGACACTTCACCAAATTTTGAGAACTTCTTTGATCCCCTTAAGAAATGTCATATTGGGACCTCTTCAGAAAATGATTTATGATTTAGGGTGATAGGATGGATTAAGGGGATCTAGATGTCTAGTGAGGTCCAAATTTAGTCATAGTGTGACCTCATGTTAAAAATGAATCAATCTATACATATCACAAAAATAATATACATGTATCAAAACAAGTAAAAATTTCCTGCTACATTAGGGGATATCAAAATAAATATAAAATATTTTAATAATTATACTTGTAATCACTTATTAATAAATTATATCATACATAATTTTAATCACATAATAAAGGAATAAATATACATATGTAGAAGATACAAAAAAATAAAAAGAGGCTACTCACATGGATCTTGATCCTTCTAGGAAGTACCTAGATTGGTGTATTTCATGTAGGACTCTATGTAGGTGTTGGGACCTTCACAAATCTCTCCATGTATATTTTCAACAATCCCACTCACTCCCTCTATAGAATTATTTCCTTTCTTATTAGAGTTATTTTAATCTTCTAAATTGACCTCTTATTTATAAGAGCATAATATGAATCCTCCTCCTCTCTCTATTGTAATAATAGCCTAGTTCCTCCAACCTATCGTTACGTACCTTCTCCCTTTCCCTTGTAATAGGTACCTTAGGTTTTAAATGGTTTCATCTTGGTCTCCTTATTGATGCATTTCTATCTTTCCACATAAATCTATATAGTATCAAAATATAGGTAATTTTATGGTTATCATCTCCCTTAATTGCTAAAGAACCCATTATAATGCTTGAGAATGGGTGGATTATTATCTAGGATCACATCTTAAAAATCCTATAGAGGTCATGGTATGTGTTTCTTAATACATATATTCCCATACAAACCTATTTCCATGTATTATCAACTCTCCTATATAATAGACACCTTACTATTTAAATTTCATATGATATATACCCAGGTGTTTCCAATTGGAATTGCTATAATTATACTTTTATGGTATTCTAGATATTCATAATAGTTTTCATAAATCTACCAAACAGACCCATTCTTGACATTGAACCTACATAATTTTAGGTATCTCCAATGAAAGAAGTTGCCCATATCACTATCACTTGCACTCTCCTATCTTGTGGATATAATAGAATAAAGTTTTCTTCCAATGATTTAGATCCCTATTGAACATGTCTAAGTGTCATAGATAGTGATCATCCACTGTTCATAAACTTGTAGAAACCAAAAGGTTTTATATTATGTGTTCAAATAAGTGAAAACATTACAAAAAGCTCTACTGGATGGTGACAACAGAGGGTTTTTTAAGGCAACCAAATTTCATTTTAAGGTCCTAAGACAAAATTCAAATGCTTTAGTGTTGAGGGTTTAGATTTTACAGTTCGGGGTTTAGGGTTTAGAAAACTTAGGGTGAAGTTTGGGTGGCCCTTGGAATAATTTGGACTTGCTAGTTAGTGCCAATTGGAAATCGATTGTACGTGCTTGGATTTACGATTTTGGTAACTAAATTTGCAAACAAACATTGATAGAATTTATGAATTGTAACTATTCTTTAACATATTGTTTTCTAATCTAGTTATAATTTAACATTGAAACTAAAGTTTAACATATCGTTTTCTCCATACAATGCAAATGAAATTTAAAACATTTAAGCAAAGCAAATGAATTTTCTTGAGCTCAAATTACCCTGGTTTTCAAAATCAAAATGATTTGTTTGATTTCAATTTAGGGTTTTAGCAAATTTTTTTGTTAATTCCATTTAGGGTTTCAATTTCTAAGAAATTAGGGTTTTTAATGCAATTTTTTCATTTAATTTCAAACTAGGGTTTTCAAATTCAATTTTTTCATTTGATTTGAATTCGGGGTTTCAATTTAAAGCTTGATTAGGGTTTCTAAATGCAATTTTTTTATTTCATTTCAATTTCTAGGGTTTTGAAATGCAATTTTTTTTGTTTCATTTCAATTAGAGTTTTCAAATTCTTTTTTTTTTGTTTAATTTCAATTAGGGTTCTCAAATTCACTTATTTTTGGTTTGATCAAACAATTTAGGTTTCAAAAGCTAAATTTGTTTCTAAAACACAATTCAAGGTTCATTTTTTCATTTCTATTCAGAAATATTCAAGTTTTATTGCATTTTTTGATCTATTTCTACAATTACTCATTTCTACTATAACATGAAATGAAATGCTTAAAACGTTAAATAAATTTAAAAAAAATGTTAAAATCAGTTATTCTATTCACAATTTCAATAAAAAATGAAAAAATGCAAAAAAAAAGGGTATGGGAAGCTACCTGGAGGTATTTGTGGAGGTCACTATCGCCTGCACTTGGCATCCCGTCCATTGCAAAAATGCAGTTTGTTCATTTTTAAAAAATAAATACCATTATAAAATGGGATCCTGATTTTTACAAAATGGGATCTCGATTTTTATAAGTCAGGATCTCATTTTTTACTAATCGGGATCCCATTCCTTGTCCATCAATTCAGGACCCTTCAACAAATGGGATCCTGATTTTTAAAAAGCGAGATCCCATTTTGCATTTAGGCTCGGGATCTCGATTTTTAAAAATCGGGATTCTATTTTTGCAATGCCAATTTCATTTTTTTGGTGAAGGAAAAAAATTCCATGTTTTGTGGACTCAACTTTGTGCACTTACCCAAAGGAAGAGGAGGTTGATGAGCTCACTCATGAGCTTGAGGTGACTATGGACTCGTTGAAGAGCACCCAGATGGCCCTTCAAGAGTCATAGTCACAGATACATGAGCTTATCGTGGAGTTGAGTTTGGCATAGTCTTCACCTTCTATAGTTCTAGCTTAGGTTTCTATGGCAGCAGTTGGTGAGGAGCGTATATCCACGAATTGTGGTTGTGAGCAGGTTGAGAATGTGATTACATCAATCACAATTATAGGTGCAGCTGATACAGATGGGACAAGTGTATTGGTTGAGAGTTGTAGAGAACCACATGTTGCACCAAGTTCTCCTAAGGATAGTTCCATGATAGATGATGTGGGGCAGGTTATTGATAGCTCTTGTGACATAGTAGTTGATTCTCTAGAAAGCTATGTGACAGAACATGATGCTACTTCATCTTCTTCACAAGAGATATGCAGAGTATCATCTAGTTGGGAGATTGGTTCTTATGTTGATATGTTTCCCTCTCTTGGAAGCAAATCAGTCATTTCATCTGATGTAGTTGATTATGATCGGCAATAAATTGAGCCAATTCAGGAGTATGATTTAATTTATTATTCTAGGGACTTAGAGATGGATGATTCAGATCAGAACAAAGTGGCTATGCAGTTTGTGAATAATCCATTATTTGAGATGGATGGTGGTTCGACCTATGATAATCCACTCTTTGAGTTGGAAGTTGACCACACTCCTGATGCTAGTTCAGGCTTGCGCATTAATAACAGTGTTTGGGATGTTTCTAGTGCATCAGAATTCCAAACAAGGCTCACAGAGGAGATTTCAGAGGTGTAGATGGTGAGGAGTGTATATAGTTTTTCATTTGATCCTCATGTACATGATTTATTTTAGATGCACAGTTCAGTGGCCCATGTGATGGAAAGCTTATATGATAACTTACCTTGCTTAGAGATTTGAATCAAATATGGGTATAATTTTGAGTTGTTTCCCTTTGAGGCTCACACTCATGCGACATCTGATGGCGAGTTTGAGTTGGGATAGCCTTATCAGGAGGAGATGATTTCTTCTAGGACTTGCACATTGGATGTTGGTGATGGCCTAGCCTCTTTCCAAGGAGTAGATGGCATTCATGATGATATTATTTTCAATCTTGATAGTGAATTAGGGCATTTGTAGTTGCTCTCTGAGGGAGGTCTTGATGACATGAATGTAGTGAGTTGTGAGTCTTCTTCAAATACTGCTAGCATAGGAGGGATTACACATGACTATTCAAGTTTTTTGTTGGGGCAGTCAGAAGAGTATCATCTCGACTACATCTTGTGGTGTTCTCATTAGTTTACTTTCAGCCCACATACAAAGGATTTGACGAAGTCTTTGATGGCACAGAGAGGTGGGTTGAATAAGGAGTGTTCTAGTAAGCTTTGGTATGACTTGTTTCTGACCTCAGATGGTGATTCTAAGTTTGGAAGGTCTTCTAATTTGTTCTCTCATGATGATTATCATTTGATTCAGGATTTGGAGACTTGTTTCATTTTGGAGATAGGGGGTATCAGAGTGGCACAATAGGAAACAATAGGTGTTGGCTTTCCAATAGTGTGGTTGCATCAGATTCACCATCACAGTTTTGGGATTGAGTTGATTCAGTAGGTTTAGTTAGTTGCGGTAGTGTTATAGGAGCTGAACTTTGGTGATATTAGGGACATTGCACATATCCTCCCTTGGGATCTAGGTAGGGTAGAGTTTTTCTTTGTTGTTGAGATTGCTTGGGGACAAGCAATTTTAGGGAGGGCAGACTGTAATGTCCCCATTTTTATGAGCATTATTTTACAGAGGGTTTAGCCTATTCCTAACTCTCGTAGGCTAAGGAGCTTGATTAAAGGGTCTTTGTGGCAGTTACCTAGTTGGAGGTTGGCTTCTTTCATGGATTGAGGGGTTATACAAAGGTTTCCAATTGTATATTGAATGTTTAAAAATATAATGTGTTGGAAAACATATTGTTTGAAAATATATTGTGTTTTCTAGATGATATGATGTTATGATGAAACTTTATAAATTATATTTTTATATTATAATAAAGTGAAATTATAAAATATTAAAGAAAATAAAAATTAAAGTATGTGGTGAGGAAAATATATCTTTTATCCCACATTGGCAAGAAAAGTGTGTGAGACCTCCAAGAAAAGTATAAAAGGATATTAAGGGCTCATTTTTTATCATCCAGGAAATTGAACATTACATTTGATGTTTGTCGAGAAGCCTAGGGGGTTTTGTAGATTTTCTATTTTGGTCTTTAGGAATAATAACTCCCATTGATTAGTGTAACTGAGGTGGTGAAATATTCCTTTGAAGAGTTGTAGTTGAGAGGAAGATATTTTAGTCTTTCTAATTGTGCTTCATTGGTGGCCATTGCCCAAATTTGCTAAGGATATTTTTCATTTTGATTAGAGATCATTAGTGACATCATATTTGCATCATCTAGTAGCATTGAAGACATATTGAAGGAGTGTTGAAGTCTGATATATATTTGCAAAAGTTTGATATTAAATTACAGTAATATTAGGGCACCATGAAGGGCCATGATTTTTCTTGTGGAGGCTTCTAAAGGCATCTATTTCACTTCCTATGCCAGGGTACTCCATCCTTGGGGCCTATGCTTTGGTTTTCATACCATAAAGGATTCATAAAGGCTGTATATTATTTATATATCTGCATTATTCTTCAAAACAGGGGTGGTTGGTAGAGGGCTTCAATTTGAGCTTGAAGGAGGTTCTTTGCATTGGATTGGTTGCTTCTTCATCTCCACATAGGGAGATTTCATAATTAGGTTCCTCATGTCATTTGTAGTAGTTTACATTGTCAATTGTAATCATTAGTGTTGCTGTTGTAGATGGTTATTTCACATTAGACTTGGCATTGTATTTACATCTTCATTGTGAGCTAGAAGTCTTGGAAAATTCATGTTATATTACATAAAATGGTTTGCATTTGAATAAAGGAGTTACAAGTTGGAAGTCTGATATTCAATGTAATGATCATT
This sequence comes from Sequoia sempervirens, assembly GCA_007258455.2. Classification (NCBI taxonomy): domain Eukaryota; kingdom Viridiplantae; phylum Streptophyta; class Pinopsida; order Cupressales; family Cupressaceae; genus Sequoia; species Sequoia sempervirens. Next base: position 1,170,579,407 of record VDFB02271358.1, read on the forward strand.
TAGAATATCATAGTAGTATGCATGCCAAGTGTTTGTGAAAATGACAGTTGGTTGTAGGTGCATGTTTTTTGATATAAAGCCCATATGTATGCATTCAAAGACAAAGTTGAATTGCATCTTCATATTAGATCATTGCATAGATATTGTAGTAATTTTTTACAAGCATTTGAACTCCATTTTGATACCATAACAAGCCTTTTGAAGACAAGTAAGGAGTTTGTAACTGCGGTGTTTAAAAAAAATTCTTTGAGGCGAACTTAGGCTAGATTTTGTAGGGATTTTCTATAGTGGTTTAAGAAGTGTAAACATTGACATTTTGGTCTATTCCCTCTCCTTTAGGTGAAAAATCCTAAAGTTATAGAAGGTCATAGTAACCAAGATCTTTGTTTTGTATTTTGGTAACCCTTAGGATATTCCTTGAGGGAAAAAAATTAGATTAGAAGTAGCAAAGGATATTACATAGTCTCTTTCAAGGTCATAGTACATTTGACTATACTTTAGCCAAGCACAAAGAATAGTTATTGGCTCCATAAGGCCAATATGAAACTAATACGACATCACATGAAAAAATAGGTGGATAATAATTGGATAGAGTGTACCTTTATCACTGGTGATTGATTATTTCTACATCTCTAGCTATATAAATAGATGCCATTATGGGGAAAGTTGAACCACAAGTTAGGTCCAAAATTATACGGCCCTTATCAAGTGATGAACACATTGGTGAGGTGGCATACAAGTTAAAAATTTCATCCTCTTCTTAGACCTACCTAGTTTTTCTTGACTCATACCTCAATAAAGTGATGGGGATTGGTGCTTTATTCCCAATAGAACTACCAACTTTATAACAGGGATACACAGTTTTGAACCTAAGTTTGTATTAGACAAATGCATGAAGGACAGAGTAGTTTAAAGGGGAAGGCAATGTTATGAATCTCATTCTACAATATAGTACCTAGTATTAGTCAAGTGCACATGCTTTGTAACTTGGCATATGTAATATTAAATAGAGGTATGGATGAAAGTGCTTTGCATGTCACCCACTAGTTGGTTAGAATTAAGTAATTATTTCACATGCATTGGATGTCAGTAATTGTCTTTAGCAAGACAAGCATATATTGCAATGAATTTTCAAATGAAAAGGGTTAAAATTCAAACTTGTGTCATGCTTTAGGTCAATTTAGTGTTTTAAGTGAAATATTTTCCTTTGAAATATTCTCAACCAAAATAATGGTGAATTTTATGGTGAGTATACAAATTTAAAATTTTCACCCAATAGTGTTTGAGCTAAAACACTGGGTTGAAACTCTTTAGCATCCAACCATACACAAAGGTACAATTTCAAAAAAAATTGTAGCTAGTTTTAGTAGAAACAAGCACCCAAAAGTACATTGTTTTAGTATAAACAAGTTCACCCAAAAGTACACTGTTTTAAAGTAGAAACATGTTCACCCAAAAGTACATTGTTACCAATTCTTCTAATAGTTTTTCCAAAAAAAAACTCTATATTTGTGTAAATTTCTTCCAATTTCTTTAGTACATACATGTATGGGGTAATTTACATCTTAAGTTTAATACACATTGATGACTAGATTTAAATATAGAGTTGATTCCATATTACAAAAAATATAACAAAATTCATTTTAGAAATAACCAAAATATGATGCATTAGAAGTGGGAATCCTTTTCAAAATGATTTACTTTGTTTTATTTATGATAAATAGTTAAGACATAGATCTATCAAATTTTTTTACATTTTTAATAAACTTGAATTTAAGAATTTTATAAAAAATGATTCTTTTCTTTTCATACACTAGATATTTATTAAATGAGAAAAAAATATTTATTATAACTTTAAACCTAGTCTTTTAATTTTTTAAATAATTTTATTATACTTTTAACTTTGTAAAAACAACATCCAAATAAATTGCACTAAATATCACACATTGAATTAATTTATACTATTTTAAAATCCAAAACATATAGATAATTTTCTTACAAAATTACAAATATATGCAATAAATTAATTTTTTAATTTTACTTATTAATTTTATTGAATAATATTTTATTAAAATTACCTTAATCTTTTTTCATTTATTTCTGCGATAGAAAATAGATAAGATATTTTTTATAATATTATATTTAAATTTAGAAAAAGTAAGGTATTTAAAATATTCTTACTTTTTTTAATGAAAGATTAATTATATTATGAAATTATATGTAGACAATAAGTTAAATTAAAATACATTTATTTTCATTTGTTAGTATTAAAAAATTATTAATTTATTTATTACATATATTTGTAATTTTTTATGAAAATTATCTATATATTTTAAATTTTAAAATAATATAAGTTAGTTGAATGCATGATATTTAGTGCAATTTATTTGGATATTATTTATAAAATTAAAAATATAATAAATTATAAATTTCAAATATTAAATTATTAAATTTATAATATTAATAAAATTGAAACTAAAATATTTTTAAATATTAAAAAAAATATTTACCTTCTAAATTTAAACATAATATATAATAAAATAAAAGTAAAATAATCTAAATAATAAAAAATCTCATATTAATTACTTTTTTAAATTAAGAGTGTAGATCTTGCATAGAATTCACCTATAGAAGCCCAACCTCTCTTGTAATGAATAGGAGTGAATGAAAGACCAATTATAAAATCTAATAATGAGAATAATTCTAATAATATATTATTCAATAAAATTAACAAAAAAATGGAGGTAAATGCCTAATCTCTGTAAGTGAGAATCCATCAGAATGATTCTGAAACTGAAGGATCACACCAGGCATCATCCTTCGAGGCAAGCAACTCGCAGGAATTGGCGTTAAGGGTTTGGGATTCAAGATGCCTGCGTAAACCGTCTAAGAGCAAGCATCTATAACGGAGCGGGCGAGAGAGAGTGGTTTTATATATTTTTCTGGCAAAGAGACAGGCCTGGAGGACCACTTCTATACTAGGCAAAGTAAACCCAAGAGTATTCCATACAATGAAGACGGCATCAAGGGGTGATGAGGAAGGGCGAACATCACTGAGAATATAGGTCTTTATATCTCTCATGGACCGTGAATTTCCTGTTAGAATAAACGACCCCTTATCACTTATCGGTTTGAAGACTCTGAGGGTAAAGCCATGGATATCATTTGTTGGGATTCCAGGGGCCGATATGTTCACCCACCCGGCGCTTATCAACATTTTTTCTGTTTCACCTCCCTCAAGAGGATTTCATGTTTGATGCTCTTTAAGCCTGAAAACGTAGCCCCATAATTCCTCTTTAGTAATAGGCGCGATATATTCCAATGGTAATATGAAAGCCTTTATATGACCATGCATCTCCTGCTGGATATCTTGATGATCTCTCTGTGCCTAGGGAGTAGGAGATAGATGAGATAGAGATGAAGCGTTCCATTGCTTTTATAACTTTTTATCTTCGTCTCCCAAGGAGCTGAAGCGTAACCTCACAAATTTATATAATATTTTTGTAGTGCTAAAGTTAGCATAGTTCTCCACTAGGATAATTTTGTTTGTGAAAAGTTGGGTTCTTTTACTTATTTTTTTAATCTATTTACATTTGTTTTTATTTTATTCATCTATACATTTGTTTAATTTATTGGTTTCATTATTATGTTAGAATGGATATATATTATATGTCATTTTATGAAAAAGTGTGGGTCTTGCGAATCAAGTGTTGTGTGGTTGTGTGTGAAATGTATATGTTAAATGATGTGTGAGTAGAAAAGAGAAGTCAAGGATGTTGAACGAAATTGAGATATCATCAAAGGATGTGTTTGCTTGTTAAAGCTGAGTAGGCTGTGTGAAAGAAGATCTATATTTCCTTCTGTAATATGAGGTTGAAAACTCTTAATCAAGTTGTTTCTTAGCGACTATGTTGTAGCTTGGTCATAGAGGATTGGTGTCTCCTATAGGTTGGGGACTAAAAATAAAATTTTATAGGGGATTGGTGTCTCCTAGGATTCATAGGATTCAATGAATTTTCAACCTAAATTTGCAAATCACGCATCAAAGAGAGGGAAAAATGTTGTTGTGTTAGTGGATATTGGTTTTCCTTGGTCAAACCTTGTTTTGGTAATCAAAACTTGAAATGAAATCAAATGAAATGGAGGAATGGTGAATGAACAAATATGAAATGTTATAGCTCACCAAACCCTTAAAAGAAAAGGCTACAATCTTCTAAGTAATGTCTAGCATGAATGTGGATCTTGACTTGAATGCTTTCTTGAATCATAAGACCCTACATCACAAATGTTAGCTCAAAAACAAGCATGATGCATGATGATTTTAACATGATGCTTGATTCTTGAATATTGCTCCAAAATGCTTGATAATCACTCTTGAATGATTTTGAATGTTAGAATGATTGAATACTTAGATCACACTTTCTCTTGAAAATTGCTAGATCTTGTTAGGAGAATTTATGTGAAATAACCTTGTATTTATACTTGTTTACGCCAAAATTACCGAAATTACAACACTATGAGCATACATCAATTCTAGGAGGATAAAATCTTGCCAAGAATTTGAATTCAAATTAGGTCTAAGCTAAGCTAGACTCATATGCCAGTTGGGGTGTATGAGTCCCATTAGGCTAAGCTTGGGACACATTTTTTAAGAAAGGTTTAGTTTTATGTGAAATTCAAAATCAAGTCCCAAGACCTAGGAGGGACTCATATTCCCAAGGTGGTGTATGAGTCATAGATCACCAAATTTGGAACAAATGACCCAAAATATTGAATTATGATTGGTTATTTGATAAGTGTCAATATTATCTTAAAAATGATGCAATTATCTAGGCTTGTGGATGCAAAATAAAACCAATTAGGGCATAAAGAAGACTAATTTTAGCAGGGAGGGCCCAAACAAGTGTGAAAATGTAAAGGAATACATTTTTATACACTACATTTAGCCCCCACTTTAGTGAGAGGAGGAACTTGCTTGAAAATCACATTAAAGTAGACAAAATCATGTCAAGAGGGGTTTAAACATACCAATGTGGTTGGTATAGGATAACAAATATCAAAGGAGTTGGCCAAGCCCCTAGGATCCAAGATCCTATGTCAAACCAACATAATCACAAAGGGACACATACAAGGTGTATGATATGCAACATGAAGATACACAAACATACAATGTCAAATATCTAAAGAAAGAAAAGAGAAAAACATAATAAAAACCAAAGAAAAATGGGTGGATCAAGCCTCGACTATTTTTCCAACACAATGTGGATCAAATCTAAGCTATTTTCCAAAACACATGCTCACTCTAAGACAACGAAACTTCAAGCTATTCACTAGGTGAGTATCCAAAGGGGTGGATCAAGCCTTGATTTTTTATCCAACACGATGTGGATCAAGCCTCAACTATTTTTCCAAAACACACACTCACCCTTTGGCAACGAAACTTTAAGCTGTTTGTTGGGTGAATATCTAAAAAGGATGGTTCATGCTCACTCTGAGGTAAAGAAATTTCTAAACACCATGCTGTGAGCAATTGCTTTAAAGTAGTAAATGATTAATGCTAACAATAAAGAAGACATGAGAGCTTATTTGAAAAGCCCTATGCCAAGTCATATGTTTCCAAATAAAGCTACATCATGAAAAGGAAGGGGTTGCCCCCAAAATAAAACTCCAAACACATCAGGGATCCATGGATTTGGATTCAACATGTTCTTGCTATAATTTTTTTAAGAGAAGTCGTAACTATCATCATTCCCCAAATACTCATGGAAGAAGAAGAATGACACAAAGAGAAAAAACAAAGAAAAACCTTTCAAGTCAACATGGAAGAGACCTAAATATCTCGATGCCTTGTGTCATTCCCAAAATGAAAACACAAGAAAAAGAATGATAAATGGAAAAGATTTTAGATAAAAATGGAAGAGACATGAATGTATCAACACCTTGTGTCATCCCTAAAAGGAAATCACAAGACAATTGAAAAGATAAAGATAAAGGAAAAGCTTTTGGGTCAACATGGAAGAGACATGAATGTATCGATGCCTTGCATCATCTCCAAAAGGAAAACACAAGACAAATGAGAAAGATAAAAGGTTTACAAAATAGAGAAGAATGTAGGTAGAAATTGAGGAATGTCTCAAAGAGAGAGAGAGACATCAAATAGAACATGGGGGATCATAGTGCACACATGAAATCACATACAAAACATGAAAAATAAAATAATGCAAAAGACTAGTAAGGAACATGTGAGTCAACCTATGAGTAGGTCATCTGCATCCCAATCATGTTCATCATATATAGAAGGCAGACAACTCGCCAAAGGGAAAATAGCAACTTCCGAACTAGGGTCATCACCAAGTTCAACACTCTTCCTAGGAGAATTATCATTTAAGCTCATAGAAGAGGAAAACAATGTATTCAATTTGTAATGCACTTCTTCATCAATTTTAGCAACTTCTTCATTGTCATTTAAATTAATCACAATGAGAGGTTGAATGGTAATTCCTAAAGGATTTATCTCCTGTTGTGGTTGCAATATAGGATCCTTTTGTTGCAGTGAAGAGGGAGATTCATCGTGTATTACTCTAATTAGGTTTGGATTTTTATTTTATTTTTTTGTTTCTTTGTTTAGTCTCTAAGCAAGAGCACAATGTCTATGTGTATACTATCTATCATTTCTATTTCTTTTAGTACCATTGTCAAGTTGTGTTTGTGTAGGAGTAGGTTTATTAACCATAGGCTTTTTTTCTTCCTTAAGGGGAGGAGTGAAAGGAACCATGGGAGATTGTTCAACCACTTTCTCTTTAGCTTTGTAAAATTGTTTTATCTTAGGAGGCGTGATGAGATTGTTCTCATTGTCTCTTGGTATTTTATAGGAGATAGGTGAAGGATCTTTCTTAGGTTGATCTTGGTTGTTTGGAATGTCTTTAGGTTCAATCATGGTTTTGTCAAGGATAGTAGGCTCAATAGTAGATTGAGGCATGTTTGTAAGGAATAATTTTGTGATACATTTCACCTTAAAATTTTGATAGGATTTGAAAAATAAGTCTTTTTGAGGTTTAATAGGTTCCCCATAGGCTCAAACCAATAGAAATCTAATGAAAATTTCCCACGGGAAGACAAAGGGTTAAAGCCACTATGGTGCACAGTAAAGATTTCATTGTCAAAGGGAAAATTTAAGCATTTATGCACAAAATATGGGACAACTTTCATGGAGCATAGCCATGGGTACCCAAGCTTCAGATGGAATTTTCACAGTGTCGAGATGATGGAGAATGAGACATCTAATATCTTCGGTCCTATTTGTAAAGGAAGAGTAATTGATCCCATTGTAGTGAAACTGAAAGCATTATACATCTTTATCCATGCTTTTGGTTTATCATATATTTCTTTATCGAGTTCATACATGAGTGATAATTCTTTAGTGATCACATTCTCTCCAAAAACAAGATCAATTGATATCCCATTAGTGGGATTTTCATTAATTTGATCGGCTATGTAAAGAGGTTCGTTTGGTGCATTTTGAATAATATCCATAGATGCAAATTCAATGTCAAGAGAATTTTTAGTTTGGCCCTTATGAGGTTGAGTTTCAATCAATGCAATTAAACCCTTTTAATAGTATCCATATCCATAGCACTAGTATCCATAAGATCTTGTTCAATAGTATCCATGTTGTCATAATTTGTGTCAACATTCATCACATCATTCTTTATAGTTTCACTAGCTTTGAAAAATGTAATATTATGTTTTGGCATAGGGTTGGTAAAGATTTTCAATTTTTGGTTGGGAGGCATGACAAAATTATTTCCTTGATCATTAACACCTCCAATTGAAAGCCGACTGGAACAAATGATGTCTTGCAAAAGATGTTTAAGACACTTACAATGTTCCATGTTGTGTCCATTTTTTTTGCTGATAATGGAAATAAGAATGATAGCTAAAGTTCAATGGTAAAGGCTTATTAGGACCAAGAGTTTTAATAGTAGGCAAGGTGATCATTTATATTCCAAAATTTATGACATCTTGTTATAAAGGGTATCAGGTAAGAGAGTGAATTACCTAGTTGGATCCCCAAATGTCAAAGGAGCAGTATTCCTTATAGCAGCCACTTAGGTATCAACATGTTGATTTTTTTGTTGAGGGGGATTTAGTTGAAGAAATATTTTATTCTTTTTTCTAAAATGTTGATAATATTTTTTTTTTTGTAGATTCAAACTTCTTAGGATAGCTAGGGTTTCTAGGTAGGAACAAAAATCTGGTAGTGGTTGATCTAGAACTTTTGAAATCTAGAAAATTCACTAACTAGAACTCATATGCCACAAGTGGTGTATTAGTCTTGCTTAGCTTCTTTGAAGGATCAAGATCTGAATATGCTCTTCAATCTCTACTCTTCCTTCCAATCCGTATTTCTAGATTTTAGATGCTTAGTTTTGTTTTGTAGGTGTCTTTTAGTTTTCTTGTAAGCAATGCGACAACTTTGAAAACATGACAAATTCTTCCAATCTTGGTATTTAATGTATCTTCAACCTAGGTCCACAAATCACACACTAATGAGAGGAAAAATGATGTTTTGTTAGTGGATAGGGGTTTTCCTTGGTCAAACCCCATTTTGGTAATCAAACCTTGTAATGAAATGAAATGGAAAGGAGCAATGATGAATGAACAAATATGAAATGTTGCAACTCACCAAACCCTTGAACAAGATGCCGCAAAAATGTGTGAAATTGCTAGCATGAATGCGGATCTTGAATATTACTTGAATGATATGGGTCTTGAATTGAATGCTTGCTTGAATCATAAAACCCTACATCACAAATGTTAGCTCAAAAATAAACATGATGCATTATGACTTTGGAATGATGCTTAAAACTTGAATAATTCTCCAAAGTGTTTGATAATCAGCTCTTGAATGCTATTGTGAACTCAATTTTTCTATGAGGATGCTTATTCAACTTGCTAGGTCACTTGATTTCTTATTAGGAGAAAAATGAGTGAAATAACCTTGTATTTATACTTGTTTATGCCAAATTTCTTGAAATTACAACACTACAAGCCAACACAAATCTAGGAGAATAAAATTCCACCAAGAATTTGAATTTAATTTAGGTCTAAACTAAGTGGGAATCATACGCTAGTTGGGACATATGAGTCTCATTAGGCTAAGCTTGGGATAAATTTTTCAAGAAAGGCTTAGCTTAGTGTGAAATTCAGATTGGGGCTCCGAAACTTAGGTGGGACCCATATGCCCAAGGTAGTGTATGAGTCCAGATCACTAAATATTTTCCATACAATCCAAAAACACATAAATTATAATTGAATGTTGATAAATGTTGGGATAATATTAGAAAGATGAATTAATTAATTCTTGTGGATGCAAAATAAGGCTAATTAAAGCATAAAGAAGACAAATTAATTAATAAAAACCCTATATTAGTGTGAAAGTGTAAAGGTACACTTACAACACCCTAATTAAGGAAAAATTAAGTCCATCTAGTTCACAAGAGCCCGAACAAGTGTGAAAATGTAAAGGGATACATTTTTCTACACTACAGTAATGTTTCAAAGTTATAGTTATACTTCGACAATGTAGAGTTCCTCGGTGATGCAAAGAGCTTGCCTTATTCCATCACTTATTACTATAGTTGATTTAGAAATGAAAGGATTTCAATGATAGGCGATATGGGAGATGGCACTAGATGTTGACAAGAGGCACAATCATAGCCCATGGTTGCTTACATCACATTGGTCATCGCTTAAATGAAATAAGAAAAAATATATTTTCTACGATGCAAACAACCAGAGTGATACAAGGGACAATACAAGCCATCATGCATTGCTAAAGTGAAATTAGAAGGCCAAAAGCTTATAGTGATGTGCGGTGTGAAGTAAAAATTAGCTCATCACTCATCGCGGAAGTGAAATTGGTGAGCCAAAAGGTTTTAGTGATGAGCGATATGAAAAATTTAAGTGGAAACATTTGAGCACATGCATAAAGGTTGTTCTTAAAAAGGGGCCACCTAGGGAGAATGAGGGAAAAATCTATAAAAGGACTTAAGACCATTTTTAACAAAGGATGTAAAGGCCAAACATTTCCAATTTTCAACATTATAAAATATTAACCCCAGACTAAAAAAAATATGAAAGTACTATGCGACAGGTAAACAAGGAAACCTTAGGTATAAGGGGTTGGTCAATACACAGGTGCAAAAGGCTTAAGTTGTTTTTAGACTGACCAGAGACTGACCATAAAAAATCAATAGAGAATTAGACCAAAGAACAAGGATTAAGGAGAAAAGAGATATGCTAAGTAAAACCCACCAAATAGCATAAAACCCTAAACCCTTGTAGCATTTAAAAACTAGAAGCTATCCAAGTGAAGACATTTAGACCAATGAAACACGAAATTTTTTGGGTTCCACTAGGGTTCATGTGGTAAACAATCCTTAAAGTGGTTATGAAAATATTGAGTCTTTTTCTATCCCACTTGGGTCACCATTACCATTTACTTTTACCTTTATTGGGTTTTGGAAGTGCAATGAGAACAAGTGGACTATCCACAATCAGATGATCTAGGACTCGTTAAACAACTCATTCCTACATAGTTTTCTTCTTTTTTATTTTTGATCTTTTGGGTCCACTTCGATCTACTATTGGTCATATCAAAAATTTGTCCAAGACAAGTGAGAACTTTGATAAGTTGGTTGTTATCAATTCCCTTGTAAAATAATTACTTCTTATCAAACTTATAGGAAGTTCACTTCCAATCAAATTTTACATTTTTCTTTTTATGTGGTTTATTTGGAAATCCCCACAAAATCAAACATTTTTCTTTGTATGAGAATCAAGGAGCTAAATGAATTTTATGAAAAAATTGAGGAAATTTGGATATGTTGAAATATACTTAGCTAATTTAATTCCATTGGGTTTTGTGAAGAAGTAGGTGATATTTTAACTTCACCTTTTGGTCTCCATCTAGTTTAGTTGGAAATCCCCACAAACATCAACCTTTCTTGGGAGACTTAGGCTTCCAATCATTTGTGAAATCCAATATAGAGCCCATAAATTTTGAAAGAGCATAACTTGGTCATTTTTACTCAATTTTCTCCATATTTAAACTTGAGATCTACACTTTTTACCCTTCTTCTAAAAGATAATTATTTTTTTTACAATTTTTGTACAAGCCAAATTTTGATTTTTTGGTGCAATATTAGGTTCAAGTTGTGTATGACACCTAAAACTAATTGATTGGCCCATAGGACGTACAAGAAAACCACCATAACACTTTTTTATTTTTTCAAACATTTGGGATGGTTGCAAAAAATAAGTCAATAGGGAATTGTGGGATTTCAAGGGGTATGTTGACAACATACACATATCATGCAAAGCTCCACCATAATAGGTCATTGTAGGGAATTTAGGAGCACAAGGAAATGGATAGATCCTATCAAAATTAGACAATATGAAAGTTATATAATGGCATGAATAAATAGCCTATTTCGGAAACAAAGTTGATATGGAATCACAATGATCCAGTAGGGATCAAGATCACTCCAAAAGTTCCACAATGTCTAGATAGGGGTGAAAAATAACATCATAACTTGCATAAATTTAATCCAAACTCCACTAAACATGAAATACAAACACCTATTAAACTTCATAACAAGGTGAAGATAAAACTTGGATGAGAAAAAAATGTAAGGCTTGGAAATCTATACTTGGGTACTTGAAAAAGTACCAAAAGGGTAAAAAATTAAACAACCGCAAGCATACCATAAGAAACAAACCCAAACATATTTTCTTAGATTGGTTATCAATAATGGGTTATGGAAATAAGATTGCAAGCCACAAAGTAAAAAAACAACATGAAACTCAAAGTTTTGGGGTCCCAACATATTGTATTTATTTAATTCCTAATTTTGGCTCAAGCCTTAGTTATTTCTATGATTTCATTGCTCTACTATTGTATGTCTTTTAAAATATTTTTGAAGACCCATGAGAGAATGAAATGTAATTTATTTTTATATGGCCTTAAGTAGGGTACAAATATTTTGTATCTAAATGTGATGGATGTTAGTAGACTAGAGGAGAGAATATCAAACCCCGAAGATTTCTATAACCACTCATTATTCTAGACAAGCCTTTGAATATATTTATATGAATTTATTTATGACGCTTGTAGTGATAGGGGGTAAATATACCATTCTAGTTATTATGGACTACTTGAACAAATATGTCCATTCACTTGTATTAACCCATGCTTACATAATTTTTGTGGTCACTTAAAACTTCTTTTATTTTTTCTTCAAACTCCATGAGATAGCTTGCTCCATTATCGGTGATCACAATGCTACTTTTACTAAAATTTATAATAAGAACAATTTAAGTTTTAGGGAACCAATTTGAACGAGTTTTTAGCATCTTGAAATTGATGGCCAAATAGATGTTGTTAACATATGCTTTGATTCTTACTAGAATTTTTTGTGTCTTGTCAATAGTGACAATGGGCCAATTGATTATCTCTCATGCCAATTGTTGGTGTAATACTACTTATATAATAGTGCTTCCAAGACAACACCATATAAGGCACTCTATGGTATTTTCCTACCTTCCTTGGATACTTATATTCTAGGTTCTTTCAAGGTTGTAGTAAAATTGACTATACTTTAGCCAAGTGCAAGAAAATTTCTTAGCTCCTTAAGGCCAATATAGAATTATCACAAAATCACATGAAGTAATAGGTGGGCTTATATTAGATAGAGTGTACCTTTACCATTGGTGATTGATTTTTTTTACATCTCTAGCTATAAGTAGATGTCATTATGGGGTAAGTGGAACCATAAGTTAGGTCCAAAGTTTTATGGCCCTTACCAAGTGATCTAACACATTGGTGAGGTGGCATACAAGTTGAAACTTCCATCTTCTTCTTAGATCCACCTATTTTTTCATATATTACCTAAATAAAGTGATGGGGGTTGGTGCTTTATTCCCAATAGTGTTACCAACATTATACAAGGAGTGACACATATTTTTAAACCTAAGGTTATGTTGGAAAAATGCATCAAGGGAAAAAAATATTTTAAAGGGGAAGGAAATGTTATGAAGCCCATTATACTATGTAGTAGCTAGCATTAGTTTAGTGCACATGCATTGTAAGTTGGTTATATGCAATATTAAATAATCATCTCATTAGTTAGTTAGAAAAAAGTAATCATCTCATTGTAAGTGGATGAAAGTGCTTTACAAGTCATCTCATTAGTTAGTTAGAAAAAAGTAATCATCTTGCATGTGTTGTATGCTAGTAGTTGTATTTATCACAACTGTACATATTTAATGAATTTTCAAATGAAAAAGAATTAAAATTCAGTCTTGTATCATGCTTTAGGCCAATTTAATGTTTTAAGTGAGATATTTTTTCCTGAAATATTTTCTCATAAAAGAATTTCAACCAAAATAATGATGAATGTTAATGTTATTCATCTTGCATGTTGATTATAGACATGGAGTTACATCCATATCCTATTCATAACTTTTTAAAACCTTTATAAAAACATCCCTATCATTTTTATTTTATTTTATGATGTTACTTGATTATCTTAAGAATCATATATATTTTTGGAAAAGTGCAAACATTAGACGATTTTAAATTGTCAAAGTTTCCTTTGTTCTCTCGTTCAAAAGTTTTATCTAACCTTTATGATCATATGAATCTATTTCATTTTTTTATTTATTTTGTTTCTCTTATAATTTAATATTTAATAGCTGATCTTAACATTTAAAACATAATACAAAATTAATAAGATTAAAATTTATTACCAAAGTTATACTAATCCTTATTTAATATTTGAAAATCATTTTTTAATTTTAAAAATTGAAAAACATTAAACAAATCTACCAAAATAAGAAATAATTCATATAAATTACAAATATATGTAATAAATAAATCAATAAACTTTCTTAATTAATATATATTTTTAATTTAACTTATTGTCTACATATAATTTCATAATATAATTAATCTTTACTAACAAAAATCAAAATGATTTAAATACTTCATTTTTCTAAATTTATATATAATATATATTAAGCATCTTGTCTATTTTCTAGCAAAAAATAAATGCTTTGTTAATAAGGATGGAAGGTAAATAAAAATAAAAATTTAATAATATATTATTTAATAAAATTAATAAATAAAAATTGAATAAAAAATACTATGTGATGTAGAAATTTGTATGATTTATAGTATTAATAACATTTGGAATAAATATATATTTTTAAAATTCAATTTATTACTTTTTATGTAATTTCACAAATCAACTACTTTGTACTTAATTTAAATACTTTCACTTTTTCTAAATTTAAACATAATATTTAATAAAATAAAATATCATAAATAAATCTTTTGATGAGCGTTTCAAGTGAAGGGAGGATGAAAAGCACAAAAAGATGAACAATTCTAATAATATATTATTCAACCAAATTAATAATAAAATCCAGGTGAATGCCTAATGTCCGGTAAGCGGAAGCAAAGGATCACACCAGGCATCGTCCTGCGATGCAAGCAACTCACAGGAATGGGTGGGGGAAGGGGACTGAGACTCCAGATGTCTGCGTAAACCGTCTACGAATAAGCGTCTATAATTGAGCGGGCGAGATAAAGTGGTTTTATATATATCTCTAGCAAATCCGGTGGCCTTGTCGCTCACTCGTAAACCAGGTCCAATAGACGCAGGGGTATCCCATACAAGGAAGACGGCATCAAGGGGTGAAGAGGGAGGAGGAAGATCGGAGCAAAGAATATAGGTCTTAATATTTCTGGATAAGGGATTTCCCAGTTGTGCCAACCCCTTTTCAATTATCGGCCGGAAGACTATGCTGTTAATGCCATAGATATCATTTGTTGGGATTCCAGGGACCGATATGTTCACCCACCCGGACCATCTCAACATTCGTTCCATGCCGCCTCTCGCAACAGGATTTTGTGTTTGATGCTTCTTAAGATCTGAAACGTATCTCCAGAATGATTCTCTAGAAATAGGCGCGATAAACTCCAACGGTAATATGAAAGCCTTTATACGATCACCCATCTCCTGCTGCTTATCTTGATGTTCTCTGTGTGCTCAGGGAATAGGAGATAGATGAGATAGAGATGAAGCGTTCCATTGCTTTTATAATTTTGTTTCTTTGTCTCCCAAGGAGGTGAAGCGTAACGTCAAAAATTTATGTATTCTGAAATTAGCATAGGTTGATAACTCTATTTGTAAAAAGTTAGGGTTTTTTTTTATCTATTTACATTTATTTTTATTTTATTTATTTATGCATATTATTATTTATTTTATTTATTGTTTCAATATTATGTTTATTTATTTGTCTAGTTTCATTTAGTCATTTGTTATTTGAATTTGGTTGTCAGTTTATTTTTGAATTCAGATATCTGTCTCTTTTCAATTTAAAATTAATTGATTGTTTTTTCTTAAATCCTTTTACATTGTTAAGTTAATTAAATACACTTTTGATGCAATTAGATGTTAGTATTTAAAATATTTAATAAATTTACTCTAATCATCCACTAATCATTTGAATAAGATAACCATGGATATTCTAGAAAGTAATTAATATTGACAAATTTAGTATAATACAATTAAAAAAAGAAGAATTTGGATTTTAAGGGATTGACTATTACTTTTCATATTGTTCAATTTAAAGGAGTTCATCAAACCACACTACCCTTGTGACATGTACAATGACCTAACAAAGTACTTATTAGTACTACTAGTCCCCAACCTTTGAATTGAAAAGAAATAAAGAAAATAACTATGCATCAATTGAAGGTACAAAAAAAAATCCTACAAATTGTCATGACAAATGTAAAGTATAGATACAAACGTATAATTAGAAACAACATCCTAACAAAGTAATTATTAATACTACTAACCCCCAACCTTTTAAAATAAGTAAAGAAAATAACTATGCATCAATTGAAGCTACAAAATAAAATCCTACAAATTGTCATGACAAAAGTATAGGTACAAACCTATAATTACAAATTTAACTTGTAAACTTATCTTTTGACAAGACAAAGATCCAACACAAAATTCTTTATAATCATACTAAGGAGCAAGCCTACACAACTTAGAAGTAAGAAACCTAGATCTTAGAACCAAACTAATGAGGAATTTCTTTGCAAAGACACACTCTAAATGAACCAAAATCATGCAAAATAAATACATGGATTTCACAATTCTAGAATGTATTTTTACAATGTCAAATCCCCTAGAGGGATAAAAATTGTGGAAATTTATCATAACCTGTAGAAAAGTGATCAACCCGCATTTAACTTGGTCCATAACAATGGAGAAAAAACTATGTTTTGGGAAGACTCTTGGAATGGCTTCTATCTAAAATCAAAGGACTAGAGGAAGTGATAATATATTTAAAGAGACACTGGGGTCCAAAAGTAAAATATTACATTATGTCTGAACATAACCTTCTCTCAAATGCCAAATGGAAAAACTTTGTTGATTGCAACTTCCTAAAAAATAAAAAGTCTCAATTGTTAGACCTCCTCTAACAACACCAAATATTATTTTCTATGGAACCTAATAGCCTCACTTGGGCCCCTTCCAAGTCAAGTAACTACAAAGTCATCTTAGGCTAAGTTCTTGAATCATTCAAAAAGGAAATACTGAATCAATGAATTGGCCCCACAAATTATGTTGGAACACTACAATTCTTCCAAAATTTGGCTTGTTTTCCTATTGGAATTAAATAAACATATACTCACCTATGAGAGGTTGGTAAAACTAGGTATTTTCACCCCATTCAACTGCATATTATGTGGCCAGCATGAAGAGGACATAGATAATCTTTTAGTAACGTGTAAATTCTCAAACCAATGTTGGACATGGCTCCAAAAGAAACTAAACTAGGCTACACCCCTCCAAGAATCACTACTAGTAGTCTTTTCCTCATGGCCGCTTGTGAATAAAGACTCCTTATTTAACTCAATATGGGTTGTCAGACCCTCAATTGTAATATGGTGCATATGGTGGGAAAGAAACATTAGAATATTTAGAAAAGAACACCATCTAGATGAAGCCATAATATGCAACATCGAAAGACTAATCTCTAAGCTAGTAATGTCTAATGTGTATAAATCAAGTAGCACACATAAAATATTTTCAAACATGGATACAAAGATATCTTCGGGTGATCCCACAATAGTGGTTTACAATATTTGGCCAAACTGGACATTGAAATAATTTTTTTTAACTAAATCTTCACTTTCAGGCACCTATAGTGGCTAAACTGTGAGGAATTTGAAGATGATGCAAACTAGAGTTTCATGAAATTTTACTTGTAGATTCTAAATATATTTTTTTCAAAATTTTTGGTATCAGATTGCACTTCTTTTTCCATCTCCCTTGAAATTTTTATTTTATTTTTATTTTTTTATTTTTCAGAAAACAAGATAGTGCTTCAATTTATATTTTTTACTCTGATATCTAGTGCTTCCACTTGGCTAGATAGTTTTTTATTGAATAATTTTTCTTTAATAAAGTTTTGAAGTCAAACCAATTACAATTTAGACATAGTGCGACTGTCTAATGTATAACGTTTTTTGTATGTATTGAAATTCATTTTTTTTGTTGGATCAAGGAATCCAATATCTAGTGCACTCATAATTTTCAATTTTTTTTTTAATCTTCTATTTTTCTTCATGTGCAGAATAGAGAGCTTGATTTTTGGTGAAAAACCTACATTCACAAGAAATAAAAAATAAAAATAATAATCAAATTTAATTTAATTAAAATTATACTTTTTTGGAAGCTTATAATAAGGACTTCATAGTTACAAAAAAATAAATTTTAAATGAATTCATTTGATCCCCCAAAAGGTAAATCAAAATTGTTTTTTTATTAGCATTTTGATACGTGTAAAGGAGACTCCATTATAGATATGGTTTAAAACTAGCGGGGTTCTATCCAAGGGGTCTTGGTCTAAGGTGGTTTGATCAAACCCTATTCAATTGGAATCCTTTAAATGGAACTTTTCAAGGCTTAAATTATTATATTTTCTAAAAATATGTGATTTCATACAAGGAAGACGCAGGTCCAATAGACGCAGGGGTATCCCATACAAGGAAGACGGCATCAAGGGGTGATGAGGGAGGAGGAAGATCGGAGCAAAGAATATAGGTCTTAATATTTCTGGATAAGGGATTTCCCAGTTGTGCCAACCCCTTTTCAATTATCGGCCGGAAGACTATGCTGTTAATGCCATAGATATCATTTGTTGGAATTCCAGGGACCGATATGTTCACCCACCCGGACCATCTCAACATTCGTTCCATGTCGCCTCTCGCAACAGGATTTTGTGTTTGATGCTTCTTAAGATCTGAAACGTATCTCCAGAATGATTCTCTAGAAATAGGCGCGATAAACTCCAACGGTAATATGAAAGCCTTTATACGATCACCCATCTCCTGCTGCTTATCTTGATGTTCTCTGTGTGCTCAGGGAATAGGAGATAGATGAGATAGAGATGAAGCGTTCCATTGCTTTTATAATTTTGTTTCCTTGTCTCCCAAGGAACTGAAGCGTAACGTCAAAAATTTATATATTCTGAAATTAGCATAGGTTGATAACTCTATTTGTAAAAAGTTAGGGTTTTTTTTTTATCTATTTACATTTATTTTTATTTTATTTATTTATGCATATTATTATTTATTTAATTTATTGTTTCAATATTATGTTTATTTATTTGTCTAGTTTCATTTAGTCATTTGTTACTTGAATTTGGTTGTCAGTTTATTTTTGAATTCAGATATCTGTCTCTTTTCAATTTAAAATTAATTGATTGTTTTTTCTTAAATCCTTTTACATTGTTAAGTTAATTAAATACACTTTTGATGCAATTAGATGTTAGTATTTAAAATATTTAATAAATTTACTCTAATCATCCACTAATCATTTGAATAAGATAACCATGGATATTCTAGAAAGTAATTAATATTGACAAATTTAGTATAATACAATTAAAAAAAGAAGAATTTGGATTTTAAGGGATTGACTATTACTTTTCATATTGTTCAATTTAAAGGAGTTCATCAAACCACACTACCCTTGTGACATGTACAATGACCTAACAAAGTACTTATTAGTACTACTAGTCCCCAACCTTTGAATTGAAAAGAAATAAAGCAAATAACTATGCATCAATTGAAGGTACAAAACAAAATCCTACAAATTGTCATGACAAGTGTAAAGTATAGATACAAACCTATAATTAGAAACAATAACCTAACAAAGTAATTATTAATACTACTAACCCCCAACCTTTTAAAATAAGTAAAGAAAATAACTATGCATCAATTGAAGCTACAAAATAAAATCCTACAAATTGTCATGACAAAAGTATAGGTACAAACCTATAATTACAAATTTAACTTGTAGACTTATCTTTTGACAAGACAAAGATCCAACACAAAATCTCTTATAATCATACTAACAAAGGCACAATTTTCACAATATAATAAAATAGAAAATCCTAGATTTTATCTATTAATATTGTTTTACGATTATCAAACTAAATATAATATTTTATTAAATTTAAATCACTATCTTCATTTTGTTATTGATAATTTTTGAATTTGACTTGATATATATTTTTGATTAAAATTATATCTTATAAATATTTTAAAAATGATCTCAAATAAATAAAATAAGTAGTGCAAAGGGGCATTGAAAAATGCATCAGAAAATTCCTCTGGCAAGGGAACATGAACAACAAGAAAAAGATTAAAGTCTCACTAGTATCATGTGTTAGTGTTACATTATCTTTTCATGTTCATAGGCTAACTTAAGCCTACTTAGGCAATCATTATGGAGCTCCACCTCATTGGCATCTTTGACACTTGGTGTCCACGTCATGCTTGGTTATTTGCAAGTTTGGAGAGGCATGCTTTGTTATTTGGGAGTCTGAGAGAGGTTTCAATTTTCTTCAACACCTCATGCTTGTTTGATCTCCTTTATATGTACATCTCCTTATCTGTCTAATATATGGGTTGAGTATGCAATCTGTCTTCATTGTGCATGTTCCTAATCTTTGTGTTTCGTTGTTTCTCTTATCATGGAATAAAATATGTGAAGAAAAAAAACATGGAGGAGTAGGTCTACACAACTTAGAAGTAAGAAACCTAGCTCTCAGAACCAAAATAATGTGGAATTTCTTTGGAAAGCCACACTCTAAATGAACCAAAATCATGCAAAATAAATACATGGACTCCACAATCCTAGAATGTATTTTTACAATGTCAAATCCCCCAGAGGGATAAATATTGTGGAACTTTACCATAACCTATAGAAAAGTGATCACCCCACATTTAACGTGGTCCATAACAATGGAGAAAAAGCTATGTTTTGGGAAGACTCTTGGAATGGCTTTCTACCATTGGGTATGTGCAGGATCATGATGGGCCAAAAAGTGGTTATATGATGGGTATGTGTCTGACAATTTTTTTTACCCAAAATTGATGAAACAAAAAGGGTTTTTAAAGGGGATTCTCAAATTTTCACCAATATAAATTATTCTTTACTTTGAATTTAATAAATAATTATTATTCATTTTCTATTTAAATTATGACTAAAGTCCTGATTCATAGGCTGATTGAAAAACATCTATAGCTTTCAAATGGTATCACATTTTTTGAATTCAAAACATGCGTCCAATTATATGCTTCACATACTATAGGATTTTAAAAAAATGAATTTCATGAAGTTTTGACCAAGTTAAGGTGGTCAAACATATGACTTTTTATATTTTTTAAAAGTTGTAATAAAAAATCATAATTAATTATTTATTTGGAAAGAAATTATAAAAAAATATGCATAACATTAGGACATGAGTCCTCTACTTATATCTAAAATCTTATAATTTTTTTTTTATCATTTTATTGTGGTTAGGGTGGTCAGACAGACACCTACTTATTTTTTTCCTGAAATTTAAGTACTACTGCATTGAAATTTCAATTTTTCACCATATATATATTTTTTAAATAAACCTAGTAGTTTAGTAACTACATTCAATTTTCTCCAAATTCTATTCTTACATAATTTTGAAATAATATAGAAAACTTATTCAAATTTTTATGTCAAGTTACCTAGCTCTGATTTTTCTAAATTTTTTGCTCCTTAAGGGCCTATTTTTTCCTTGATGATCCTGCACATACCCCACTATCTAAAATCAAAGGACTAGAGGAAGTGACAATATATTTAAAGTGACATTGGGGTCCAAAAGTAAAATATTACATTATGTCTAAACATAACCTTCTCTCAAATGTCAAATGAAAAAAAATTGTTGATTGCAACTTCCCAAAAATGAAAAGTCTCAATTGTTAGACCTCCTCTAGTAGTGCCAAATATTCTTTTCTATGGAACCTAATAACCTCATTTGGGACCCTTCCAAGTCAGGTAACTACAAATTCATCTTAGGCTAAGTTCTTCAATCATTCAAAAAGGAAATACCGAATCAATGAATTGGCCCCACAAATTATGTTGGAACACTACAATTCTTCCAAAAGTTGGCTTGTTTTCCTATTGGCATTAAATAAACATATACTCACCTAAGAAAGGTTGGTAAAACTAGGTATTTTTACCCCATTCAACTGCATATTATGTGGCCAACATGAATAGGACATAGATCATCTTTTAGTAATGTGTAAATTCTCAAACCAATGTTGGACATGGCTCCAAAAGAAACTAAACTAGGCTACACCCCTCCAAGAATCACTATTAGCATTCTTTTCCTCATGACCGCTCATGAATAAAGACTCCTTATTTTCCTCAATTTGGGTTGTCAACCCCTCAATTGTAATATGGCGCATATGGTGGGAAAGAAACATTAGAACACCATCAAGTTGGAGCGATAATATTCAACATTGAAAGACTAATCTCTGAGCTAGTAATATCTAATGTGTATAAATCAAGTAGCACACAAAATGTTTTTAAACATGGATACAAATCTATCTTCTCAATGGGAATTGATTCACCCCCTAATCTAGGAAAATGGATAGCAAAACCAAAACCTAACTATAACAATATGGTGTGGTCACCTCCTCTAATGGGTATGGTAAAAATTAATTTTGACAATGCCTCCCATAGGAATCTTGGAGCTTCTAGAGTTGGTTGTTTCTTGAGGAATCATACAGGAATAATTATTTTTCCCTTGCCGTAAAGATTCCAAATGGCACAAGCACTCCTTGCAGGTCTGAAACTGACCAATTCATTAGGTATCAAACATATTTGGATTAAGGGGGATTCCATGAAAATAATTAATGCATGGAAGTAAAAAAATATAATTAGTTGGCTGCTACACATCATACTGAAATAAGGACTAAAATTATTCTAATATTTTGACTCCTACCAACTCTCGCATTACTATAGAGAGGGAAAAAAAGTTGTAGGCAAGTTGGAAAACATGGTGTGTGATTTAGCTACTCGGTCATTACAACTACTCTGATAAGATATTCATAACCACCTCACACTAGTGTGCTTGGCTAACAATGATTCTCTCCCTACACAAGAGGCCCTATTTTAAGAAACTAAGTTTTTTATTCTATAGGACCCGAGTTTCTAGTTTCCACTTGTGTGCAATACTGTTGGTGGTAGTTGGAGTATTACCCAACTTTCTCCTAGCCTATTGTCTGGTGTGGCCCCTTGGTCCCTCATTCTTGAGTCAAGATAGCACACCTTGGTGTTGGACTCTTGTATTGCAACATAGCCTTGTTGCACAATTGGCTAGCTCCCCATGTGGGAAGTCCTAGTGCTTTGTGGGTTATGCTTGAATGGCAAATGGAATCCATGTGCACATCTAGAACTTAGACTTGTTCCATATTTTTTCTCTAGTTGTCCTCTTCTAGAGTCTTCCACGTGTGGATTTTTTTTTGGTTGAGATTGCTGGCACTTCTTGAGTACTTTTTTGGTGCATGTTTGGTTGTGTTTCTTGGCAGGTCCTCCACGTGTTATTCCCCACTACCCTAGTATTAAACATGTGGTAGCTTCATTCTTCTTTGAGTGCCATTTCTCTCCATATTCCACTCTATGTTGCACAAGCATGTCATCCGGTAGCTTTGCTTTTGGTTTTTGAGCTTCCCAAATTTCCAACTCATAAATCAACTCCTACCATCTCTCGCACTCCTACCAACTCTCACACTCCTACTAACTCTCACATTGGTATAGAGAAGGAAAAAAGTTTTAGACATGTTGGTAAATATAGCAAGTGATTTATATGAACATTGTATCATTACATCTGCTCCAATTAGACCTTGCTAACTACCTCACACTAGCATTCTTGGCTAACAATGACTCTCCCCATATAGGAGGCCCTATTTTTGAGAAATCAAGTTTTTATTATGTAGGACTTGGGTTTCATTTTTCTCTTGTGTGCAATGTCTCTAGTGGTAGTATGAGTCTTACCCAACTTTCTCCCAACCTATTATTTGGTGTGGTCTCTTGGTTTTGCATCCTTGGTCAAGATAGTGCACCTTAGCGTTGGACTCTTGTATTGGAACTTAGCCCTGCTACATGATTGGTTGGCTCCCCATTTGGGAAGTTGTGATTTTTGGGTTGTGCTTCTATGCCATGTGGCATCCGTACGCACCTCCAACTTTTAGCTTATTCCATCTTTTTTCTTTAGCTACCCTCTTCTGCAGTTTGTGTTGAAGACTTGGGTTGTTGGAAACATGGGCATGATGATGTAGTGTGGGGAGATTGTTGAAGATTGATGAGCATAAAAATGTATAGATCTTTCATTAATGGAAACCCATTATAGAGATATAGAAGTGCTGGTCCATAGAAGACGAAATATTTTATAGATTTTCCTACGTCCCACTCTACAATTTTCAATGTTTAATGAACCAGTTTTGTGGTCTACATTGCTCCGCTATGAAGAACCTTATTATGAATTTTTGAGGTAGTTTTGGTGCATGTTAAGGGTGGATAAATTCAAATTTTCATGACTTGATGTCTTTTTTAGTCGAAGATAATGTTGACAGAGTATCAGCTCTAGAAATGATAGAGTTACTGTGACAGTGTATGTTTGAATGCCCTACATTCCATTGCAAATGAATATTTTTCTATGTAGTTATAAATAAGTGTTTTAGGATGTCATTAATGTGTGTCATCCAAGTGGCAAGTGTTTTTATGGTTTGCGTGTCAATTTGTGAGTGAATTATTGGTTCATTATATTATTGTTTTACTAGTAGTGTTGACCTGAAGGTTTTGGGGTTGTGTAGAGTTAAATTGTGTATGGAGCAATATCATAGGAGTGATTATGGGTCATTCCAACCTAATTTTGTGGTGTGAACATTTTTGTTCTTTTCCAAGGTGTGTGTTTTCATAATTTGGGCCTATAGGATATGATAATGTACAGTACATCTAATTAGTTTGATCTAATTTTTGTAGTTTTTGGTTGTGATATATATAAGTTTAATTAAAATTTTGAGTATGTAATATGTGAGCTAATTAAGTGTTTTTGTGAGATTTGGTGCAAAGAGAAGTGTGAAGTATAATTATGGTGAAGTATGAAGTGTGTTAAGCCAATTTTCTAAGCTTCAGTCGAGCTATATCTTTACCATATATCCAATGCATTGTTAGTAGTTCATTTGGGTAGTGAGCAACCCTTTATTATATCTCTTTCTATTCTAGGTAGTGAACCCTTGGCAGAGAACCACCGATAGTGAGTCATTCTCTCATTTTGGACCTTGATTCCTTAGATAGCGAGTCCATCAGTTTGTATCAAATATTGTAACTAGTTATATAATATATTGTGAGATAATAATCACTATGGTTTTACGCTTTCAATGGTTTTCCACGTAAATTTAGTGTTCTTGTGTTTCTTGATGTGATGCATGGTTTATATTTTCCTTTTATTTACTGCAAGTTAAATATGAAGCTTTGAATGGATGTTTCAATGGTCAAAGCTAATGAGTTTTAGTAAATATTGATTCACCCCCCTCCTAGTATGTTCCTTTCATTTAGTGAAATTTAAATATGATGCTTTGAAAATTAGAGGCCTCACAAGTAGCCGCAACATCAAATGTTTGCCCAATGCCCATTCTCATTGTGGTATCAACCTAGACATACATACATAGACATTTAACACTTATAATATTTACAAGTGTACATGCATGTATTTCATATATCTAGTGAATTTAAAATTCATAATTGTAACTATAAGTTAATGTAAACTTTAAACAATTTAAAATTTGAATGTACCTGCCCTTGATCTATGATGCTCGATAGTGGAGGAGTGCTCGACAATCCCTCAGGACGAATGAACGTGGAAGCCAATTGACTCGCCTAAACCAACACAAATATTTCAAACATATATGTGATTCAATTGTAAATTTAAAACTCAAGTTAAATTTATGATTTCATATATAATTTTAAAAATTGAAATCAAAATACCCCATAAGGGTTGCCAAGTATGACTGGTGTCGATGAATGTACTTGTGGAACAGATGATTGCCTCATCGAAAGTGCCATTTGTACACCAAACAGTTTGATTGTTAAAATGTATTGCAAACTTTTCTTTGATATATACATCCATCAAAATTGTTATAAAATGAACGTACATAGATGCATATTTATACCTATGTCGCAATGTCCTCAGGGTGATGGTCTGCTATAAGAAACTCTACAAATGAACTGGTGCAACTAGATGAACCACCAAAATATCCACGTCCACCTGAACTAGGTGTGGCCTGATCAGGTCCATAGCATACTTGATGACAACTAGTACATATATGGGGGACGAGCCTCGACACTCCTTGAGCGGTACTCGGAATAGCTCCATAAAAAACTCCTCCATCATTAGTGTCTCTATTGTTGAATTTTAAGATCAGATGTAAATGCACAGAGAATAAAAAAAAGTCAGACAAATAACACAGCATATACCCTGGGAAAACCCTCCTCTTGAGGGAGAAAAAACATGCAACAAAGATCTCTCTTATATTGATGCAACAGAAGCAATAATTCACTTTACAATGAGGCCGAACACAAGGCCAATAACCAGCAAATACTCTAGATGCAATAACAGATGATAATCTGCTCTTAGATTCAAAATCTGCTCTTCCTTGTAATCTGCACTTAGAGAGATTCGCAATCTGCTCTACATTGTAATCTGCACTTAGAGAGATTCGCAATCTGCTCTTGAATGAATTCGCACTTATCTTTTTCCTTAACACAGTCCGCACCTTGACACAGATTCCATATGAAGGGATCACTGCTAGCACAGATCTGGAGGATGTGAAACTAGCACGAATCCAAACACAGATTTGTAGATTCTTCTTCACACCTCTGTAATCTGATTGCACCTTGATGTAATATATACGCATTGAATAAGGTCAAGCTTCTCTGTTATGTTCGCACTTGACTTCTCTGTTATGTTCGCCCTTAACAAGGTCAGGCTTCTTTCTGTTATGTTCGCACTTGACAGACATGAATATCGAACTCTACTAGGTAGCATACAAGGAAGGATGAGGGTGAATAAATAAAAGACGCATTCCTCAAAAACCTTCAAGTCAGCCTCAAGATATTTGTGAATATCCCCCATTTAAGATAGTATATGTTGGCCTAAATGAATATTGCATGTCAGCTTTTACACCTCTTCAAAAGAGGTCGGTCACCTTAAAGAGATCGAATTCCAAGGACATGAAGTCGGCTAAGAAGTACATTAAGTGACTCTTATGAATTATGAATTCTTTCATGTCGGCCAAAGCATGAAAAATATAACACAATAAAAGTAAATTGAATAGCCAACGGCTATTATTCAATTTGAGACTTCCACGGAAGAAGTGCGCTGGAAGGAGCTACCGAAGTTGCTATAACATTAACACTCCCTCTCAGCTAGGGAGAGAACTTCCAGCTACATAATACACATCATCTCCATATGAGGTTCATCTGCCAGTGCTGCCTGCAATCAGATATAAAAAGAGATATATCACCTCAATGTGATATTAACCATCACATGATTAAGTACTAGTGTTCATCACTTGTGTGATGGTGCCACCTCAACATGACTTTCACCATGGCTCTCCCAGAGGGTGAAACACAAGTACAGAAAGATCATCACTGACTCTCTCACGTGATGTTGTCATGGAGTCACACACATGACATCCACCATGACTAAACTCAGAGGGTGGAAACGAGGGCTTTCACCTCAAATTCTTCCATCACAAAAGAAGATGCAATAGTAAGTACAAGTGTTCATCACTTGCGTGATGTTGTCACCTCAAGTGACTTTCACCATGACTCTCTCAGAGGGTGAAACACAAGTACAAGATATGTCATGGAGTCACACACATGACATCCACCATGACTCTCTCAGAGGGTGGAAACAAGGGCTTTCACCTCAAATTCTTCCGTCATAGAAGAAAATACATTAACAAGGGATTTCACCTTGAACTTGTCTCTTAGAGAAGAACTCATTAAGCAAGGCTCACTGATATTGAGACTCATACTCAGTCAAGGTTGGATTCTCCACCATACCAAGCTTGTCTCGAAAGTACACAAAATTTATCCTGGCAAGAGGCTTGGTGAGAATATCTACCGTCTGCTCATCAGTGCTAACGTACCTCAACTATACAGCCTTTCGCAGTACCATATCTCTGATATAGTGGTACTTGATCTCAACATGCTTGGTTCTGTCATGAAACACAGGATTGACAGAAGGCTTCACACAACTCTGATTATCATAATGAATAATGGTGGGCTCCATTGCTTGTCCAAACAATCCTGCAAGGAGCTTACGAAGCCACACTACTTCTCGAGTTGCCATTCAAGCTGCAATATACTCAGCCTTTGCTGTACTCAATGCTACAGAAGACTGCTTCCTGCTACACCAGGAAATCATGGCAGAACCCAAACTGAAGTAATAGTCAGAGGTGCTCTTCTGATCTGTGACACAACCTACCCAATCAGAATCAGTGAAACCAAGTAACTCCAAGTCTGCATCTGAAGTCTACTTCAACCCATATCCAACTGTGCCACACAAGTATCTCAGGATATGTTTAGCTGCAACAAGATGTATCTACCTCGGATCACACATAACCTGGATAAGTGCACTCACTGCATAGCAAATATCCGATCTAGTGTTAAGTAGATACATCAAGGATCCAATCAACTATTTGTACAACATAGGATCCACTAAATTTGAACTAACTGCAACAAGATTACCATCTTCTTCAGGCTCAGTGGGCTCCCTCTAAATCTTTAGGCACTTGCATCAACCTTCTGACCTCTTCGTCCAAGATTGCCTGCAACACTTTGACTTAGATAAATGTTTTCCAATGCACACCTCTGGTACTGTAGAGAGTTCAGGATAGTCTTTCTTGACCTCATCTAAGATCTCACTATTCTGAATAGGTTTGCGGAGCTACCAATGATAAATCCAGAAGGCAATCTTGAGCATTTATGATCTCAACAATTGAAGGGATCCTCTAAGGGTTTAGCAGCAATCTTCACTTCTTCTCAGTGAGTTACAAGACTCCCTCTTGATCCTTGCTCCAAAGATTGCATAGAAGACTTCTGGAAGTGAGCTCCCTCTAGCCACCAACTTAGTCCCAAGGCTGCTTGATTATTATTTTTTGGTCGGCATGACTTCCTCACAAGATGCCTCAAGCTTTTCATTATTAAGCAATTTCTCATCACCTTCTTGCTCCTGCAAGCATTTTAGAGAGAGATTACTTAACAGTTTGTAATTACCCAAAGAAATAACAAGCCTGGAATCATACAAGATTTACAATCACAGGTTATAACATGAACACATAAGATTTTATGCACAATGTTAGAACATGAATAAATAAATCAATCAAAAGATCAAACTAGAGGGTTAAAGGAACTTATCTCTATAAGTTTTGATATAGCTCCTTCGTTCATTCATTTGTTTTCTCCTCTCGAGAGTGCCTATCTCTGCACAATAAAAGAATAATCTGCACAGCTGCAGATTTCTTGAATGCATTAAACGGTTGACATGTAGAATCAACTCTCCCAAGAGTTCAAGATTCTATCACAACACATGCATTGGAGAAGGGTATCGATGTGATCAACCTATCACAACATAAGGATACCAATCTCTTCTCTTTTGCTGATTTTTATCTCAAAGACATACATCAAAGGATTTACATGATTAGTCTAGATCAACTCACAATAGATAATTTGAAGTATT
Source organism: Sequoia sempervirens (assembly GCA_007258455.2). Classification (NCBI taxonomy): domain Eukaryota; kingdom Viridiplantae; phylum Streptophyta; class Pinopsida; order Cupressales; family Cupressaceae; genus Sequoia; species Sequoia sempervirens. Next base: position 1,170,608,630 of record VDFB02271358.1, read on the forward strand.
CAAAGAATCTTTGACCTAGAAATCACAAATTAAGAGAAGTAACAATCTCCTTATACTAAACATACAATGTCCAAGATACAACAAATAAAGAATACTTGTTTATACTGTAAGATACGTTGATTTTAAGCACAGGTCAACATGCAACTTTTACGGTTTGAACACAGGCCCATGATTCAAAATAGAAATGTGATTTCAACAAAACACATAATACTTATCTTCTTTAACATTTTGATGAAAGCAATTATTGAACACAACATGCTGATCTTATGCTCAGATCAATCCATAGCCTTCATGACTCGAACACAGACTCATGACACGATTAAATTTGAACAAGGCCCATGACTGCTCAAATTTACAATGTACTCCGTTTCCAACTGCAATCCACTAGGTAATGTAACATGCTTACTAGCAATACCCAAAGTGTTAGAGATAGATGGGAACATCACTCGAAAGACTTTATCAGATCTGCACAACTGAAATTCACATAAAGGAATATAAACAAAGAAGGGAACCAAATACTTATCTCTATTTGATTTCAGCCTTTTGATTTCAAACATCAACCCTTGGCAGCACAATTTGACATAGTTGAGCTCTTGACTGCAAAGTTGAGAAGAACATTGAAGTCCATTCCAGATAATAGAATTCTCAAAATACATGACTACTTCAGAACCCTCCATAATCATGTGCATTTAGATAACAGATCCCGAAAGGTGAGATCACCACATCATATGACTCTCTGATCTCAGATTGCTGGCAAAATGACTCAAGTAACTCATGAAGAGAGCATGCATTAGATCTGACTTCGAATTGTTTTTCAAGATCTGATCGGATCTTTCCATAAACTTGCTCTGATACCATGTTGAATTTTAAGATCAGATGTAAATGCACAGAGAATAAAACAAAGTCAGACAAATAACACAGCATATACCCTGGGAAAACCCTCCTCTCGAGGGAGAAAAACCCAGCAACAAATATCTCTCTTATATTGATGCAACAGAAGCAATAATTCACTTTACAATGAGGCCAAACACAAGGCCAATAACCAGCATCTACTCTAGATGCAATAATAGATGATAATCTGCTCTTAGATTTGAAATCTACTCTTCCTTGTAATCTGCACTTAGAGAGATTCACAATCTGCTCTTCATTGTAATCTGCACTTAGAGAGATTCACAATATGCTCTTGAATGAATTCACACTTATCTTTTTCCTTAACACAGTCTGCACCTTGACATAGATTCCATATGAAGGGATCATTGCTAGCACAGATCTGGAGGATGCAAAACTAGCACGAATCCAAATACAGATTTGCAGATTCTTCTTCACACCTCTGTAATCTGATTGCACCTTGATGTAATATATACACATTGAATAAGTTCGAGCTTCTCTGTTATGTTCGCACTTGACTTCTCTATTATGTTCTCCCTTAACAAGGTCGGGCTTCTTTCTGTTATGTTTGCACTTGATAGACATGAATATCGAACTCTACTAGGTAGCATACAAGGAAGGATGAGGGTGAATAAATACAAGACGCATTCCTCAAAAACCTTCAAGTCGGCCTCAAGATATTTGTGAATATCCCCCATTTAAGATAATATATGTCGGCCTAAATGAATATTGCATGTCGGCTTTTACACCTCTTCACAAGAGGTCGGTCACCTTAAAGAGATCGAATTCCAAGGAGATGAAGTCGGCTAAGAAGTACATTAAGTGACTCTTATGAATTATGAATTCTTTCATGTCGGCCAAAGCATGAAAAATATAACACAATAAAAGTAAATTGAATAGCCAACGGCTATTATTCAATTTGAGACTTCCACAGAAGAAGTGAGCTGGAAGGAGCTACTGAAGCTGCTATAACATTAACATCTATGCTCCCCACCCCCTATCACAGAAGCATGCTAATTAAGGTCTGCTACGAGTGTATTAAGGGAACATAATGTTGAGACAAGAGCTCGATGATGTATAGGTGCAGGAATGGGAGGACTAGGAGCAACGACAAGGGGTTGTGCATGCACAGGGTGTTGGGGATCAACCCTTCCCCCTAACCTCTATTGTGGCATGCCGCCACCAACACCCTAAAATGATTTAAAATCAAAATAATTGGGCTTTATCCCCATAACAAACTCTACATACAATTTTATCAAACAATACAATGGGCACTGCCAACTAGCATGTGGGTGGCTATAAAAAACCATATACCATCGATCCCAAAAATCTGCACTCATCTGTGGATGTATGCACCACCTCATGGATATTCTAGATTTGTTGGGTGGAATGGGTTGTCAAGTAATAGGGTCAAGAAAGAAGGGGGCTAGGTGGGATTTAGTTATTTTAAGGTCTAATATTTGTTTGTAAGAGGGACTGTCAACATAAAATTGTCTCGTTTGTTCTCTGTCTCATCGATGCCTATCTAGATCAAAATAGATCATCCTAATGACATCCACAAAGTTTTGCATCGAAAATCCAAAACGTCTCACATGTGGTGGAATCAATGCTTGACTCTACATAGCATTGATTTTATTTTGTAAGGATCCAACCTGATAGTTTATACGTGCTCGCAAGCGAGCCTCGTTATTTGCGATAGGTTCTAGAAGTGGCATATTAGGTGGAGGGGGAGGTGGAGGTGGAATGTGGCTGTGGATGAGCTAGTGTATTGATGATATCATCAATGTTAAAATCATCCATGATATGAGATATAAATGTGCACTTGCATTAAATTATACAAAATTAACATACAAATTTAAAAAATTATGAGAAATAGTTAAATTTGACACTTGTGCATGCAAATTTGTTTAAATAGGATGTGCATACATATATTAAGATCATATATTTAATTGAAATGCACATATATACATTGATTGAACTTGAGAATGTGCATACAAAATTCAAAAATTTAACATGTACATACATTTAAAATAAAAAATATGATGCATAATTTGCATGCATACATCATTAAACTAAACTATGTACATACATACAAATTTCAAAATTTAAGAACTATATGCAAATTTTTAATACATGTGTACATACTAAACAATAAACTTGAAATATTCACAAAAAGCTCATTTTATGTCTATAACACACACACACACACATATATATATTACAATTTTCTAATAGGAGAAATCATGATCTAGTAGATATAGTCATAAAATATATACTATTATATATTGTTCATTATAAGTTCATATACTCCACCAAATTCATAAATTCATGTCACTACAAATATCCATCTAGAACTGAAATCATAAATTCACGTCTGTTAGAAGATTAATCTTTACTTGGTAAAGGTTATTCTTTAATTGTAATTATTTATTAACTTGTAGGAATAATCCAAAGGAATCCCTACAAGTCTTTTATCTTTTTTGTCATCTCACACATGTGTGAGGATGGCTTATTTTTTAATTCCTGTATTAAGGAATATTTGTAACCACCTCCTTAAGAGGTGACACTTTGCACACACATAGATGAATGGTGGAATTCATTGAGTTGGGAGTTACATTCTAACTCCTCACCTCTACTTATTGAGGTGCCTCTCCTCTCATTCTTCAAGATTCAAGCAAGCAAGCTAAGGCTTAAGCTCTCTCTCTCTTTGTATTATTCTTTAGGAATTTTGCCTCCATTCATAATATTGGGGTTTTTTCTTGTATTTTCCCCTTAACAAATTCTTGTGTCTCTCTTGCTTTGGTGGTGCTTGATTTGGCTACTTCAATCTATTTGGTAATCTCTTTCCTTCAAACAATTACTCATTCATTAGTACTTTCCATTGCTCTTTTCTATTTCCTTTCATGGTATTAGAGCTGGCATGGCTTAACCAGCACACTCTAAGCATTGACTATTTAGGTTCCTGTTGGGGCCCACTAAACTTGTCCGTTCTCCATTCTACATCGCCGTTAACTCTTGTCCTCCGTTACTCCTGCACAAAGTTCAATTTTTAAATTTGTTTCTCCCGCCCGTAAGATCTTTGTATGCAAGTTTTTGACCCAAACAATTTGCATTTGCGCATGCCTAGTCCAGGCTTGTGCCAAAATGGGAGCTTTGGAATAGGGTATGGACATCAATCTTAAAGTAATGGAATGGCAATTATTTTTGAATATCACAGTTGCAAATGCTCTGGTAAACATGTATGCAAAGATGTGGAAGCATAGAGAAGGCACGCGAACTGTTTGCTCAGATTCCTCAAAGAAATGTGGTCTCATTGAATGTTATGATTGCAGGATATGCATAAAATGTATTTGCTGAAAAGGACTTAGAAATTCTCAACAAAATGCGATTAGCAAGTGTAAAGCCAAAGTTTACAGCCTTTGCCAATGTCCTCACAACCAGTGCAAAAATGGGAGCTTTGGAACAAGTATGGGCATTCATCAAATGATGAATGATAGAGGAATTTTGCAGATGATGTAGCTGCAACTACCCCAGCAGACATGTATGCAAAATGTGTAAGCATAGACAACGCACGTGAACTGTTTGACAAAACACCTGCAAGAAATTTCTTCTCATGGAATGACTTGATTGTCAGATATCCAAAATATGGAAGCATAGACATGACACCTAAACTATTTGACAAAATGCTTCAAAGCACATTTTTCTAATGGTACAACTGATTGTAGGATATCAACATAATGGGTTTGTTAAAAAGGCTTTAGAAACTACTCCAACCAAATGCAATTGGTAGGTGTACAACCAGACTCTACAACCATTTCCAACATCTTCCTAACCTATGGCAAATGGGAGATTTGGAATAGGGTATGGACATCCATAGAGGAATTTTATCAGAGGTAGTTGTAACTGCTATGGTAGACATGTATGCAAAATTAGTTACACATTCTAAAAGTAATTTTAATTTTCATATCACAGCTACAATTTATCATACAAATTAGTGAAGATATTTGAGATCAAGGGAGTTGAAGAAGGTTTACATGACCTATATTTTTAGGTTGAAACTAGTGAAATAATATTTTTTTAATATGTATGTGATTTGTGATGTTCTTAAAATGTGATGATCTATGTTCAAGCTAGAGTTCTTAATGTGGTTGTTGTGTGAATATGTCATTCTATGTTTGTGAATTCATGGGTTTCATGGTCTCATGTCTAACTTGGGATCCTTGTGTATAATTTTGATATATTGTAGCACAATATACATGTGATCTAGTGACAAGAAAGACTCTATGGACTAAATTGTTCATCATCCTTTAGGTCTCAATGGAGTTGTATAGTTGTCATTTTACAAAGCCGATAGCTCCATTGTCATTCATGCATAAACTAACATAATGGTTATATTGGTGAATCAAATGTACAAATTATGGCCATCCTAGTAGAGATGGGGTATTTTCTATCTCAATGACAAGCTGAATAGCATGTAGCCATAATGAGGTGTTACCTTGATTATCAAGGTTTCCTTAGGATGGTTTCTATCTTAGTTTAAAGTTGGATAAAATTTCTTTGGTATAGCAAGATGATACAATGTGATCAAGGTATTTTCTTGTTGGCATGTGCTAGAACCCATTGGAGTGGTTGTAGGCCCCCAAATTATGTTGAATGCAATTGTGACTCAAATGTTTATAGATGTGTGTGTCTATATGTATGCATGCTTGTGCATGTGTCAATTGGTCAATCTAGTGATATCAAGTTCTAGATTGAATGAGTGGTGGATTCCATAATTTTTCTAGATTGGATATGTGTGGATTCCATGCTTTTCTTGGATTGGTTCTAAAGATTAGCTACAAAATTTCTTAGATGGTAGAATCCTTGCACCAATCAAAGAGGTTGAAAACCTTTGAATGGTTTCACACCTCAACAACACCCATATGAAGTTGAATACATCAATGTAATTGTAGATAGGAGGAAAAGTAAGCATGATACTTGGGTTGGCCTCCAAGAAAATTACTTTGTACTTTACTAATAAATTGGTAACACATGTTCCTACATTCTATGAATTAATGAATAAATCTAGTTGTAATAAAGATGAATGAATATATCTCTAAATTCATGAACCTAACAACAATTATATTTGATTGTTGTAATGAACGTTGTGATCTTTTTATACCCAATATGTCTATTGAAAGGAAGCAAGGTATGCAAAAACGCTTCCTAATGTTGATCTAAGAGGAGAGATATACATTTTTAATTCTTTTTCAGTTACAACATGAGATGCACAATAGGAATATTAATAAAACAACAACAAATGCAAGTATGATAAGCTTACAACATAGTATATATCATGAGGAAAGCTCTTTCGGGTGAAAAATCCCACACTCTAAAACTTGCACAGTTTATTATCAAATCAATGGTGATTACAACACACATGCATTGCAATTTATATAGGAGTATACACGAGTGCTAAATTCTAAAGTAATTCTGACAGCATAACAATACCTACAAAAACAACATGCTAAACCCACTCCAATACATCCAATATATAGAGAATACAAGTATGAAGGTAACTTCTAGAACAAGCTATAAGAGATGGGCATCCAAATCCATGTGGCACACTTTTTACACGTATTTGACTCACATGACACTTTCCACATGATTCCTAACCCCCCTTACATGCCTCCATACTTGGATGCCCCAAATTTTCCCCTAATACGTATGACAAATGCCTTGCAATTTCATAGAATCTATCATATATGACAACTCTTACAACTATAAGAGAATTTGTCATAACTACCTAAATGTAGAAGATGCATCTTACACTCTCTTACAGTCTGTCATAGGTCAAAATTGGGTGCCTACTTTCCCATGTAAAGATGCCTTCCAACACCTGTACAACTTGTCATAGAATCTAGCTCTTATGCGTTATACAATCGTCATAGGAATTTGTGATAAGAATCTGTCATAATTTGTCATAGAATCCCTCAAAGATGTTGACACATGTCAAGGAATCTCTTCCCAAAGTGGGACACCTACATTGCCCTGTGGAGACCACAATATCCATGTCACATCCCATGTCACCTCCCAATATGCTAACAAATCATCATGCCAAGTAACATTAGATGCCAAATTAATATGAGCAAGAAAATACAACATAAGCATTAATAAATTAATATTTTAATGCTAGGAAATTGCAAAGGTTAAGACACCTTAATTCCCAACATCTAAATGTATATAGGAGAAAGGGTAAGATAGGAATTGAATAGTTTTGCATTAGTTGCATACTTAGAAAATGCTAGTGAAGAAAAAATTCCATATGCCACATCTAATGTTTATTTACAATCCTTAATCACAACTACATTAAGAATCTTGAGTTCTTGTACTTGTTTCATGTCTAAATTTTATACTGGGAGATTTATTTCTTCATGTCCAAAGACCTATATGTATAGTGGCTAACAATTATTATATAGTTTATTTTAAAATGGAATGTTATAATAAGCATACATGTTTATAATAAGCATAAACATTTATAATAAGCATACACATTTCTATGCAGTGAAGACAAGGAAAATAGTTTTTTGGAAAGAATATAGAATGATGACGTTAAGCTTGATGGATTTGTTCCTTGAAATTTATTTAGATGGCTTCTTCCTTAGAATTTATTAGATCCCATCCCACTTTTAGGTTCCTTTTTTTCTCATTCCAATATTATCCAACTATTAAAAACTGTTAGCTTTCTTGGTAATATTTGGTCGTGTATTTCATTCCAAATGAGAACTATTTCTTTTGCAATTGATTTTAATATTTTATTTTTCATTTTGTTGGAACTCTCTATTCCCAATGACCTTGCTCTTTTTCCTCCATCTTAGAGCTTAGTAACTCATACATAAACTACTCTTATCCTTCTTATTCCATATTCTCTCTTCTTTTTCCTCATGGTTGAAGTTAAACCGTTCTACAATTATAAACAAGTATTTCCTATTGATACACTACAAAAGACTAACTTTTGAACTTTAGTTTTCTTACTACTTGCATAAATAAAGTAGTTGCACGATCAATACCTAATCAATCTCAAAATTAAACCTAAATTTGTATCCTTAATGACCCACTAGGCCCTTAGATTTAAACCATGCTTTGATACCATATAGGATAGTCTAATGGACTTGGCAAAAAATAGACTATTTATTTAATTGAACTTCTTAATGTTTTGCTCACATTACATATAGGAATGTAGTCTTACAAAATCAATAAATCCCTATGAGAAGTCATCTAAAAATTATCTTGGATCAACATACTTAGATTCTTGGGTTTGATAATAACATTGAGCTTAGGTATTCATGTCTAGGCCTTAAAAAGTCCTTATAGGGTGATATCTAAGAGATTGACCTTAAGACAAGATTTAATACAGGTTGAACCATCAAATTTTAAGAGAATCGGTATGGGAACACACATGACCAACTCCAATTTGTGCATTCTCACATTCATGAAATCCCAAGCATATTTGACATACTTTAATTTTAAGATTAATATTTGAAATATTTTTTCTCATGTTTAAATTTAATACAAAAACATAACATGCACTAATTGATAGGTTTCTTGAATCTCAATATCTTAGGCACAAACATATTATCAATCCTAATTTATTTGGGAGCTTGGTTTTGGAAGTTAAATGATTTATCTCTAGGTTTTGTCGACCTAAGAAGCCTACTAACTCTGACTAATTTATGCACTCAAGTTTGAACTTACTAACAATTAGCTTCTAATTCTCATCTATCTATGAACACATATATTTGAAGATTCACTCTAGAACATCAGCGGATATAGATTTAGTTAGGGCATCAATAGTTATAAAATCCACTAATACTTGTGACAAATGTGGGAACTTCAATTTTTTTGACATGCATAGGCTCTTAGTTCCAAATATATCAAGACATCATAAATAAGAACATAACATGGAAATAAGAACCTTGAAAATTTTAAGTTATTAAAGCGCTCAATTTGAATCTTGACATGTGATTATATTTAAAATTTCCTACACATATTCAAGTATTTATAAATTTGATTTTACTCAAGGTATCATGTTTGGATTTGAAACTTCTTTATTGCTATAACTCCTAGTGGATGTGAGGCTTCTTGTAATTTCAATTTAACATAATTTATTTTTTTATTTTTTATAGGGGCAACATTTAGATTCTCATTTAAAGGATATGCATCACTACATGATTAACTTTGGTCAATCAGTGTCTTGATTTCACTTGATAGATTAATGAATAGGGTTTTGTCTTGAATTAGGATCTTTCCAAGGTTTCTTTCCTCTTGGGGACATATTTCCATTATGGATATACTCTAAGACATCAATAGGAAAGAATTCTCTTGAGGAATTAATGGTTAGCATTCATTACGAAAATTTGTTTCAATATTAAAAGGGAAGCTAGTCTCAAAGGATAGTCTTGATAGAGAAATTATCATGAAGGGAATCTAAGACTTATTATAATTAATTCAAGCAACAACCTCCCATACTTAATTATTTAGAGTTTAGATCATTGAATCTTTCAAAGAGCCATAAGATAGTTTTTTCATTCTAGGCTATTAGAATTTACCTCATAGAGTTTTGTTAATACTTCCTTTGATCAATTCTAGTTTTTATAGGGGAAAAATTCATACTTCCATTTAGAGGATATGCATCAACACATGAATAAATTTGGTCAATCAATGACTTAGATTTCACTTGATAGAGTAATGAATATTGGATTTTCTTGACTTGGGACTCTTGCCAACGCTTATTTCCTCTTGGGGACATGTTTCAATTAGAATTTACTTTGGGAATTGATGGTTAGGAGCTATTAAGAATTGGAAACAAAAATAGGATTCAATATTGCAAAGGAAGCTAGTTTTAAAGGATAGTCTTGATAGATAAATTCTGTTGATGGGATTCTAAAATATATTATAATTAATTTAACCAACAACATTCCATACTTCAATTATTGAGAATTTAGATCATTGATTTTTTGCAAAGAGACATGGGATAGTGGTTTCAATCTAGTTTATTAGAATTTACTTCATAGTTTGTTTTTTAATGCTTTTTTTTATATTATTTATATATGGGGTTTACATAGTTAGCTCCTAATACATTTTGGCCTATGTAGACCTATAATTTATTGGTACCCTAGGAGTGGCCTTGAAGACCTATCAAGATGGTTTTTGAATAGGGAATACATCTAATATATAATCTTGTACTTGATAATATATTGAGGCACATTTTATATATTTTGCATGTTTTTCCTTACAAGTCTTATTCATAAACCATATATTTCTATGGTCACTTTCCTAGTTCATGATTGATTCAAGTTCTTGATCTCGCATATTTTAAGTGTTGGAAGTAATTTGATAGAACTCATCAAGTTCTTGTTCTTGATATGGGCTTACTCTAGCCATTGATTTCCTTATCAAATTTAGTGAAATAATCATTTGATTATATTCACTTTTAAAGCTCATCATATGCTACTTAAAATGCACATCTACACCTACTTGGAAGATATCACACATCCGAATAATGCATGATTATGTTATTACTTTTCCTTACTAATAGCCTAGAAAGCTATCTAAATACCTAAATACCTTAAATTATCATATCCATAGGTACATAACAAACTATGTCAGTACCTAATATTAATGAAAATGGTGTGAAATAGTTTATAAAATATAAAATATTTATCAAAAACAAACCATGTCAACACAAAATGTTATAAAATAAAAAAATATACAACAATTTTGTATAAGCGACACAAACAAAAACATTTTATTTAAAAAAATGAAAAATCATCCAACTACATAGACATTAAAACATGTCAAGAGACGGTGAGAAAATTGTTTATAATTTCATTCAAAACTTTACAAGGAAAGGTTGGAAAGGAAAAAAATGAAAATCTTCATCAACACTACATATTATCAAATTAATGCTCAAAAGCACATATCAACTTAATATCTTCACCCCGTCCATAATATCAATCACATAATATATTTTTAGAAAGAAAAAAAACCCATCAAATTTATCATACATCATAGCCAATTTATCCAACACATCATGAAAGGCTTACAACTAGTTCACCTCTAATAAATTTGTGGAAACAACCATTCTCTTACCCTCTCAAGTAGTTCATGACGACACCAAGGAAACTTCATCAAAACCTTGTGGATTTTTGTTGTTTCATTTATAATGGGACCAATATTCATATAAGCACAATAAAGTTGAAGCCTCTTACACTCCCATTTGATCCCCTGCTTGAGATTTCAACAAACACAACAAGATGTGGTGTAAGGTATAACATTGGACTTAACACGTTAGAATAAAAAAATTAACTTAAGTATGTTCTAAGTAAAAATAAAAATGAATAAATAAATTTAAAACATATACATATGGTTAATCATATAAGGATAAACAAAAGTATTGTACAACATAACAACTATATATAATTATCTTGATTAGTTTCCAAGACCATGATTTAAGTACATAATTATTCTTTAAGATCCATACCTTGTTCTATCCCAAGATACATACAAAATACTAAAATTCTTATCCTCACTTTATTCTCTAGAGTTTTTTGAATATCATATAAAGTAGGACTAAATAAAAAAAACTAACCAATAAGGACCCATTTTCCATATTACATTCTCTCTTAAAAAATCCTTTATCACATAGGTTCCATAAAAAGATAAATATATGAAACTAGATATTTAGGATTCATATTTCAAATAGCATGTATTATCATTTAATGGCTCTAATATTTTGTTCTTGAAGTTATTTATCACCTAAGCAATCATCATAAAAAAAAAACTATTGTAACTTCTTTTCTTGCCAACTATTTTATATCTTTCATGATATAGTTTGATAATGATAATCTTAAATTTAACAAGTTATCCATGTTTTTACAATGATCTGGATAGTAATTTACAAAGAATATTTATAATAAATATTTACCTTTTAATGGTGAGTTTTGTAATATCCCCTAACTACTTAAACTACACCTTTGAATAATTGTTAGTTATTTTAAACTAATTTTCATACATGCATGTCTATATTCCTTAGTGGGTGTTGATAGCTTGTAATTTAATACATAGGTTATTCTTAACTCAATTTTCAACAACCTTCATTAATTATATATATCCTAATAATATTACATTATCTAATATTTATATATTGTCTAATACTTGTTCCAAATGTCTATTATAGGATCTTTGACTATAAAAGTTATGTATTATATAGTCTTCCATATTATAGATAACATTCTTATTAAATACTAAATCATACTAGCCATGGATTCACAAAAGAGCTTCACAACTATTAGACTACTATATAGTTTATATGTTTTAGATATTTTTTATCCACTTGCATCTCAACATAAACTTTAACAAAATAACTATTCATAAAAATATTGCATATCTTATACACCAATCAATTAGGACTACTTGTCATACAAACATATTTACAAACTTAAATTAATGTCCAATAAATTTAAGATTACACTCACATAAGTCAAAATTTTCCTTGACAAAATTGCACATTCAATCATGTATTTTTTCTTGACAAAATCTAAGAGAACTCAACCTAACCTATCATCTAGTTGAGAAACTATGCCAACGTAAGCTAAGGAAACGTTTTGATCCTGCACTATTATGTTCTTTTAGTTGAAAAAAAAGAATATATTAATATTAAAGAAAAAATATTCAACACAAATGTAAAAATATTTTGATTGTTAGGAACTAAGATATAGCAGATGAAATTGGGACCATGATTTAAAATGCTAAACAATTCATTGATACATCCATAACTTGCATTACTTGTTAAAAATACATTCCTATAAATACACTACCCATCCAAAACTATTATATCGTGTAAACGATAGACCTTTAATAGAAAGCTAAAAACTAATAATTGAAATTGCATGTCAGAGACATTCTTCGTCAGGGGTATTTCAAATCTAGAGAAGATCCGTTGTGCATGTAATTGCAACCTAGTTCTCCTCAGGAAGGACAAGGTTCTAAAGCCTTTTCATCATACCCATTTTGTTGAATCCTACAATCAGGATGTTCCATTAGAAAAATTTTGTTGAATCCTGCAATTAGGATGTTCCATTAGAAAATTGTGTTTTGAGGCATTCTGTCAAAAAGTTCAGGTGCCTTGTCCAAGCTTCAACATTTTTCATATCCTCCAATCAGGACATTCCATAAGAACAAATTCTTTGGCATAGGCTGGGAGGATGCTGGCAATGATTGTAGAGTTTGGATGTACACCTGCCAATTGCATTTGGTTAGAAGTTTCTAAAGCCTTTTCGACAAACCCATATTTGCTATTCTGCAATCAAGCATTCCATTAGAGAAATGTGCTTTAAAGCATTCTATCAATAGTTCAGGTGTTGTGTCTATGCTTCCACATTTTGGATATCTGACAACCAGGTCATTCCATGAGAAGAAATTTCTTGCAGGCATTCTATCAAACAATTCACATGCCTTGTCTATGCTTACACGTTTTGCATACATGTCTTCCGGGGTAGATGCAGCTACATCATCTACAAAATTCCTCTATCATTCATCGTTTGATGAATTTCCATACCCTATTCCAAAGCTCCCATCTTCACACATGCTGTGAGGATGCTGGGAGAGGCTGCGAACTCTGGTTATACACCTACAAATCGCATTTTGTTGAAAGTTTCTAGGTCATTTTCAACAAAGACATTTTGTGCATATCCTGCAATCCTAACATTCAATGAGACCACATTTCTTTGAGGAATCTGAGCAAACAGTTCGTGTTCCTTCTCTATGCTTCCACATCTTTGTATACATGTTTACCAGAGCATTTGCAACTGTGATATGTGAAAATAATCGCCATTCCATTACGTTTCGATCAATGTCCATACCCTATTCTAAAGCTCCCATTTTGGCACAAGCTTGGACTAGGCGCGCAAATGGAAATTGTTCGGGTCAAAAAACTGCATACAGATAACTTATGGGCAGGAGAAACAAATTTAAAAATTTGAACTTTGTGCGGGAGTAACGGAGGATAAGAGATAACAGCGATGGAGAAGGGCGGGACGGATTTAGTGGGCCACACACCAGCCACCTAAGGGGTCAATGCTTAGAGTGTGTTGGTTAAGCCACGCCATCAGAGTTCGGTATTACTAATATCTTGTGAGCTATATTGTTGAAGGTTTACCAGATTTTTCAGCACACCATTGGAGACACTCTCAAAGAGGAGAACAAGATCTAGTGCCTAATCTTGGTTGTTTTTTGTCTTCTAACCCTTGTGCATGTTTTTTATCTAAAGTTTTAAAGTATTTTATTTTGCATGCATATTTAAGTTTATGCAGTTTTTCTTTTTAAACCATCAAATAAAGGGTTATAGTGCAAGTTTTAAAAAAACTCATTTTTTGCATGTTCAAATTCTTGTAAAAAATCAAATTTTTTTAGAAATTCTTTTTAGGAAAAAAGCTAATCTGTTTTTTTTGCAAATATGTATATTAGATCTATAAAAAATTATTTTGTTTTTAAATCTGTATAATAGAACACATTTAAAAAAAAGGGTCATTTTTTTAGTTCTCTAACCCTCTTTAGCTCAGTTTTTTTTCTAAAATATTTCATACTATTTTCTTTAAGAAAATAAATTATTTTGTTTCAAAAAATCATCTCTATGTTGATAATGCAATTTTTTTTTTCTTCAAAAAATCAAAATAAATCAATAATAAATAGTAAAAAACATTAATATTCAAATAAAATAATCTTTAAAAAAAATAGAGCTTTGGCCTTTCTTAATGAAAACACCCTATTTTTTTTAAATAAATACATTGAAAACAATAATAAATATTTTAAAACCCTTGAAGGGTTTCATCTTTCTTTTGGGCTGTCTCGGCCCCCTCCCAATGCTGCTACACCCGCTCTGCTATTTACATTGTCAATAATAAATTTTAAATGTTAAAAAAATCTAAATCATTTTTTTTTTTTTTTGAAAAAAGACCTCAAGATATATTATTGATGGAGTTTTTCGGCGCGCTCTGAAGTTGAACGGATCTCGGTTCCTGGCGACTGGTTACTGCTTATCCCCGGTGACGGGGCTACACAGGTGTGCTCGCTCCTTTTCTTGTTTTTCGCCCTCTTTAATATGCATTAATGGCTACTAGTTCATCCTCTCCTCCCCTCTGCCGTTCGGCATAGGCCATACCACCTAATTACTCCTCGTCGATACCGAGGGCTTCGATGATTCCTGAAACGCTGTCTGTGGACAATCTCATCCCTAACCCGCTGCGCTCAAAGCCTAAGTCTTTCTCCGAGGCAGTGACGAACGCTGGCAACCCTGTCAACAATTGCACTAGGTTTTCACTCACCAACTCAAATGAAGCCGCCGACCCTAGTAAGATTATGGATATTGCTCCGAATTCTTTCTCCATTTCCCCTAATCCTGAAATGCTTGAAGAAATTGGTAAGGAGAAAAATAGGTTAAGAAATTTTGCCATTTTCTTCTCTGCTGTGGAAATTGATAAATGTCCGCCTAGGAAGTTTCTTGATGATTGGTTTCATAATTACTGGAACTTGAAACTTGGTCTCCATATTTCCTTCTGTCGACAAATTCAAAAAGGATTATTTATTATTTTTTTCTGTAAACACGAAGCGAAAACTGAAGTTCTTAAAAAACAATATTGGTCGGTTGGTACTACCTCCTTTCACGCCTTGGCTTGGTCGCCTGAGGCCATCCACGAGGAAGTTCTGGCGCTTTCCGCCCCTCGCTGGATCCTGGTTAAACAGTTGCCGCCCTTCTTATGGCGCTTTCTCCCGCAGATGCTTGAACCACTCGAAAAAATCATTCGAATGGACAAAACTGTCCGTCTGGTCCCTCATATGGATGCAAGAATCCTCATTTCGCTGAACCCGGGGCTTGACATCCCGTCTGAAATTAACATTTGCATCTCACAAGATAAATTCCCCTGCCCTATGGAAATTCTCAGAGGGCTAAATTCATGTTTCCTGTGTCGTCGTGAGGGTCACTTGAGGAAGGATTTCCCCATTATCAAAAAGAAATCCTCGCAACCTAAAGCCGCAGATCTCCGTGACCCTCCTAATTTGGACAGTACTGGCTCAAATCCCTCTTGTAGTAAACCCCCCAATGCTGTCGCCCCCCCTCATTCCTCTCCCTTGTTGACCTCCCCCTCCCCGCCCCCTCCTCCAATCCCCTCCCCCGCGTCCCTCCCGGCTACCCCTTTATCCCTGGCAAGCTGTGATCTTTCTTTAGGGCCCCTTACTGTGACCAAGGCTTCCAATAAAAGAAGATGAAAATCTTCGAAGCATTCGGTGGCTTCCTCAGAGAACCCTTCTCCCCTCATCTCTCAGCCCTCCCCTGACTTAGTCTTCTCCCGCGATCTCCCTGAAATTGAAACCCTGATTGTCCCCCGCACCTCGTGCTTAGCTATAACGGAAAAAGTTGCTTGTTGCTCTAACCCTCCCCCCCATCCCAGTGTCCCCCCCAAAATCTTTCATGAACTTAGTGATGACTGCCTGCTTGAGGTCATCCCCGCTAGCGTATTCCCCTCTGACACGGGTAGACACACTGGCAAAAATAACATGGATTTGAACATCTTATCTCCTATGGAGTCAGATAATGAAGAAGAATTTAAAGATGCCAGCTCTCTGTGCAAACGCAGGGGAAGGAAGCTTGGCTCCAAGAATAAGAACCCCTCCAAGAAAGTGCTTAGAGACTGTCATAACAGTGCCTCGGCACAATATCAAAATCTTACCGAAAATGGTGCCCCCCAACCAAATGTTTCCCCATGAATTGTATCTCTTGGAACATTAGGGGCTTGGAGTCCCCTGACAGACGGTGGACCATTAAAAGATTTCTTGATACCCGCAAGTCTATGGATGTCCTTATGCTTCAAGAGATTAAAGCTATTGGATACTCTTTGGACTCCAACCTCAATTTCCTTTGGAAGGATGCCACCAAGTTCTATACCAACCATGAGAGGGGTAGGGGTGGGGTGGCTCTCCTGATCAGTCCCAGATGGGAGAATTATATTACTGACAATGGGATTTCTCCATGTAACAGAGCGGTTTGGATAACTATTAACCACAAGAATAATGTCTTTGGTTTATGCTCCATTTATGCCTCAAATGACTTCAGGGAGCGGGCCAGTCTCTGGGACTGGATTGCTAATCTTCCTAATATACCCTGGTTTATCGGGGGAGATTTCAACATGATAGAGGCCCAAGAGGACAAACTTGGTGGTCTTCCTTTTGCTTGGAAAGACTCAGAGAAAACTCACTGGAACAGAATGGTAAACACCAAACTCCTCTTTGACCCCTTGGCTGGTTCTAAGGATTCTAACCCCGGAATTTGGCATACCTGGTGCAACTTTCAGCAGGGTCAATCTAGAATTTATTCCAAACTCAACAGATTTTACGCTAATAAAAATTTCTTTTCCTTTTTACCTAACAATTATGGGCACCTTGTTCTCGTCTCCCCCACCTCCCTCTCCGACCACCATCCCATTTCTACCCACTTTACTTTTAACAACTCTCCTCTCCGGTGCAAAACCTCTGATACTAAGTTCTCTCTTAACATTAGCCTCCTGAAAGACGAAGACATTCTTGCTGCCATTCACATCATTAAACTTATTAATAGAAATATTCTTCCCTCCTTTTCCCATATTGATAGATGGAATAAGAAGATCCTTGCTTGGCAAAAGCTGCTTAAGACCATCGGTCAAAAAAGAGCGAAAGATTATAGATACACTGAAAAATGCCTTTCCTCTGATCAGCACCTTGCCGAATCCAACATTCAAAATAACCCCTCTGATTGTGATCTCGCCTCTAATCTTATCAGAGCTAAGGATGCCCTTAGACAGCACCAACAGAATAAAATTAATGGAGCCAGGATTAGATCCCGTGCGCACTGGTTACAATTTGGTGACAGGGGCTCCAAATTTTTCTTTAATCTCCTTAAGCATAAGCATATGAATGAGAATATTGAGAGAATTGTGGTTGATAACTAGGAGATAACTGACATTGATAATATTAAGGAGTCCTTTGTTAACTTTTATCAGAACCTTTTTGCCTCTAAAGATTCGGAAGAGGCCTCGTCCCTCAAACAACGGGTGTGCTCCCTTATCCCTAGCAAGATCTCTGCTGATGTAGCCAGTCAGCTATCCAAAAACCTCTCTATAGAGGAAATTGAAAAAGCTATTAATTCTCTCAGCAATGACAAGGCCCCCGAGCCGGATGGTCTCCCGGCGGAGTTTTATAAGGCCAACATTGGTTGGATCTGCCATGATCTTCTTGACTTGTATTCGGAGGCCCTTGAGAGGAGATATTTAGGAAGCTCCATTAACAAAGGTATCATTAAGATGATCCCCAAAGATGGGGATAAGGCCCTCATCAAAAACTGGAGGCCTATTACCCTCCTTAATGTCTCCTACAAAATCATTGCCAAGATTCTGGCACTCAGAATTGAGAGCATCCTCCCCAAGTTCATTTGCTCTACCCAGACCAGGTTTATCAAAGGCAGGTATATCCTCAAAAACTTGATAAATAGTTGGGAAGCCATGAACTGGTCCAAGCACTCTCAACAAAACTCTGCCATGTTCCTTCTTGACTTTGAAAAAGCCTACGATAGGGTGGAATGGAACTTCATCACCATGATGCTCGAGGCCTTCGGATTTCCTCGAATGTTTTGTAACGCTGTTAAGACTCTGCTCCAAGATGCTTCTGCCCAGATTGATATTAATGGATCGCTCTCTGCCTCCTTCCCCCTCGGTAGATCGATCAGGCAAGGCTGCCCCTTGGCTCCGGCCCTTTTCGTTATTGCTTCTGAAGCCCTCTTTTACCTCCTGAGAGATAACTCCCTCTCCCCTGCTGTCAAGGGTATCACTCTTCCCAATAATGAGGATCTCTTAAATTGTCAGTTTGCCTATGATACTGCTTTATTTTTTGATGCTAAACCTGAGAATTTTGAAGCTCTGTCCTCCAAGCTTAACCTATTCTCTAAGATCTCCGGGGCGAGGCTTTCATATTCCAAATCTATTTGTCTTGGGTGGGATGTGGTCCCCCCTGACTGGTTTAAAAACTATGACTTTCAGTGGGGTGGACCGCACAAGATTGTGCGCTACCTTGGCATCCCCTTCTCCATTGACCCCTCCCTTAAGGACATGGGGATGTGGGTTAAAGATAAGATCTTCAAAAAGCTGAATAAATGGCATAATAGAACCCTTTCCTTGGCCAGCAGAATCCAGGTCTGTCAGAAAATCCTTTCATCCTATAACATTTACTATTCTTCAGCTTGGATGTTCAGTAACTATCAAATCATGGAGATTCAGAAGGCGGTTAGATGTTTTCTTTGGTCGGATGGCAAAGGAAAAAGAAAGATGCATGCGGTTAAGTGGGACTGGTGTCATGTCAATATGCTGCTCGGGGGGCTTGGTTTGAAAGACCTCAAGCTCCAAGGGGTTGCCCTTGCCGCCAAGTGGATCTTTCACTCCCTTGATGGCAATGATCCTTGGAAGGTTCTGATTAGGAGTAACATTGAGAGAGGCTTCCCTAAGTCTGCGAAGTCTTGGAAGAATCTTCCGATTATTGACCTTGTTATTGGTAATTTTCCTGTTCTTGTTCAAGGTTCGGCTGTTTTTAGGTCCATCTGGAAAGCTTGGGACCAAGTTAAATCACATGTTTCTAACAGGGCCTTCCATGATGACTGCCATCTCCATGGTGAAAGATCCATTTGGTGGAATTTATCTTCCTCTGGCAAGCCCCTAGCTCTCTCCCAAGGCTGCTCGGCTAGACACTGGTCGAGCAAAGGCATTTCCCAGTTTGCCGATCTCTTTGAGAATGATTTTTTAATCAGTTGGGAGGCTCTTAGAAATAAGTTTGACCTCCCCATGTCCCAAAATAAGACGTATAATCTGATTTTCAAGGCGACTAAAGACCTCCCTTCCTCTTGTCATGTGGACTCATAGATTTCTGAGGTGCAAATGGCCCGATGGCACCTTGTTCTCCAAGATTAAAGCCAAGCACATTTACAATGTTTTGGGGCATTCGGAAGCTATCATTGACCACGTCAATACTGTTTGGTATTCCAAGCTGGACACCCGTACTTGGAAGAATCACTTTGACCGCCTGTGGAAAGGTCCCACCGAGCCCAAGATTAAATGTTTTAACTGGCTCCTTCTCCTTGACAGACTCCCTGTCAGGAAAGGGAATGCCGAATATGATTATTGCAATTTCTGTAGACTGCCTGAGACGGCTAGACATATTCTCTTTGACTGTATCTTTGCTAAAGAAGTTTGGCTCATGTTTGGCATTACTTATCCTATGCTTTTTACTGTGATGGACATTGTTACTGGGCACATTGATGGTTTAAAAAATGACACTAATCTTTTCTGGAAGATCCTCTCCTCTAATATTCTTTGGCACATCTGGAAATGCAGAAATGAAGAAAGATATCAGAATAATATCCGTGATCTTACTGAGTCTTCTAGGAAACTCATCTATTTCAAATTTTTTTTGCAGGTTCGAACCACCATGATCATTGAAAGAAAGAAACTCAAGCGCTTCCTCAAGGATGGTTATGCCACCTTCTTCATTTACGAGATGAAGGGTGGGTATGCCTGGAGAGACACCCTCAACAACCGGCAGCTTTTTGATAATACCTGCAAAATCCTATCCCAAGAGGTGAAGAACAACAAAGGCTTTGGCAAGGATACGACGCTCATGCTTGCTCAGATCCAAGAGATGAAGTATATTGTGTGGATGGAAGGAGATAAAGGCTGGACTGCCTGGATGGATAAAGTGGAAGACGTCCTCTATTAGCCCTGCTGTTTGGTGATGGTCTGCTGTGCCTCCTTTTTTGGCTGTTGTAACAAAAATGTAATTCTGTAATGACTATTTTTGCCCCTTTTTTGGCTGAACTGGTCGTTCTTTGATACTCTGTAATTTTTGTGATTACCTTATATATAATACAAAAAAAATCATTTTTTTTTTCAAATAAATCAATCTAAGTTTTATTTCGACCCTTAAGTGCTTCGGCCTCTGAACTACGATCACCTCCCACCTCTCATCTCCCTCTACGTGTTGTATGATGCACTATAAAATCCCTCTGTTTCTTACTGCTTAGTTTGTTTTTTTATTTTAATTCTTTATAAAAAAAATTTAACTTAAATCTTTTCCCTAACTACTTTTCCCACCCACAAACCCCACTCAAAATTGTTTCACATAACTTTAAAAAAAGAATCTTTCTTTTAATAGGCCCGATTAATCTTATTCCTTTCACCCACTTTTTAAACATGCAAATTCCATTTTATTTTTTAAAATTTCTTTTAAATCTTCTTTAATTATCGAATTCTTTAAAGAAATGAAAAGGTTTTAAAACTAAGGAAATAATTTAAGCTTTTATTCTTTTTTCCAAAAAATTCCTTAAAGTTAAAGAATCTTTTACTTTTTTTAAGAATCTTCTTTAAATAAAGAGTTGCCTATTTTTAAGGTTTTAGAAAAAAGTTTAATCCTTTAATTTTTTTCATTTCATATTTATTAGTGTATAACTTTAACAACTTTAATGTAATTTCATTTATTAGTTTTCAATTAATATTATATATGTTTAGTAAATTTTCATAATTTATTAAATATATATTTTTTAGATTGATTATTTTTCAAATATAAGGGCATTTATTTATTTTTAATTAAAGGGAGATTATTTTAATCAAAAGTTTTTTTTTTTAGCATCTACTTACAATCATTCTATTTCATATAGAAAGTCTTATTGTGCACTTCAATTTATTTACAATGTCAACTTTACTTGCAGAGATTAAATTAAATTCCTCTAACTATCCTTCTTGGAAGACTCACATTTCCTTCATTTTCGTTTTAAACATCTTTTGGATGTTGCTACAATTGAAATTGATCCATCTACATCCAAAGATGAACAAAAAAAATAGAAAGTTCATGTCCTACCATATTGTTAAGCTTTAAGTTTATTTTGCTTGAGTTACATTCTTACTTACTATGGCAATGAATATTAACATGCTTGTATAAAATGCACTTATCTTGTTTTTTGAAAAAGAATTATGCTTATGTATATCTATTCAATATTTTGGTGGAGCTTTTATCTCTTTCTTTTTCTTTTATTTTTTCTAAGTAATTAGACCTTTTTAAAAAACATAAATAAATAAATAAATTTTGCATAAGGCATTTTTATATTTTTTTAAAATTTCTCAATGGACTATTTTTTTTAGACATTTTAAAAAATTTCCTTTTAAATAGGCATTTCTTAAAAACTTTCCTTTTAAAATAACTACACATGTACTTTATTATTGGACTTGATCAACCCAATAATAGTGTACTTGTTTTACTCAATTATATTTGCAATATGAAAAGGGGATATTCATGTAGTCATGAATGCATGAGTATCGTCTTAATGACTTATTTATACTTAATAATTCTTCTCTTCATAGTATGCATTTCCCATTATTCCATCACAATTTTTTTTTAATATTCTTTTTGTAACTTATGGTGAGTGGATTTGTGGCTTGAGAAATTATCATGCTCTCTACCTAAGTCTTGATCTATTACAATCTCTTAAAAAAAAAAAAAACACTAGTGTTTCCTTCTCAACTACAATTATGTTGTTTTGATAAAGGGAATTTGATATTTTATTGTCTCATTAATTTGATATTGTGCCTTATTGGTAAATTTGTCATTTTGATGGATTTATTTCATCTATATATTTTTGAAAATTAAAAGCTCATTGGAGTATTTTCCTTCTTGATGGATTTATTCCATCTATATATGTTTTGCAAATTAATCACTTTATCAAGTCTCAATGGAACCTTTACATATATATTTTATGTGCTAGTCGCATTTGTAGTAATGTTGCATAGGGAGCCCTTTCTATAATGAATCATATATTTTATCAAGTCTCATTGGAGTTTTTTTTGGGACCCATGGAAAATATTTCCACCCACTTTGATGGTATGCACTTACTTATTTATGATGAACTTATATCTATTTTCTTAATTGATGGGGATCAAGTTTTTGAAACTTTTATGTTTCATTATTTTATTGAAGGCAATATGGTTTTTATACCATTATTAGGACTTTTGATATTGATTTTTTTTTACTAAGGCACTATGGTTTTTTAAAACCATCTTTAGGACTAATTTTCAAAGTCATTATTATTAATCTTGATACAATTTCCCTTTACAATAAAACAAATGATGTAGTGAGAGGAAACCTAGAACTATTATTGCTATATTGACATTTTATAATTTGGGCTATAAGATATGGTTTGTGCTACAATTTTTTTTGGCACTCTTATTCAAGGCTTAAGGTTAAATTATCTACATTGGATTACTCTAATATTAGCTACATATGCAAGAAGAATATGATACTTTAATTGCTAATAATAGTTGGGATTTAGTTCCCTTACCTCAAGGTAAGAATCTTGTTTCATGCAAATGGTCCAAATTTATATATTAAGCATAGTGACAATGATACTGTGATTATTATTTTATATGTTGATGATTTAATTATCACAAGTCTAGTTCTAACAATTTGATTAGTGATGTTTTTGAAAAGGAAAAAATAGGTTTTACAGGGACCTGAAACCACGAAGTTTAAACAACAAAAGATAAGTAGAAAAAGTACAAACAACTAGATAGCTGTCCCAAAAAGGAAACGACAACACCAAAAGATAGCAGGGCCCAAAAAAGGACCGCCCAAAAAAACTAGCAAACAAAACACCATGTTACTCCAAAGGTGTTCAGTAATTCCTCAGCTTCCTTTTCAACATTCTGCATGTCCTGTAACCCTTGCTTGAGAATTTGAACTGTATGTGAAGAAGTCGGGGTCTTCCTCTTAATGTTTGCCCTAGTACGAGTCGAAATCCCTAATTTGATTAGTGATGTTAGGTCTCAACTCAATCAACAATTTCAAATAATTGATTAGGCCTATTACTTTTTTTTGGGTATGCAAATTTGGCAAACACCTAAAGGTATTTTTTTCTTTCTTGACATAAATATGCTCAAGATCTCATAGATAGATTTAAAATGATTGATGCAAATTGTGTTTCTACTCCTTGTGAATTAGGAACTAAATTAATGGTTGATATGGAAACTCCTTTTGTTGATCATCCTACTTTATATAGGCAATTAGTAGGAAGTTTGAATTATCTAACTCTTACTAGACTTGATATTTCTTATAATGTTGGATTGGTTTCTAGATTTATGTCTAAACCACAAAAAACTCATTTTAAAGTTGCAAAAAGAATTTTAAGATATGTTAAAGGTACTCTTAACCTTGGTCTTTTTATGATGCAAATTGTGATTTTTCTTTAAAAGGTTATACTGATTCAAATTTAGGAGGTGATCCCAATGATGGGAGATCCACTTGTGGTTATTATTTCTTTGTTGGATCAGGTGCAATCTCATGGAATAGTAAGAAACAACAATCTACTTCTCTTTGTTCTATAGAAGCTGAATATAAAGGTTGTAAAAATGTATCTAAAGAAGCATTATGGTTAAAAAGATTACTTGAAGACTTGGGTCTACCTCAAAAGGATCCTACTCCTTTATATTTTGATTTTCAAAGTGTTATTGCTTTGGCAAAGAATCCCATTTTTCATGCAAGGACCAAGCACATTGCTCTTCAACATCACTTGATTAGAGAGCAAATTGAAGACAAGAAAATTTCTCTTTTGTATTGTAAAGGTGAAGATCAAGTTGTAGATATTCTCACCAAAGCTCGTTGTAAAGATAAATTTCTCTTTCATTGTAAAAATCTTGGATTACAACCCATTGAAGGGTTTGATGTAACCTCCCCAAGTAAAGCTTAAGGGGGGATGTTAGAAGATTAATCTTTACTTGGTAAAGGTTATTCTTTAATTGTAATTATTTATGAACTTGTAGGAATAATCCAAAGGAATCCCTACAAGTCTTTTGTCTTTTTTGTCATCTCACACATGTGTGAGGATGGCTTATTTTTTAATTCCTTTATTAAGGAATATTTGTAACCACCTCCTTAAGAGGTGACACTTTCCACACACATAGATGAATGGTGGCATTCATTGAGTTGGGAGTTCCATTCTAACTCCTTCTTCTCACCTCTACTTATTGAGGTGCCTCTCCTCTCATTTTTCAAGATTCAAGCAAGCAAGCTAAGGCTAAAGCTCTCTCTCTCTTTGTATTATTCTTTCGGCATTTTTCCTTCATTCATAATATTGGGGTTTTTTCTTATTTTTTCCCTTAAAAATTTCTTGTGTCTCTCTTGCTTTGGTGGTGTTTGATTTGGCTACTTCAATCTATTTGGTAATCTCTTTCCTTCAAACAATTACTCATTCATTAGTAATTTCCATTGCTCTTTTCTATTTCCTTTCAACGTCACTAAAAATATCCATCCAACCAAATTTATAAATTCATCACACAAAATATCCATCGTTCACCAAATTCATAAATTCATAACTATTTAAGATCATTGTCTTAATTTAGAAACTATTGTGGATCTCTATTGCATCTCTTCATTTCTTTGTGTTTTCCTTTTCAGAATCGAAAGTTATCCTCTCCTCTAGCCATTTTCGATGCTCATCTAAGATCCCATCCATAGCCTTGACAACATCAACAAGGGTTTGCATCCTAGATGCAAACATCCTCACAGGTGGTGCGACACATTCTTCATTTTGAATAATGTTGATTTGATCTTGGATGGTTCTAACATTGGCATTGATTCCTGCTTGCAAATGAGCACCATCAATTTAGGTGGTGGAGGAGGGGGGTTATGAGGTGCAGTGGGTGGAGGTGGAGGTGAAGGTGGTGGAGATGGATGGTGTGGAGGTGGATTGAAAATATTATTGAATCGATCCATGTGATCTTTAAGATATGAGTGAACCTGCATAAGATTTGTAATTTTGAAATGTAAGATACATGTTTAAGAAATACCTTTCAACCATTCAATATAAATGGTCTTTAATTGAATACAAATGATAAAATATGTAAGCCTCATTTATGTCTAAGACATGTTACTTGAATGAAAATATAATTAACTATTAATATAGGACAATTGATGAATGCTATATGGTTTACGATTTAGAGTTTAGGATTTAGGTTTTAGGCTAATATGATGGCTTAAGGGGATCTATGTAGTAAGGTCCTAGTAAAAAATGACATGGATTTTAAGTGAATAAAATTTGGTCAAGAAAATATTTGATCCCCTTAAGAAATTTCATATTAGGACCCCTTAAGAAATTGATTTACGATTTAGGGTGACAGGATGGCTTAAGGGGATCTATGTGTAGTGAGTCCTAGGAGAAAATGACATGGCTTAAGTGAATAAAATTTGGTGAAGTTGCCCAAGGCAACCAAATTTCATTAAGAGCCTAAGAAAAAATGATGGCTTTAGGGTTTAGGGTTTAGAGTTTAGAGTTTAGGGTTTAGGGTAATAGGATAGCTTAAGGGGATCTATGTAGTAAGATCCTACGAAAAAATTACATGGCTTAAGGGAATGAAATTTGGTGGAGTTGCCTAAGGAAACCAAATTTCATTTTAAGGTCCTAGGACAAAATGAATGCTTTAGTGTTTAGCATTTAGATTTTAGAGTTCAGGGCTTAGGGTTTATAGAACTTAGGGTGAAGTTTTGGTGCCCCTTGGAATATAATGAACTTGCAAGTTAGTGAAGAAAATTTTCTTGTGGAATAGTTGATTGAGATAGCTCTTGTTTCAACTGACCAACCTAGATCATGAAATCTCATTCATATTATAATCTTGCACGATCTTATTATTCTTAAATTTGGTTGCCTTGGGCAACTTCACCAAATTTTGATAACTTCTTTGATCCCCTTAAGAAATGTCATATTCAGACCCCTTAAGAAATCAATTTATGATTTAGGGTGATAGGATGGCTTAAGGGGATCTAGATGTCTAGTGAGGTCCAAATTTAGTCATAGTGTGACCTCATGTTAAAAATGAATCAGTCTATACATATCACAAAAATAATATACATGTACCAAAACAAGTAAAAATTTCCTCCTACACTAGGGGATATCAAAATAAATACAAAATATTTTAATAATTATACTTGTAATCACTTATTAATAAATTATATCATACATAATTTTAATCGCATAATAAAGGAATAAATATTCATATGTAGAAGATACAAAAATAAAAAGAGGCTACTCACATGGATCTTGATCCTTCTAGGAAGTACCTAGATTGGTGTATTTCATGTAGGACTGTATGTAGGTGTTGGGACCTTCACAGGTCTCTCCTTGTATATTTTCAACAATCGCACCCACTCCCTCTATAGAATTATTTCCTTTCTTATTAGAGTTCTTTTAATCTTCTAAATTGACCTCTTATTTATAGGAGCATAATATGAATCCTCCTCCTCTCTCTATTGTAATAATAGCCTAGTTCCTCCAACCTATCATCATGTACCTCCTCCGTTTCCCATGTAATAGGTACCGTAGGTGTTAAATGGTTCCATCTTGGTCTCCTTATTGATGCATTTCTATCCTTCTACATAAATCTATATAGTATCAAAATATAGGTAATTTTATGGTTATCGTCTCCCTTAACTACTAAAGAACCCATTATAATGCTTGAGGATGGGTGGATTATTATCTAGGAGAACATCTTAAAAATCCTATATAGGTCATGGTATGTGTTTCTTAATACATATATTCCCATACAAACCTCTTTCCACGTATTATCAACTCTCCTATATAATATACACCTTACTATTTAAATTTCATATGATATATACCCAAGTGTTTCCAATTGAAATTGCTATAATTATACTTTTATGGTATTCTAGATATTCATAATAGTTTTCATAAATATACCAAATAGAACCATTTTTGACGTTGAACCTACATAATTTTAGTTATCTCCAATGAAAGAAGTCACCCATATCAATCTCACTCATGCTCTCCTATCTTGTGGATATTATAGAATTTAGTTTTCTTCCAATGATTTAGATCCCTATTGCACATGTCTAAGTGTCATAGACAGTGATCATCCACTCTTCATAAACTTGTAGAAACCAAAAGGTTTTATATTATGTGTTCAAATAAGTGAAAACATTACAAAAAGCTCTACTGGATGGTGATAACAGAGGGTTTTTTAAGGAAACCAAATTTCATTTTAAGGTCCTAAGACAAAATTTAAATTCTTTAGTGTTGAGGGTTTAGATTTTACAGTTCTGGGTTTAGGGTTTAGGAAACTGAGGGTCAAGTTTGGGTGGCCCTTGGAATAATTTGGACTTGCTAGTTAGTGCCAATTGGAAATCGATTGTACATGCTTGCATTTATGAATTTTTTAACTAAATTTGCAAACAAACATTGATAAAATTTATGAATTGTAACTATTCTTTAACATATTGTTTTCTAATCTAATTATAATTTAACATTGAAACTAAAGTTTAACATATCATTTTCTCCATACAATGCAAATGAATTTTCTTGAGCTCGAAATTACCTAGTTTTCAAAATCAAAATGATGTGTTTGATTTCAATTTAGGGTTTTAGCAAAAAAATTTGTTCCAATTCAATTTAGGGTTTCAATTTCTAAGAAATTAGGGTTTTTAATGCAATTTTTTTGTTTCATTTCAAACTAGGGTTTTCAAATTCAATTTTTTCATTTGATTTGAATTTAGGGTTTCAATTTAAGATTGATTAGGGTTTCTAAATGCAATTTTTTTATTTCATTTCAATTTCTAGGTTTTGAAATGCAATTTTTTTTGTTTCATTTCAATTAGGAAATTCAATTATTTTGTTTCAATTAGGGTTCTCAAATTCATTTTTTTGGTTTGATCAAACAATTTAGGTTTCAAAAGCTAAATTTTCTTTCTAAAACACAATTCAAGGTTCATTTTTTTCATTTCTATTCAGAAATCTTCAAGTTTCATTGCATTTTTTGATCTATTTCTATAATTACTTATTTCTACTATAACATGAAATAAAATGCTTAAAACGTTAAATAAATTAAAAAAACATGCTAAAATCAGTTATTCTATTCACAATTTCAATAAAAAATGAAAAAATGCAAAAAAAATGGGCATGGGCCGGTACCTGAATGTATTTGTGGAGGTCGTTGTCACCTGCACTCAGGATCTCGTCTATTGTAAAAATGTAGTTTGTTCATTTTAAAAAAAATAAATACCAGTATAAAATGGTATCGCAAATTTTTCAAAACGGGATCCTGATTTTTATAAATCGGGATCTCATTTCATACTAATCGGGATCCCGTTCCTTGTCCATCGGTTCAGGACCCTTCAACAATTGGAATCCTAATTTTTCAAAAGTGGGATCCTATTTATAAAAATTGGGATCCCATTTTTGCAATGCCAATTTCATTTTTTGGCTAAGGAAAAAACTTCCACATTTCGTGGACTCAACTTTGTGCACTTACCCAAAGGAAGAGGAAGTTGGTGACTATGGACTTGTTGAAGAGCACCTAGATGGTCCTTCAAGAGTCAAAAAATAGATACATGAGCTTATCATGGAGTTGAGTTTGGCACAGTCTTCACCTTCTATAGTTTCATATTAGGTTTATATGGCAGTAGTTGGTGAGAAGCGTATATCCATGAATTATGGTTGTGAGCAGGTTGAGAATGTGATTACATCAATCATAGTTATAGGTGTAGTTGATACAGATGGGATGAGTGTATTGGTTGAGAGTTGCAGAGAACCACATGTTGCACCAAGTTCTCCTAAGGATAGTCCCATGATAGATGATGTAGGGCAGGTTATTGATAGCTCTTGTGACATAGTAGTTGATTCTCCAAAAATTTGTGTGACAAAACATGACTCTACTTCATCTTCTTCACAAGAGATATGCAAAGTATCATCTAGTTGAGAGATTGGTTCTTATGTTGATTTGTTTCCCTCTCTTGGAATCAAATTAATCATTTCATCCCATGTAGTTGATTATCATCGACAGTCTATTGATCCAATTTAGGAGCATGATTCAATTTATTATTCCAGGGACTTAGAGATGGATGATTCAGATTAGAACAAAGTGGCTATGTAGTTTGTGAATAATCCATTATTTGAGATGGATGGTGGTTTTACCTATGACAATCCACTCTTTGAGTTGGAAGTCGATCACAATCTTGATGCTAGTTCATGCTTGAGCATTAATAACAGTGTTTGGGATGTTTCTAGTGCATTAGAATTCCAAACAAGGCTCACGAAGGAGATTTCAGAGGTGTACATGGTGAGGAGTGTATACATTTTTTCATTTGATCCTCATGTACATGATTTATTTCAAATGCATAATTCAGTGGCCCATGTGATGGAAAGCTTATATGATAACTTACCTTGATCAGAGATTGGAAACAAATACAGGTAGAATTTTTAGTTGTTTCCCTTTGAGGCTCACACTCATGTGACACCTGATGGAATGTTTGAGTTGGGCCAACTGGCTCGCACTCACAAAAGGATATGAATATCACAATAAAACTTTCCTGGGAATTGGACATTCTGACAAGTGACTAATATCTCTCTGTGGACGTTCATTTTACTTGTCAAACCAGGGGACGTAGACTTTAAATGGCGCGGCAAAATATATGCACTAGGAACTTGTTTCGGTCAAATCTTAGCAGGAATACATACTAGAAAGAAATTCTATCTAAGCCACATAATGGTAATGTGGAATTCTTTAACTCGACTATGCTTGATTAAAACAGAAACCATAACAGCTACGACTGAAGCACAAACCATGAACTGGCCTTATGCTATAGGAACAGTCACAGGGATGGACTCTCTGTGCTGCAAGAGCAGTACAAGACTGAGTTTGTATAAAAACTTCAAAGATGAAAGCTAACTGAATATCAGCAGAAAATAACATCTAACTAACTAGCTATAGATACTCACTAGGTGGTCCCCCTTAGCAAGCATCTACTGATTACATAGATGCTGAACTCAGAACTTCATCGAACTTTATTCATGAAAACAGAATGGTATACATTGCTTTGTTGATGTGAAAACTAACAACAAACTCTGTCTTTGATCATACATATTCTGTTTCTCATTATCATACTGACTCTTACATAATATCTACTATTACTATGCTTCTAACTTTTTCTAACTATCCTCTCTTCTGTCTCTATCCATATCCTCTACTCTCCCGCACAGGAGGAGTATCTTATTTTTAAATCAGAAGAACAATTAACTAACTAACTCCATCAAAAAAAGACGTGGAAGTAAAGTGTACCCCCGAATCGAGGAACAAACTTCATAAATGAATTTATGTGCTCAACCCGATCTAGAGAGAATCTAGCGATCCACTCTTTCCAGATTGACTTGTCATTAAAAATCTTTCCCAACAGTTTCGGTCAAAGAGTCTTCACTGGAGCTTCCTCGAAGTCGTGCAAGAAATGGACTTTACTGCAAGGCTGAGATCGGCTGCGCTTGACTCGATCATTCTTCAACAACCTGTGAAACAAAAGGTAACAAATGCGCAAGAAAAGGCGTATGGCACATACACGATATCTATTCATTAATCACACATTTTAAATCTACTTCTTCATTCAAAAACTGTATACAATATACCAGTCATTTTCGGGAGTCAATAGGGCAATAAATGCAATCAAGTTAACATGATAGGCTGCAGGAATATAAAAGTACCTTGCTACAGGATATCCCAACAAAAGGTTTAAACAAAGTTTAAACAGCCATGAAATAACAAAAGTAAAGTCATTTAAAAGTTTATCATAACATCAAATTATGAGCATATTTTAGGCTCATCACTGCCCCCTACTTAAAGTATGACATGTGTCCTCACATGTACTAAAGAACAGGTAGAGATTCAGGTAATAATGACCGGTACGTGCATAGCAGTAAATTAATAGAATGAAATAAATCAAATATGCGATAAGAAAAGATATGGCGTACCTTTGATAATTTGCACGTACGTGTGAAGAAAGATGGCGGTGCTGCATGAATTGACAAGTGGGAAAGATATCCTAATTAAGGTTGATGCAGATAGATGAAATGGATGGGTGACGTGGGCAGATGAGATGAAGTGGATGGAATGGATGGATGGAAGATAAAGAATTGAGATGGGGGTGATAAATGAAAATGGAGAAAAAGGGGTTTCCTTTAAAAAGAAAACCTTTATTATAGGCATGCTTTTTG
This sequence comes from Sequoia sempervirens, assembly GCA_007258455.2. Taxonomy (NCBI): domain Eukaryota; kingdom Viridiplantae; phylum Streptophyta; class Pinopsida; order Cupressales; family Cupressaceae; genus Sequoia; species Sequoia sempervirens. The sequence goes on from VDFB02271358.1 coordinate 1,170,640,662, forward strand.
AAAATTATGGCAACGCTGCAGGAGAAAGGCTAAAGCCTTCATCTACAGGAAGAGTAGCGGGAGGAACCTAAATGAACTGCTTTATGAAGTCTTCCTTTGAGACTGGCTTATGGTACAGTTGGAGTCGGTGACCATTGACTAGCAATTTGAAACAGACTGGATCAATTATCACTAGCTGTACAGCTCCATTTTTGAACACATTTTCAACTTCATAGGGGCCAAGCCAACGTGTTGTGAGCTTACCCTGGTTTTCTTGATATCTGGAATCATATAACAGGGCCCAATCTCCAGCAAAAAATTTCTTGGTTTTGATGTGTTGATCATGCCATTTCTTTCTTTGCTGTTGGATTGCTTCTGTATGCTACAGGGTGGCTTTTCTCATTTCATCCAAAACATTTAGCTATAGAAGACGGTCCTTCTGTGCTTCAGATAAGTCCATGTTGAGTTCAAGAGCCGTCCTCAAAGTTTTATGTTCAAATTCTATGGGTAACATAGTTGTTTTCCCATAAAGCAGCTCAAAAGGTGTAAACCTAGTTGTTGTCTTCCATGTAGTTCTGTAAGCCCAAACTGCTTCAGGAAGTCTATTGCTCTAGTCTTTCTTATGTATCTGCATTGTCTTTGTGAGGATCGCCTCAATTTCTCTACTTGTTACCTCCGGCTGACCATTGGCTTGAGGGTGATAGGGGCTGGACTTCCTATGTTTGATCTTATAGTCATTCATTAGTGCAGTGATCAGCTTTGACGTAAACTGAGCTCCTTGATCAGTTACAAGCTCTCTACGAACTCCAAATCTTGTGAAAATTTGTTCATACAGAAATTCGGCAACTTTGTTATCTCGGGCATGAGTCATAGCTTTTACCTCGACCCATTTTGTTACATAGTATGTGCAAACCAGAATGTATGACTTTCCGTTTGATGGTGGATCAATTGGCCCCACAAAATCTATCCCCCATTTATCAAAAGGGGTGACTATTATCTGCGAATATAGTGGCATTTCATCAGACTTAGTTGTTCATCCCATACGCTCGCATCTGTCACACTTCCTTGTATAGGCCACAACATCCTTGTGTAATGTTGGCCAGTAGTACCCTGTTGTAAGGACCTTCATTAATGTTCTTTTTGCTACAAAGTGTCCTCCACATGGTTCATCATGGCAAGCATGCAATATATCATAAGTTTCATCTTCTCTTACACATGTTCGCATTACTTGATCAGGTCCAGTATAAAATAGACAATTTGCGATCCATGAAAAATTAAAACTTTTCTCTATCAACAACTTCTTTTCTTTTGGGGAAAAGTGAGCTGGTATTCTGTTTACTGCTAGATAATTGGCAATGTCTGCGTACCAGGGTGTTTGTGCAACAATAGAGAACAAGTGTTCATCAGGAAACCTATCATCAATAACTTCATGTTCATCAGGTGCAGCTGATTGAAGTCTTGATAAAAAGTCAACTACAACATTAGCTCTTCCTAGTTTGTCAATGATTGTGATATCAAATTCTTGTAACAACAGGAGCCATCGTGCCAATCTACCAGAAATGGCTGGTTTTTTCATCAGGTACTTGATTGCTGCATGGTCAGTATGAACGAATATCTGATAACCTGTGACATAATGCCTAAATTTATTCAAATCATACACTACTGGAAGTAATTCCTTTTCTGTAACAGTTTAGTTGAGCTCAGGACCTTGAAGGTTTTTGCTGATAAAGTAGATAGCATGCTCAATTGAATTTTCTTTTTGACTTAAAACTGCTCCTATACCAAAATCAGATGCATCAACATGTATGTGAAAAGAAAAATTCCATTTTGGTCCTTGAAGAACAGGGGCTTTAGTAAACAAGTCCTTTAGTTGTAGGAAGGATTTTTCACAGGCCTTTGTCCACTCAAATTGGGAATCCTTTGTTAACAAGGCATAAAGTGGGCTGGAAATTTTACTGAAGTCTTTTATAAACCTTCTATAATACCTTGCATGACTAAGAAAACTTCTGACATCTTTTTGTTTTGCAGGAGCTTGTAAATTCTGAATAACTTCAATTTTAGTAGGGTCAACCTGAATTCCATTATTTTAAATATGATGACCTAGAACAATACCTTCTTCCATCATTAGAAAGCACTTCTCACTATTTAGAGACAAATTTTTCTCTCTACACCTTTTGAATACTTTTTCTAAATTCACCAGTGCTTCTTCAAATGTGACTCCATATGTAGTGAAATCATCCATATAAATCTCCATTAATTCATGAGATATATCAGCAAATATACTAATTACTACTCTCTTAAATGTTGCTGGTGCATTGCATAAGCCAAAAGGAAAGACCGAATAAGCAAATTTTCCCCATGGACAGGTAAAAGTGGTCTTGTCTTGATCTTCAGGGGCAATTTTTATTTGATTGTACCCACTGTAACCATCCAAGAAGGAAAAATATCTTTTGCCAGATAGTGAGTCTAGTACTTGGTCTACAAAAGGTAATGGAAAGTGATCCTTTTTAGTGGCACTATTCAACTCTTTGTAATCTACACACACTCTCCATTTTCCTCCTTTCTTGGGGACAATGACTAATGGAGAAACCCATTGGCTGTCAGAAATTGGGTAAATAAAACCAGCATCAAGCAAATTTTGAAGCTCGCCTTTAACTATTTCTCTAAGTGCTGGATTTACTCTTCTTTGAGGTTGTCTAACTGGTAAACAATATTCTTTGATATATATCCTATGAGTACAAACTCGAAGATCTATTCCTTGCATGTCCCCATATTCTCATGTAAAAGCTTTATGTTGTTCTTGTAGCATTTTTAATAAGTCAGCCTCTTGAGACTGTGACAACTTGCTATTAACATTCAAACAATGATCTGGAGACAATTCTATCTGCTTAGTGAGATTACTCATAGAATCAACAGGTAATGTTTGTACCTCTTGTGGAAGTAAATTATGAAAAATTGCTGAAAGTTTAGGCAGTGAACTTTCAGAATCTGGTTGCTGCAGGAAACATTGTAAATGAGTACCATTTGGATCAGATGAACTACCCATATCAGCATTGTACTGTAGAATTTGGAACAGCAAAGCATCCTCACTCCGAAGTTGTGAGAATGGATCATTTTGAATCATCATTAATTGAGCCAAAGAATTGGCTTCTTCAATTTCTTCCCCCACATCTGGCCAAACAGGTTGGGACAAATCTAGTTGAGGTCTAGCAGGCGGATACAGAGCCAATTTCTTTGTGGACTGTCCATCAAAAATGGTCATATCTCCAGAATGACATCCTATAAAAGCATCAACAGTTGCTAAGCATGGCCTACCAAGGATAACTAGATACCCTCCTAAAGTTGCCTTAACTGATAATATTGTGAAATCAGCAAGATACTCCCAAGATTCAAGAGTGATAATTACATCTTCTACCATCCCATTAGGTTTAACTGTGGAGCTGTCTGCAAGCTGCAGAACTATGGGTGTAGACCTAATGTTTGAAATATTCAAGGAGTCCATAGTATGCTTTGTCATGACATTAATGGCAGCACCTAAATCAATCAAAACATTTTTTACAACTTGGCCATTTATATGTATCTGCACTACAGGACTTCCAAGGTCAATATACTTTGAAATGACTACATTTCCCAATATTATATCAGCCAATTTCCCTAAGACATGAATTGTTTGGGGATCCTTTTTCTTCCATCCAGGCTTCTTCAAACAGGCTTCTTTAATAGCTTTTCCAAAAATGGGAACATCTTTAATAGCCTGAAATAAAGGGATTTGAATTTGTACATTCTTGAGCTGATCTAGAATGTCAAAAGTGGGTTCTTCTATGAATTTAAATTTAGTGCTTTGCAACCTCTGAGGAAAAGGTGGTTTGTCTTGTCTTTGCAAAACAGGCTCCGTAGAAACTGTATCGGGTAGAAGCATATGCTCAGTAGGAACAACAGGTGCAATAGATTCTTCAAGGGGAGAATATGGTATTTTAGTAATCAGAGGTGGTTTGGGAGCAGGTAAAGTAGTTCCAGACCTCAGATGGATGTCATTAATGTTTAAGGCATAAGCTTGATATTGGTTGGCTTCGGCAAGATATGCAGGTTGCTATAGATGCTGCTGTTGCTTATTATTGGGATTGGGCAACGGCTGGGCAGGCATAGGCGTTTGCTTTGGAGGTCTAGGATTTGTGGTAGTTGTTGCAAGAGGCGGCATAAGGGCCTGTTGTTGTGGCTGTGGAAGCTGTAGGAATCCAGGAGACTGGTTTTTCCATTGCTGAGGACCTCTCCATTAAGGATTTTGCTGCCAATTTCTTGAAGGTGGGGTCCATTGCCCTTGTGGCTACGGCCAACCTCCTTGAGGAGATTTCCACTGTGGGGTATGATAATTAGGCCAACTTGGTTGAGGTGGATTCCATGGTGGTGGTGGTCCATATGCATGTTGCCATTGGTTATTATAGCCAGAATAAGGATTGCCAAAAATTAAAGGGTCTTTAGGCATACCTTGTCTTTGGGCCCATGGTCTCCTTTGTGCAACAAAGAACACTTGATCATCATCACCTTCTACTGGTTTGAAGTCAGTAGGCAGTTGCCTAGCTTTGAAATTAGCCACCATCTTGCATCTGCAATCACGCTTCTTCTGTCTGCAGTATGGACAGAACTCGGTCAAAACTACCTCAGCTTCTGCATGTTTCTTCCGCGCTTGCATAGTATCTAGTTGTGTAGCCATATTATTAATGATGTCCTGCTTGAAATCAGATAGAAAATTTGTGATCTCCATCTAGGAAACTCCACCAGAAGAAGACTTACCCACTATAGCATGATGACCTCGACCTTTCTTAACTATTGCTCGAGAGTAGTTAAGACATATTTTCTGTATATCATCACATGATAGTTGAGTTATATCACCTCCTCCTATCAGGTCCAGGGCGTCAATACAGGCATCACTGATTCCCCTTAGAAAGAGTAGTTTCTATGAGTCCTCGTTGAGAGTATGGTTTGAGTTCCTTTTTAGTGAAAATAAAAACCTGGAAATATAATCTTCCAGACTTTCATCCTCCTTCTGCTGAATTTGGAATATGTCATCACCTTTGCTGGCACTCTTACAATATTCTTTATACTTTTCAAGGAATTTCATCTGCATGGCTGCCCAACTATCTACAACACCTCTTCCCAAACTCATGAACCATCTAAGAGCTCCCTCCTTCAAGGTGGAAGGAAATAGCTTCAGTTTATGAGCGTCTGTGTTGTAGTCATAACTGCGGCAGAGAACATCAAATTCAAACAGAAAGGTTTCTGGGTCCTTTGTGACCAAGCCATAAAACTTTGGAAGCAAGGAAGAGGGAATGTTCTTAAGATTGTTAGTATCTCACTGGGGAACAATAGGGAACTCAAAAGTAGGAGGTGGATTATTAGGTGGATTATTTGCCATGTCTGGTTGCTGGAATAACAGAGCGAATGGATTTTCCTTAGGTTCGTTATCAGCTGGGTCAGATAGTACTTCAATAAATAGATTTTCAGGGAGGAACCTTCCTAGTGCATCTCTTCTTCTTCTATGCATGCAATATGGTGAGTAGTGGCTTGAAATATTTTGAAATTTTTTTCTAACAGACTAAACTAATGCTGAAAATGACTTCTAACAGACTCCTAGCTAGACGCCATCCCCGACAACGGCGCCAAAAATGGCTCGCACTCACAAAAGGATATGAATATGAGAGTAAAACTTTCCTAGGAATTGGACATTCTGACAGGTGACTAATATCTCTCTGTGCACATTCATTTTACTTGTCAAACCAGGGGACGTAGACTTTAAATGGCATGGCAAAATATATGCACTAGGAACTTGTTTCTGTCAAATCTTAGCAGAAATACATACTGGAAAGAAATTCTATCGAAGCCACATAATTGTAATGCAAAATTCTTTAACTCGACTATACTTGATTAAAATAGAAACAATAACAGCTACGACTGAAGCACAAACCATGAACTGGCCTTATGCTGTAGGAACAGTCACAGGGATGGACTCTCTATGCTGCAAGAGCAGTACAAGATTGAGTTTGTATAAAAACTTCAAAGATGAAAGCTAACTGAATATCAGCAGAAAAGAACATCTAACTAACTAGCTACAGATACTTAATAAGTGGGCCCCCTTAGCAAGCATCTACTGATTACATAGATGTTGAACTCAGAACTTCATCGAACTTTATTCATGAAAACAGAATGGTATACATTGCTTTGTTGATGTGAAAACTAACAACAAACTCTATCTTTGATCATACAAATTTTGTTTCTCATTATCATATTGACTCTTACATAATATCTGCTATTACTATGCTTCTAACTTTTTCTAACTATCCTCTCTTCTGTCTCTATCCATATCCTCTACTCTCCCGCGCAGGAGGAGTATCTTATTTTTAAATCAGAAGAACAATTAACTAACTCCATCAAAGAAAGACATGGAAGTAAAGTGTACCCCCGAATCGAGGAACAAACTTCATAAAGGAATTTATGTGCTCAACCCGATCTAGAGAGAATCTAGCACTCCACTCTTTCCAGATTGACTTGTCATTAAAAATCTTTCCCAACAGTTTCGGTCAAAGAGTCTTCACCGGAGCTTCCTCGAAGTCGTGCAGGAAATGGACTTTACTGCAAGGCTGAGATCGGCTGTGCTTGAATCGATCATTCTTCAAGAACCTGTGAAACAAAAGGTAACAGATGCGCAAGAAAAGGCGTATGGCACATACACGATGTCTATTCATTAATTACACATTTTAAATCTACTTCATCATTCAAAAAATGTATACGATATACTAGTCATTTTCGGGAGTCAACAAGGCAATAAATGCAATCAAGTCAACACAATAGGCAACAGGAATATAAAAGTATCTTGCTACAGGATATCCCAACAAAAGCTTTCAACAAAGCTTAAACAGCCATGAAATAACAAAAGTAAAGTCATTTAAAAGTTTATCATAACATCAAATTATGAGCATATTTTAGGCTCATCACCAACCTTATCAGGAGGAGATGATTTCTTCTAGGACTTGCACATTGGATGTTGGTGATGGCCTAGCCTCTTTCCAGGGAGTAGATGGAATTCATGATGATATTCTTTTCAATCCCGTAGTGAATCAGGGCATTTGTAATGGCTCTTTGAGGGAGGTCTTGATGACATGAATGCAGTGAGTTGTGAGTCTTCTTCAGATACTACCAGCATAGGAGGGAGTACACATGGCTATTCAAGTTTTTCCTTGGGGTAGTTAGAAGAGTATCATCTCAATTACATCTTGTGGTGTGCTCATCAGTTTACTTTCATCCCACATACAAAGGATTTGATGAAGCCTTTGATGGCACAAAGAGGTGGGTTGAATAAGGAGTGTTCTAGTAAGCTTTGGTATGACTTGTTTCTGATCTCAGATGGTGATTCTTAGTTTGGCAGGTCTTCTAATTTGTTGTCTCATGATTATTATCATTTGATTCAAGATTTGGAGACTTGCTACGTTTTGGAGATAGGGGGTATCAGAGTGGCACAACAGGAAGCAATAGGTATTAGCTTTCCAATAGTGTGGTTGCATCAGATTCACCATCATAATTTTGGGATTGAGTTGATTTAGTAAGTTCAGTTAGTTACACTAGTGTTATAGGAGCTGAAATTTGGTGATATCAGGGACATTACACATATCTTCCCTTGGCATCCAGGTAGGGTAGAGTTTTTCTTTGCTACTGAGATTGCTTGGGGACAAGCAATTTTAGGGAGGGTGGACTATAATGTCCCCATTTTTATGAGCATTAGTCTGTAGAGGGTTTAACCTATTCCTAACTCTCGTAGGCTAAGGAGCTTGATTAGAGGGTCTTTGTGGAAGTTACCTAGTTGGAGGTTGGCTTCTTTCATGGATTGAGGGGTTATACGGAGGTTTCCAATTGTATATTGAATGTTTAAAAATATAACGTGTTGGAAAACATATTGTTTAAAAATATATTGTGTTTTCCAGATGATATGATGTTATGATGAAACTTTATAAATTATATTTTTATATTATAATAAAGTGAAATTATAAAATATTAAATAAAATAAAAATTAAAGTATGTGGTGAAGAAAATATATCTTTTATGCCACATTGGCAAGAACAGTGTGTGAGACCTCCAAGAAAAGTATAAAAGGATATTAAGGGCTCATTTTTTATCATCCAGAAAATTGAAGATTGCATTTGATGTTTGTGGAGAAGCCTAGGGGGTTTTGTAAACTTTCTATTTTGGTCTTTAGGAATGATAACTCCCATTGATTAGCATAACTGAGGTGGTGAAATATTCCTTTGAAGAGTTGTAGCTGAGAGGAAGATATTATAGTCTTTCTAATTGTGCTTCATTGGTGGCCATACGCCAAATTTGTTGAGGATATTTTTCATTTTTATTAGAGATCATTAGTGGCATCATATTTGCATCATCTAGTAGCATTGAAGATATATTGAAGGAGTGTTGAAGTCTGATATATATTTGCAAAAGTCTGGTATTAGATTATAGTAATATTAGGGCACCATGAAGGGCCATGATTTTTCTTTTGGAGGCTTCTAAAGGAATCTATTTCACTTCCTATGCCAGGGCGCTCCATCCTTGGGCCTATGCTTTGGTTTGCATTCCATAAAGGAGTCATAAAGGCTGTATATTATTTATATATCTGTATTATTCTTGAAAATAGGGGTGGTTGGTAGAGGGCTTCAATTTGAGCTTGAAGGAGGTTCTTTGCATTGGATTCGTTGCTTCTTCATCTCCACATAGGGCGATTTCACAATTAGGTTCCTCATGTCATTTGTAGTAGTTAACTTTGTCAATTGTAATCATTAGCGTTGTTGTAGATGGTTATTTCACATCAAACTTGGCATTGTATTTGCATCTTCATTGTGAGCTAGGAGTCTTGACGAATTCATGTTATATTGTACTTGGTTTTGTATTTGAATAAAGGAGTTACAAGTTGTGAGTCTTATATTCAATGTAAGAATCATTTAGAATAGCATAGTAGTATGCATGCCAAGTGTTTGTGAAAATGACAGCTGGCTATAGGTGCATGTTTTTAATATAAAGTCCATATGCATGCCTTCAAAGACAAAGTTGGATTTCATCTTCATATTAGATCATTTCCTAGATATTGTAGTATTTTTTTACAAGCATTTGAACTCCATTTTGATACTATAACAAGCCTTTTGAAGGCAAGCAAGCAAACTAAAAATTCAAGAACAAGGAGTTTGTAAGTGTAGTGTTTGAAAAAATTCCTTGAAGCAAACTTAGGCTAGATTTTGTAGGGAATTTCTATAGTGGTTTAAGAAGTGTAAACATTGACATTTTGGTATATTCCCTCTCCTTTAGGTGAAAAATCCTAAAGTGATAGAGGGTCATAGTAATCAAGATCTTTGTTTTGAATTTTTGTAACCCTTATGATATTCCTTGAGGGAAAAAATTTAGATCAGAAGTAGCAAGGGATATTACATTGTCTCTTTCAAGGTCATAGTACAATTGACTATAGTTTAGCCAAGCACAAAGAATAGTTATTGGCTCCATAAGGCCAATATGAAACTAATACAAAATCACATGAAACAATAGGTGGATAATAATTGGATAGAGTGTACCTTTATCATTGGTGATTGATTATTTCTACATCTCTAGCTATATAAGTAGATGCCATTATCCAGGGAAACTTGAACCATAAGTTAGGTCCAAAATTATATGGCCCTTATCAACTGATGAACACATTGGTGAGGTGGCATACAAGTTGAAACTTTCATCCTCTTCTTAGATTTGCCTAGTTTTTCTTGACTCATACCTCAATAAAGTGATGGGGATTGGTGCTTTATTCCCAATAGAACTACCAACTTTGTACAAGGAGGGATACACATTTTTGAACCTAAGATTGTATTAGACAAATGCATGAAGGACAAAGCAGTTTAAAGGGAAAGCCAATGTTATGAATCTCATTCTACAATATAGTATCTAGTATTAGTCAAGTGCACATGCTTTGTAACTTGGCATATGTAATATTAAATAGAGGTATGGATGAAAGTGCTTTGCATGTCATCCTACTATTTGGTTAGAATTAAGTAATTATTTCACATGCATTGGATGTCAGTAATTGTCTTTAGTAAGAAAAACATCTATTGCAATTAATTTTCAAATGAAAAGGGTTAAAATTCAAACTTGTGTCATGCTTTAGGTAAATTTAGTGTTTTGAGTGAAATATTTTCCTTTAAAATATTCTCAACCAAAATAATGGTGAATTTTATGGTGAGTATGCAAATTTAAAATTTTCACCCAATAGTGTTTGAACTAGAACACTGGGTTGAAACTCTTTAGCATCCAACCATACACAAAGGTACAATTTAAAAAATAATTGTTGCTAGTTTTAGTAGAAACAAGCATCCAAAGGTACATTGTTTTAGTAAAAACAAGTTCACCCAGAAGTACATTGTTACCAATTCTTCTAACAGTTTTTCCAAAAAAAAACTCTATATTTGTATAAATTTCTTCCAATTTCTTTAATACATACATGTATGAAGTAATTTACATCTTAAGTTTAATACACACTGATGACTAGATTTGAACACATAGTTGATTCCATATTACAAAAAATATAACAAAATTCATTTTAGAAATAACCAAAATATGATGCATTAGAAGTGGGAATCATTTTCAAAATGATTTACTTTGTTTTATTTATGATAAGTAGTTAAGACATAGATCTATCAAATTTTTTACATTTTTAATAAACTTGAATTTAATAATTTTAAAAAAAACATATAATTATAAAAAATGATTATTTTCTTTTTCATACACTAGATATTTATTAAATGAGAAAACAATATTTATTATAACTTTAAACCTAGTTTTTAAAAAAATTTAATAATTTTATTATACTTTTAACTTTGTAAAAAACAATATCCAAATAAATTGCACTAAATATCACACATTCAATTAATTTATACTATTTTAAATCCAAAACAAATAGATAATTTTCTTACAAAATTACAAATATATGCAATAAATTAATTTTTTGATTTTACTTATTAATTTTATTAAATAATATTTTATTAAAATTACCTTAGTCTTTTTTCATTTATTTCTGTGATAGAAAATAGATAAGATATTTTTTATAATATTATATTTAAATTTAGAAAAAGTAAGGTATTTAAACTATTTTTTTTTTTAATGAAAGATTAATTATATTATGAAATTATATGTAGATAATAAGTTAAATTAAAAAAATACATTTATTTTAAATTTTGTTAGTATTAAAAAAATTATTAATTTATTTATTACATATATTTGTAATTTTGTATGAAAATTATCTATATATTTTGAATTTTAAAATAGTATAAGTTAATTGAATGCATGATATTTAGTGCAATTTATTTGGATATTGTATTTATAAAATTAAAAATATAATGAAATTATTAAAAATTTCAATATATTAAATTATTAAATTTATAATATTAATAAAATTGAAACTAATTATAAAATTAAAAATATTATTAAAATTGAAACTAAATATATTTTTTTAAATTAAAAAAATTATTACAGAAATGAACTACTTTCTACTAAATTTAAATACTTTCACTTCTAAATTTAAACATAATATATAATAAAATAAAAATAATAATTCTAAATTAAAATAAAACAATTCTTAATTTTTAATAGTGGATGGAGGATGAATTTTCTTTTTTATACAATAGGGTGTCTACGGCCCAGCAGCTTGTATCTTGGGTATCTGGGTGAGCTGGAGCTAGACTAGTCCCGTGTGGGTGAGATCCCCGCCCACCAGAAGTCCCACCCTCTTAAATACCAGAGCCGAGTCAAACCCAAGACCAATTATAAAGAATCTAATAAGGAGAACAAATGTAATAATATATTATTCAATAAAATTAACAAAAAAATAGAGGTGAATGCCTAATGTCTGGTAAGTGAGAATCCATTAGAATGATTCTAAAACCGAAGGATGACACCAGGCATCATCCTCTGAGGCAAGCGACTCGCAGGAATTGGTGTTAAGGGTTTGGGACTCAAGATGCCTGTGTAAACCGTCTAAGAGTAAGCGTCTATAACAGAGCGAGCGAGAGAGAGTGGTTTTATATATTTTTCTGGCAAAGAGACAGGCATGGAGGACCACTTCTATACCAAGCAAAGTAAACCCAAGAGCATTCCATACAATGAAGACGGCATCAAGGGGTGATGAGGAAGGGCGAACATCACTGAGAATATAGGTCTTTATATCTCTGGTGGACTGCGGATTTCCTGTTAGAATAAATGACCCTTTATCACTTATCAGTTTGAAGATTCTGAGGGTAAAGCCATGGATATCATTTGTTGGGATTCCAGGGGCCGATATGTTCACCCACCCGGCGCTTATCAACATTTTTTCCATTTCGCCTCCCTCAACAGGATTTCGTGTTTGATGCTCTTTAAGCCTGAAAACGTAGCCCCAGAATTCCTCTTTACTAATAGGCGCGATATATTCCAATGGTAATATGAAAGCCTTTATACGACCATCCATCTCCTGCTGGATATCTTGATGTTCTCTCTTTGCTTAGGGAGTAGGAGATAGATGAGATAGAGATGAAGCGTTCCATTGCTTTTATAATTTTTTTTCTTCATCTCCTAAGGAGCTGAAGCGTAACGTCACAAATTTATATAATATTATTGTAACGCTGAAATTAGCATAGTTCTCTAGTAGGATAATTTTGTTTGTGAAAAGTTGGGTTCTTTTTCTTATTTTTAAAATCTATTTACATTTGTTTTTATTTTATTCATCTATACATTTGTTTACTTTATTGGTTTCATTATTATGTTAGAATGGACATATATATTATATCTCATTTTATGAAAAAGTGTGGGTCTTGCAAATTAAGTGTTCTGTGTGAAATGTATATGTTAAATGACATGCGAGCAGAAAAGAGAAGTCAAGGATGTTGAATGAAATTGAGATATCATCAAAGGATGTGTTTGCTTGTTAAAGCTAAGTAGGCTGTGTGAAAGAAGATCTATATTTCCTTCTGTAATATGAGGTTGAAAACTCTTAATCAAGTTGTTTCTTAGTGACTATGTTGTAGCTCGGTCATAGAGGATTGGTGTCTACTGTAGATTGGTGCCTACAAATCAAATTTTATAGGGGATTGGTGTCTCTTATAGGTTGGTGCCTAAAAACTAGAATTCATAGAGGATTGGTGTCTCCTATAGGTTGGTGCCTATAAATCAAATTTTATAGGGGATTGGTGTCTCTTATAGGTTAGTGGCTAAAAACTATAATTCATAGAGGATTGGTGTCTCCTATAGGTTTGTGCCTACAAATCAGAATTCAAGGGGATTGGTGTCTCCCTTTAAGGTTACAATTCTTGTGGGTTGGTGCTTGCAAAATTATTGTAAGCTATATATTATTTTGAGGTTTGATTTGGATAGTACCTCCAAGCAACTTTTCTCACCGTGGATTTTCCCCTCTATGTTTCCACATAAATCTGATGTTCTCTTGTGTGGATTACTTTTATTGACATTAATTATGTTTTTAAAGTATTATGTATGTAGTGATTTAAATTAAAAAGTTTTAAACATTGATTCACACCCCCTCTTAGTATTTGTACATGTGTAATATAACCAAGTCTTTGACATCTCAACTACAAGAGGGAGAGAATCATGTAAGATCTTTTCCTCCAATCATAGATCTATGGTCTACCAAACACCTTCCAACTAGAAGTGGCCCTACCCTTTAGGAGGGTAGAAGAACCAAATATTCTCCATGATCACCAATCCATCCAAGAATTGATGTTGTGCTCTAATAAAAAATAATTCCATACAACTTTAGATAACATGTATCTTAGTATGACCTATTTGACTAATTTGTAATAAATAGACACTATAAATTGACAAAGAAAGTAGTGATTTTCCATTACTTTGGCTAAAGGTTTAATAATAAAATAAACACATTCTTAAAATAATGTGTCATATATTCACACACCTCTTTCCCAAACTGGTCATCGATAACTTAATTTTACATTCAATTTTTATAATAATATGGTTAATTGATCACATATTCAAAGTAATACAAAAATCCCAAATTTTCTTTCTATATTCCAAAAGAAAATCAATACTAGTGATGCATACTATCCCAATATACAAATACATGTGTATTTATATCCAATTATACATATATAAATATGTACATATATATAAATGCATTCTTACATGTAAATAGTCATGTTCTATCATTCATTATAAATGATATTATTTGTTTATGTATTTGAATTTGTACATACATATGTATGTTCCATATGTATATACCTTCATAGATACATATCTAATCCCATTTTCATAGGAAGCACAAAGTAGTCAAGAATCTTACAATTTATTTTAATAAAATCATCTTTTTGTATATAAACTTTTGTATACATATGAACATATGATTTATCTTTCCATAAGACTTTAATTGACAGCTAAGCATTCAACATAATTATAAACATATGGATAACATTTCAAAATCCATAATTGAATCGATACAAGTGCTTTTAAACAGACTTTAAAACTCTATTGATATCACTTGACAGTCACAAATCTACCTAAGGCATTACCAATGACATTTCATTCAAGAAACTTAGTTTCAACCCAAAATTTGTATTATGGATTTTTTTAGAAATCTGAAATACATTGAATAACCCAAGGAAATTTTTAAGAGAAAATCAAAGATACATATATTGAAAAATAGAAAGAATGCAAACCAAGACTCTAAGAGATTATGCAATGTCGATATGGAAAAATTGGATTAAGAGCTTCCGAGTTGAAAGGATACAATGCAAAGATTCAAGAATAGATCAATCAATATGCAAATACAAGCTAGGTAGTGGGTTTATATAGAACTAAGGAAATGTTGTAGGTGGAAAATTCAACCAACAAGAGTCAACCACAAAAAGTGGATATGGACAATCAAAAGTGGAGGATGCGACCAAAATTGGAAAGTGCTCCACTGTTTAAGGAAGGGGACAACACATCACTTATCTCCTAGTAATAAACTCACTTTATTATCTTAAGAAAGCTTAATAAAAGTCTAGGAAAAACCAAGGACTAAGGGAAAATAAAGTAACCCACTAGGAAAATAAAATCCTACACCCCCGTAAAGTGCAACTTAGGAGAATGCAAAAGATGATGGGTCCAAGAAAATGAAGTCATGTTAGGTACCCATGTACATTATATAAAATACCATAAAAGAAGAAGCCCCATCCCACAAGAATGAAGTACACCCCCCAATAATACAGAGAAAAATAGAGTGGAAGGACATAAAAGCACCCCCCGAAAGATATCTAATGCTAGATGCCCGAAACTAGATGTAGAAGATGGTCCATGATTTTCAAACAACATTCCTCCCCTTAGGAAGAAACAAAATTGATAGCATATGCAAGTTATCTGCCCACACTTGAAAGGAATATGTAGGAAGAAAGTGCAAGATGTATGAAGTCTTTGAAGTCAACTCAAGTATCCCCATGTTGATGTTGAAAACTGCCACAGTTAAATCAAGTGTTCTAGGCCACACTACTGAAGATGCCAAATCAGAATCTCCTAGAGACTGATGTAGAGAACAAGCCAAAGAATCAAGTATCTCTTCTAAAGATATCTTCCCCAAATGATGATCCAAAGTATCCACACTCATGTCAAAATGTCCATGAATGAGAGGTTTAGAGTGATCTCTCACAAAAATTGAAGAAGAATCAACTTCATCATAGAGAAGATGAATACAATAAATAGTGCCTCTCAAATTACTAATATGTGTCTCCATAAATAAGTTTGAAAATCCTATCAAGAGATCATCCCACAAAGCTATATCTGGAAGATAATGGATGTCCTGTTGTAAGTAGTCATTCAAAGCTTTCAAAGAAGAAACTCTAGACTTTGAAATAGCAACAAATGCAAGGAAAAAAGAGTGCCCCTCAAAGAGAAGATGTATGTCCTCAATAGTGTCATCTAGATTTGAAATTAGGGACTCTACAAACAAATATGATATTCCTAGTATAAAATGGTCCCAATGGATTGAATCAAGAACACATAAATGATCTTATATTCCAATGAATCACTGGAGGCTTTTGAAGAAGCATCTTTGGAATATGAAGCTGTAATAGGTGATGTTTGATGGAGTGTCAATGAATTGATCATCCACACAAGATGGGGCAATATAAGTCTCAGTATCATCCAAAATAGCCTAGTTCTCTAAGGAAACATCAATTTTATATGAAGATCCAATATCTCCATACAACTGTTGAATGATGGTCCAAGAAGTGAAAGGATACTCAATAAGCTCTACATGATGCAGCATATACTTAAAAATAGTAAGACATATTAGTCCATAGACCATGTCATTATTATTAAACCAATCATTCTTCTAATTATAATCACTTGGGTCAGGAATGAAACACAAGAATTACACAAAAATTTTCCAAAAATATGCAAGAAGTTTGATTGGTTAACTATTCAAATTTTCTTTGTATTACATGGAAATCATTACCAAAATGAAAAATACATCATATAAAGCAATATGGGCTATTGGGAAAACTCACAAATCAGATATGGAGGTCTGATAAAACAACAAATCAAAACTCTTCAATCCACCTTCTTCCTGTAACATCAACTCCTTGAACCTACAATCTTTGATTGAGAACCATTGAAGCAATGAACCTACATTCTTCAAAATTTCTTGCTGCTATCCAAACACTTTCAAACCTATAAAAAACATAGAGTCTTGGTCTCCTTCTCCCAAAGCTCTAATACCCTAATGAAAAGGGGAATTCCCTTACAATATGAAACTCACCACAACAACAAATAATTGAACAAAATAAATGAAATAAGGAAACATATTAGTCAACTAGATCTGAAATAAAATGAGAAAGTACAATGTTATAATAGGCTTGCTGGTGAACCCTCAAAAATAGTCTAGTTGTTATGTTTTAGGATAGACAACCACCGATTTTCTACAAGTTTCACTCAAGGTAACCTTAGAGATCTCAATCCAAGGATGGAATAAGGGAAAGAGATTTTCTAATGGCTATCCTAGGGTGTGATTAAATATCAAAGAGGGGTTCACCACCAAGATAGGGCTTGGAAAGACAAGAAATGTAAGAGATATGCAAAACCTAACTATACGACCTAGATTATGAAATAGAAGTGCATAATGAAAATTGAGAAAGTACATAGGCACACACTTGGAAACTACAGAGGCTTGAATGAAGACCTGAAATCCTAAAAATGATGAATTTAATTATGCTCAATGGGACTCATATAGTAGGTTGCGTGATTTAGTCCCAAATTAGGGTTTCTGGGAAAAAAAAAGAATTTGGAACTATTGAATCAGGATCTATAGAAAAAGTCTAAAAATAGGTATACCGGGACTCATACACCACAAGTGACAATTTAGTCCCAGTATTAGTGTTGCTCCAAAACTTTGGTATGCTCTAATGACCTACTGTAGATTCCCTCCCATCAAATCTCTGGTTCTAAAACATTGAATTCTACTTTGTAGGTGACTTTCCCTGATCTTACAAGGTGACAACTTTGACAATTTTGCAACCTTAAAAAATTTTCTCCAATCTTGCTCTTCAATGAATCTTCAATCTAAATATGCAAATCACACATCAAAAAGGGTAAAAAATTGTTTTTTTATTGGATATGGGTTTTCCTTGGTCAAACCTTGAAATGAAATAAAATGAAATGGAGGAATGATAAATGAAAAAATATGCAATGTTGTAGCTCACCGAACCCTTAAACAAAAGGTTGCAATCTTGTAAGTAATGTCTAACATGAATGTGGATCTTGAATCTTGATTGTATGATATGGATCTTGACTTGAATGCTTTCTTGAATCATAAAACCCTACATCACAAATGTTAGCTCAAAAACAAGCATGATGCATGATGACTTTGACATGATGCTTGATTCTTGAATAATGCTCCAAAATGCTTGATAATCACTCTTGAATGATCTTGAATGTTAGAATGCTTGAATAATTAGATCACACTTGCTCATGAAAATTTCTAGATCTTGAACCATTAGGAGAAATTATGTGAAATAACCTTGTTATTTGATAAGTGCAATATTATCCTAAAAAAGATACAATTATCTAGGCTTGTGGATGCAAAATAGGACCAATTAGGGCTTAAAGAAGCCTAATTTTAGTAGGGAGGGCCCAAACAAGTGTGAAAATGTAAAGGGATACATTTTTCTACACTACATTTAACCCCCACTTCAGTGAGAGGAGGAACTTGCTTCAAAATCACACTAAAGTAGACAAACTCACATCAAGAGGGGTCTAAACATACCAATGTGGTTGGTATAGGATAAAAAATATCAAAGAAGCTGGCCAAGCCCCTAGGATCCAAGATCCTATGTCAAACCAACATAAGCACAAAGGGAAACATACAAGGTGTATGATATGCAACATCAAGATACACAAACATACAATGTCAAATACCTAAATAAAGAAAAGAGAAAAATAAAATAAAAACCAAAGAAAAAGGGGTGGATCAAGCCTTGACCATTTGTCCAACACAATGTGGATCAGATCTAAGCTATTTGTCTAAAACACATGCTCACTCTAAGACAACGAAACTTCAGGCTGTTCACTGGGTGAGTATCCAAAGGGGTGGATTAAGCCTTGATTATTTTTCCAACATGATGTGGATCAAACCTCAACTATTTTTCCAAAGCACACGCTCACTCTAAGGTAACGACACTTCAAGTTGTCCGTTGGGTGAATATCCAAAAAGGGCGACTCACACTCACTCTGAGGTAAAGAAATTTCTAAACACCATGCTATGAGCAATTACTTTAAAGTAGAAAATGACTGATGCTAACAATAAAGAAGACATGAGAGCTTATTTGAAAAGCCCTATGCCAATTCATATGTTTCCAAATAAAGCTACATCATGAAAAGGAAGGGGTTTCCCCCAAAATGAAACTCCAAACACATGAGGGATCCATGGATTTGGGGTCAACATGTTCTTTCTATAATGCTTTTAAGAGAGATCAGAACTATCATCATTCCCCAAATACTCATGGAAGAAGAAGAATGACACAAAGAGAGGGAAAACAAAGAAAAACCTTTTGGTTCAACATGGAAGACACCTAAATGTCTTGAGGCCTTGTTTCATCTCCAAAATGAGAACACAAGAAAAAGAAAGATAAATGGAAAATATTTTAGATAAAAATGGAAGAGACATGAATGTATCGACAGCTTGTGTCATCCCTAAAAGGAAAACACAAGACAAATGAAAAGATAAAGATAAAGGAAAAGCTTTTGGGTCAACATGGAAGAGATATGAATGTATCGATGCCTTGTGTCATCCCCAAAAGGAAAACACAAGACAAATGAGAAAGATAAAGGGTTTACAACATAGAGAGGAATGTAGGTAGAAATAGAGGAATGTCTCAAAGAGAGAGAGAGACATCAAATAGAACATCACGGGGGATCACAGTACACACATGCAATCACATACAAAACATGAAAAAGAAAATAATGCAAAAGACTAGTAAGGCACATGTGATTCAACCTATGAGCAGGTTGTTTGCATCCCAATCATGTTCATCATATATAGAAGGCGGAAAACTAGCTAAAGGGACAATTGAAAGTTTTGAACTAGGGTCATCACCAAGTTCAACACTCTTCCTAGGAGAATTATCATTTAAGATCATAGAAGAGGAAAATAATATATTCAATTTGTTATGCACTTCTTCATCAATTTTAGCAACCTCATCATCATCATTTAAATTAATCACAACAAGAGGTTGAATGGTAATGTTTAAAGAAGGATTTATCTCTTGTTTTGGTTACGATATAGGATCTTTTTGTTGTAGTGAAGAGGGAGATTCATCGTGTATTACTCCAATTAGGTTTGGATTTTTATTTTCTTTCTTTGTTTCTTTTTTTAGTCTCTAAGCAAGAGCACAATGTCTATGCTTATGCTCTCTATCATTTCTATTTCTTTTAGTACAATTGTCAAGTTGTGTTTGTGTAGGATCAAGTTTATTAACCATAGGTTTCGTTTCTTCCCTAAGGGGAGGATCGAAAGGAACCATAGGAGGTTGTTCAAACACTTTCTCTTTAGCTTTGTAAAATTGTTTTATCTTAGGAGGCGGATGAGATTTTTTTCACTGTCTCTTGGTATTTTATAGGAGATAGGTGAAGGATCTTTCTTAGGTTGATCTTGGTTGTTTGGAATGTCTTTAGGTTCAATCATGGTTTTTTCAAGGATAGTAGGCTCAATCATAGGTTGAGGCATGTTTGTAAGGAATAATTTTGCTATACATTTCATATTAAACTTTCGATAGAATTTGAAAAAGAAGTCTTTTTGAGGTTTAATAGGTTCCCCATAGGCTTAGGCCAATAGAAATCTAATGAAAATTTACCATAGGAAGACAACGGGTTGAAGCCACTATGGTGCACAGTAAAGATTTCATTGTCAAAGGAAAAATTTAAGAATTTATGCACAAAAGATGGGACAACTTCCATGGAGCATAGCCATGGGTACTCAAGCTTCACATGGAATTCGCCTGATGTCAAGATGATAGAGAATGAGACATCGAATTTCTTTGGTTCTATTTGTAAAGGAAGAGTAATTGATCCCATCGTAGGGAAAACAAAACCATTATACATCTTTATCCATGCTTTTGGTTTATCATAGGTTTCTTGATGGAGTTCATGCATGAGTAAGAATTCTTTAGTGATCACATTCTCTCCACAAATGGGATCAATTAATATCCCATTAGTAGGATTTTCATTGATTCGATCGGCTATGTAAAGAGGACCGTCTGATGCATTTAGAATAATATCCATAGATGAGAATTCAATGTCAAGTAGATTTTTAGTTTGGCCCTTATGAGGTTGAGTTTCGATCAATGTAATTAAACCATTTTTATACATATCCATAGCACTAGTATCCATAAGATCTTGTTCAATAGTATCCATGTTGTCATAATTTGTGTCAACATTCATCACATCATTCTTTATAGTTTCACTAGATTTGAAAAATGAAATATTATGTTTTTGCATAGGGTCAGTAAAGATTTGCAATTTTTGGTTGGGAGGAGTGACAAAATTATTTCCTTGATCATTAATGCCTCTAATTTAAAGCCGACTAGAACGAATGAGGTCTTGCACAAGATGTTTAAGAAACTTACAATGTTCCATGTCGTGTCCATTTTTTGCTGATAATGGCAATAAGAATTATATCTTTAAAAGTTGAGAGGTAAAGGCTTATTAGGAATGAGAGTTTTAATAGGAGGCAAGGTGATAATTTCTATTCTAAAAGTTGTGACATTGTATTATGAAGGGTATCAGGTAAGAGAGGGAATTACCTAGTTGAATCCCCAAATGTGAAAGGAGTAGTCTTCCTTATAGCAACCACTTGGGTATCAACATGTTGATTTTTTGGTTGAGGGGGATTTAGTTGAAGAAGGATTTTATTATTTTTTCTAAAAGGTTGATAATTTTTTTTGTTTGTAGATTCAAACTTCTTAGGATAGCTAGGGTTTCTAGGTAGGAACAAAAATCTGGTAGTGGTTGATCTAGAACTTTTGAAATCTAGAAAATTCACTAACTAAGACTCATATGCCACAAGTGGTGTATTAGTCTTGCTTAGCTTCTTTGAAGGATCAAGATCTGAATCTACTCTTCAATCTCTGCTCTTTCTTCCAATCTTGATTTCTAGAGTTCAGATGCTCAATTTTTTTTTGTAGGTGTCTTTTAGTGATCTTGTAAACAATGTGAAAACTTTGACAACTTGAAAATTTCTTCCAATCTTTCTCTTCAATGTATCTTCAACCCAGGTCTACAAATCACACACTAATGAGAGGAAAAATGTTGTTTTGTTAGTGGATAGGGGTTTTCCTTGGTCAAACCCCATTTTGGTAATCAAACCTTGTAATGAAATGAAACGGAAAGGAGGAATGATGAATGAAGAAATATTAAATGTTGCAACTCACCAAACCCTTGAACAAGATGCTGCAAACATGTCAGAAAGGGAGAGCATGAATGTGGATCTTGAATCTTACTTGAATGATATGGGTCTTGAATTGAATGCTGGATTGAATCATAAAACCCTACATAACAAATGTTAGCTCAAAAATAAGCATGATGCATGATGACTTTGAAATGATGCTTAAAACTTGAATAATGCTCCAAAGTACTTGATAATCAGCTCTTGAATGCTCTTGTGAACTCAATTTTTCTATGAGGATGCTTATTCAACTTCCTAGGTCACTTGATTTCTTGTTAGGAGAAAAAAGATTGAAATAACCTTGTATTTATACTTGTTTATGCCAAATTTCTTGAAATTACAACACTACTAGCCAACATAGATCTAGGAGAATAAAATCCCACCAAGAATTTGAATTTAATTTAGGTCTAAGCTAAGCAGGAATCATACACCAGTTGGGGCATATGAGTCCCATTAGGCTAAGTTTAGGACACATTTTTCAAGAAAGGTTTAGCTTAGTGTGAAATTCAGATTGTGGCCTTGAAACTTAGGTGGGACCCATACGCCCGAGGTGGTGTATGAGTATAGATCACTAAATCTTGGCCATACAAACCAAAAACACATGAATTATAATTAGATGTTGATAAATGTTGTGATAATCTCAAAAAGATGCATTAATTAATGCTTGTGGATGAAAAATAAGGCTAATTAAAGCATAAAGAAGACAAATTAATTAATAAAAAATGTAGATTAGTGTGACAGTGTAAAGGTACACATTACAACACCCTAATTAAGGCACAATTAAGTCCATCTAGTTCACAAGGGCCCAAACAAGTGTGAAAATGTAAAGGGATACATTTTTTTACACTATAGTAATGTTTCAAAGTTATAGTTATACTTCGACGATGTAGAGTTCCTCAGTGATGCAAAGAGCTTGCCTTAGTCCATCGCTTATCGTTGTAGTTGATTTGGAAATGGAAGGCTTTCAATGACGGGTGATATGTGAGATGGCACCAGATGCTGAAAATAGGCACAATCACAGCCCATGATTGCCTACCTCCCATTGCTCAATTGAAATGAGCGAAAAAATATTTTCTATGATGCAAAGGACCAAAGTGATGCAAGGGACAACACAAGCCATTGTGCATCGCTGAAGTGAAATTAGAAGGCCAAAAGCTTACAGTGATGTGTGATGCGAATTAAAAATTGGCTCATCACTCATCAGGGAAGTGAAATTAGTGAGCCAAAATATTTCAATGATGAGCGATATGAAAACTTTAAGTGGAAAAATTTGAGCACATGCATAAAAGGTTGTTCTTAAAAATAGGATGCCTAGGGAGAATGAGGGACAAAGCCATAAAAGGACTTAAGACAATTTTTAACAAAGGATGTAAAGGCCAATCATTTAAAATTTTCAACCTTATAAATATTCACCTCAAACCAAAAAAAAATGAAAGTACTATGCGACAGGTAAATAGAGAAACCTTAGGTATAAGGGGTTGGTTGATACACATGTACAAAAGGCTTAAGTTTCTTTTAGATTGACCAGAGACCAACTATAGCAAGTCAATAGATAATTAGAAAAAAGAACAAGGATTAAGGAGAAAATAAATATGCTAAGTAAAACCCACCAAATAGCACAAGACCCTAAACCCTTGTAGCATTTCAAAACTAGAAGCTATCCAAGTGAAGACAATTAGACCGGTGGAACATGAAATATTTTGGGTTCCACTTGGGTTCAAGTGGTAAACAATCCTTAAAGTGGTTATGAAAATATTGAGTCTTTTTCTATCCCACTCAGAAAACCATTACCATTTAATTTTACCTTTATTGGGTTTTGGAAGTACAATGAGAACTATAAGTGGAATATCCACAATCATATGACCTAGGACTAGTTAAACAACTTATTCTTGCATAGTTTTCTTCTTTCTATTTTTGATATTTTGGGTCCACTTCAATCTACTATTGGTCATATCAAAAAGTTATCAAGGAAAAGTGAGAACTTTGATAAATTGGTTGTTATCAAGTCCCTTGTAAAAAAAATACTTCTTATCAAACTTCTAGGAAGTTCACTTCCTATAAAATTTTACATTTTTCTTTTTATGTGGTTTATTTGGAAATCCCCACAAAATAAAACATTTTTCTTTCTATGAGAATCAAGGAGCTAAATGAATTTTATGAAAAAATTGAGGACATTTGGATATGTTGAAATATACTTAGCTAATTTAATTCCATCAGGTTTTGTGAAGAAGTAGGTGATATTTTAACTTCACCTTTTGGTCTCCATCTAGTTTAGTTGGAAATACCCACAAACATCAACCTTTCTTGGGAGAATTAGGCTTCCAATCATTTGTGAAATCCAATATAGAGCCCATAAATTTTGAAAGAGCATAACTTGGTCATTTTTACTCAATTTTCTCCATATTTAAACTTGAGATCTACACTTTTTACCCTTCTTCTAAAAGATAATTATTTTTTTTACAATTTTTGTACAAGCCAAATTTTGATTTTTTGGTGCAATATTAGGTTCAAGTTGTGTATGACACCTAAAACTAATTGATTGGCCCATAGGACGTACAAGAAAACCACCATAACACTTTTTTATTTTTTCAAACATTTGGGATGGTTGCAAAAAATAAGTCAATAGGGAATTGTGGGATTTCAAGGGGTATGTTGACAACATACACATATCATGCAAAGCTCCACCATAATAGGTCATTGTAGGGAATTTAGGAGCACAAGGAAATGGATAGATCCTATCAAAATTAGACAATATGAAAGTTATATAATGGCATGAATAAATAGCCTATTTCAGAAACAAAGTTGATATGGAATCACAATGATCCAGTAGGGATCAAGATCACTCCAAAAGTTCCACAATGTCTAGATAGGGGTGAAAAATAACATCATAACTTGCATAAATTTAATCCAAACTCCACTAAACATGAAATACAAACACCTATTAAACTTCATAACAAGGTGAAGATAAAACTTGGATGAGAAAAAAATGTAAGGCTTGGAAATCTATACTTGGGTACTTGAAAAAGTACCAAAAGGGTAAAAAATTAAACAACCGCAAGCATACCATAAGAAACAAACCCAAACATATTTTCTTAGATTGGTTATCAATAATGGGTTATGGAAATAAGATTGCAAGCCACAAAGTAAAAAAACAACATGAAACTCAAAGTTTTGGGGTCCCAACATATTGTATTTATTTAATTCCTAATTTTGGCTCAAGCCTTAGTTATTTCTATGATTTCATTGCTCTACTATTGTATGTCTTTTAAAATATTTTTGAAGACCCATGAGAGAATGAAATGTAATTTATTTTTATATGGCCTTAAGTAGGGTACAAATATTTTGTATCTAAATGTGATGGATGTTAGTAGACTAGAGGAGAGAATATCAAACCCCGAAGATTTCTATAACCACTCATTATTCTAGACAAGCCTTTGAATATATTTATATGAATTTATTTATGACGCTTGTAGTGATAGGGGGTAAATATACCATTCTAGTTATTATGGACTACTTGAACAAATATGTCCATTCACTTGTATTAACCCATGCTTACATAATTTTTGTGGTCACTTAAAACTTCTTTTATTTTTTCTTCAAACTCCATGAGATAGCTTGCTCCATTATCGGTGATCACAATGCTACTTTTACTAAAATTTATAATAAGAACAATTTAAGTTTTAGGGAACCAATTTGAACGAGTTTTTAGCATCTTGAAATTGATGGCCAAATAGATGTTGTTAACATATGCTTTGATTCTTACTAGAATTTTTTGTGTCTTGTCAATAGTGACAATGGGCCAATTGATTATCTCTCATGCCAATTGTTGGTGTAATACTACTTATATAATAGTGCTTCCAAGACAACACCATATAAGGCACTCTATGGTATTTTCCTACCTTCCTTGGATACTTATATTCTAGGTTCTTTCAAGGTTGTAGTAAAATTGACTATACTTTAGCCAAGTGCAAGAAAATTTCTTAGCTCCTTAAGGCCAATATAGAATTATCACAAAATCACATGAAGTAATAGGTGGGCTTATATTAGATAGAGTGTACCTTTACCATTGGTGATTGATTTTTTTTACATCTCTAGCTATAAGTAGATGTCATTATGGGGTAAGTGGAACCATAAGTTAGGTCCAAAGTTTTATGGCCCTTACCAAGTGATCTAACACATTGGTGAGGTGGCATACAAGTTGAAACTTCCATCTTCTTCTCAGATCCACCTATTTTTTCATATATTACCTAAATAAAGTGATGGGGGTTGGTGCTTTATTCCCAATAGTGTTACCAACATTATACAAGGAGTGACACATATTTTTAAACCTAAGGTTATGTTGGAAAAATGCATCAAGGGAAAAAAATATTTTAAAGGGGAAGGAAATGTTATGAAGCCCATTATACTATGTAGTAGCTAGCATTAGTTTAGTGCACATGCATTGTAAGTTGGTTATATGCAATATTAAATAATCATCTCATTAGTTAGTTAGAAAAAAGTAATCATCTCATTGTAAGTGGATGAAAGTGCTTTACAAGTCATCTCATTAGTTAGTTAGAAAAAAGTAATCATCTTGCATGTGTTGTATGCTAGTAGTTGTATTTATCACAACTGTACATATTTAATGAATTTTCAAATGAAAAAGAATTAAAATTCAGTCTTGTATCATGCTTTAGGCCAATTTAATGTTTTAAGTGAGATATTTTTTCCTGAAATATTTTCTCATAAAAGAATTTCAACCAAAATAATGATGAATGTTAATGTTATTCATCTTGCATGTTGATTATAGACATGGAGTTACATCCATATCCTATTCATAACTTTTTAAAACCTTTATAAAAACATCCCTATCATTTTTATTTTATTTTATGATGTTACTTGATTATCTTAAGAATCATATATATTTTTGGAAAAGTGCAAACATTAGACGATTTTAAATTGTCAAAGTTTCCTTTGTTCTCTCGTTCAAAAGTTTTATCTAACCTTTATGATCATATGAATCTATTTCATTTTTTTATTTATTTTGTTTCTCTTATAATTTAATATTTAATAGCTGATCTTAACATTTAAAACATAATACAAAATTAATAAGATTAAAATTTATTACCAAAGTTATACTAATCCTTATTTAATATTTGAAAATCATTTTTTAATTTTAAAAATTGAAAAACATTAAACAAATCTACCAAAATAAGAAATAATTCATATAAATTACAAATATATGTAATAAATAAATCAATAAACTTTCTTAATTAATATATATTTTTAATTTAACTTATTGTCTACATATAATTTCATAATATAATTAATCTTTACTAACAAAAATCAAAATGATTTAAATACTTCATTTTTCTAAATTTATATATAATATATATTAAGCATCTTGTCTATTTTCTAGCAAAAAATAAATGCTTTGTTAATAAGGATGGAAGGTAAATAAAAATAAAAATTTAATAATATATTATTTAATAAAATTAATAAATAAAAATTGAATAAAAAATACTATGTGATGTAGAAATTTGTATGATTTATAGTATTAATAACATTTGGAATAAATATATATTTTTAAAATTCAATTTATTACTTTTTATGTAATTTCACAAATCAACTACTTTGTACTTAATTTAAATACTTTCACTTTTTCTAAATTTAAACATAATATTTAATAAAATAAAATATCATAAATAAATCTTTTGATGAGCGTTTCAAGTGAAGGGAGGATGAAAAGCACAAAAAGATGAACAATTCTAATAATATATTATTCAACCAAATTAATAATAAAATCCAGGTGAATGCCTAATGTCCGGTAAGCGGAAGCAAAGGATCACACCAGGCATCGTCCTGCGATGCAAGCAACTCACAGGAATGGGTGGGGGAAGGGGACTGAGACTCCAGATGTCTGCGTAAACCGTCTACGAATAAGCGTCTATAATTGAGCGGGCGAGATAAAGTGGTTTTATATATATCTCTAGCAAATCCGGTGGCCTTGTCGCTCACTCGTAAACCAGGTCCAATAGACGCAGGGGTATCCCATACAAGGAAGACGGCATCAAGGGGTGAAGAGGGAGGAGGAAGATCGGAGCAAAGAATATAGGTCTTAATATTTCTGGATAAGGGATTTCCCAGTTGTGCCAACCCCTTTTCAATTATCGGCCGGAAGACTATGCTGTTAATGCCATAGATATCATTTGTTGGGATTCCAGGGACCGATATGTTCACCCACCCGGACCATCTCAACATTCGTTCCATGCCGCCTCTCGCAACAGGATTTTGTGTTTGATGCTTCTTAAGATCTGAAACGTATCTCCAGAATGATTCTCTAGAAATAGGCGCGATAAACTCCAACGGTAATATGAAAGCCTTTATACGATCACCCATCTCCTGCTGCTTATCTTGATGTTCTCTGTGTGCTCAGGGAATAGGAGATAGATGAGATAGAGATGAAGCGTTCCATTGCTTTTATAATTTTGTTTCTTTGTCTCCCAAGGAGGTGAAGCGTAACGTCAAAAATTTATGTATTCTGAAATTAGCATAGGTTGATAACTCTATTTGTAAAAAGTTAGGGTTTTTTTTTATCTATTTACATTTATTTTTATTTTATTTATTTATGCATATTATTATTTATTTTATTTATTGTTTCAATATTATGTTTATTTATTTGTCTAGTTTCATTTAGTCATTTGTTATTTGAATTTGGTTGTCAGTTTATTTTTGAATTCAGATATCTGTCTCTTTTCAATTTAAAATTAATTGATTGTTTTTTCTTAAATCCTTTTACATTGTTAAGTTAATTAAATACACTTTTGATGCAATTAGATGTTAGTATTTAAAATATTTAATAAATTTACTCTAATCATCCACTAATCATTTGAATAAGATAACCATGGATATTCTAGAAAGTAATTAATATTGACAAATTTAGTATAATACAATTAAAAAAAGAAGAATTTGGATTTTAAGGGATTGACTATTACTTTTCATATTGTTCAATTTAAAGGAGTTCATCAAACCACACTACCCTTGTGACATGTACAATGACCTAACAAAGTACTTATTAGTACTACTAGTCCCCAACCTTTGAATTGAAAAGAAATAAAGAAAATAACTATGCATCAATTGAAGGTACAAAAAAAAATCCTACAAATTGTCATGACAAATGTAAAGTATAGATACAAACGTATAATTAGAAACAACATCCTAACAAAGTAATTATTAATACTACTAACCCCCAACCTTTTAAAATAAGTAAAGAAAATAACTATGCATCAATTGAAGCTACAAAATAAAATCCTACAAATTGTCATGACAAAAGTATAGGTACAAACCTATAATTACAAATTTAACTTGTAAACTTATCTTTTGACAAGACAAAGATCCAACACAAAATTCTTTATAATCATACTAAGGAGCAAGCCTACACAACTTAGAAGTAAGAAACCTAGATCTTAGAACCAAACTAATGAGGAATTTCTTTGCAAAGACACACTCTAAATGAACCAAAATCATGCAAAATAAATACATGGATTTCACAATTCTAGAATGTATTTTTACAATGTCAAATCCCCTAGAGGGATAAAAATTGTGGAAATTTATCATAACCTGTAGAAAAGTGATCAACCCGCATTTAACTTGGTCCATAACAATGGAGAAAAAACTATGTTTTGGGAAGACTCTTGGAATGGCTTCTATCTAAAATCAAAGGACTAGAGGAAGTGATAATATATTTAAAGAGACACTGGGGTCCAAAAGTAAAATATTACATTATGTCTGAACATAACCTTCTCTCAAATGCCAAATGGAAAAACTTTGTTGATTGCAACTTCCTAAAAAATAAAAAGTCTCAATTGTTAGACCTCCTCTAACAACACCAAATATTATTTTCTATGGAACCTAATAGCCTCACTTGGGCCCCTTCCAAGTCAAGTAACTACAAAGTCATCTTAGGCTAAGTTCTTGAATCATTCAAAAAGGAAATACTGAATCAATGAATTGGCCCCACAAATTATGTTGGAACACTACAATTCTTCCAAAATTTGGCTTGTTTTCCTATTGGAATTAAATAAACATATACTCACCTATGAGAGGTTGGTAAAACTAGGTATTTTCACCCCATTCAACTGCATATTATGTGGCCAGCATGAAGAGGACATAGATAATCTTTTAGTAACGTGTAAATTCTCAAACCAATGTTGGACATGGCTCCAAAAGAAACTAAACTAGGCTACACCCCTCCAAGAATCACTACTAGTAGTCTTTTCCTCATGGCCGCTTGTGAATAAAGACTCCTTATTTAACTCAATATGGGTTGTCAGACCCTCAATTGTAATATGGTGCATATGGTGGGAAAGAAACATTAGAATATTTAGAAAAGAACACCATCTAGATGAAGCCATAATATGCAACATCGAAAGACTAATCTCTAAGCTAGTAATGTCTAATGTGTATAAATCAAGTAGCACACATAAAATATTTTCAAACATGGATACAAAGATATCTTCGGGTGATCCCACAATAGTGGTTTACAATATTTGGCCAAACTGGACATTGAAATAATTTTTTTTAACTAAATCTTCACTTTCAGGCACCTATAGTGGCTAAACTGTGAGGAATTTGAAGATGATGCAAACTAGAGTTTCATGAAATTTTACTTGTAGATTCTAAATATATTTTTTTCAAAATTTTTGGTATCAGATTGCACTTCTTTTTCCATCTCCCTTGAAATTTTTATTTTATTTTTATTTTTTTATTTTTCAGAAAACAAGATAGTGCTTCAATTTATATTTTTTACTCTGATATCTAGTGCTTCCACTTGGCTAGATAGTTTTTTATTGAATAATTTTTCTTTAATAAAGTTTTGAAGTCAAACCAATTACAATTTAGACATAGTGCGACTGTCTAATGTATAACGTTTTTTGTATGTATTGAAATTCATTTTTTTTGTTGGATCAAGGAATCCAATATCTAGTGCACTCATAATTTTCAATTTTTTTTTTAATCTTCTATTTTTCTTCATGTGCAGAATAGAGAGCTTGATTTTTGGTGAAAAACCTACATTCACAAGAAATAAAAAATAAAAATAATAATCAAATTTAATTTAATTAAAATTATACTTTTTTGGAAGCTTATAATAAGGACTTCATAGTTACAAAAAAATAAATTTTAAATGAATTCATTTGATCCCCCAAAAGGTAAATCAAAATTGTTTTTTTATTAGCATTTTGATACGTGTAAAGGAGACTCCATTATAGATATGGTTTAAAACTAGCGGGGTTCTATCCAAGGGGTCTTGGTCTAAGGTGGTTTGATCAAACCCTATTCAATTGGAATCCTTTAAATGGAACTTTTCAAGGCTTAAATTATTATATTTTCTAAAAATATGTGATTTCAACAAAAATCAAGATCTCCCAGAAAGTGTAAACCACTATTGTGGCAGCACCCCTTCTCAATGGGAATTGATCACCCCCTAATCTAGGAACATGGATACCAAAACCAAAAACTAATTGTAACAATGTGGTGTGGTCACCTCCTCTAATGGGTGTGGTAAAACTTAATTTTGACAATTCCTCCCATGGGAATCCTAGAGCTTCTGGAGTTGGTTTTGTCTTGAGGAATCATAGAGGAATCATTATTTGTTCCCTTGCAGTAAAGATTACAAATGGAACAAATAGTAAAGTTGGTGCACAAACACTACTTCCAGGTCTAAAACTGACAAAGTTATTAGGGATAAAACATATTTGGATTAAGAGGGATTCCATGAAAATAATTAATGCATGGAAGAAAAAAATATAATTGGTTGGTTGTTACTCATCATATTGAAATAAGGACTAAAAGTATTATAATATTTTGACTCCTACCAACTCTCACATTACTATAGAGAGGGAAAAAAAGTTGTAGACATGTTGGAAAACGTGGTGTGTGATTTAGCTATTGGGTCATTACAACTAATCCAATTAGATATTGCTAACTAACCCATACTAGTACACTTTGCTAACAATGATTCTCTACCTACACAAGAGGCCCTATTTTCAGAAACTAAGGTTTTTATTCTATAGGACCTGGGTTTCTAGTTTCCACTTGTGTGAAATATTGTTGTTGGTGGTTGGAGTATTACCCAACTTTCTCCTAGCTTATTGTTTGGTATGGCCCCTTGGTCCCTCATCCTTGAGTCAAGATAACACACCTTGGTGTTGGACTCTTGTTTTGCAACATAGCCTTGCTACACAATTGGCTAGCTCCCTATGTGGGAAGTCCAAGTGCTTTGTGGGTTATGCTTTGATGCCACATGATATCCATGCGACATCCATAATTTACCCTTGTTCCATATTTTTTCTCCAGTTGCCCTCTTCTGGGGTCTTCCAATGTGACATTTTTTTGTTGGTTGACATTGCTAGCACCTCTTGAGTAATTTTTTGTTGCATGTTTGGTTGTGTTTCTTGGTGGGTCCTCCATGTGTCATTCCCTTCTACCCTAATCTTAAACATGTGGAAGCTTCATACTTCTTTGAGATCCCTTTCTCTCCATATTCCACTCTATGTTGCACAAGAATGTCATGTGGTAGCTTTGGTTTTAATTTTTGAGCTTCCCAAATTTCCAACTCATAAATCAACTCCTACAAACTCTCACACTCCTACTAACTCTCACATTGGTATAGAGAGAAAAATAATTTTAGATGTGTTGGTAAATATAGTGTGTGATTTAGATGTTGGATCATCACATCTACTCCAATTAGATCTTTCTAACTACCCTGCACTAGCATGCTTGGGTAACAATGACTCTCCCCATATAGGAGGCCCTATTTTAAGAAATCAAGTTTTTTATTATGTAGGACTCAGGTTTCCATTTTTCTCTTTTATGCAATGCCTTTGTTGGTAGTATGCATATTACCAAACTTTCTCCCATCCTATTATTTGGTGCGGTCTCTTGGTTTTGCATCCTTGAGTCAAGATAGCGTACCTTAGCATTGGACTCTTGTATTGCAACTTAGCCCTACTACATGATTGGTTGGCTCCCCATTTGGGAAGTCCTAGTGCTTTTGTGGGTTTTGCTTCTATGCCATGTGGCATCTATGCATGCCTCCAACTTTTAGCTTGTTCCATCTTTTTTCTCTAGCTACCCTCCTTTGCAATTTGTGTTGAAGACTTGGGTTGTTGGAAACATGAGCATGATAGCATAGTGTGGGGAGATTGTTGAAGATTGATGAGAATAAAAATGTATGGTTATTTCATTAATGGCAACCCATTATAGAGATATAGAAGTGTTGGTCCATAGAAGACCAAATATTTTATGGATTTTCCTAAGTCCTAGTGTACAATTTTTTATCTTTAATGAACCAGTTTTGTGGTCTACATTGCTCCACTATGAAGAACCTTTTTATGAAAATTTGAGGTAGTTTTGGTGCATTTTAAGGGTGGATAAATCCAAATTTTCATGACTTGATGTCTTCTTTAGTCGAAGATAATGTTGACAGAGTATCAACTCTAGAAATGACAGAGTTACTATGACATAGTGTATGTTGGAATGCCCTGCATTCCACCAAAAATGAATACTTTTCTATGTGGTTCTAAATAAGTGTTTAAGGATTTCAGTAGTGTGTGTGATCCAAGTGGACAGTGTTTTTATGGTCTACGTGTCAATTTTTGAGTAAATAATTTGTTCATTTTGTTATTGTTTTACTAGTAGTGTTGACCCGAAGGTTTTGGGGTTGTGTAGAGTTAAATTATGTATGGAGCAATATCATAGGAGTTATTATGGGTCATTCCAACCTAATTTTGTGGTGTGAACATTTTTTCTCTTTCCCCAAGGTGTGTGTGTTCATGTTTTGGGATGATAGGTTATGAGAATGTATGATACATCTAATTAGTCTGACCTACTTGATGTTTTTTTTGTGATATATATATATATATATAAGGTTAATTATTTGTGTTAGTATGTAAGATGCAAGCTAATTAAGTGTGTGTGTGAGATATGGTGTAGAGAGAAGTGTGATGTATAATTATAGTGAAGTATGAAGTGTTTTAAGTCATTTTTCTAAGCTTTAGTGGAACGATATCTTTAGCATATATCCAATACATTGTTAGTAGTTAATTTTGGTAGTGAGACACCTTTTCTTATATCTCTTTCTATTCTAGGTAGTGAACCCTTGGAAGAGAGCCACCAATAGTGAGTCATTCTCTCATTTTGGACCTTGAGTCCTTGGATAGTGAGTCCATCAGTTTGTATCAAATATTGTAACTAGTTATAATATATTGTGAGCTAATCCTCACTATGGTTTTACCCTTTGAAGGATTTTCCATGTAATTTTAGAGTTTTTGTGTTCCTTGATGTGGTTCATGCTTTATATGTTCCTTTTATTTACTGCAAGTTAAATATGATGCTTTGAATGAATGTTTCAATGGTCAAAGTTAATGAGTTTTAGTGAATATTGATTCACCCCCTCCTAGTATGTTCCTTTTTTTTACTAAAATTTAAATATGATGCTTTGAATGGATGTTTGAATTTTCAAAGTTAATGAGTTCTAGTGAATACTCAGTCTACATCCGATAACCATAGGTGTAGACACCGATTTGCAGTCTTCCATCCTAAACTTACTTAGCATCTCCTTTAAGTACTTGTTCTAGGAAATGAATATGCCTTTTTCCGATTTTATAACCTGAAAATCAAGAAAGAAAGATGATTCACCTAGAATTAACATTTCAAACTCACTTTGCATTGACTTTTGGAACACTTTGCACATTTCATCATTGATATTTCCAAAAATGATATCATCTATGTAGACCATAATTATCAACATTTGATCACCTTCCAATTTTATGTACAAATTACTATTTGCACTTCCTCTCTAGAACCCTTGTAGTTGCAAGTATCCATCCAATCTTGAATACCAAGCTCTAGGAGCTTGTTTGAGTCTATATAGCGCCTTCTTTAATTTATATAGATAATCAATATTATTAGAATATTGAGACCCTTCTAGTTGGGTATACTTCTTCTTATAACTATCCATTTAGAAATGTTGACATAACATCCATGAAATTCTTGAATGCTGAGAGAGCCAAAAACATCTTGATTGGTTATAGCCTTGCTATCAAAACAAATGTCTATTCAAATTCAACACCTTTAACCTAATAATATCCTTTACAAACAAGTCTAGCCTTATTCTAGATCACTTCACCAACTTCATTTAGCTTATTTCTAGAAAACTAATTGTTCCAATCATATTTTTTCCTTCAGGTCTTGGAACTAGTTGCCAAGTTTCATTTTTCTTGTTTTGGTTTAATTCTTCCCCTGTGACTTTCAATCATCCTATCTATTTTCTTGCTTATTTATAGGACTTTGGTTCTATCTATGATAGGAGAGAAAAATGTACTTTCTCATTTTCCTTCTCAATTCTCTTCTAGGTCTAAAGTCCACTATCTCTATCTTCTATAATTTGATCTTCAAATGTATTCTTCTTAACATAGTTTGATAGAGTTTTCATAAAAAATTCTAAATATTCACAACTATTGTGGATTGGTTCTTCAACATGTTCTACTTCTAGAGTACCAGTGGACTAAATTGATTTATCAACTCTCACATTTACACTTTCTACATTCTTCTTCAACCTTTTGTTTTAACACCTGTTTTCTTTACTTGTCATAGATTAACCATGGAAAATACCTTCATCAAATCTAGAATCAAAATTACCCAATGTTTATTCATCCCTTTTGATGTATAATTTTCTTCCAAATATTTTGAGGAGGTTGGTCTTCCTCTCCACAAATCATATGTTGTTTTATCAATATTTAATCTAATTTAAGCTCTTTTCAAGATATTTTCTACATTCTGAACTACTTCTCTCTAGTACATATCAAGAATATTTTCTTGACTCAACATCATTATTTCCATCTCCTATATAGTTTGGTTCTTTCTTTCTACAACTCCATTTTTCTACAAAGTCCTAGGAGCAAAAAATTGCCTCTAGATTCCATGTTCTTCATAGAATTTACCATACAAGTTAAAAGTGAATTCTCCACCTTTATTCGATCTCAAAAATTTGATTGTTCTTCTAGTTTCATTCTCAAATAGTTTCTTGAATGCTTGAACTTCTGAAATTCTTTTCACTTTTCTTTTAGAAAAGTATTCCAAGGCATTCTAGTATAATCATTAATAAGCATTATGAAATACTTGTTACCTTGTATAATTTTTTTCCTTATTGGTTTACAAAAATGGGTATGGATTAGATCTAAA
This sequence comes from Sequoia sempervirens, assembly GCA_007258455.2. NCBI lineage: Eukaryota > Viridiplantae > Streptophyta > Pinopsida > Cupressales > Cupressaceae > Sequoia > Sequoia sempervirens. Next base: position 1,170,676,849 of record VDFB02271358.1, read on the forward strand.
GGATTCTTAGTAGAATACTCCTTAGTAGGAAATATTCTTTTTGTTATTTTTCGTTCATGACATGGTTCACAACTAGTAGATTCAGACTTCTTAATCTTTGTAATATATTAGACCATTCCTCTTGAGCTAATATTCACAATGCCATTAAAATTAATGTGTCCCAATATTCTATGTCAAATCCAACTTTCTTCCCTTTGCATAGTAAATTTTCTTTGTCCATTTATCTCACTAAGATGATATGTCACTATATGTCCTTCCTTTAGCAATCAATTCTCTGGTACTTGGTTTCCTGATTTTGCACCTTTCAAAATTAAAATATAGCTTACAACCTTTATCACACCCTTTATCACACATTTGAATTACACTAAAAATATTATGCTCTAGTCAATCAACATACAAAATGTCATGATTTTTTTTCCTACTTTTGGAACTGTCTAATAACCCATTTGAAATTATTACTTAATTAATATTATTGTTAATGACACATGAATATACTCCAAACTAAAAAGACATAAATAGTGGCTAAAGTCAATCATAGCTACACATGTCCATTTAAAATGAGTCAAATATTTATATATTCACTTCAAAAGTAAAATTACAATATCAGGTTTGACTTCACTCCTAAAGCCTCAAAGTCCTTACATTATACACTTTTCATCAAGTACATGAATGAATTAAATCAAGTTACACTTAGAATATAATAGTCTTGTGAACAACTAAGGTTCTTCTTGGATGCTCACCTCCACTAGTGGACAATAACATGGTTGAAGCACTTTATTGCCCAACCACCAAGCTTATGCTTCTTTAGTATTCTTTCGAATTGAATAATTCCTGACCTTGCTTGGAAATTTTAGCAAGATAAAATTTTTCAAGACCTAGAATCTAGTGTGTGCCCATACATCAACATGCAATTTCTATCTACAAGTTAGAAAAGAAAATGAAATATCTATTCTAGGAATGGCAGAGAGTGAAATCATAGAGTTCATACATACATAATAAATTAAATTGCTTCACCAAGCATAATAGATGTGTTGCAACAACAACAAACAATAGGTCCTAGTAAAGAAAACCTATACTCTCAAAACTCCATTTTGGCACCTATCCCACAAGGTAACTTTCTTCTAAACATCACATAACAACTATCTACCCTCTAGCAGCATCTACCCTAAGGTGCTCTAGTCAACTAAGGTTTCACTGTTCCATTTAGAATATTCTTTCATTCATGTTTCAATATAAGAGTTTGATCTATTTTACTCTCTTAATAGAAATTAGATTTATAAACCATTAGAGTAATTCTACAATTAGCCATATCATTCTTATGACTATTATATACTTTTCATCATAAGCATTTTGAATTTTAAAAAAATGTACTAAAAAAAAAGAAGGTATGCCACAAGTATGTGTATGTAAATAAATGAATTCTATGTGAATACACATATATATTCCTACTAATGTTAAAGTTTTTGCATACATTCTAAAATAATTATTAATTCAAATTACAAACTTAAAATAGTATTCCATTTGAAATTTCTTTGTCAAAAATAAATAAATTAGAACATGATTCAGAGTAGGGAGGCCTTCAAATTCCAATCTCAATTACAAATTTTGTTTCACCAACTATGCAATTTGCAAAACCCATACTAGGGTGTTCATTTTTACAAACACATAATACACCTTGTAGGTCTGTGGACCTATCTCTTTGATATTAAATTGTAATCTACTTGTCAAACCTTCAATCCATCCACCATTTCAAGCACACATTTTTGTCTTCTTGTACATATATCAAACCTTCATAGGGCTCCTTTGGAACAACCTTCCAAACTAGGGCTTCTCCGCTATCCTAGACCCAAATTAGGTCACTTTTACAAAGGAACCTCTTCTTAAACACTTCTCCAACCTCAAATTTCAATGAAAATTCCTTTTTCAAGTTGAAAATTCATAAATTCACCAATTCTTATTAGGGTAACATCCAAAAATCTACCCAATCTACCAAACCCTTATTTTTAGGCCTTTCTAAGAGGGTTTATTGGAAAACATTGTTCCAGACCTTCTCTCTTTTTTTCAATGCTTCCAACACATTAGAATACACCTTCACATGCTTAGGAATCCATTATCCAACCTTTATCATCACTATTTCATCAAACCCTAACACTAAACCACCATTCTCAAGAAAAATCTTACTCAATCACCCTAGGGAAGTCATCAAAACCCCATCAAATACTACACCTTGCTCAAGAAAACCATGTGAACACCTAAAACTACTTAATAGGATGCATTAAACCTAGCTACAAAAGTCACAGTGAGTGGAATGGACCTTTACTACATTGTAAAGGCTTTCAAACCCTTAACCAGGGTATTACAGGTAGTTATTGAAAATTGCTTAAATCTTCCACCAAAGTCAATATGAGACCCTAAAACCAAAAGTGAAATTATTTTAATTCATGCCTCAAGTTTTAATGGGTTTTAGAGAAAATTTATTTTGTATGGGATTGTACAAAGCTTGTAAACAACAATAATGCACTAGAAATTTAAAAAATCAGGGATGCTTTATTGATTTTTTCCTTCAAAATCCACCAAGAGAAAGCTCACATAAAATTTTGCAACATATATAATCTTTTCCTTCCAAAAAAAAACTACCAAAATGGACTCAAACAACCATTTGAATCTAGGTCACTATTGGATTTCTAAAATCTTCCTTTTTGCAACTTTTGCAATTTTACATTTTTGCATCTTTTTGCTGACAACTTTTTACAACATTGCAAAAATGTGACAAAGTGAACTCAAAGACTCAAAATTACATAGGAATGGTCTAAGTAGACCTTATTTGAACACAAAATACTCAAAACTACTAAAAAATCAAACACAAGACCCTACTTGACAACATTTTCCCAAAAATGCACTTGGTGCCCCCAAACCAAAACAAGTCTATGCTAACAATTTCACACATACTATTATTGCATTCTTAAAGTTCTATGATATTCTAACATTGTTGTTTACATCAGAACACTCATTGTTTAAACATAATAAGTATTGTTTCCCACTAAATACTTATAAATCAAGTTGTTTACATATGAACATTCATTGTTTAAACAAAATAGGTATTGTTTCCCACTAAACACTCATAAAACAAGTTGTTTACATAAGAACATTCATTGTTTAAATAGAAAAAGTAATGTTTCCACCTAAGTATTTATAAAAAAAGTTTTTTACATAAGAATATTGATTTTTTAAATAGAACAAGTAATGTTTCCCATTAAATAGTTATAAAACAATTTGTTTACATGTGAACATTCATTGTTTAAGCATAATAAATATTGTTTGCTACTAAACAATTACACAAGTTTTTTAAATACTAAATAGTTTATTGAGAAAGGATAACTTTCAACAAAAAAAATCTATTTGAAAAAAGAATAACCACCATTTACATCAACATCTTACTATTTCAGACTAAATAGTTACATTTAAAGAAAAATAATTTCATTTACCCTATTTGCTAATCTCAAGCTGCTTACATGCTAAAGGATCACTTTACAAGTAATTGTTCTCTATTTAACAATAAAATGGGTTTTCCACTATGATCTTAAAATAAATAATCAAATAGTCCAATTTCATACATAAGGGTAGAATGTCTATTATTCAAATTCTTGAACACTTTCATCATTGGAAATTCAATAAGAAACTTAATACTATAAAGAAAACTATGTTCGAAATGATTGTTGAAAAAATACTTGAGCACATATTTTAGTCAAAGAAGGCATAGATGCTTCAAGTTCAAACAATACTCATTCCTTTTTAGGCTGCAACAAAAAAAACTATGGTTTCTCTAGATTGATCAAACTCAATGGTCAAACATGTCTTATTTCTAAGCATCAAAGACATATATTCAAATCGCCCATGAGGGATTACTATTTTATAGCATGCATGCAACAATATTAAACATGTAGACTTTCATCTGTACCATTTACAGATTAAGGGATCAACCCATCAAAAATAAGATTGAACCAAGCAAGGCTTGGTGTTTCTCTAACATAGAAACCTTTCCATTGTTCCTACCGAATGGGGTTGGCTTCCCATTAAATGATAATATACATATATGTAAAGCTCTAATATCTTTTATCCAATCCCTACAATAGTTATCAACCCAATGATAATAAGCATTAGACACAATGCAATTAAAATGTTAAGGAACATACCCTTTCCATAGGTTCAAAATCAATCCTTCTCAAGGATTATAATTACAAACACATACTAAATTGGAATAAATTATGATAGCCTACATAAGGCTAAGCATGATCATGCTACATAAGGATGAAAATTGAGTCAATGGAGGCTCTCAATCCTCATCTTAGCTTTGTACAATAGCCATAGAGGCTCTAAGATATGTCGGTTTCAAAACTACAGAGGTCGTAGGCCATGCACCCTTTATGAGGTGGTAATCAATATATATTCATACATACAGCTTCAAGCCAATTCACATATAGAACAAAGACCTCATTTTCATGATGTCATCATAACACCAAATTAAAATAAAGGAAAAAATTCTTGCATGATTCAATATTAGCAATAAAGCTACGTCTATGCAAAATAATGGAGATCAAATTACCTCCCAATCGAACTTTGATTTTCTTTTCCTCAAATTTTTCTAGTCTCTAGTTCATCCCTTCTTTTTCCTTTGAATTTCCCAAATTACCTTCTCTTCTTTTTTGCCCAAGTTATGTTTTCAAAATTGAAACAACACTATTTTGCATGTTTTTTGGGGCAATGGCATTATGGCCATGTCATCGACCTCTAATTTTGAAAATTTTCTATGATTTTGGTAGGCCACATCCATCATGGATTTTCCTTGTGATTTTTTGTTGATTTTCGTAGTCCAATATGTATTGGTTATCAACTTTGAATTCAATATGAATTTGAAGATATATATACATATGTATGTATATGTATGTAATACATATATACATATATATACAATTTTTTATATTTATATGTTTATATGCATTTAAATCACATTTACCTTGTATTCAAATTATATATATGTATGTATGTATGTATGTATGTATGTATGTAAGCATGTGTTGGATTTACATATATGTATATATATGTATATATCTATATATGCATTCATATACAAGTTTCTTTTTTGGAATGGCTTATAGGTTTCATACACTATCATTTAAAGTAAGGAATTTGAATTTTCATTACGAGCATCTATATATATACACTAAAGTAAAGATTTTTCTTTACAATTCTCACTTTCATTTCCTTCAAATCACAATGTTTGAATAGACAATTTAATCTACAAACCATTCATTTTCAAGCATTGAAATAATTCAAGTTAGGAAAATTATGTTCTCTTATATATGCAAATTAGTTCAAATGCCAGACATCATGCCATTTATGGTGTGTGCACCTAGATTCCACCTGGCTTGTAACCATTCAATTTGGCTAAACAATCCTACTTCAACCTGTACTATAGAAAAAAAGGAAACTTGCTTGATTTGGGAATAATTGATGACAAATTGGACTTAATGAGGCATTGATTCAATGTTGTGAGGTGTTTTACACATCCACACTAGGTTTTGGACCCTTGCAAACTAAATAAAATGCATCTATTGATGTCTTGTGAAGCTGTTGTGAAGTGTTGTAACATATTTCTACACTCTTCTAGACTCTTCTCATTACAATTCACCTAAAAATCACCTTTTCATCACTTATCAAGTCCTATTCTAAAATGTTGCAAAGTCTTGTAACAAGATTTCACACTTTTCTAGGATTTTTTTCACTATTTACACCTTTCTTATGCTTTATTTGACCCTTTTTGATGCAGGAGCATCTAGGGTGTAAGAGAAATCTTGCATCACCCAAAAAAAAATGTTGTTTCTTTTCAATAAGGGCTAAATTTGGTAGTGCTACTATTTTAGTAAGTTTGCATTTATGCACAATTGGACACAAAATCTTACACCAACCTCTAGAATGGTAAATTGAATTCAATGGAGAAGAAATCACTTCAATACCATTGTCATGTGAGAAATATTAAAATTTTAATTTTTGAAAATCCTAGTAAAATCTTTGAGCTCAATTTTGAGACACTTAGACACTTTGGATGGGCCTGAAAATTGGTGGAAAATGAAAGTGGAAAGCCTTTAAGCCCCACTTTTTGGAAAAAGAATTCTTGAGACCTTTCTGAAAAGGTATTATAATAGAAAATCTAACGGTCGGATCAAAAGTTATGACCCTGCAAAGTTGTAATACCAATTAATAAAATTTCAAAATATCTTCCTAAGGAAGTTACACTTTCTAGAAGATTCTTGGGCGGTTACACCTTCCAAATAAAGGATGTAAATGGGGACTATAGAGAGGAGACTAGGGAAAAGTAGATGGTGGCTTCGACTTGTAGATTTGTAGATTTATATAATAAAAATCCCATGTGATGGAAAATATAGTGTTGTAATTTAATTTTCATTTCAATGATAATAGAAAATATTTTCTTTCCTTCTTGCATTTTGTTTGTGCCATTATCTGTTGTTTTTGTGAGTTTTAGATTGTAAGGGGAGTACCTTTCATCACTTTTATGCACTCATAAGGCTGAATTAAGTTTATTTTTGAATGTAAACCTGAAAAATAATATTAAATGTGACTTAATTCCCGAAACCCACTTGCAAGTCCAAGGTGGGACCCATTTGCCATGGGTGGCGAATGAGTCCCTCTTGGATCCAAATTCAAAAAATTTCAAATTTCCTTTCAAGTTCTTATTCAAAATTGCCTTATGTCGGCCTGTGAAGAGGTATTATTGGCTTACTAAGGTACAAGTGTGTATAAATAAGTGTTTTTCTCCTCATTTTACATCTCCTACAATCTCTTCATTCACTTCCATTCCCTAAACATCAATCAATAATTTGAGCACTTTGCATCATTTAATCAAGCATCTTGGAGTAGCCATTGACATATCTTCATATTTCTTTAACAAGTTTGAGGTGAGTTTAGGACATTTGCATGTTGTTTATTCATCTTTCCTTGTTCATTTCATTTCATTTCTTTATTAAGGTTTTTATTACCAAAGTGGGATTTGACAAAGGAAAATCCTTATAACCTAACCCTTAACCATTTTTCCCCTTTTGCATGCGTGTTTGTAGACTTTTCTATGCAGATTTATCAAGAAATTAGGTGTTAAAAGGTGGTCAAGAATTCAACAAAGTGTTTCAATTCAATTATAACCTATTTCAAGCTTGGAGACAACCTATAGTCCGTTTTCTACAAATTTGACTTCGTCAACTTGACAAGAAGACAATTCTAGATCTAGTGCTACAAAATTGGTCCTTGATTTCATAGAACTTTGGGAGGGGACTAATTCTTAGTGGTGAATGAGTCCCACCTTAAGGTTGGAAATATAGATTTTGTCAAATTCTGGATCTTGACACTCAAAAACCAATTTCTAGGAATTTTTTCCAGTAGCTAGACTGATTCGCCATCCATGGCAAATGAGTTCCATTGGTATTTTTAGTGATTTCTATCAACATTCAGGACACTCAAGATTCAACATTCACTGCCCAAGTGCACTCTTATTTAGCCTTCTTCATTTCAGTTTTGTATTTTTTTTATGTTTTAGTTCATGCTTGCATATCACATTGTGTTTTCATACATTGCACACTTCTTAGGTTTTGCATTCATAATCAGTCAATTACATTGCTTAGTTGCATTTAGATCATCTCATTTATACTTAATAACATCATGCATTTCCTAATTTGAGTGAACCACATTGATTTTAGTGGGTTTATCTCTCTCCTTTTAGGTGAAAGATCCTAAGAGTGCAAGAGTAGTCTATAAACACATTAAAATTGATGGTTCACAACCGTTTTCTCATCCTTCAACTTGTCACCTTGCAATTGCACACACTTGCACTTGAAAATTGAACAATAAAATTCAATTCTTGGTGACATTTAAAATAATTTCCAAAATTTCACAAAGTCAACATCAGTCAACTTCTTTCATTCATTTTTTGAAAATTCCAAAATTTCCATTTAATATTTAACTAAATTTCTTCAATAATTCATTTTTCTTATTATAATAAATATGCAATAAAATTGGGTTATGACATCCTTCCCCTCTTGGAAGAGACATCATCCTGATGTATAGTAAGTAAAAATGAAAGAACATCATATCAAAATTTGAAGTTAATGTCTATTTGAACATCAATAAAAATATATGTGTGTATTTCAATATCACATCAAATTATATGTCTATTTCAACATCACATCAAAAATACATCTATTTTTGTTTCAACATCACATCAAATCATATATGTCTATTTCAACATCAAAATTTTAAAGCATGAAATATCATAGTATCTCAATCCAAAAAATTTCAAACAAAATTATTTTCTTGTTCAAGAAAGAAAATGTTGAAAGGAGCATTCTATTTCTTTCACATCCTCTCAAGTAGCACTGTCCTCTGAGTACTAGTCCAGTTGAACCTTAAACTAAGCAATATCTTTGCTCCATAACTTAATGTTGTGTCTCTCCAAGATTCTAATGGGCTCCACTATCACCACTCTTGGATCTTGTACCTACAATATTTTCCAATCAAGCACATGAGTCACATTAGGATGAAATGGTTTAAGCAAGGAAACATGAAACACATTATGAAGTCGAGCTAGAGTAGGTGGTAGAGCTAGTTTATAAGACACTAGGTTAATCACTTACAAGACTTCAAAATGGTCCCACATATCTTGGGGCCAACTTGGAATACTTTCCAAAAGCAATAGAAATTTTAGGAGGTTTAACTCTCAAGAAAAAATTATTCCCTATTGCAAAGTGTCTAAGAATTTGATTCTTGTCAACATAACTCTTCTATCAATTTTCTCTTAATGACTCTCATTTTCTCTTCCATTTCCTTAAGCATTTTAGGTCCTACTATGATCCTATCCTCCAATTTATCCCAACTGATGGGGGTATGACATTTTTTCCCATACAAGGCTTCAAATGGTTCTATGCCTAAGGATGTATGATAGGATTTGAAAGAAAAATATACCAAAGAAAAATATTCTTCCCACCTATACTGTTGATCCATACAATACATTGAGAGGAGGTCTTCAACTACTTGATTCATCCTCTTTGTTTTCCTGTCAATTTGAGGATGATAAGCCATGTTTGAATTCAACTTGGTCCACAATGCAACATTTAAGGTCGTCCAAAACCTTGAGGTCATCCATGTGTCCCTATCAAAAATGATAGTCTCTGGCACTCCATGCAAGCAGAAAATCTCTTGGAAAATTTCTTAGCTAGGGTTAACAATCCATCCTTAAGGTTTCTTGGGATGAAGTGTGCAACCTTATTCAACTTATTAATTACAACCAAGATAACATCATGCTTGTTCTTTCCAATGGAAACCCTTGTACCAAATCGATTCTAATCACCTGGCACTTATACTAAGGTATTTCATGTGGATACAATAATCTGGCTGGGTGTGCATGTTTAGCCTTGCTTGTTGGCACTCCAATCATCTGGCTACATATTCCACTACATCCTTCTTAATTTTAGGCCAAAAATATAGTCTTCAACTCTGTGATCATCTTGGATACTTCTGAATGCCTTGAATAAGGTGCATTGTGAACTTCTAAAACCAACTTTCTCATCTCTCTAGAGTTAGGAATATGCATTCTTCTCTGGTATCTCAAAATACCATCTAGTTTGATCTCATACCCATCAAACCGGTGATTTGAAAGATTATTGCTAGGGCACTCTTCACTCTCTCATAGTGCTCATATCCTGGAATATTTTGAATAAATTGTTGTCTCAAGTTAGACCTTGTTGAGATCATGGCTATTGTATGTCTTCATCTACTAAGAGCAACAACCACTCTATTCTCTTTCCCTTTTATATATTCAATTCCAAAGTCATACTTGCTAAGGAATTCCAACCACCTTCTTTTTCTCACATTAAGGTTTGGTTGGGTAAATATGTATCTCAATCCTAAGTGGTCTATCTTGAGTTCAAATTGTTTTCCCAAAAGATTGCTCCCAATCCCTCTCTTGGAGCATCTGTGATTACTGTGAATCTCCCATTAGGATTAGTGATAGTCAGAATTGGTGCCATTTTGATCCTCTCCTTCAAGAGTTGGAATTCCTACTCGCACTTCTCATTCCATTCAAACCACATTCCCTTCCTTTGGAGTGAGGTAATAGGAGATGCAATCTGGGAGAACCCTTGCATAATTGTCCTAAAGTATCCTATGAGGCCCATGAAGCTAAAAACTTATGACACATTCTGAGGCACTGGCCATTCCATGATCACCTTGATCTTCTCAAAGTCTACTGATACTCCTTCAACTGAAATGATATGGCTCAAATAGTGCACTCTATCCTAAAAGAATGAACACTTGGACTCTCTCAATCGCTGAAACACTATCCTCAAATGTCTATCATGCTCTTCAATAGTCTTTGAATAGATCAAAATGTTGTCAATAAAAATTAAAAAAAAAGTCATTCAATCAATCTCTGAATACACTATTCATGAGGTTCATAAAGGTTGTTGATGCATTAGTTATACCAAAAGGTACCACTGTAAACTCATAATGTTCATACCACATTCTAAATGTAGTCTTTGGAATTTGTTCTTCCTTAATTCTCAATTGATGGTACCCTGAACTAAGATCAATTTTGGAGAACACCATTGCTCCCTTCATTTGATCAAACAGTTCATCAATCCTCAAAAGTGGATACCAGTTCTTGATTGTAACCTTGTTCAACATCCAATAATTTATACATAGACACAAAGTTCCATCCTTTTTTTTCATGAAAATAACTAGTGCTCCCTAAGGAGACACACTAAGTATCATAAGTCCCTTATCCAAAAATTCCATTAATTGGGCCTTTAGCTCATAAAGTTCTATAGTAGTCACCTAATAAGGTTCCTTGAATTGAGGCCCAACTCTTGGAACTAGGTCGATAGAAAAATTGAATTCCCACTTTGGAGGAAACTCCATAAGTTCATCAGGGAATATGTATTATAACTCCTCAAGAATAGGATAGTCATCTAAATATGGATCCTTGTTGTCAAGATTACTAACATGCACTACATAAATTGCACACCCCTTTTGATGAGCCTTCTTGAGCTGCATCGCAAAAATTTGTCTAAGCTCTAAGGGTCTGTACATTCCACAAACCTCAACTATGTTTCCATAATCATCTAGACAATTGACCACCTTATCCTCATAGTTCATTATAGCCTTATGCTTAGTTAAGAAATTTATTCCCAAAATTACATCATATGAGCCTAAGGGTGCCACATACAAGTTGACTCAAGTTTGAAAGGTTGGAAGCTCTAACTCACTATAAAAGAGACATATATCTACCCTCCACTCTGCTCAATTACCATACTGGACTATCCATGAATTTTCCATCTATCTAGGTCTAATGGGTATCTTGAATATTATTCTAGGATCTACAAAACTTTCAATAGCCACTTCTGAATTTGACTCCATTTTCTGATGAATGTTCATCGGTCATTTGACAAACATTTGTCAGAAAATCGACGAATTGACTAAAAAACTTTCGTCTCTATTTTTTCATTGAAATTATGATGACAAATTAAATGTCAAAATAATGGCACAGATTCATCAGTTGTCGACATCATAAAATCAATCAGATATTCAAAAAAATATCGACAAAAACTTCGTGTATCCACTGACAAATTACAACCAAATGTAATTGCAATGGCTCTTTTGAAGCGTCGGAACAACACAAGAAGTCCATCGCCATTTCGACGAAATGGGCAAGGAGTAGCGTCAAAACAACACCACAAGTTCATCACTATTTTGACGAAATGGGCAAGGAGTATCATCGAAACAACACTAGAATTTTGTCACCATTTCAACAAAATGGGCAAGGAGTAGCATCGAAACAACACCAGAAGTTTATCGCCATTTCGATGAAATGGGAAAGGAGTAGTGTCAAAACAACACCAAAAGTTCATCACCATTTTGAAAAAATGGGCAAGGAGTTGTGATGAATCTTTCATCACAGCTATAGCAACTTTGTTGGACCTTTTCGGTGATTTTTCGGTGGCCTTTGTCGAAATTGTGACGAAACAATACAATTTTGAAAAAAAAAATCATTGAAATGTACCATTGCGGAGACTCTTGGTGATGACCACCAAAGCCAACCCATTGGTGAGAGATCAATCATTGGCACAAGATAGAAAACTCACTTTGATAGTCCATGTCTTGCCGATGACTTTCATCGGCAAGAAAAATCCAATGTCACACCGATCTGACCTCTTCAGGAGTTTTGAACATTGCTGGTTATCAACAAGACATTCTAAGGGTCTCGTTGATTAAACAAGTGTCTAAGAGAAAGCAAACAAATGGAACCTATTAATTTTTTTAATTTTTGGGTTCTTTAAATCATAGAATAGATACCATCTTCTTGTGTATAATGTACTTATATTCAGATTTGAATTCGAGACCAATTGTCATTGCACATTCCATTTTACTTGCACAGAGTATTCTATAAGTAATATATTGATAATTTCAAATGATTTATGGTGTTGTAAAGTCTACCTATTATGACAGTTCTGTTGTTCCCCCTAAAGAATCCTGCAAAGACATGTTTACAATACCAAGTCAAATAATATTAAAAAGACTTACTTCCATACAAATTAAATCATTATTCTCACAATGGAAATTGTATAATTACAACAACAATTCCATGAAAGGTTATCCATGCTTCATAAGAGATGACTGATCATACATATATATTGCAAGATGCATAGAAAAAGCATTACACTTGAGAACAACCAAGGGCTAACAAGGGAAGGGGTTAAGAAACATCTGGATTGAAGAGAAAATGTGTATTGAAAATGTTGAGCAGTGTCAAGAGAACAGAGCTTGTAGAACATATTGTTGACCTAATCAAGCTCTTGAACAACTTGAACAAAAATAAAATACTAACACATACATGAGACATGTAATGAACATCCAATATCTACTATCTTTTTCATTAATGTAGAGGTAGGTAAAGGAGAAATAATTATAATTGTAACACTATTCATAGTCCAGTAAATTATGTTCATAATTTGTGTTCAATGGACCTCAGTTTTATCATTATATTGCCCATCTAATACCATAATTTAATCCAGGGTTCAACTATCTCAAATCTAAAGAAGCACATTCAATTAACTATTTAAAGTAGTATAAAAGAAGGTAAGACTTTTACTTGAGAAAGATTGGGTACACTTGTAGGATTAAAGTTCTCACAATCATCAGGATTTATGGCACATAGACACAACCTACAACATATGAAGTAATGGATGACTAAAAGTTATTGAAATGGTTCTTAATATGTGACTGGTTTGCAAATTGATTGGTAGAAAATAAGGTTACAAAAAGATCTAAATGAAAAATTATGAGGACAATCTACTGTAATCATCAAAATAGATGAAAAGTGCAAAGGAAAGAGCTGAGCTACATCTCTAGAGCCTAAAAAAAATGCATGCAAGAAACATAAAAAAAGAACAAACCAATTTTTGGATGAATACAAAATGGTGCCTTCAGCAAGTGATTCATATGCTTTCACACTTGATAGGACATTAAGAAGATTTTAGTCTTCCTCTGTGAAATTAAATACTTACAGAATAAACCCATAAACCAATACTATATACCTCCATGTCTAGCCAAGGGTAGGTATAAGAGAAAAAATTTACTCAATGCAATGCCAAAAAATATCAATGTGTGTGTAGGTTTGTATTACTCAAAATATCATTTCACTACCTAAGGAAAAATACCAAAGTGATGTTTTAAATTTCAATCTTCACATATAGGCTCCCTTATTGCTACACATGCATATACAAGCATTATTCGAGCTCTAAACTATTCAAATATTAAGGATTTAATTAGCTATAAGGTGGAAAGTTGTTTATACATAATCCATCATCTTTTACATATCTTTATTCACTCCTAGCACTTCAGATAAATTTGTGTAAATGAGAGAAATATGTTAATCTTTTATGACAAAGAAAATTCATAAAAGGAGGGGGGAGAGAGCAAAGGGTAGGGGGAAAGATAATGCTTGAATGTATAGCAAAGTATAACATTTTTATCATTATAACAATGAAATGAATCTTAAGTTTGAAGCATTAATATCATTTAAAACATTTATGATCAAGAATGAATGTAAGTAGAGAAACTTTTGCATACTTGTAGATGGTAAAAAATTTCATGGTTAAGTGGAAGCCTCCCATCAACAACAAGATCCAAATATCCATGTACCTATCTCAATCGAGCCTCTAAACCCTTCAGAGCTGTCAATTTTTCCACTAACCTGTTATGCACAAAAGTTAAATTTTGGAGTTATGCCACCACTAAAAATAGAAGAAATAGAGCTTTGAAACTAAATCCACACACAACACAATGTGGTATTCATACAAATTCATACAAACAAACTAAACTCAGAACATTGGAATGGAAACAACTTCAAATTATGGTGCACTGGATGGATTCAGGGTATAAAGAATCATTTTTCTGCCACCATAGTGAAAAGTTAAAGCAATTTCTTTCATCTTTGCATATTGGTTTGATACTTCAAATGATGCATTTCTTCTATTGAAAAGTGCACTACCTTATTGAGCTTCTCTTTTTTTTGAGAATAGTTGAATATTCTCTACTTAATAGGGCCAACCACATGATGGTGGAAGATCATTTGGCCCCTCCCCCCCTCACATCACTCTCAGTTCCCCATACCCAATCATATAACATTAATCATTCATTCATCCATTAATAAAATATAACATTCATTCATTCATCCATTAATAACATATAGAATACATTCATTCATCCATTAATAACATATAACATTCATTAATTAACATATAACATTTATTAATTAACATATTCATATTCATTCATTAACATATAATATTCATTCTTTTAGTTCTTACATATTATCAAAAATATGGTTGTCATGATATGATTACAATCACTTTTTTTTTGTTTCTTTTTTAAAGCTAAAAAAATTTGAAGTGGAGTATCATTTTCTAAATCATCTGCCCCTGCTTTAGTTGTCCTGCCCTCTGCTTGTGATCTTAATGTACACCTAGTCGTCTGGTCATGACGTGGACTCCATTGCAAGGGGGGTCTACTGCAATAACAAAGAAATGTTAAACTGATATGTTTTATTATTATTGTTACAAGCATTTCATTAATTAAAAAAATATTAGAGTGGTTCTCTTTACCTGATGGGTCCAAATCATGTTCCTAAACTTTTGTTATAGAATCATGCTCAACATGTTGAACACCCTCTAAATCCTGATCTATAGTTGAAACATGAAAGGTTACATTAATTAATACACCAATTGAAATTAAATATGTTTAAGAGAACATGAGAGTGGTCCTCTTTACCTAATGGGGCCACATCATGTTCCTGATCTTCTCTACCCTGATCATGCTCAACATGTTGATCACGCTCTACATCCTCTAAATTTGAAACATGAAAGGTTACATTAATTAATACACCAATTGCGATTAAATATGTTTAAAAGAACTTTAGATTGGTCCTCTTTACCTGATGGGGCCACATCATGTTCCTGATCTTCGCTAGCCTGATCATGCTCAACATGTTGATCACACTCTACATGCTCTAAAGTACTGGGATGCACATCATGACCTTCATCTGTAGGTTGTGCTCCTCCCTCTCTAGGCTGCATTCCAATGTCATGTGTAGTATTATCATTGCTTGAATGTTTAAAACAAATAGGCATGTAATTACTTTATGGTAGAAATTAATATTGAATAGATTGCACAAGTATTCAATTTTAAATAAAATTTATTGAGTTTATTTACCTACATGTCAAATGTAGTGGAAGATTGTGTTTTCCCAATCAAGACTCTTAGGCGTTTAACCACAACTCCATAGCCTTGCTGGAAGGAAATCTTCGGGTCATATTCTGTGGGAACTTTGTTGAATTTAGAGCCCTACATTTTTGCATAAGATCATGAATTTTGCTTCTATGGTGTGATAAAACCAAAATTATTTTCAATTTATTATTTGGATACAATATTTTATTTATTGATACTTACAATTTGTGTGGCTAATTTCATATAACCACTAGAGCCAAGTTTGTGCTACCTGTGTTTTTCTAGTCTTTCCTTTGTTGCCTTCGATGTGTCAATTAGTCTATGAAAAGTTTGAAATACATTATATTATGTAAAAAGAAAGAGTAATCAATATATAATTACATTGTTGATAGTATCACATACCTTCCTTGGCCCGGTGGTGTCTTTTCTTTTTTCTTTTTAGCCTTCTCCTTTCCATCTGACACCAGGTCCTTCCACTCCCTCTCCGAAATCATGGAGGGACACTTGTACTTTTTTTTCTTCTCTAAATGTGACCTATATTGGTCCCTCACATACTTTAGATAGGTACCAACTTTCTTAAGACCTTAGCTCAGTTGAATGTTTTATCACCGAAGAGCACAACTAAATGGTTAATGATCTCATCTTTTAAATATTGATTTTTGGCATTCCACCATGTACGTATGGTGGGCCCGAAGAGATCCAATGTAATATCACTTAGATGTTTATAAAAAACATCATTTCCTGCAAAATGATCATGGGATCAATAGTCTAAAACGAGCGATCAATAAGTAAATTTCAATTGGATTATTTATTATAATAATAATTAAAACATTTGAAAGCACCTAGGGCCTTCTCTATCTTTATGGGAACGAAATCCTCAGTCACCAATTAAATGTGATTAGAAATGTTCCTGTACTAGTAATATGGGAAGATCCAGGAAATGCTGCTAAAATATCACCAGTACTAGTGGCCTTTGCATCCCTAGGTACATGTCCTGATGCATGTTCTGGCATGTGTTCACTGCCATAGGGTGCACTAACAGATGCCTGAATGGTATGTGTTTCCAACATTTTAGATGATAATATAGGCATAGATGATGGGGTCAGATGATGCGATGTATGTGTAGGAAGATTAGGATGGACACTTGTACCAATCCCTACTCCTCGGGCAGCACTTGTAGTACCTTGATCATGGCCAGGAGCATCATGAGGATGCAAAAAATCCTGTAAAAACAACACATATTTTAGTTCATGACATAAAATATTACAAAATATAAAATCATGAATGAACTTATGTTATAATTAAAGGCCTCATGATAGCTTACTTGCAAGTTTTGTGATCTCTCAGTCAATATTTTAACCCTCTCTCTTATCTCATCTGTTTGAGGCACTATGAATAATGGATTTATTCATTGCATTTTTTTGGGTCTTCCTTATCATATCGAGAGGGTTTGTTGAATAAGTGATGTCATCATCACATAATATTGACTGCACCTCCCTATGGATGCTCTCGTCTACTACTGGTGCCTTTCCTCGATCAGTCGACTGCAACAAGAATATTAAAAACATTATTGAAATTAACCCAATAAACTTATCAAAACAACATAACAATAAAAAATTTTGCTCATATCTAATTAGTACAATTACAATGAGGTAAACCTGTCAGGGAGAAGCGCCTGAAGATAAATCATGATTTGTGCTCTAGGCCAAAGCCTTCTCCATACAATCAATGTCCTGCTGTGACAAAAATTAAATATAAAAAAACATTACCGAAATGAAACCAATAGACTTATGAAAAAAAACATAAGAATAAAATGGTATATTGGAGTCATTAATTGGAGGTTGGGTAAAATGGTACATAGTACATACCACCCCCATAGTAATTGTGTTTGTAACTAAGCACTTCAAATTGTAATCGATTAGCAATTCTTCCCCTACAGTTATTGATTTTATCGCACATACGAATAGATGGTTTCCCTCGCACGCCTCAAATATGCAATTGGGTTGCTTATTTTTTGACCCAAGTCATGTAATATTTATAAACCCTGCAATATTCCTTGATGATTTTGGCCTTTCGTCAATGTACATAGCCACTCCTTTATTTTGATCCTTATCTTTTAGCTGTATATAATTTGCTGATAGTGCATACCTACGCATACTTCGTGTATATCAAACCAGTTGCATCCAATCTTTATAACTATAATAGGGTCCGACATACTCCATCAATTCAGTAACTTTGTTGTAACAAACCTTTATGTCATCCATGCAAAATAGGCCCAAACCATGTAATGACAATGGTGCTATGCGATATCCTCTCGTTGACACAAAAATCAGTGCTTATTGGAGGGAGTTCCTTGGGTACCCATTATTTCTATAGATGTTTGTACCTCAAGGGCACCTCGACATCGCTTATGCTCTCATCATCATAACAACATGACCCCCCTTGAACAAGAAAAAATTCCATGCGTTTACAAAATTTTCTTCTAATCTTTTGATCTCTAGTTGATCTCCCTCTTTTAGACATACTACATGTCTTGCTTTCCTCTTCTCTTCCTGAATTTCCCTCGCTCGAGGAAGACAGATTTGACAAATACCTATTTGGTGGTACCTTCACTCATAAGGATGTTGGATGAAGTTCTTTCATGGTGATGTGATCCTAAGGTGACATTATGATTAATCTATCATTTCATCACTATAATTTCATAGGTTATAAGGTAATCAAGTCTTCATAGATTGCAAGTTATTGTTACTACCATCCAAATATGTCCATCACAAATCGAATCTACTTAACGTTTCAACTCACAAAATTTGTAACAAGTGTTAAATGCGACTATGGTCCACCACTTACACAACCAAGGCCTCAAATGTATTATCTAATTGTAATCAAAGGACTTTTTTTATTCATTCAAGTAAATAAAATTGAAGGGAAACACCACCAAGTGGTTTATTGGACACCTGCATGACTAAAAATAGCAGAAAATCTACATTTAATTTTCATATGTCTAAGTGGATAATGGGGAGGGAGTGTGTACTAGGCCTGGTTAAGCCATCATAAGTTTATGCTTTGGCAATAAATTTTTTTTAAGTCATCTTAAATATTCCTATGTCTAATTGCTAGGAGACTTTTGGTATGTTTTAAGGTAGGATGATTGATGAAAGAGCCCAAAGAGCCTTTCTCCATGGTATCTAGGTACACATAGCAGCAGTCTTCTCTTATACGGCTGGACATGATTTAAAGAACTTAGCTAGAATTATTCATTTAACCTAAGGTTTTCTCATAATGCCATCATTGGAAAAGTATGATCAAATTATTCTATTATGAAGAATTGTTCTATGTGCCTCTAGTAATCACTATAAATGTTTGTAAGTATAAAATGACTAATTGCATCAGGTAGGAGAGAATCAACTTTGAGTTTTTCAAAGATTATATTCCTCTATTCATAATTTTTAAGGGTTGTGTGTGGAGGAGGTTATCACTAGACCAAGAAGGGAGGAGACCTTTCCTTTTATTCTTTTATAATTTTCATTATTCTTATTTATTTTACACTTACATTTAAAAATACACATACATATGCTTTTACTATTTTCATTTATATCTCATGTCGTTTAATAGTTTGATCGAGTTCATATTATATTTGTTGAAGACTTTAGAATTTCAATTACATCAATTTATGGATATGTTGTATCTATAACACTACAAAACCATATGCTCTTTGCATTTACACTTGCATTTAGAAATACACATTTATATACATAGATATATATTTCTTTAATGATATGTTGCATTTATTGTTCTAGGAGAGCATCCAGTAATTGCATTTACATTTACATTTAAAAATACATATACATACATACATACATACATACATACATATATATATGTGTGTGTGTGTGTGTGTGTGTATGTATATCATTTATATTCAATGTTCAAAAATAACCCATTAGGTTTGCACATGGATAAAAATTCATAAAATCAGATCTTCCATACATATTTTGTTGAAACCTAGGCTTGAACCTCTCATTTCACATGCTTTTCTTCATAAAACTATTGAGGACAGTAGCTATACCTTCTTTATTTCTCATCCTATGCCCTATTCATGCATCCTACAATTACAATAGTATCCATGGGGCCTCTTACACAAGCTACAATAATCAAAAAAAGTATAAGAGCCCCTTTATATCATGTTCGGAATACAAAAATCTCAAAAACAAGGTAACTTAGATTATGATTTGTTGGTGAGCTGTATGGACAAAATCATTAGCACCAGCTCATTCTTGGAGTCTTTTGAAAGAGAAGCGAATCAGATGGCAATTAAGTACAAACCTTATAGTTTCAAGGTGAATGAGGTGATCAATTTTGATTTTCCAACTGATGAAGAGTACCAAAAATGGGTAAATGTATATTTAACCGAGGAAGAGTGAAAAGGAGTAGGCTACTAACAGTTGAAAAATCAGCTATTGCAGTTACAACATATTCTAGTTTTTCTTTTTGGTGATAGCCTAGGCATGGAATTCTTGAAGTTTTTTGTTGTTTCATCAACCATTCTTAGTGGGCATGATGAACAAGAAGATTCTATGGGAGATTGATGTTGTAACAATTTTTTGGAATATCACAAGGCAGTCCGATTGGCTGGTGATAGATGTGATTTCTAGCCCAATGCTTGTTTGCTCCTTTTTCTATAAGAAGGATTTCAAGGCCAGAAGTAAAGGTTAACAAGTTAGATATTTCTAGTCGAGTCTAGATGAAGTTGCAGAGAAAATTTTAAAGTCTAATGGTTTTAGGGAAAATGCAATTTAGGTTTTGAGTCATTCTATAGTAGGTTTTGAATTCATGGGGATTTGATGTTTTATGACAGTGCTGGAATTTGAATTGATATGATTAATTTATCTCATGTCACTCCATTGTACAAGCATATCTAAATTTTGAATAAAATGATCAAGGGTTGTTTTGTTCATCTCACTGTCGTGGTGTGTATGATTCTTGTTTTAGCTTTAAT
Organism: Sequoia sempervirens; assembly: GCA_007258455.2. Lineage (NCBI taxonomy): Eukaryota > Viridiplantae > Streptophyta > Pinopsida > Cupressales > Cupressaceae > Sequoia > Sequoia sempervirens. Next base: position 1,170,697,691 of record VDFB02271358.1, read on the forward strand.
TCAAGGAATTAATTAAAATTCTTGAATTTGGGATTGTAGGTGGATATGTTCTATATAAGGATTTGATAAGTAGTATTGGGTTAGAATACATATTGATGAGATTGTAAAGCAATGTTATCAAGGATCTTATATGTTATGTGTTAAATCTATCATAAACCTTTAGATGCTTATAAATTTGACTCCTCCAATGGATATATGGCACTGATCTAAGTTGTACTTATTCGTATGGTTCAGTATTTGTTTTCCTTTACCTAGAGCTTGCTACAAATTGCAAATCAATGACTATCTTATAATATGAAATGTTGTTTTAGTTATCTCATGCTCCAAATAGTTGATATTATTGATAAAAAACCAATTCTATTCGTTATTATCCTATTATGTTGAGCTATTAAATGAGATTATCTGTTGTTAATGTTGTTTATGATGATGGTGCAGAGGTTGTAAATGAATTAAGGGATCACCCTCTCAGGTCTTTCAGAGCCCAAAGTGTATGAGGTCTTTCAAATCCTCATTAGTTGGTCTAGGTCCTTCAAGCTACCCTTTATTGGAATTGGCAATTCCATAGGTAGATTAGAAGATCGACTTGTTTACCATAAAAACAACCAACACCCTGCATATGTTTTTGGTGGAGGTATTAAAGAAGAATCATATGCCTCTATTTACATTCATTATATCTACCTTAGCCTAGCATATACTTGGGCTACGTCTACAATTGCTTCAAACTCATGTGATGAAGGCTATGTGTGATGAAATCCTAGACCTCAACCAAGATGTGGGTAGATTATGGTAGTTTTTCCAAGACTTGAGGCTGGTTGATAAAAATGTGAAAGACTAAGCTATTTTATTTTTTCTGTCTTATCTTATACCATTTTACGAGAATGGGGGTGCCAATGTACGAGAAGATCTTTGGAAACTAGGCATGAAAATTGAAGGTTAAAGAGAATCGGGGTGCCAAACTTATAGTACTCATTGCCCCTTGGTCATCGATTTTCCCTAAGTTCCCTCAACCTCATCCTTGGTGCTGGTATTGACCTTGTTTTCACTCCTCCAAAAACTTCCTTGGTTCTGATATTGACCTTGTTTTCACTCCTCCAAACTCTTTGTCGGTGTTGGTATTGACCTTGTTTTAACTCCAAACTCTTCCTCGACGTTGGCATTGACCTTGTTTTCACTACTCCAAAGTCTTCTTTGACGCTGGTATTGACCTTTCACTTCTCCAATTTGATGAGCTACAACCTTGTTTCGTTAGGTTTTAGAGTATGTTAATTAAGTTGAAAATTTTGGCACCATTTAGCTAGGTTTTAATATTCTACAATATAGTTAAGTATATATTAGCTATATTTTACATAATAAAGAATATAATTATTCAACTAAATTATAATTATATATTATATTCTTTAACAAAATTATTAAATACGTATAAAATTATTATAATTAATAATTAATAATAAGTATATTTTTATATAATACAAAATATAATTAATATAATATATATTTAATATAATATGAGAGAGAAACTAAATTTTGATTAGTTGTTTCATGTCAACAATCCAAGGATGGCATGTGTCCTTGGGGAGTTATGCTCAAAGTAGTATGCCATTTGATTAAAGATATGATAATTCTCCTTTAAGACCTCTTCAATGTACCCATTGCACACTTAAGGAGACAAAGATAAATATAGGGAAGAAAATATAGAGAGAGAGGGAGAGAATGACAAACATACAAATAGAAAGGGAGAAAAAGAGATAGAGAGAGGTAGAGAGATAAAGAGATAAAGATGAATATATAGAGATATAAGGAGGGTGATTGATATATCTCTCCCTGTTGCTCTCTATATCTCTATATCTCCCACTATCTATGTCACTCCCTCTTCCCCCCTCTATCTATTGAGATATCTCTCCCTCTCCCCCCTTTCTCTCTCATTCACTCCATCTCTCCTCCATCTCTCCTAGTACTCTATATCTCTCTATCTCTATTTCTATTTTTATGTTCCTCTCACTCGCCTCTCTATTCCTTTCTATCTATATCCTTTCTCTCCCTCCCCCTCTCTTTCTCTATATCTCCCCTTCTTCTATCTTCCTCACATCTCTCCCTTCCCTATCTCCCCCCATCCATCTATTCTATCTCCACACCTCTTTTCCCTCTCTTCCCATATCTCCATCTCCTTTTTCCTAACCTTCTCCTTCTCTCTTCCTTCCCATCTATCTCTATCTCCCCATATATTAACTAAGAAGCCATGCATGCATACAATAGTATATGTTGGTAAAACTATAATAGTTTTTTATTAAACTATAAGTAACACTTATCTTTCTAATGTCAAGCCCTCTTATAAAAATAGTGTTTTATTAAACTATAAGTAGATTATTGTCACCACTCTTCATTCAAAATGAAATTCCAAATGTAGCAATTTTTTTGTTGCTTTTTTCAAGTTTCATTAACCAAGCTATTTATTGGGTTGAATAAACTTTTGTTATTACCCTTCATCTCTTTAAAATAATTAGACAATATTAGCAAGATCAGGAAGGGGAGAAAACTAAACTCCTTCAAAATAGGGGTAGTTGTGGGTTTGTTGGTTTTCTTTGTATACTATATACTTAGTTCCTCTATGATAAATAAGTCACTTTAGATCATTTTCTTAGTTGTGTATCCTAACTAATATAGAGTAATCTTTTTCATTTTAATTGACTACTACATAATAGTTTATGTGTTGAAAGAATTGATTCCATTCTTTGTAGTTTTTACATTGGAATAAAAATCATATTTAATTTCATGCCAATATACTTATTGCATAAAGATATTTGTTTGAGATAAGTGCTTCATAACCCATCTAAGCAAATCATAATTAACCTATCAAAAAGGCAATAGTAATTTTATAAAGAAAAGAACACTTGACCCAATCATAAGTGTATGGACTTCGAAGAAAGGAGCGATCCACCTTAGCAATAACAACTACCTAATTTAGACCTAGGTATGTGTAGGATCATGATGGGCCAAAAAGTGGCAACATGAAAAAAGTAGCATTTTGAACTTGCCAAAAAACACGAAAATCTTGAGTTGACTTTTTTTTTGGGTTGGGTGTCAGTACATTGCTCCATAGCAATTCCCAAGCCAAAGTACTACAAATTAGATATCCAATTCATTTCTAATATCTAATTTGAAAAAAAAATTAAAATGTAATATTTTGGTGAGCTGTAAATCGGATATCCAATTTTTGCACACATATACCCAAGTGTAATTAGGAGGTGGAGGGTGGGAAAGAGAGAGAGAGAGGGAGAGAGAGAGAGGGAAATGAAGAGAGAGAGAGAGGGAAAGGGGGAGAGATAGAGAGAGAGACCGAGAGTGAGAGACAAAGAGAGGGGGAGAGAGATAATTTGGAGGGGGAAGGGAGAGAGAAAGATAGAGAGAGAGGGGGAAAGGGAGAGAGAGATATATATAGAGAAATAATTAGGAGGGGGAAGGGAGAGGGGAAGAGGGGAAGAAGGGGAGAGGTAGAGAGAGAGATAATTAGGAGGGGGAAGGGAGACAAGGAGAGTGTTGAGGGTAGAGGATAGCAGATTTTTAAAGGGTTTAGGGTTTAAGGGTTTATGGTTGAGGGGGTAGGAGGGTGAGACTTGAGAGAGAGAGAGGGAGGGAGTGGGAGAGAATTAAAGTAAGGGAGGGTTAAGGGTAGAGGGTAGAGGGCCTGGCTGGCCATGGCCTAGGGCCTAGGGTCAAGGGAGAGACAGAGGGAGTGAGGCGAGAGAGAGACCCAAGAGAGGAGAGGGTAGGATATTGAAGATACTTTAGAGAGAGAGAGAGGAGGGAGGGAAAGAGAGAAAGGGAAGGAGGGTTAAGGGTAAGGGGTAGATGGTTTAAGGGTTTAGGGTTAAGGGTGGAGGGGAGAGAGATAGAGGGAGTGAGTGAGTGAGAGAAAGACCTAAGAGAGGGAGAAGGTGTAGGAGGGAGAGACATGAGATAGAGTGAGTGAGTGAGTGAGAGAGAGACCTAAGAGAGGGAGTGGTGCTAGGAGGGGGAGACTTGAGAGAGAGAGAGAGAGGAAGGGGGGTTAAAGTTAGAGGGTAGAGGGTTTAAGGGTTTAGGCCAAGGGGAGAGAGATAGAGGAGTGAGAGAGAGAGAGACCTAAGAGAGGGAGAGGGGGTAGGATATTGAAGATACTTGAGAGAGAGAGGGAGGGTAAGGGTAGAGGGTAGATGGTTTAAGGGTTTAGGGTTAAGGGTGGAGGAGAGAGAGATAGAGGGAGTGAATGAGTGAGAGAAAGACCTAAGAGAGGGAGAAGGGGTAGGAGGGAGAGACTTGAGATAGAGTGAGTGAGTGAGAAAGAGAGAGACCTGGGAGAGGGAGTGGTGCTAGGAGGGAGAGACTTGAGAGAGAGAGAGATAAAGGAAGGGAGGGTTAAGGGTTTAGGGTTAAGGGTTTAGGTTTTAGGCTTTAGATTTAATGGGAGAGAGATAGAGGGAGTGAGTGAGTAAGAGAGAGACCTAAGAGAGGGAGAGGACATAGGATATTGAAGATACTTGAGAGATAGAGAGGGGGAGGGAGGAAAGAGACAGAGGGAGAGAGTGGTTAAGGCAGAGGTGTTCTGCCCATGGCCTAGGCTAAGGGGTGGAGGGAGAGAGATAGAGGAGGAGGAGTGAGAGAAAGATCCAAGAGAGGTAGAAGGGCAGGAGGGAGAGACCTGAGAGGAGTGAGCTAGTGAGGAGAGAGAGACCTGGAGAGAGGAGTGGTGCTAGGAGGGAGAGACTGAGAGAGAGAGGATGAAGAAAAAGTGGAGTGGCTGATGGGTAGAGGGTAGATGGCTTTGAGGGCTGAAGGGTCTAGGCCAAGGGGAGAGATAGAGGAGGAGAGAGAGAGACCCAAGAGAGGAGAGAGGGGCAGGATGGAGAGACTTGAGAGAGAGAGAGGGAGGGAGGAAGAGAGATAGAGGAGGAGGCCAAGGGTAGAGGGTAGATGGTCTAAGGCCTAAGGGCTGGCCTAGGTCTGTTAATGGTAGAGGAAGAGAGACAGAAGGAGCTAGTGAGTGAGAGAGAGACCCAAGAGAGCTAGAGGGGCATGAGGGAGAACTGAGATAGAGGATCAAGGAGCAAGTGGAGAGAGAGAGGACCCGAGAGAGGAGTGGTGCTAGAGGAGAGACTTGACAGAGAGAGAGAGTGGGAGGAGGAGAGAGAGATAGAGGAGCAGGGTAGAGGGTTTAAGGGTTAAGGTTTTAGGGTTATGGGTAGAGGGGAGAGAGGTAGAGGGATTCAGTGAGAGAGAGAGGGAGGGAGTGGGAGAGAGATAGAGAGTAGAGGGTTAGGGTAGAGGGTAGAAGGTAGAGTGTTAAGGGTAGAGGGGAGGGAGATAAGAGTGAGTGAGATAGATAGAGACCTCATAGAGGGAGAAGAGGGTAGGAGGGTGAGACTTGAGAGAGAGGGAAAGAGGGAGGGAGTGGGAGAGAGATAAGGGGTAGAGGGTTAAATGTAGAGGGTAGAGGGTTCAAGGGTTTAGAGTTTAAGGGTTAAGGGTTTAGGGTTTAGGGTTTAGCATAGAGGGGAGAGAGATAAAGGGAGAGAGAGAGAGAGAAAGAGACCTGAGAGAGGGAGAGGGGGTAGGAGGGAGATAATTGAGAGAGAGAGGGTAGAGGGTGTAAGGGTTTTGGGTTTAAGGGTTAAGGGTTATGGGTAGTGATGGAACTTCAAATTTTTCTTCTCTGTGTTTTATTTTATCATGCCTTATGTCTCTGGTCATCTATGGTGTTTGGGAAAAGCTTAAGGTTGGGGCTTTACCTTAATCTTCATGTAAAACCCTAGTGTTCATCTCACACCTTGGATGGGATCTATTTGGCTGTTACTTTTTGGGAAGGTTTTAAAATGACTTAAGACCCATCGCTTGGTCTAGGTTGGGCCCCCTTTTGTTTTATCGTTTTATTTCCTTTGCCTGACTTTTATTTTCCTAAGTCTTTTTTTGGTCCCATTTTCCCTCGTTAAAAAAACTTATGTCATTGTTTTTCCTCAACCTAGTGATGTCCCCTTATTCCTTTAGGGTAGACAGCCCAGTAGTCGTGTAGGCTAACTTTCTCAACATGTAGCAATTGATTGGAATATCGTAGAACCTTCAATTTTTTTTTGAACTGTAGACTGGTCTCTTATTTATATAAAACTAAGGTTTGGAGGCATGACTCATCATGAAACTCACTACATCGACATATCTTTTGAGAAGTGTCTAATTTTTTTTTTTAAAGGTTCGACCAAAACGTAATCATGGAACCCCCAATAGTCGAACGAAAAAATAATCATTTGTTGCTTGTAGAATATGATATTTTTTATTTAAATTAAAATTAATATACAACCTAAGTGGACCAAATACTTATTGATAACCATAAATCTTTGATATCTCTACCTTTTATATTCAACACATATGGACTAATAGTTGAACACAAAATCTATATTTGTTGTTATTATAAAACAACACATAATTATTTAAAATACAACTTATATTGAAATCAAAAAATGGACCAATAGTTGACACTAAATTTTTGAAAATCCTTTACATTTAATGGGAAAATACATGTTATTTATTGTGCCTACCTTGCATATTTGTGATAGACAAACTATTAATATAAAATTATCCAATGCTTGTACATTGCTACCCCAATTGTTGTGTACACATAAGAACAATATTTTTCACTATGATAACAATACTTTTAAATGAGCATTTTATTTTTTAAAATGATATACTTATAGTGGAGAGTTATGATATTTTATTTTGAAACAAAAATACTTATTTCACTTCTTCATGAATGTATTTATGTTTTTTTCATATAACATTTAGGAGGTTCTCATGTGTTCAAGTATGGGTCCATTTTTTATCAACATTTGGTTTTTTCTTTATTTACATTTGGACTGTTTATTTACAATGTATAGTATAAATATGTGGTAAGACTAGGTATTATCATCACAATTGAGTGTGTGACTATTGGACCCTGCATGACTACTGGGCCCTCTCCCTTAATAATTTTTTTTTATTTTGTAAAGGGACAAGTTTGCATGGCCATAGATCAATCGTCATGTAATCTCAACCGTTCCCCGCATCCCGTGATGACCCCACCACACTATTTTTGTTGATTGTGATATCATGGGCAAGTGCCACGTGTCTCATCTAGTGAAGCCAAAGGAATGATAAATACTTTGAGTAGTCTTTAATACATTATGTCGCGAGTTACTAAAGCAGTTATAAGATGCACATGTTTAAAATCAACGGAGATGTTATAATCTCGGTAGAAAGG
>VDFB02271358.1:1170715135-1170942111 GCA_007258455.2 Sequoia sempervirens
GAGGATTTTAAAGACTTCCTACACTTTGGGCTCTGCAAGACCCAGGAGGGTGATCCTTTAATGCGTTTACAACCTCTGCACCATTATCATAAATGACATTAACAAAAAAAGACAATCTCATTTAATAGCTCAACATAATAGGATAATACTGAATAGAATTGGCTGGTCATCAGTAATACTTAATCGTGGAGCATGAGATAAACTAATAACATATCCATGTTGTAAAAATAGTCATTGATTTGCAATTTGTAGCAACCACTAGGTAAAGACAAACAAAATACTAAACCATACAAATTAGTAAAACTCACATCAGTGCCATATATCCATTGAGGGATTCAAATTCATAAATATCTAAGGGTTTATGATAGATTTAACACATAACATATAAGATCCTTGAGAACATTGCTTTACAATTTCATCAACATGTATTCTAACCCAATACTACTTATCAAATCCTTATACAGAACATATCCACCTACAATCCCATTCAAGCATTTTAATTACTTCCTTGAATTAAAACCAAAACAGAAATCATACACATCACAAGAGTGAGATGAATGAGACAACCCTTGATTATCTTATTCAAAATTTAGATATGCATGTACAATGGAGATACATGAATTTGAATTAATCATTTAAATTCAAATGCCAGTACTATCATAAAATATCAAATCCCCATGAATTTAAAACCTACTACAGAATGACTCAAAACCTAAATTGCATTTTCCTTAAAACCATCAAACTTTACAATTTGATCTACAACTCTACCTAGAATCGACCAAAAAATATGTAACTTGCTAACCCATACTTCTGGCCTTGAAATCCTTCTTATAGAAAATGAAGGAGCAAACAAGCATTGGGCTAGAAAGTACCTCTTATTTCACATGATTTTCTTCACAAAACTCTTGAGGACAATAGCTATACCTTCTTTATTTCTCATCCTACATCCTATTCGTGCATCCTACAATTACAATAGTATCCATTGGGCCTCTTACACAAGCTATAGTAATTAAAAAAAGTGGAAGAGACCCTTTGTATCATGTTTGGACTACAAAACCCTCAAAAATAGGGTAACTGGGTTGTATGCAAATAAATGAAGCTTTCTAACTCAAATCAATGGCTTAAGCCCTCAAATCAGATTCAAATCAAAGCTAACACATATCTTCATGACCTGGAATTGATTTCACATCAAAATATGGCTGCATGAGACCGTACAGTGCTGCATAATAGGAAAAATACAAAAAAATTGAAGAAAAACACAGATTTTGGAATGTCAAGAGCTTGTATTTTAAATCCTCAACCATCGAGAACCATTACAATGACCACTTTATGCATTTTAAAGGCCTTTACACATCAACCACTGAACAACCACCTCTACAACTAACTTTTTAATCTTTTTTGATCACATGAAACATAAAACACACTAATTTCAAGGTTATTAACATCACTATTGAAATGTTTTAATTTTTTGACCTTTCAAACATTAAAAATTACACCATTAAATTAATTATGTAATGGAATAAAAATTAAAAACATCATTAATTAATTATGTAATCACATAAGTCAAATATAATTCTATCAAGAAATTAATATCAAATAGATAATATAATCGAATAACTCATACATTTCAATGTTAGTGATCTTTTTCATCCAACTCTTTGTCTGTATCATCTGATCCAGATTCGACATTGTAAGGATTGGTCATATCATCATCATCATCATCATCAATATCGGTTTTGATAATGTCATCATCCACATAGATATCATCTTCATGAACATTAACTCTTACATCATCATGATCTAGTTCCTCCTATTTGACATCTTCGTCAGGGACATCATCAACTAATTGTTGATCCTAATCATCGTCTACATCATCTTCTAGTTCTACGGTATCTTCTTCTTCCACCACATTATACTTTATTGGCCTTCCTCTTGGATCATGTCTAACAACAAATGAACAACCCACTTTACCTGGAACCTCTGAGTAAAATACCTGCTCACATTGGCTTGGAAGAACATAGGGCTCATTTCTAGCTCACTCGATCAACCTTGTATTAACCAGGGTAAATCCATTATCATGTTTAATAATAGTTCTCTCATGATCATTTTCATTCAATTGTAGTATGTACCATAGGACGATGAACAAAATTAATCTGAAGGACTTAAAGTCACACTCAAGTATATCATCCAAAATCCCATAGTATCAATTTTTTGAGACTTTTGGATGTATGCCACTTCTAGATGAAACATTAGTCACCTGAAAGACTGCAGTTATACCAAAATCACAAGTTTTCTTCATGTCATCGAACATTTTTATTTGAAATTTATGACCATTGCACCACATAGCCTTGTGGTGTTTCACCTACAATATGTAAAACATGTAAAAATTATTGCAATATCATCAGTTGATAAACATATTTATTCTTGGCCATAATTATTCTTGGCAATATCGCCAGTTTAATGTTTATCTCTTAAACCATATGCTAAATCAATTTCCATTATGATGAGCTTCTTTAACCAATAAAGCCACAAGTTCCCATGTTAATTCACGACCAGATTGTTGACATCGTTCAATCCATACCATCATCCAATCAAAATTGTTTGTGACGTACAAATGTAGTGCATGCCACTCGCAACCAACTGTAACAAAAAAAATTGAAATTCACAAATGACATATAATTAGTTAAATACCACAGTATACGACCTTAATTTATAATTGATGTATATTAAAGATTAAAAATTAAATAAGTACAATATACATAAAAACCATATGTAAAATGTATTCCAATTAATCTCCATGACCATCTTTTAATTACCTCTCACTTTCCTCAATCTACCTTTCCCCATCAGGTACTCCCCTTTGAATTTGTTAATGGAGTTGGGATCCCAAATGCGATCTACATGGATATTTGCTGCAAACTTAGCAAGATATTCACTAATGTACACCATGGTCTGGTATACCATATATCCTTCCACCATAGAACCCTTAGGATGTGCTCTTTGTCTAACCAAAGCCTTCAAAAATTTCAAGTGTCTCTCAACTATCCACATTGACCTTGTGTGTACAGGTCCACACAATTCAATCTCCTCAACTTAGTGTATTATGTAGTGTTCTTGTGCATTGAAAAATGTCAAAGGTAGACACTTTTTCATTTCACACATTAGATGAGGAATTTTTCTCTTCCAATAATTTATATCTTCTTTATGGATTTCTTTAGATGACATCCATCTACAAGTGATTCAAGGTTTAAATATATTAATGAGATTTAACAAAAATATACAATATATTACATAACAAGTAAAAAAAATGGCAATTATAAGATGTATACAATGAATTGAACAAATATCGCTACTTACCTCATGTATTTTTCAAGATCATAAATAACTTGCTTAACATTGTTGTCAAAGTTGTTTGGGAGAGATAGAGGTAGAACGTATTGCAACAATTATAAAATGATATTTCCATTATTTTTCCAAAAGTAGTAAACATAATACACTGAAAAGTACATGCATTATACAAGTGTATATAATATAACAGAATAATTACCTTAATGAAGGTATGCCAATCATGTGTTTTCATTGCTGACCCAATTTCACCTTTCTTTGTTATTATATTGTTTATGTTTGTAGCAAATCCTGTGGGAAATCAAATTTTTCGTATGACTTCTTTTATAGCATTGCTTTGTTGCTCTATTAATAACCATGAAAGGGCATTTATATTAATGTCATCTCCATCGCTATTTAATTGAATGACATTTTTCATTGCATGATTTGCTTCTTGAATGTCACTACAAATTTTGACAATTTTTTCTTTGTCATGCCTTCCATCCAATATTTTCCATAACGTTTCTGTTATATTCTTTACGATATGCATTATATCAAACAAATGCACAATTTTTAGCTACTCATAGTAGGACAACCTACTAAATTTTCTGGGATAACTTTTCAGTCCCTATGGAAGCCGACTATTAATTCCTTAATGACCTTCATGAAGCATATAAGTTAAACAAATTAACAACGACAATCATTGTCAATTACAACATGAGTAAACACAACACAATATAAAAACATAAATTCAAAAGATATCATATATGATAGATAAAAAATTTGATCTGATGTATAACCTTGATGATTAATTCTATTATATTCCAACTTCTATAGGTGAGGTGTCATTCTTTGTGGTTTTGATGTAGTCTCTTCTTTCCTATTGAAAAAATATTTTTCAATAATTCGATACTTATGATTTCTATGGAGGAAGTGCGTATACTCATCAAACACTTGCTTTCCTAAACTTGTTGAACGACAAGATTTCATCTTTGAACCACAAATTGGACATGCAAATTTTCCCTTTGTTCAAAGACCTACGAGATCATATATAATTGGATTAAATATGTCAATTTTTATAATTATAGATAATGAATAGATTATTTTAAAAACATGTGCATGATATCTACTTCATAAAATTAAATATTGTTAAAGTGCAGTCGAATGTTATAACATACCATAAAAATGTGTTAGCCCTGGGGCATCATGAATTTTCCATACAAGCATTGCATGGAATTGAAATTTTCTTTTTCCTATTAGTCTAGAGACATCATACATAGTGATGCCATTCCATAACTTTAGTAACTCGTCGATAAGAGGCTCGATATATACATTCATATCTTTAACTTGGTACTTACCTAGTTGAATGAACATAAACATTACATAATTATTATAACCATTTTACTCTAATATATATAAATTAATGTACATGACTATTGAATGAAAAAAAATGCCATTATGCAACAAATAATACAAATGAGATGCTACTACGTTAAAGAAAATTGATGTAACCAAATACCTGGAACAATCATTGACAAGATTATGCGCTCCCTCTATTGACATCCATGGAGGAATGTTATTGTTGATAACAAAAATAGGTCACAACGAGTAAATAGATCTCAACTCTCCAAATGGATGACACCGTTCGCTCCCAATGAAAGCCTGAGATTACGAGGTTCTTCTTTAAAGTGTGTCCATTTTCCCTCCATGTCCCTAAATGTAGAACCATCAGCAGTCATTTGAAGAATGTCATTTCCACTTCTATTCTATGCATGGTAAGCCATAAATTGTGCTAAGCTTTCGCACCTAAATAATCATTGCATACATGGAATAATGGGAATATAACGAAGAAAATTGTGAGACACCTTTTTTGTTAGTTGATCTATTCGATATCTACTAATATAAAATTATGGGCATTCTATTGCAAATTACTATTGTTTATGATATATAATATGATCATTGGGACATGCATCTATTGCTTGATACTCCATTCTGATATCTTTCATAATGCCAGATAAATCTCGGTATGAGCAAGGTTAAATATTTAATACCAGTGGTAAAAAAAATTCACCAATCAATCTATAACAAAAAATAATTTGTTAATATAAAGAATATTAATGGTACATATTGCAGTCCTTTATTTACTAGTGATGAACTAACAACAATTAAAATAGATGAAAAATATGACATATATGACATACCTTAATGTCCATGCGATTGCTATGTTTGATAAACCATTCATAACCTTCAAGTTCAACAACAACAATATAGCAAAGAGAAGAGTTGTTGGGAGCCTACATAAAGGGGCTTGTATGTCTTCTCAAGTATAGGTAAATCATGAACATCATCAAAGTCATCTCGATCATCATGATCAGCTCTGCCACTAAATGTGTTATGGATCAATGTATTTGTACCATCATCTTCAATTGTGTTTTCTAGCGCATGATCATCTTCTTCCATAGGACCATTAACTTCATCTTCGATATTCACAGCTCCATGTTCATCTGCTTGCAAAACCACATTCTCCAAGCCATGATAATCCATATCATCTTCCCTAGGGAACCCCATCTTGATAATAATGATAGACACAAATAAACCATGATCATGATCAAGTGATTATATATATATAATGTTAAAACGATATAAAAATTTACTAATTCAAACAATATAAACACATATAATGAACAACTTACCAATGGATGATAATCATGCCCCCCTTCAATGTGACCAAGCTGCCTACAATGTTTCTCAGTTGTTGTGATTAAAAGTTGTCCTGTCTTTAATCACTTACAATTATTGCAAGGACAATAACATTTCCCATCACCCTTTCTTTTCAATCTAGCCCACAATCTATCAAGTGTCTCTTTCATTTTGTTTAGGACTAATATTATCTGACATGATTTTTCTTTACCAAGCTTGACTATTTAGATCTTCAAAAAATATCAAACTCACACTCCAATAATTTTTATTCATAGACAGGTAACGAAATCTAATAATTTTGATATTTTACACCAAAAAAAATTAGCATGCAACCACCCCTACAAAAGAGAAGATAGTCTAAAGTTAATGACCCCAAAAACCACTTTAAAATGCTAATTCCAAAACTTATTAATTTTTATTTTACTATGATTTCCAACCATTAGACTCCTAAAATTAGAATATTGAACTTGATCGCAAACTTCTTACAATGATGGAGGTAGTGAGCTAGTAAGAGAAAGTGACCTATTCCTAAGGAGAAACAAGTCAGAATCATCATTGCTAATGTCAATACGAATTTATCCTTTTAGTTAAAGATGCAATGTGTCACTTCTTATGAAGAGCTTATCCCTAGGGGCCTCAATATTGAGAGAGCCCTAATTGCACAAGGAAGCACACACTAGTAGAATTTGGAAAATAAATGACTAGTTGACTAAAAATTTTAGTCACAACAACTAAAAATGACTAGATTATTCAAATTCTTTGCAACTTAGCTATAAACGAGTAAATAAATTACTAGTTTGGTTGTTGATTAAAAATTATTTATTCACATAAATAAAAATGAATAAATAGTTAGTCATTTATTTAGTCACAATCCATTTGAATAAATCATTTAAGGAATCAAGAATATAGCCTTCCAATATACTCTAAAACTTTAATTATAAACATACCCTAAAACTTTTGTGAAAATCTTACTTTCAGTCGTAGCCCACCAGAATGGAGTTTTCATTTTAATAAACATACTCTAAAACCTTTGTCAAAACATTATTTTCAAGCATAGACCACCAAAATGGAGAAGTGTTTCAGTAAAGAATGACAGAGAATGGTGAGGAGATGTGCGTGAAAGGAGGCATAGGATTCATTGCTGCTTATCTCATTCCTGCTCTGCTCAACAAATCTTACATTGTTCCCACTACTATTTTTAATCTAGGTATTTACTTGACATATATTTGCATAATCTCAAATTCCTTCAGAGGCTTTTGAAGTATCAATGTATCCTATATAGGGTTTAGAATGATTTCTTTTCATTAAAAAAATAAATAAATGATGTATTTCCCTATAATTAGATAATGTGGAGATCTCCTAAATCTACCCTAGCACACTATCCTCTTTGGCACTGTACTCATTACTCTAGCTACTAGAGTTTTGCATGTGACATCTTTAATATCTTCATGATTGTGGCTTTTAAATAGATCTTAGTCTTTTCTTTAATCCTTTTCATGGTAACCCTTGAGTTCCATAATCCTCCTTCAATCTCTTCTAAGAACATTGTCTTAAGCTAGACTACATAGTATGCATATAAAGCAAGTCCTTCATACCTGACATTGTTCCAAAGCACCACTCACTGTCTTGCTTAAAATGTTTCCTCTATAAGCAGAATAACATGTTTTAAAATCATCGTTGCCAGTGATTGACCATTAAGGTCACCATTTTCATCAAGATACAATGAGATTTTTGTCTTCAAACTCAAGGCATTATGCAAGATAACATTGTGAATTGTTTGTTGTGTATGATTTAATTTTCTTGCACATTTACTGCTTTGTTAACTTCCTTTAAGATTGGGTATTGCACCCTCAGCTACAATCTCAAACAACTCACTCACTATCACTTGAAGATTCCTTTCATGAGCATCCTTCTATAAAATCAAACTATGCCCTATAGATTGCCTACTTACTATAGGGGACTCATTGTTTCATGGTATTGTAGATCTTAAGATCCTTCAACCTTATTGACACTACTTCACAGTCCACAAGGTATTATTCACTATTCTCCCATCTTTGATGAGTCTCAAAACACTGCTCAAACATGCAATCCACTACCTCCATTATACATTAATGGCTAAAAAGAAATATTGAACCTATGATTACCACTGTTACTTTATTTGGACAGTTATTCCCTAATTGCATTTTCCTTGTCTAACACTACCAAAAGAATTTGAAAAACCCTTAAGGTCAACAAGGGGGTAAGGAAACTCACTGTTAAAATCTCCACTTTACTATACAAGGTTTGAGCTTTATTATCTTGTCACTGCTCAACCTCTTTTTGACTGTCACATCTCAAGTGACTGTCATTCTTCTTAGCGTAGATTGCATTTACAAATATGACTAAGCTACATAGTGTGCTTGTTATTGGCTACAATCTTTAGATTGCAAGATTTTATTATTAGCTACAATGTCTCAATATTTCTAGTATTGCAACCTCACTAATCTGCTAGAGTTATTATTTATGTTTCTACGGAGGCCTAGGTTTTGTACCCTAATCATGCTCTTACCAATGCTTCTGTTGGTATTAAAAAACAACCTTAAATCTTAGGTCAGAAAATTAGTTGTCTCGACAAAGTTGTAGTATGATCTTGGATTGTATCCTAGAGTGTGTGGGAAGCTTGTGTTTGATCATTAAGGTATGTAAACCTGATTAATGAAATGTATCCTATATAGCATGGGTCTTGCTTTAATACTTTCCATAATGGTTATTAGCATATCACATTATTATAGTTTGCGGTAACCCAAGATTGCATTCAAGTATGTAACAAACTTGGTTTGTAGTTTAAGCTATACACTTTTAAGTAACATTCATAAGGTTTAGAAAATATTGATCACTCTCTAGAATAGCCCATTAAACATGGGCTGTGCTTGAATGCACTACATAATTGATATAACACAACCACTTTGCATATCAACTAGAGTTATAGGCTCTTTATTGTAGCAAGAGGTAATCACTCTTGGATCATACTATAATTACATTGTAACCTGTTAAACTTGAGACAACTTGAATGCACCCAACGATGATTAACACCTGCATTATACAACCTGAATTAACTACATTATATGAGTGCCTACATTTCTATCACAACATAGCCACATTAAACTTGGGTCACACATGAATGCATCCTATATTTTTTATAGCACAATTGTGCCACATGACCAATAGAGTTATGGATCACATAATTACAGTCACAAGAATCTATTCCTTGTTTGTGATCTTATGGTGATTCCACACAACAAAATATGGACATGAAATTCTCAAAACCCTAAACCTCTAAAAATGAAATTTGATGAGATGTTGCTTTAAAATATGATCTTCAAACTTGGAACTACAAATTTGGCTTCACAACTAAATACTGCAAAAATACAATGACTACCCTCAACCTAGCGATATCTTCTTGAATTTTTTTTGATTTTTCCCAAGAAATTTGTCCTTAGTTCTCTACAAATTGTCTCAAGTAGAGCAAAAAACTGTCACAATAAATCAATGAACTCACTTTTCTTTATGTTGGCCACAATTTGATTTTTTTCTTATTTTTCATGTTTGTCAAAATTTCGATGAAACTGATAGTCAAAATTTTGATGAAACCCAGGTTTGTCAAAATTTTGACAAACATCGGGGATAAACTTTTAAAAAATTGAAAATTACACATCAAATTTTACAAGCACACGACGATACATCAAATTATAGATATTTTGTCAAAAAAAATTGTCGGTGTGCAATAAAATGAGTTAGTGAGCTCTAGTATCAATTAAGATAAAGATAGATTGGCCAAAGAGCTTACTAGTTAGCTAATTTGGAGAAGCATGATACTTTTCCTATATGGTATCTATTATAGCATGGATCTAGTGATGTTGATTCTACTGGTGGATTCCATCATTTCATGACTTTAACTGCTAAGGACAATTCAAGGCATAATGATTGCATCCACAAGTATAGCATCCATCTTGAGGCCCTTTACGACTTCCTCGCTTGTCCTCTCTAAAGCCCTTCTGCTTATGGTCATCTTTTCCCTAGTTCCTTTGTTTTCTTTCTTGTTCTTTCCACCATTACCATCTTCATCCTTCTCTTGTGACTCAATTCCCCTCTTGATACTATAGATCTAATGGCTCTTATATCCCTTATGAAATTTCTTCTTCCCATACTATGACTTAGAATTTGAGTCGCTATGAAGATTAAATATTTGTTGCAACTTTTATTCCTATTTAGTGGCTTTTTGGAAGACCTCATTCATGGTTTGAAGTTCATGCATATCCACTTCAACTCCTATGTGAGGTCTTAGTCCCATTATAAATTTCTAGATATAGAATTGTTCATCTCCCTGATACTGGGGCACATATTTCAACAAGTTGGTGAACTTTTCCTAATACTAAATCACAGTCACATTTCCTTGGGTTAATTTATGAAAATCTATCACTTTCTTGTCAAAGAAAAGCTATGGTAACCACCTCTTCTTGAAGGCTTGGAGGAACAGTTCCCATGTGATCTCTACAAGCAGAATATTTCATTCTAACTTATCATTATCCCGCCAAGTCCTGCTTCACTTGAGAGTTGATACATTGACCATGCCGCCTTGGTTAGTTTAGAAAGGTTATGGAGCCCAAAAAAAATTTCCATTTCTATAATCCAAGCCTCAGCGCCTACTCTAATAGTCTCATTGTCAAACTTGGTCGATGCTACTCTTTTGAGATCTTTCCCAAGATCTTCCCAAATTCATCCTCGTAGACCTGCTCCTAGACCATCATCCCCTTGATTTCCTTCTACATTCTTATGGTCCCGGTCCTCGCATGCCACTCAGACTTCTTGCTTTATATGATCAATGTGAGACTCTTGTCATTTTGAAAGCTCTAGAATTTGTTGTAGCCTCTTGCTAGGTCCATTATCAAAACTACTACCACACCAGTCTTGCTTGGTGGTCACCGTGACATCTCATACTTATCAAATAGTACAACCACGTTTATCGCATCTCAACACAAGATTCTACAAATATTATGCTACATAACATAATTTTCATATGCACAATGTTGGGAAATTGTGTCTCAACCTTGTAATTATCTAATGGTTATTATTGATAGGTGAAATGGTTTTGTTACTTAAGTCAAGGGGTTACAAGTTTTCCTAACCTAAGTTGCGGGGTTCTAAAGTTTCATAAACTCCCTACTTAGTGACTTAAGTTGCAGGGTTCCAAGTTTTCTTAACCTAAGTTGCAGGTTTTGAAAGTCTCATAACCTTCTGACTTAGCGATCTCCTTGTTATCAGTGAGTCACAAGTTTTCAAAACTTTGTAACCTCTAACAAGAGGTTCTGATGTTTGGATTTTTAGTGACTTAGCGATGGAGTGATTCTCTTTGTTGTCAGCAAGTCATGGGTTTTTAGAACTTGATAACCTCTAACAAGAGGTTTTAGGTTTAGGTTTTTAGCAACTTAGCGATGGAACGATTCTCTTTTTTGTCATAAATTTGTAGGTTTTCAAAACTTCGTAACCTCTAACAAGAGGTTCTGAGCTTTATGTTTTTAGTGACTTAGTGATGGAGCAATAAGGAAGAAGGAAATTCTCTGAGTGGGACCCAACCATAATGACATGTGATGACAAGAACTAACAAAAGGAGTGATGGTCTATTGTGGCATCGGTGGAGTTGATGCATTGTAAATCTAGACTGTTAATTATTAGGGTTTAGATCTAATGGTGGATATTTTCTTTTCTTGTATTACACTAGAATGTAACTTTATTTTGTGAGGGTGTTACATTACATTTGTATGTGAGTGATAGTGAGAGGAAGAGAGAGATGGTGATGTATTATGAGAGTCTGTTAGCAGTCATGTTGTCTCTTGATCTTTGAGTGGTGATACTCCTATGAGAAGCTTTCTCTACAAGTATATTGTAATATTTGTGATTTACTAAATAATATATTGGATAGATTTTTGAGTGTGGGGATTTTCTCCCAAAAGGGTTTTCCCCACTTAAATCACTATGTGGTAGTATGCATGATATATATGTTTATTCTTGTTTAAGTTTATGTAATGGTTAAAGAGCTGTAAAAGTTTTGCATTATTCTCCTCTCAAGATTAATGTAGGAAGTTGTTTCGCTACCTTAGATTCCTTACAAGTGGTATCAAAGCTTGATCACCTTTGGTTTCAGTTGTGGGTTAGGTTTTTTGAACTAATCCAGATTTGAGTGGGAGCTTGTGTAGAAGACACTTTGTGATCTTGTTGCAGAAATTTTCCAATGGAAAGTTCATGAGGGAGAATATCTAGGTGGATAAGTTTTTTGGAAATAGTTTTGAAATGTGGAAACTGAAGATGGAAGATCTATTGATAGATTGAGATATTTGGGATGCTATTGATGAGAATGTTTCAAGACCTACAGATCCTACTCAGGTCACTCAATATGATGTTATGGACCGTAAAGCCAAGGGTCTAATCAAATTATGCTTGGAAGACTCTATTTTAATCAATGTCCATGAAGATACCTCTGCATAGAAACTATGGAAGAAGCTTGGTGAGATGTATCAAGCCAAATATTTAGTAAACAATATTTTCTTGAGGAAGAAATTGTATTCCTTGAGAATGGAATAGGGTGGACAGATTACAGAACACTTGGAAGCATTCAATATGTTGGTGGCTTAGTTGGCATCAGTTGGTGTTAAAATGGATGAGGAAGAGAAATGTCAGATCTTGCTCTGTTAATTTCCTAATTCTTTAGATTCGAGCTTGTTATGGCTATTAGGAGTACCTATATTCTATTGAATACTAAAGATGTGGTGGGTTATTTTCTTTCTAAAGAGATGAGGAGGAAGGTATCCATCAGTGCCAAGGAGGCCCTGAATGTTTGTGGAAGACCTAAGGAAAAAGGAAATAACTCATTTATTGACGATTATAGTAGAAGGACATGGGTATGTTTTCTAAAGAGTAAATCTGAAGTTTTTAGTTGATTTAAAGAATTTAAAGCAATGATTGAGTTGCAGACTGGAAATAGAATAAAGTGTTTGAGGATAGATAATGGCAGTGAATTTTCTCTAATGATTTTGATAGATTCTATAAATATTGTGGTATTCATAGATAGAAGACAATTCCATATTCTCCATAATAGAATGGAGTTGCAGAAAGAATGAATAGGACATTGATGGAGAAGGCTAGGATTATGTTGAGTGGTGCTAGCCTAGAAAAAGGTTTTGGGCTGAAGTTGGTGCCATTGCTTGTTACCTAATCAATAGGTCTCTTACATCAACTCTTGTTGATAAGAAACCTATAGAGGAATCGTCAACTTGCAAGCCTTCATTAAGACATCTTAGAGATTTTAGTTGCAAGGAATATGCAGATGTGCCAAAGGAGAAGTGAACAAAGTTGGAGAACAAGGCTA
The DNA here is from genome assembly GCA_007258455.2 of Sequoia sempervirens. Taxonomy (NCBI): domain Eukaryota; kingdom Viridiplantae; phylum Streptophyta; class Pinopsida; order Cupressales; family Cupressaceae; genus Sequoia; species Sequoia sempervirens. Next base: position 1,170,728,562 of record VDFB02271358.1, read on the forward strand.
TGAAATGTATCTTCATGAGATATAGTTATGGTGTGAAAGGATACGAGCTTTGGTATCCTATTGCACAAAAGGTAATACACAACAAAAGTGTTATTTTTAGAGAAACTAATCCTTCTTTTGTTATAGTGTAGCTAGAAAAAAGTAAATGGGAAGATGCGATTTGTTGTGCACTTTTGGCACACACACCCCACTGAAGGCGGGGACCCTCTTTTTGCTTGCTTCATTTGATCTCTTCTCCTTTAGGGTTTGGTTTCTTGTAATTATGGTTTTGTTTCACCTTGAAATTCAGTATCTTATCCACACTTGAGGTGTATTTTGCAACATAATGATCATAGTCTGTCTCTTAGAAGTTTGCCTCAACTCAGAGTTTTGCCGAAGGGCTAAAATTGACTAAGTTAGGGAGAGATCTAGAAAATATGAGCTACCTTGGATTCTCTAAAAACCAATTTTGAGGTGAATTCTCAATGTTATATGAAAATATTTTTTGCACCCATGGATAGAGAATGAAAAATTAGGTCGGGTTGCTTTTTGAACTTCTCAAAAATTCCTTCTAGAAAAAAAGTTATGAAGTTTAGGGGATTTTGAGTAATCCAGGCTACCTCAAATTTTTCAAAATTTCCATTTTTGGAAAATCCAAGACCCCCTCATAATCCCAAAATTTTCCAAAAATGGAATTTTTTTTTCTCAAAATGGATTTTTTTTGAAATTTAATGTTTTTAAATGAAAAATTTTCCACAAATGGAAATTTTTGAAATTTCAGGAAATCCAAGCTACCTCAATTTTTTTGTGAGGATTAAGCATCGAAAAGTCCAAGCTACCTCAGATTTTCCATTTCCATTTTAGAAAATTTGAGGCCCCTCAAAAATCCCAAAGTTTTCCAAAAATGGAATTTTTTTTCTCAAAATGATTTTTTTTCAAAATTGAAAATTTTCCCCAAATGCAATTTTTTCAAAAATGGAAAATTTTCAAAAATGGAATTTTTGAAATTTTAAAAATGTTCCCAAAATTGAAATTCTTGAAATGAATTTTTTTTTGAAAATAATAGAAAAAAAATTCCAAAAAATGGAAAGTTTTCTTAGAAGGCCAAAATTTTCAAGTTTAATTTGGATATTTTATGGATTGGATTTTTAACATGTGAGCTATTAATGATGATATCTATTTTTCAAGATTAAAGAAATCAAAGGGGGACTTGCATATGGATTCATGCCAAGAGGGAAATATGGAAGAGTTCAACTCAAATATTAAATGTGGGGCCTACATAAGAATCCATGCCACTAGCTATATACCAATTGGAGAGGTGCTTTTAACAAAGAAAGACATGTGAAGCTGTATTTATTGTCCAATGAGGATTTTCTCAAAATTGATGTCACTAGGCCATAATGTAACTAAATGCAATTGATTGGATGATGATGTACCATGAGCTCCCAAATTAAATGTAACAACTTGATGATTCTAGAAGTGCAATTGCAGCCATTGGATGAATTAAATATTGGCCATTGGTTCAAAATGTAATTTTCTATAAAATTCCAGTGCCTTCTCATTTGTAAAGGGTTAGAATAGCTGGTTAGAAGCTATAGGAAGCCATAATTGGATAAGTTAGGAGTTAGATTTTGCAAGTCAGTAGCTATAGGAGAGGAGAGAAACTAGAAATTGTTATGTAATGCTGGAGAAGTTAATGCAATTGGATTGTTGATTTGGAACACTTTATGTTACATTTTGACAGTTTATGGTTTCTTGCTCTCAATTCTTAGATGTTATATGTTAGTTTTAAGTTCTTTTACAATAATAGTAAAATGTGAATGATGTTTGATCGATCTATGGTCCATACTTTTAGCAATTTGTTGATTGTAAGTTGTTGTGTAAAGTTAGTTTGGGCCTTATTTTGTGCTAAGTTCAACTGTGGAAGCTTGTTTACATTGTGCCAGTTATCAGGTATGTGGATAAATATTCATAGTCTAAAAATCTTCAGTTTCTTTAGAAGATTGCACCATTTATGCAGAGTTTTGGGCTCATCCTTGATCAAGCAGAGATTGGTTTTATTGGGGATTCGTCCATTTGCAACATTCATCATTGTTGTGATTGATTTTAGAAGTTATTTTAGAATCTCTCTCAACCCTTTTCCTTTTGCTATTTCTTTTGAAATCTGGGTTAGTTTTAGAATTGAAAGCATCACCATATTGTTACATCTGATGAAAGTACACTTCCAACATTGTTCATTTGTAAGGCCCCTAATTTTAACATTTATCACTGAGTTGTTTATGCATTGTCAAGACCTGACATTAGAGACCTTGGGGTTATCTCTTGAGGCTTGCTGATAGAGATTTACCTTTCAATAGAGATAGAGTACTTGTATTATGTATAAGTTGTTGTTGTGTAGAAAACACCACCAACATGATTCAATTTCCTTCTACATCCGAGAAAGTTGAATTGAGGCCCAAGGATAGAGAAGTCAAGAAGAGCTCATCTAGATCTGGATCCTTAGAAGAGGAGGAAGAGCCTCCAACTTAGCTTGTTCATAAGTCTACAAGGAATAGAAAACCACCTAAAAGGTATTCACCTAATGATTGGAGATGTACTTTTCTTTTGAATAGTAACATGGATGAACCCAGATCTATAGAAGAGGCATTAGGTATGAATGATGTAGAATCCTAGAAGATTGTTATTAATGAAGAAATGCCATCTTTGAAAAAGAATGATACATGGGATCTTGTACCATTGCTTGAAGGATGAAAACCTATTGGTTGCAAATGGGTGTTCAAAAAAAGATTGGTTTAGATGGAGGTATTGAGAAGTACAAAGAAAGGCTTGTTATGGAAGGTTACTCTCAAGTTGAGGGTGTTGATTATGGTGAGATATTTTCTCTTGTTGCAAAAATGACCTCCATTAGATTTTTACTTTCTATTGCTATTGCTTATGATTTAGAGGTTGAGTAAATGGATGTGAAAACAACTTTCCTTCATAGTAATTTGGAGGAGGATATTTATATGACATAGCCAGAGCACTACATGGTGAAAGGTAAAAGTAAATTGGTTTTCAAATTGAAGAAATCTTTGTATAGCTTAAAAAAAACTCTTGGGATGTGTTACCCTAAATTTGATACATATGTGTTGAGTTTTGGATTTGAGCATTCTAAATTATATCATTGTGTTTATTATAAAATTGATGGTGATTGTTTCCTATTTATTGTATTATATGTTGATGATATGTTATTTATTAGCAAAGGCAAAGATATGATTTCAGAATTGAAATCTCAACTTGCTGCTAAATCCAAAATGAAAGATCTTGGTGTAGCAAAACACATTCTTAGGATGAAAATTAAAAGAGATAAAGTGAATAGAAATTTATGGCTTGGCCAAAGTAAGTATACAAATTCAATTTTATAAAAATTTAACACAAAATATTGTAGAACATTGTGTGTTCATGTTTCAATTGGAACAAATTTATCTATTTGAAATTGTCCAACATCCTCATTGGAGATGGAAGACATGAGCATAGTGCCTTACCAAAGTGTAGTTGGAAGTTTGATGTATGTTATGGTTTGTACTAGACCAGACATTGCCTAAACAATGGGAGTTCTTTCCAGATATATGTCTAATCTTGGCAGAGCTCATTGGGATGTAGTTAAAAGAGTCTTTATCTATTTGTACAGTACCTTAGATTATTCCTTATGTTATCATTGTAATATGACTGAAGGTGAGATTTCCCTTGATATTCATGGTTATGTGGATTCAGACTGGGTAGGTGATGTTGATATTAGACAATCCACCAATGCTTATGTGTTTACTTTATTCGATGATGTAATCAGTTGGATGAGAAAGAAATAGGTTGTGGTTGTTTTGTCTACTATTGAAGTAGAGTATATGGTAGCTACTTATGCTTGTAAAGAAGCCATTTAGATTAAGATATTTTCTTCAGATATTGGAATAAAACAAGGTGCAATGAAAATTTATTGCGGCAGTCAGAGTGCGATATGTCTAGCCAAGAACCTGACATTTCATGCCATGACCAAGCACATTGATGTACAATATCATTTTTTTCGAGATATGGTTGAGGATGGTAGGGTGAAATTGGTTAACGTAGAGACTTTGATGAATGTTGTTGATTCTTTAACTAAGCTAGTGAGCACAAAGAAGTTTAGATGGTGTTCAGAGATGTTGGGCATTTTTTTCCCTAGAAATTAAGAGAAAATGTTTACTTCCTCGGTATGTGTAGGATCATGATGGGCCAAAAAGTGGCAATATGATGGGTATGTGGCTGATGACTTTTTTTTACCCAAAATTGATGAAATGGAAAGGGTTTTTAAAAGGAGATTCTCATATTTCCACCAATATAAATTATGCTTTACTTTGAATTTAGTAAGTAATTATTATTTATTTTCTATTCAAATTATGACTAAAGTCCTAATTGATAGACTGATTGAAAAACATCTATAGCTATCAAACGGTATCACATTTTTTGAATCCAAAACATGCGTCACATTCTATGCTTCACATACTATAGGATTAGAAAAAGAAAATTTGAGTTTCATAAAGTTTTGGCCAAGTTTAGGTGGTCAGACATATGATTTTTTTATATTTTTAAAAAGTTGTAATAAAAAATTCATAATTAATTATTTACTAGGAAAAAAATTACAAAAAAATATGCATCACATTGGTACATGAGTCCTCTACTTATATATAAAATCTTATAAAAATATTCTCATTTTATTGTGGTTAGGGTGGGCAGACAAACACCTACTTATTTTTCCTAAAATTTAAGTACTCTGCATTGAAATTTCAAATTTTCACCAAATAGATTTTTTTTAAACAAACCTAGTATTTTAGAAACTAAATTCAATTTTCTATAGATTCTCTTCTTACGTATTTTTGAAATAATATAGATAACTTATTCAATTTTTTACATCAAGTTGCCTAACTCTGATTTTTCTAATTTTTTTGCCACTTAAGGGCCTGTTTTTCCATCATGATCTTACACATACTCCCCTCCCATTGCTCTTGCAAGGTGTTTGACAAGTGGGAGATTTTTTTGGAAATTGTGTCTCATCCTTGCACTTATATAATGGTTATTTTTGATAGGAAAAATGGTTTTTTTACTTAAGTCAAGGGGTTCCAAGTTTTCCTAACCCAAGTCACGAGGTTCTAAAGTTTCATGGCCTCCTGACTTAGCAACTTAAGTTGTGAGGTTCCAAGTTTTGTTAACCTAAGTTTTAGGGTTCTAAAGTTTCATAACCTTTCAACTTATTGATCTCCTTGTATCAGCGAGTTGCAAGTTTTTAGAACTTTGTAACCTCTGACAAGAGGTTCTGAGGTTCAGGTTTTCAATGACTTAGTGATGGAGTGATTCTCTTTGTTGTCATTGATTCATTGGTTTTCAAAACTTCGTAACCTCTGACAAGAGGTTTTGAAGGTTTGAGTTTTTAGCAACTTAGCGATGGAGCGGTTCTCTTTGTTGTCGGCAAGTCATGAGCTTTTCAAAAATTTGTAACCTCTGACAAGACGTTCTAAGGTTTGGGTTTTTAGTGACTTAGTGATAGAGTAATAAGGAGGAAGGAAGCACTTTGAGTGGGACCCAACCATAATGACATGTGGCAACAAGTTAGTGAATGGATTGATGGCCTATTGTGTGATCGACAAAGTTGATACATTGTAAATCTAGAATATTAATTATTAGGGTTTAGATCTAACAGTGGATATTTTGTTGGCTTATCTTGCCTTCGAATGTAGCTCTATTTTGTGAGGGTGTTTCATTATAGTTGTATGCAAGCGACAGTGAGAAGTAGAGAGAGAAACAGTGATGTATTTTGAGATTTTATTAGAAGTCGTGTTGTCTCTTGATCTCTAAGTGGTGATACTCTTGTGAGAAGCTTGCTCTGCAAGTATATTGTAATCTTTCTAATTTGATGATTAATATATTGCCCACAACTTTTGGAATGTGGGGTTTTTCTCTTGAAATATTTTTCCCCACGTAAATTAGTGTGTTGTGGTATGCATGATATATATGTTTATTCTTGTTTAACTTTATGTAACTCTTAAAGAACTATAAAATTTTTGCAGTATTCTCCTCTCAAGATTAGTGTAGGAATTTATTCCACTACCTTAGCTTCCTTACACACACATCCCTTAATATAGAAGACATACACATTCATGCATAACACAGACACACTTTAGAGTCTCTCATTGAACACACCAAAAAATATCATTTAATTTTATTTATATTTAAGGTGATTCAATAGACCCTTATTTACAAGAGGCTCCAAGTTACATCAAACTGTATAGAAGAGGATGATTGAGCATGTAAGCTCTCCTTTTCCTCTTTAGTCAAAAAGGGTGCATTAGTTCCAGACCCTAGAGGCTAGTCCCAGATTGCGAAAATATTTTTGATTTTACATGTTTGCTTCTCCTCAATCTTCAACCTTCTCTCTAGCTTGAGTCATGTAAGAGGTTGAGCTAGAGTTTTATGATTAAGAATTTCTAATTGAATCTCCATCTTGGCATTTCCTTCCTTTATTTCATTCTTACGTCCAGGGTTCTAACAATTTTCCCATTCCTTCATCCTGCCTTTGACCTTCCCATTCCTGCATTCAATTTAGGTTCGGTCAATCCTCAAGACTTCCAATTTTGGGTCAAGGGTCAACTACCCTATTCAACTATGGTAGACTTAAAGGCCTAAAGTTCAAACCTGATCTCTGATACCAAATGTAATAACCCATTCAAAATTATTACTTAATTAATATTATTGTAAATGACACATGAATACACTCCAAATTAAAAAGACATAACTAGTGGCTAAAGTCAATCATAGCTATGTACATGTCCATTTAAAATGAGTTAAAGATTTATATATTCACTTCAAAAGTCAAATTACAATATCAAGTTTGACTTGGCTCCTAAATTCACAAAGTCTTTACATTGTACACTTTTTGAACATCAAGTACATGAATGAATTACATCAAGTTGCATCTTAGACTATAATAGTCTTGTGAACAACTAAGGTTCTTCTTGGACACTACCTCCACTGGTGGACAAGAACATGGTTAAAGTTCTTTATCACCCAACCACAAAGCTTACGACTCCCCAATATTCTTCTAACATGAAGAATGTCTGACCCTACACAAAAAGTTTAGCAAGAGAACAATCTACAAGGTGGAATCTGGTGAATGCCCATACATCAACATGCAATTTCTATCTACAAGTTAGAAAATAAAATGCAAGATCAATACTAGGAATGAAAAAGAGTGAAATCACAGAGTTCATACATACATAATGAACTGAATTGCTTGGCCAAGAATAATAGATGTGTTGCAACAACAACAAATAGTAGGTTCTAGTAAAGAAAACCTATACTCTCTAAACTCCATTTCGACACCCATCTTGGAAGGTAACTTTCTTCTAAACATCACATAATAGCTATCTACCTTGAGGTGCTCTAGTCAATTAAATTTTCACTGTTCTGTTTAGAATATTATTTCACTCATTTTTCAATAGAAGAGTCTGATTGTATTTTACTCTCTAAACATAAATCAGATTTATAAAGCATTAGAGTAATTTTACAATCAACCATATCATTCTTATGACTATTATATTACTTTTCATCGTAAGCATTTTGCATTTTAAAAAAATTACTAGAAAAAAAAGAAGGTATGTCACAAGTATGTGTACGTACATAGACGAATTCTATGTGAATACAGATATATGTGCCTACTAAAGTTAAAGTTTGTGCATACATTCTAAAATAATCATTGATTTAGATTACAATCTTAAAATAACATTCCATTTGACGTTTATTTGTCAAAAATAAAGAAATCAAAACAAGTCTATGCTAACAGTTTCACACATACTGTTATTGCATTCTTACAATTGTGATATTCTAACATTGTTGCTTACACCAGAACACTCCTTGTTTAAACATAATAAGTATTGTTTCCCACTAAAAAGTTAAAAGACAAGTTGTTTACATATGAACATTCATTATTTAAATATAATAGGCACAGTTTCCCACTAAACAATTATAAAATAAGCTATTTACATAAGAAAATTCCTTTTTTTAACAAAACAAGTACTATTTCCCACTAAATGGTTATAAAACAAGGTTTTTACATATGAACATTCATTGTTTAAACATAATAAGTGCTATTTCATACTAAACAGTTACACAAAAAGTTGTTTACATACTAAATAGTTTATTGAGAAAGGATAAATTTCAACAAAACAATGTCATTTGCAAAAGAATAACCACCATTTACATCAACATATTACTGTTTCAGACTAAATACTCACATGTAAAGACAAATAATTTTGTTTACTCTGTTTCCTGATCTCAAGCTGCTTACATGTTAAAGGATCACTTTACAAGTAATTGTTTTCTGTTTAACAATAGAATGGGTTTTCCACTATGATATGAAAATAAGCAATCAAATAGCCCAGTTTCAAACATAAGGCTATTATGTCTATTATTCAAATTATTGAACACTTTCATCACTAGAATTTTGATAAGCAACTTAATAGTATAAAGAAACCTATGTTTGACATGATTGTTAAAAGATACTTGAGCAAATATTTTAGTCAAAGAAGGCGTAAAAGCTTCAAGTTCAAACAATACTCATGCCTTTTCAAGCTGCAACAAAACAAACCATGGTCACTCTAGATCAACCAATCTTAATGGCCAGGTGTATTCTTTCTAAGAATCAAATACATATATTGAAATTTCCCATGAGGGCTTACTATTTTATACCATGCATGAAACAATATTAAACATGCAGAATTTCATTTGTACCATTTAAATATTCAGGGGTCAGCTCATCAATAATAATATCGAACCAAGCAAGGCTTCTTTTTTCTCTAACATAGAAACCTTTCCATCGTTCCTATTGAATGGGGTTGGCTTCCCATTAAATGATAATATACATATGCAAATCTCTAAGATATTTTATTCAAGCCCTAGTATAGTTATTGACCCAACGATAATAAGCATTAGAAATAATACAATTAAAATTCAGAGGAACATACCCTTCCCATAGGATCAAAATTGATCCTTTTTAAGGATTATAATTACTAAAACATAGTAAATTGGAATGAATTTTGATAGACTACATAAGGTTAAACATTATAATGCTACATAAGGATGAAGGTTGAGCCATTGGAGGATCTCGAGTCTCATCCTAGCTCTATACAATAGCCACAAATGCTCTAAGTTATGTCAGTTTCAAGAATGCGGAGGTTGTAGGCCATGTGTCCTTCATGAGGTGGTAATCAATATATATATTAATACATTTTACTTTAGCAATATTAGCAGTAAAGCTAATATTAGCAGTAAAGCTAATATTAGCAATAAAGCTAATTCTATGCAAAATATGGAGATTGAATTACCTCCCAATCAAACTTTGATGTCATTTTACTAATATTCCAAATGGATTACTGTTCAATCTAGTTAAATAATCCTACTTCAACTATGTTCTATTCCTTGAACCTGTCACCATACAAATGCACATACTTACACTTTCAAATTTATTAGTAACGTTCAATTCTTGGTAATGTTGGAATTGTATGCCTCAATCTCACAGGCTAAAACCCCTGAGTAAGCATGGTCACTATGACTGCTCAGATGTGTTGATGGTGTTTTCTGCACAACAACAACTCAGACAGAATGCAATATTCTATCTCTCTTGAAAGGTTATTTTCAACAATAAGTTACTGAAAATCACCCCAAGGTCTCTCGGGTATAAGGTAATGACAATGCATAAACAACTCAGATAATATGTGAAAATGTTGGTAATCACAAAGGGACCTTATTACAAGCAAAATATATCTTTTCAATTTATCAGATTTTGCAATATGATGATCTCTAATCCTAAACCTAACCGGATGATAAAGAAATAGCAAAAGATAAGGGTGCAAGGGTATGACAAGATCTAAACTATTCCTAGAATGAACAATGCAAATGACATATATCTAGAATGGACCAACCTCAAACAACCAATTCTTGTTTAACCCACAATGCAATATCACCAGAACGGTGCAATCTTCTAAGGTATATAGATTTTAAAATTATAGATATTCATCTACAATCGAACTGACGAACATATGAATATATGGTCTAGGTTGACTTTACCAGCCTACTACAATTAGATAGTTACTAGGAGTATAGACCAGAGATTGCTACAAACATTCCAAATATGAAATCATAAACATCATTCACCAAAATAATTTAATTCCTAACATTAAACCCTAAATCTTCAAGCAATTTTAAAGATAGAACAATAAGAACCATGCAAGATAAACTAACACAAGAGATTTCACTAGGAAAACCACAATGTCTTCAATTGTATTAGATTATCAAAATTCTGCAACAATTCCACTATTCTGTTTACAATACTTGTTTCAAGAAATTCACAAAATGCTCTAACTTCTTGATTCTAATTGACTCTATTCTCTCTTCTCTCTAATTTCTAATGTCTAATCTCTTTACAATGAGACATGAATTCCTTTATAGCAAATTGTCAAGACATGTCGGCCCAGCCAAACATTTACAAAATAAAAAAACTGACCAAAACAAGTCGGCCTTAGGAATTCAAAATAAGGCACACATTAAATGCCGATATATCATCAAGGTCGGCCTAGACACATTCCCCAATGTAATATGGATCAATACATGCCCTATAATAATAGGGAAGCACAAATCTCAAAATAGGCATTAACTGCCGCCTCCCTTATCCTTACTTTGGGCCAATGATCCCTGAACCCTCAAAAATACTTTATCCAATTCGGTGACAGGTGGAAAAGGCAAGATCCTAAGCCGACATTCTATGGAGCCAATCTCCTCCTTTGACTGCTTAACAGTCTTATTCCAATCATCTTTGTATGCTTGATATTTATCCATTACTGCCAAATAAGTTGCTGCATCATCCAGCTAGTGCCCTGTTATAACATTCTCAGAATCTAGAGCATAAACATCATGCCACCATTCCCTTAATTGTTCTAGGCTCAAGTACTTAGGAGTAATCTTTCTCTTGCGGGTCATGATCTCAAAAAATTCTATGCAACCATCGTATACTCCAGTCAAGTCACCATCTATCAGCTTCTTTCGCTTCTAAATCTTCCTCATGGCCTTCTGCCGAATCTGCAGAGTCTCAAACCATTCCCAGGGCTCATTTAGTCTAGAGGAAGGAAGAATCCCATCCGCAGCCAACTGATCTTTACCATGTTCCATAATGACTTTGGATTTCTGCAGTAGAAGGTCGATGTCCTCCTTGTCTTGAGATAGCACATATTCCAATAATTCCTTGGCTCTGACTGCATCCTTTCCAACTGAAAGGATTTCTTTGATGTCATTGTCTCCTTTTACTTGCACATCTTTCAACCAATCTGTTGTACTTTGAGTGGAGGCCTTCATTCTTTCAATCTCGGAGATGGTTTCGTTGGGCAAGAAACCAGGAGTGACAGAGGAAGATGGGGGAAGGGATTGCAAAAGGTTTCATTACATCCTCCGAGCATTTCCTAAGCCTTTCATTTTCTTTTCTCAGCTCATGCTTGGTCTGGGTCTCCTTCCTCAATCTGCCAATTATCACAGCACTGGACCCTTCATACTCCTCTATATCTTGCTCCATAGATGTTGGTCCAAGGTTAAAAGTCTGCACATTATAATCTTCACCAGTGACCTCTTCTCTAGTCTTGTCTGCAGCAGGGGTGGCAATGTGGATGACTCTGTTTTTTGCTTCATCCCTCTCTATCTTTGAAACTACCTTTGCCACCTTCTTCTTTTTACCTTTTCCGATCTTAGAAAGCATCTCATCCCAGTCCAAGGGAGTGTCCTCAACAATGACCTGTTTCTTTCTTGTGATCTCCTTTTCAAGCCAATCCAGGACAATAGGTTCCACCCAGATTTCATCTATTTTTTCCTCTTCCTGTTGTTCTATTGTTTTATCCTCTTCCTTTTCAGGGAGCTGCTCACCTGGATCACCCTTTTCAATCTTCTCTTCCTGCACCGGTGATGGGGTTCTAACCGGGATATTCTCCTTCTCGGGTGATCCATTTCCTCTGCTATCCTCCGGAGAATCCTCATATTGTACCAATGGAGAAGGATGTTTTTCTACCTCTTCAGTTTCAAGCTCTGCAGCCGCACCAAAGAGTTCTCCTTCCTTAAATGGCTCTACCTCTCTGCTTGTCTCATGTTCCTCAAGAGTTTCTTGCTCAGGCACGCTTGGTGGAGGAGAAGCAGCCTTAGATGGCTCCACAGCTGGTGTCTTTGGAGAAAGGATAACTTTCAACAAAACAATGTCATTTGTAAAAGAATAACCACCATTTACATCAACATATTACTATTTCAGACTAAATACTCACATGTAAAGACAAATAATTTTGTTTACTCTATTTCCTGATCTCAAGCTGCTTACATGTTAAAGGATCACTTTACAAGTAATTGTTTTTTATTTAACAATAGAATGGGTTTTCCACTATGATATGAAAATAAGCAATCAAATAGCCCAGTTTCAAACATAAGGCTAGAATGTCTATTATTCAAATTATTGAAAACTTTCGTCACTAGAATTTTGATAAGCAACTTAATAGTATAAAGAAAACTATGTTTGACATGATTGTTAAAAGATACTTGAGCAAATATTTTAGTCAAAGAAGGCATAAAAGCTTCAATTTCAAACAATACTCATGCCTTTTCAAGCTACAACAAGACAAACCATGGTCGCTCTAGATCAACCAATCTTAATGGCTAGGTGTATTCTTTCTAAGAATCAAATACATATATTGAAATTTCCCATGAGGGCTTACTATTTTATACCATGCATGAAACAATATTAAACATGCAAAATTTCATTTGTACCATTTAAATATTCAGGGGTCAGCTCATCAATAATAATATCAAACCAAGCAAGGCTTTTTTTTTCTCTAACATAGAAACCTTTCCATCGTTCCTATTGAATGGGGTTGGCTTCCCATTAAATGATAATATACATATGAAAATATCTAAGATATTTTATTCAAGCCCTAATATAGTTATCGACCCAACGATAATAAGCATTAGAAATAATACAATTAAAATTCAGAGGAATATACCCTTCCCATAGGATCAAAATTGATCCTTTTTAAGGATTATAATTACAAAAACATAGTAAATTGGAATGAATTTTGATAGCCTACATAAGGTTAAACATTATAATGCTACATAAGGATGAAGGTTGAGCCATTGGAGGATCTCGAGTCTCATCCTAGCTCTATACAATAGCCACAAAGGCTCTAAGTTATGTCAGTTTCAACACTGCGGAGGTTGTAGGCAATGTGTCCTTCATGAGGTGGTAATCAATATATATATTAATACATTTTACTTTAGGCCAATTCACATAAAGAACAACAACCTCATTTTCATGACACCATGATAACATTTGATTAAAATGAAGTTAAAAATTCTTGCATGCTTCAATATTAGCAATAAAGCTAATTCTATGCAAAAATATGGAGATTGAATTACCTCCCAATCAAAATTTGATGTCATTTTACTCATATTCCAAATGGATTACTATTCAATCTAGTTAAATAATCCTACTTCAACTATGTTCTATTCCTTGAACCTGTCACCATACAAATGCACATACTTACACTTTCAAATTGATCAGTAACGTTCAATTCTTGGTAATGTTGGAATTGTGTGCCTCAATCTCATAGGCTAAAACCCCTAAGTAAGCATGGTCATTGTGACTGCTCAGATGTCTTGCTGATCTGCCTTTGATCTTAATCTATCAGCTTGTCGGTGTGACTTCTGGAATCTCTCAGTGATCAACATAACATGAGCCTTTGGCGTAACTTGGATAGTTGGAATGATGTTTCAGCAATGGCAGAAAGTCTAGCCGATATTGGCATGACCCTTGGTCTATCTGGATGATGTAGCAATCGGCATGACTTGCCTCTATCAGAATGAGTCTTAGCACTAGGAGAAGTCTTGCTGATGGAACTATCTTGTTGATAGTCGTTGTGACTTTGGCCGATGGTGCTCTTTCAGAGAGACTCTTGGCGAGGGATTTTATTGGTGTGACTTGTTGTGTTCAGTGTAACCCTCTGTTGAGTGGGTTGGTCTAGCCGATAGGTTATTCTTATCGGATGTCAGGGAGACTTTGGGCGACAAGTGGTTTTGGTAAGAGGTGTGACCTTGGAGACTCTTGGAAACAAATGATTGCCTAACCGATGGTACGGTCTATAATCTGTATGACTCCTAGTGAAGGATGGACTCGGGGTGACTTGGAACCTGTGGGGTGACTCTTAGCAACAACCTAAGTCTTGATGATGAATGTTCATATCATTATGAATTGAGGGCTCATTATGACTCATAGCGACTAGCAATTGTCTAGGTGATGGGTCTGTTGAGGATATCGGTGAAAGCTCTTGCCGATCTTGTCGATAGAGTAAGTCTCGCCGATGGGAGTGTTGATGTCAATGTGACTTTTGAACTCATTTTGAACTCCTGCCGATAGTAGTGACTCTTGCCAATAGCGATGGATTTGTAATTGGTCTTGTGGTATCGGGGAGACACGGTTAGTGTCTCACCGACATGCGAATGTTGTTTGAACACTTTTGACGATTGGAAGACTATCTTATGTGGTGTGTCTTGGACCAATCAAAGAAGGTGGGTTATGAATCATTTTTGTGTGGAAGGCTAATAGTGTGTTTTGAAACTTCTATACAAGGAAATGGAAACATCTACATTTGGGTAGTGGACAAAAGTGATGCTGAGCTGGATGTTTGATAGTTGTGATTTGATAGTTGAAAATGAATTGATTCATAGAGGCAGTTGAGAAAATATATATATATATATGTATGCATTGGATGTTTTGCATATGAGAGCGATAGAGAGAGGGTCGAGAGACTGGCTAAAAGGTTGAGGCCATGAGGCCGAAGTAGAAAAAACAAGAGGCAAGGTTATGCTACTGGAATCTCTCCTAATCATGGATCATGGTTGATCTCTCTCATGTTTATCTGCACTATATATTGTGTGAGGGTATTGCAACAATGTGAAGATTGTATGGTTTGATAAATTTATCAGGAAATGTAAAGGGGAGAGTTTGCTACCAAGTTGTATCCAGAATGAACAAGATGTAATCTCTTAAAAGGATATGAGCCTGAAATTGTATTATAACCTTTTGTTGCTGAATAATACAATGGCTCAAACTTTGAAGGGTGGGGTTTCTTACCAGAAAGGGTTTTCCCCATGTAAATCTTTGTGTTCTAGTTTCTATCTTATCTTTCATCTGTGTTGGTTCTGTTTTGAGAATCTGTTATTGCTTGTTGTTGAATTTACATGTGCTTCTCTCAGAAGGATTAATGTGGGAAATGAACTATGTCTATTTCCACTTTAGGACATAGTTGTATGTTTCTTTGAGGAAATCTAATCGTAATTAAATTTACCGAAGGCACTATTGTTCTTGGAGGTTTCTCTTAGATTCCCTAAATTTCCCTTACAAGTGGTATCATAACCTTCCTTTTGGTTGTTGGTTCTGGGTATTACTCCTATGAAGATTTCTTAGCTTGATAGGCTAGAGGAAATTTGGAGGAATGGACTGATGTATTGATCCTTTGGTGAGTGGAATTCTTGTGGTATTTAGAGACAACACACAGCTTGAAGGATGGTGAAGATAGAAAAGGGAGTTGATCATGTTGTTTTGTTGTGATCTATGTCCCCTATTTGGTAGCGGTATAACCTTGGTTTATGAGGTGAAATTCTTTGCTTCATGGTTGTGTACTAGTAAATCCTTCTTATTGGTTGTCTGTGTGAGAGGCTCCGTGGTGATATGAAGAAGCCTAGGTTGTTTCTCAGCCATGGAAGAGAGTGATCATGCTAGGTGGAGTTTCTTAGGCATAAAAAAAATATTATCATTTTATTATTGTTAGGGTGGTTAGACAGACACCTACTTCTTATTTTTTCCCTAAAATTTAATTACTACTGCATCGAAATTTCAAATTTTCACCAAATAGACTTTATTTATTTTTAAATAAATGTAGTAGTTTAGAAACTACATTCAATTTTCTATAGATTCTATTCTTACATATTTTTTAAATAATATAGATAACTTATTCAAATTTTTACTTGTCAAGTTGCCTAACTCTGATTTTTCTGAATTTTTTGCCACTTAAGGGCCTATTTTTTCCATGATGATCCTACACATATGCACCCAAAGCTTGGTATTCATGGTTGGATGGATACTTATAATTGCAAGGGTTCTAGAGAGGGAGTACAAATAGTAATCTACACATAAAAATAGAAGGTGATAAACTACTGATAATTGTGCTCTATGTAGATGATATCATTTTTGGTGGTAGTAGTGATGAGATTTACAAAGTGTTTTAAAAGGAAATAAAAAGTGAGTTCAAATGTGAATGATAGGTGAATTATCTTTTTTTCTTGGGTTGTAGATTTCACAATTAGATAATGGCATATCTATTTCCTAGAAAAAGTGCATAAAAGAGATGCTAAGTAAATTCAAGATGAAAGACTACAATTCGATGAGTACACCTATGGTTACTAGATGTAAACTGAGTTAAGATGATTAATCTTTTCTAACATATTAGACCTTGTATAGATCCATTATTGGAAGTCTATTGTATGTGACATCGAGTTGAGATATAAAGCAAGTAGTTGGAATGGTTGTTTGATTTCAGGTATCGCCTAAGGAAATTCATCTCAAAGAAGAAAAAAGGATATTTAGATATTTAAAGGCTAGAATGGATTTTGGTTTTGGTATCCAAAGAGTTAAAATTTCACTCTAATTGTGTAAATTGATGTAGATTGGGCATGAAGCATAGATGATCCGAAGAAAAAAAGTGGTGGATATTTCTTCCTTGGTGGCACTTTGGTGTTCTAGTTGTGTAAGAAATATGAATCAGTTTCTTTGTCTACAATTGAGGAAAAACACATTGCAATAGCATATTTTTGCACTCAAGTATTATGGATGAAGTAGAAGTTGAATGAGATTAAGATTGAATTTGATGAACTAATTTCCATTCTTTGTGATAATACTAGCTCCATAAATATTTCAAAGAATATGGTAGTGCACTCAAGAATAAAACACATTGCAATTAAGTATCATTTCTTGAAGGAGAAGGTTGTAGAGAAGGAGGTTAAGTTGGAATATAATGATACCAAGGAGCAAGTAGTAGAAATCTTCACAAAACCACTTCCTAAGGAGACATTTGAGCTTCTCCAATAGAAGTTGAGACCTGTTTCTCCCTCCTTTTGAATAAAGAGGAATCTTAGGGTAAGGGTGAGATTTTTCTCCCTATCACAAGAAGACTGGGTGGTCTTGCAAAATATTTTTTGTCATAGTATGGCATGGAATTAGGGTTAGTCTATCCATGAAACACGTTTCTTGATTGAGTAGAGTATCAAAAATACAGAAAGGGAGAAATGGAACTCAAAATAAGTAACTTCTAAGGGGGATAAGAGTGAAGGGCAAACAATCTATTAAGAGGGAGGTGAATTAGTAGATCAAATCTATTGGAAACTCTTAGCTCAACCATAGTTATCAGAATATATGGTTCTTCAATACTAACATGAACTAGGCAATATCAAGAGGACACACATAGACACAAGAGAACACCAAATATATATGGAAACCTGAGATGGGAAAAACCACAATGATAATTGCTATTTGGATCTACTATCCAAATCTAACCATACATAGTATGAATGTATAAGTGAATTTTAAAATGATAAATAGGCACCAACCTATCGAAGATAGTAATCCCCAATTTTACTTGTAGGCACAAACCTACTAGAGACACCAATCCCCAATTGAATTAGTACAATAAGTAGAACACTAGTCCCATCGAATTACAAAAATAAATCTTGCAGACCTTCAAATGTAGTTGAACACATATGATACAATTCTATACTAACTACAAACACTCTTCCATATATGTGATGATCTTCAGATATTGGTACAAACACAAAGATGCAACTCCTCTGAATTCACAATCATGTCCTTTTATATTCACCACCTTCTCTTCAATTTATGCCTTGCACACACTTATAATTCACATTATGAATTCAATGCAACAAAGAAATATATACATGAAATTGTATTAACACTCTTCGATGTCAGCTAAGGGTCTACAAATAACTAGGATTCATGATATAAGATGGATCTAAATTCAAATTACATAAAATGCATAACAAGTAAGTTTCCAAAATCAAAATTTGTTTCCACTAAAATAATATGATGTTGTTCACTACCACAGTAATATAAAATAGGTCTTATCTTGACACCACAAACAAGATTTTATTTTTGGACAGTACTAGTTGTTACCACACATGACTTGAACACAAACAGGTTGAAAAACAAGCATAAAGAACCTTTTTTCACATCCATCTTTTTCCATGCTAAAAATATCCTCCACAAACATAGGAATAAGGAAGAATGTGTATACATACTCTCCTCTCAAACCACATATGGGAAACCAACCCTCTCTAAAGACTCACTCCAACGTATGGGAAACCCACAAGCCCTGGAGTGTTTCTATTCTTTTCAACTAAGGAGAGAGATTGAATATCCTTCTCTCAAAGGTGCAACTTGGAATTGAAAAGAAAGACATGCCATGAGCACACATCAAGCATAACCTATTCTTATTCCTTAATAGTTAGTTTTAAGTTTGGTATTCTTCTATTAGTACACAATGCTAAATGAATTATTATTATTTCTTCTCTTTACTAAGTTTCATTTGATACTTCTATTTACCTATAAAAATTATATAATTACATATGCTAATGAGCTTACAAGGGAATTTTTTAGGAGACAAAGAGAAAGATGGCATTGGTACTCTTTCTAGATGTATTAAAACTAATCAAGTGGATTCTCATCATAAATGTAAATATGCATGAAAAATGATATAGATATAAAGACTTTCTCTTATAGTTGTATATTTTTTGTTTCATATAAGATACACACACCAATCATATATACAAAAATCAAGATTTCAATAAACATATAGCAACATACTCTAAAAATTTTCATTGTTTTCTTATAGTAAGTTGTTATTTAGTATTTCTATTTTACATAATGATTTTATTAATGATTATAATATTTTCTTTCAATTTGCCTTGACAAAATAAAGAATTAATTTCATGATGATAAGTTATAAACAAGTGTCACATAGTAATTGGTACCTATCTTTATAGTATTGTAGTAAGAGTATTAATAGTATATAATTCACATTAAAAGAGTTAATAAATAGCACATATTTTTACACAAATTCGACCACCATATGATCATTCACAACTTTTCCACCATGACCTCTTTTCTTGTTTTCAAATCTTTTGTTCAGCATTTCTTCAACGTTCAAGGAAAAATGATATGCGTATTTAATGGTGGAAATTCCCACCAAACTCAACTCTTCTTTAATACCCAATTAACCCATTAATATAACAGGAAACATTTTCCTTGTTGGCCTCAAAATGACCTACTCTGATCAAGACTCGGTAGAATTCTTCTATATACTCTATAGATTTTCCTGCTTGTTTCAACCCTTGCATCTTCTTCAACAAATCCAACCTATAGTCCATAGAAATGAGCCGCCTCTTTAGATTTTCCACCATCTGATCTCATCTTGTTATTTTTTATTTTCCTCTCTTGTTTCTTTCCAATTAGACTTCTTTCCACCATATACTAGTATTACCTTTTAGCTTGGTCTTTCCAAATTTGACTCTCTTAGGTTCTTCTATTTCCTTGAATACTCAAAATATTCCTCCATATCATTGATCCAATTAATCAAATCTTCTTGGTTGAGGTCTCAAAAATATGTAGAAACATCAATCTTTGATCTCTTTCCAATCTTGGAAGTGACCCTCAAAATTTTATCCTCTTCAAGATCTCTAACCTCTACTTTTTCTTCTTCAAATTGTTTTTCTCCAGCCTCATATTCACTTTGATCTCTTCTTCTAACATCAATTCCTTGATGCAACTCCTCTTGCAATGCTTGAACTTGTCTTTGGAGGGCACTAAAACCATCTTCTATTACACCAATATTTCTCCCACTATGATTGCTTAATGGAGACATCTTGTCTCATAGAACCATAACCACAAGTCCTGGTGCAAATTTCCTCACATTCTGCAATTTTTCTACACACTTAGGAACTACTACTCTGATACCTCTTGATGAAAGGTACTCCCTTTACAATTTATGTAACTCACAAAAATAACAACGAAAACAAATAATTTCACAAAACAAGTGCAAGAATGAAACAATATTTCTATTATCTCTAAAATCAAATGATATTACAAGATTACAATGGGCTTGTTGATTACATAATCTATAAATATTTGGAGTCATAATCCTTTATAGAATCTGGTAGCATCCTATTGTGCAAAACTTCAACTCCTAAAATCCAACTTCTCATAAAGATAAGGCCTCAATATATAGAGGTTTGCGGTCTAGAGAATACCATTGTGGTATTCCAAAATAACATGCAAATACCTCCTTCAAAAACCCATGCCCCATTTGAGGATAAATAAGAAAATAATAAAAATTACTAAATGCTCACATTTCCTTCACATGGGAACCTCAACCTCAACCAATCAAATTTGGTCAATTCTGGAATCTCCATTAATCACTAGTGGCTTTGATAGCTCTGTGCAAGAACATGCACCAACATGCAAGTTTGCACACTCAACATGCAAATACATATAAATCATGCAAGTAAACATGGAAGAGTGTGCATTGATGAGTGGTCCTGACCTAGAAATGGGATGCCCAAAAGGAATATTCCTCTAGGATTCCCTTGTAACATTCACCTTAGTAAATCCACCTCCAAAATTACAATTACAAATCAACATAGGGTAAAATTACAATATTTTGGAAATTTGAAATTATTGATTCCCTACACATTACCCCTTATTGTAAGTTAAAATAATGAAATTAATATTTTTAAGTGATGCAACATTTCTCTTACACTTTGGATACTCCTACATTAGACATCCTTGGTAAATTAAAAATTGACCTTATCACTTCTCAGGAGCTAGAGGGAAACCAAGATGGTTAACCTTAGCCTACGACAACCATGATGAGTCTTCAATAGGTCTTAAGGGCCTATTTTTCCATCATGATCCTACACATACCCCCCTCCCATTGCTCTTGCAAGGTGTTTGACAAGTGGGAGATTTTTTGGGAAATTGTGTCTCATCCTTGCACTTATATAATGGTTATTTTTTATAGGAAAAATGGTTTTGTTACTTAAGTCACGGGGTTCAGAGTTTTCCTAAACCAAGTCATGAGGTTCTAAAGTTTAATGGCCTCCTGACTTAGCAACTTAAGTTACGAGGTTCCAAGTTTTGTTAACCTAAGTTTTAGGGTTCTAAAGTTTCATAACCTTTCAACTTATTGATCTCCTTGTTATCAGCGAGTTGCAAGTTTTTAGAACTTTGTAACCTTTGACAAGAGGTTCTGAGGTTCAGGTTTTCAATGACTTAGTGATGGAGTGATTCTCTTTGTTTTCATTGATTCATGGGTTTTCAAAACTTTGTAACCTCTGACAAGAGGTTTTAAGGTTTGAGTTTTTAGCAACTTAGCGATGGAGCGGTTCTCTTTGTTGTCGGCAAGTCATGAGTTTTTCAGAAATTTGTAACCTCTGACAAGAGGTTCTAAGGTTTGGGTTTTTAGTGACTTAGCGATCGAGTAATAAGGAGGAAGGAAGCACTCTGAGTGGGACCCAACCATAATGACATGTGACAAGTTAGTGAATGGATTGATGGCCTATTGTGTGATTGATGAAGTTGATACATTGTAAATATAGACTATTAATTATTAGGGTTTAGATCTAACAGTGGATATTTTGTTGGCTCATCTTGCCTTAGAATGTAGCTCTATTTTGTGAGGGTGTTGCATTATAGTTGTATGCAAGTGACAGTGAGAAGTAGAGAGAGAAACAGTGATGTATTTTGAGATTTTATTAGAAGTCGTGTTGTCTCTTGATCTCTAAGTGGTGATACTCTTGTGAGAAGCTTGCTCTGCAAGTATATTGTAATCTTTCTAATTTGATGAGTAATATATTTCCCACAACTTTTGGAATGTGGGGTTTTTCTCTTGAAATATTTTTCCCCATGTAAATTAGTGTGTTGTGGTATGCATGATATATATGTTTATTCTTGTTTAACTTTATGTAACTCTTAAAGAACTATAAAATTTTTGCAGTATTCTCCTCTCAAGATTAGTGTAGGAATTTATTCCACTACCTTAGCTTCCTTACACACACATCCCTTAATATAGAAGACATACACATTCATGCATAACATAGACACACTTTAGAGTCTCTCATTGAACACACCAAAAAATATCATTTAATTTTATTTATATTTAAGGTGATTCAATAGACCCTTATTTACAATAGGCTCCAAATTACATCATTTTAATTTATCGACATAAAAAAGAGGACATTCCTCCAAGTCCTCATCTGAGTTACATCAAACTGTATAGAAGAGGATGATTGAGCATGTAATCTCTCCTTTTCCTCTTTAGTCAAAAAGGGTGCATTAGTTCCAGACCCTAGAGGCTAGTCCTAGATTGGGAAAATATTTTTGATCTTACATGTTTGCTTCTCCCCAATCTTCAACCTTCTCTCTAGCTTGAGTCATGTAAGAGGTTGAGCTAGAGTTTTATGATCGAGAATTTCTAATTGAATCTCCATCTTGGAATTTCCTTCCTTTATTTCATTCTTACGTCCAGGGTTCTAACAGTTTTCCCATTCCTTCATCCTGCATTCAATTTAGGTTCGGTCAATCCTCAAGACTTCAAATTTTGGGTCAAGGGTCAACTACCCTATTCAAATATGGTAGAATTAAAGGCCTAAAGTTTAAACCTGATCTCTGATACCAAATGTAATAACCCATTCAAAATTATTACTTAATTAATATTATTGTAAATGACACATGAATACACTCCAAATTAAAAAGACATAACTAGTGGCTAAAGTCAATCATAGCTATGTACATGTCCATTTAAAATGAGTTAAAGATTTATATATTCACTTCAAAAGTCAAATTACAATATCAAGTTTGACTTGGCTCCTAAAGCCACAAAGTCTTTACATTGTACACTTTTTGAACATCAAGTACATGAATGAATTACATCAAGTTGCATCTTAGACTATAATAGTTTTGTGAACAACTAAGGTTCTTCTTGGACACTACCTCCACTGGTGGACAAGAACATGGTTAAAGTTCTTTATCACCCAACAACAAAGCTTACGGCTCCCCAATATTCTTCTAACGTGAAGAATGTCTGACCCTACACAAAAAGTTTAGCAAGAGAACAATCTACAAGGTGGAATCTGGTGCATGCCCATACATCAACATGCAATTTCTATCTACAAGTTAGAAAATAAAATGCAAGATCAATACTAGGAATGAAAAAGAGTGAAATCATAGAGTTCATACATACATAATGAACTGAATTGCTTGGCCAAGAATAATAGATGTGTTGCAACAACAACAAATAGTAGGTTCTAGTAAAGAAAACCTATACTCTCTAAACTCCATTTCGACACCCATCTTGGAAGGTAACTTTCTTCTAAACATCACATAATAGCTATCTACCTTGAGGTGCTCTAGTCAATTAAATTTTCACTGTTCTGTTTAGAATATTATTTCACTCATTTTTCAATAGAAGAGTCTGATTGTATTTTACTCTCTAAACATAAATCAGATTTATAAAGCATTAGAGTAATTTTACAATCAACCATATCATTCTTATGACTATTATATTACTTTTCATCGTAAGCATTTTGCATTTAAAAAAAATTACTAGAAAAAAAAGAAGGTATGTCACAAGTATGTGTATGTACATAGACGAATTGTATGTGAATACAGATATATGTGCCTACTAAAGTTAAAGTTTGTGCATACATTCTAAAATAATCATTGATTTAGATTACAATCTTAAAATAATATTCCATTTGATGTTTATTTGTCAAAAATAAAGAAATCAAAACAAGTCTATGCTAATAGTTTCACACATACTATTATTGCATTCTTACAACTATGATATTCTAACATTGTTGCTTACACTAGAACACTCATTGTTTAAACATAATAAGTACTATTTCCCACTAAAAAGTTATAAAACAAGTTGTTTACATATGAACATTCATTATTTAAATATAATAGGCACAGTTTCCCACTAAACAATTATAAAATAAGCTATTTACATAAGAACATTCATTTTTTTAACAAAACAAGTACTATTTCCCACTAAATGGTTATAAAACAAGGTTTTTACATATGAACATTCATTGTTTAAACATAATAAGTGCTATTTCATACTAAACAGTTACACAAAAAGTTGTTTACATACTTATTGAGAAAGGATAACTTTCAACAAAACAATGTCATTTGCAAAAGAATAACCACCATTTACATCAACATATTACTGTTTCAGACTAAATACTCACATGTAAAGACAAATAATTTTGTTTACTCTGTTTCCCGATCTCAAGCTACGTACATGTTAAAGGATCACTTTACAAGTAATTGTTTTTTGTTTAACAATAGAATGTGTTTTCCACTATGATATGAAAATAAGCAATCAAATAGCCCAGTTTCAAACATAAGGCTAGAATGTCTATTATTCATATTATTGAACACTTTCATCACTAGAATTTCGATAAGCAACTTAATAGTATAAAGAAACCTATGTTTGACATGATTGTTAAAAGATACTTGAGCAAATATTTTAGTCAAAGAAGGCGTAAAAGCTTCAAGTTCAAACAATACTCATGCCTTTCCAAGCTGCAACAAAACAAACCATGGTCGCTCTAGATCAACCAATCTTAATGGCCAAGTGTATTCTTTCTAAGAATCAAATACATATATTGAAATTTTCCATGAGGGCTTACTATTTTATACCATGCATGAAACCATATTAAACATGCAGAATTTCATTTGTACCATTTAAATATTCAGGGGTTAGCCCATCAATAATAATATCAAACCAAGCAAGGCTTTTTTTCTCTAACATAGAAACCTTTCCATCATTCCTATTGAATGGGGTTGGCTTCCCATTAAATGATAATATGCATATGCAAATCTCTAAGATATTTTATTCTATCCCTAATATAGTTATCGACCCAACAATAATACGCATTAGAAATAATACAATTAAAATTCAGAGGAACATACCCTTCCCATAGGATCAAAATTGATCCTTTTTAAGGATTATAATTACAAAAACATAGTAAATTGGAATGAATTTTGATAGCCTACATAAGGTTAAACATTATAATGCTATATAAGGATGAAGGTTGAGCCATTGGAGGATCTCGAGTCTCATCCTAGCTCTGTACAATAGCCACAAAGGCTCTAAGTTATGTCAGTTTCAACACTGCGGAGGTTGTAGGCCATGTGTCCTTCATGAGCTGGTAATCAATATATATATTAATACATTTTACTTTAGGCCAATTCACATATAGAACAACAACCTCATTTTCATGACACCATGATAACACTTGATTAAAATGAAGTTAAAAATTCTTGCATGATTCAATATTAGCAATAAAGCTAATTCTATGCAAAAATATATAGATTGAATTACCTCCCAATCAAACTTTGATGCCATTTTACTCATATTCCAAATGGATTACTGTTCAATCTAGTTAAATAGTCCTACTTCAACTATGTTCTATTCCTTGAACCTTTCACCATACAAATGGAAATACTTACACTTTCAAATTTATCAGTAATGTTCAATTCTTGGTAATGTTGGAATTGTATGCCTCAATCTCACAGGCTAAAACCCTTGAGTAAGCATGGTCACTATGACTGCTCAGATGTGTTGATGGTGTTTTCTGCACAGCAACAATTCAGACAGAATGCAATATTCTATCTCTCTTGAAAGGTTATTTTCAACAATAAGTTACTTAAAATCACCCCAAGGTCTCTCGGGTGTCAGGTCATGACAATGCATAAACAACTCAGATAATATGTGAAAATGTTGGTAATCACAAAGGGACCTTATTACAAGCAAACTGTATCTTTTCAATTTATCAGATTTTGCAATATGATGATCTCTAATCCTAAACCTAACCAGATGAT
Source organism: Sequoia sempervirens (assembly GCA_007258455.2). NCBI lineage: Eukaryota > Viridiplantae > Streptophyta > Pinopsida > Cupressales > Cupressaceae > Sequoia > Sequoia sempervirens. The sequence continues at coordinate 1,170,754,633 of VDFB02271358.1, forward strand.
AAAGAAATAGAAAAAGATAAGGGTGCAAGGATATGACAAGATCTAAACTATTCCTAGAATGAACAATGCAAATGACATATATCTAGAATGGACCAACCTCAAACAACCAATTCCTGTTTAACCCACAATGCAATATCACAACGGTGCAATCTTCTAAGGTATATAGATTTTCAAATTATAGATATTCATCTATAATCGAACTTAAGAACATATGAATATATGGTCCAGGTTGACTTTACCAGCCTACTACAATCAGATAGTTACTAGGAGTATAGACCAGAGATTGCTACAAACATTCCAAATATGAAATCATAAACATCATTCACCAAACTAATTTAATTCCTAACATTAAACCCTAAATCTTCAAGAAATTTGAAAGATAGAACAATAAGAACCATGCAAGATAAACTAACACAAGAGATTTCACCAGGAAAACCACAATGTCTTCAATTGTATTAGATCATCAAAATTCTACAACAATTCCACTGTTCTGTTTACAATACTTGTTTCAAGAAATTCACAAAATGCTCTAACTCCTTGATTCTAACTTGACTCTATTCTCTCTTCTCTCTAATTTCTAATGTCTAATCTCTTTACAATGAGACAGGAATGCCTTTTATAGAAAATTGTCAAGACATGTCAGCCCAACCAAACATTTACAAAATAAAAACAACCACCCAGAACAAGTCGGCCTTAGGAATTCAAAATAAGGCACACATTAAATGCCGATATATCATCAAGGTCGGCCTAGACACATTCCCCAATGTAATCTAGATCAATACATGCCCTATAATAATAGGGAAGCACAAATCTCAAAATAGGCATTAACTGCCGCCTCACTTATCCTTACTTTGGGCCAATGATCCCTGAACCCTCAAAAATACTTTATCCAATTCAGTGACAGGTGGAAAAGGCAAGATCCTAAGCCGACATTCTATGGAGCCAATCTCCTCCTTTGACTACATAACAGTCTTATTCCAATCATCTTTGTATGCTTGATATTTATCCATTACTGCCAAATAAGTTGCTACATCATCCAGCTGGTGCCCTGTTATAACATTCTCAGAATCTGGAGCATAAACATCATGCACCCATTCCCTTAATTGTTCCAAGCTCAAGTACTTAGGAGTAATCTTTCTCCTGCTGGTCATGATCTCAAAAAATGTTATGCAACCATCGTATACTCCAGTCAAGTCACCATCTATTAGCTTCTTTCACTTTTAAATCTTCCGCGTGGCCTTCTGCTGAATCTGCAGAGCCTCAAACCATTCCCAGGGCTCATTTAGTCTAGAGGAAGGAAGAATCCCATCCGCAGCCAACTGATCTTTACCATGTTCCATAATGACTTTGGATTTCTACAGTAGAAGGTCGATGTCCTCCTTGTCCTGAGATAGCACATATTCCAACAATTCCTTGGCTCTGACTGCATCCTTTCCAACTAAAAGGATTTCTTTGATGGAATTGTCTCCTTTTACTTGCACATCTTTCAACCAATCTGTTGCAGTTTGAGCGGAGGCCCTCATTCTTTCAATCTCGGAGATGGTTTCCTTGGGCAACAAACTAGGAGTGATAGAGGAAGATGGGTGAAGGGATTGCAAAGGTTTCATTACATCCTCCAAGCATTTCCTAAGCCTTTCATTTTCTTTTCTCAGCTCATGCTTGGTCTGGGTCTCCTTCCTCAATCTGCCAATTATAACAACACTGGAACCTTCATACCCCTCTATATCTTGCTCCATAGATGCTGGTCCAAGGTTAAAAGTCTGCACATTATAATCTTCACCAGTGACCTCTTCTCTAGTCTTGTCTGCAGTAGGGGTGGCAATGTGGATGACTCTGTTGTTTGCTTCATCCCTCTCTCTCTTTGAAACTACCTTTGCTACCTTCTTCTTTTTACCTTTGCCGATCTTAGACAGTATCTCATCCCAGTCCAAGGGAGTGTCCTCAACAACGACCTATTTCTTTCTTGTGATCTCCTTTTCAAGCCAATCTGGGACAGCAAGATCCACCTGGATTTCATCTATTTTTTCCTCTTCTTGTTGTTCTGTTGTTTTATCCTCTTCCTTTTCAGGGAGCTGCTCACCTGGATCACCCTTTTCAATCTTCTCTTTGCACCAGTGATGGGGTTCTAACTGGGATATTCTCCTTCTCGGGTGATTCGTTTCCTCTGCTATCCTCCAGAGAATCCTCATATTGTACCAATGGAGAAGGATGTTTTTCTACCTCTTCAGCTTCAAGCTCTGCAGCCGCACCAAAGAGTTCTCCTTCCTTGAATGGCTCTGCCTCTCCGCTTGTCTCATGTTCCTCAAGAGTTTCTTGCTCAGGCACGCTTGGTGGAGGAGAAGCAGCCTTAGATGGCTCCACAGCTAGTGTCTTTCGAGAAGGGTCCATCTTTTGCATCGGCTCCTTAGGCGATGGAGTCCTCAATCTCCTCATATAAACTTTTGTCTTCTCTCCTGAACTCTCCACCTCAACAATTGGAGGCTCATCTTTTGAGGTATCCTAACCCTTCCTCTTTGAAACCCTAGTTGTTCTGGTCTTCTTTGGCGGTGGAGGAACATCTTCTTCTGGATTTTCAAATTCTTCCTCATCAGAGGACCTACCTATCTTCAAAGCTCTACTTATTTTCTTTCCTTTTGGCTTTCTTTTGGGTTCTGGCTCACTTTCTTTAGGGCCTCTGATCTTTATTTTGAAGGGTGAGCTCTTTTTAGTTTTCCCTTTGGGGTCATCTTCCCCGGATTCCTCTGAAGTAGACATAGGATTAAGGTTTCCCATCAAATTAAAGGTACAGGGTACCTTCTCACTCTCTAGTTCCCAAACCTTATGTTTTAGCCATGAAGTGGTAAATTTCATGACAGGGGCCACTAGGTCTTCCAACTCTGTGACCTCATCATTATCCCAGCTTATTTCCTTGATTGACCTGTCCTTAACGGACTCATAAGCATGATCTTGCACTAGGTTTCCATCATCCTCCAGTTGGTCGGGGATCAACTTGACATTGTATTGTCTAATCACATCAACAAGAAGCCTAGAGTACCTTTTCTTCCTTGCCTCAAGATCATCTTTGATGTTGGCCCAATAGTCTTCTAGGTCATCCTTGTGATGGTACTCTCTGGTGGCCTTCTTCTGTGCTTCCCCAGTGATATCAAAGTTTGTCCTTTTGGAGTGGAAGGAGAAACCATGCGCTACCAACTCATCACCTACTGCATGTGCTGATTGGATAGAAGGGCACACCTCTGCTACGCCAATTCCAAGAGGGAAATCACCACCAAAACCTATTTTATGCTTCTCCTTTTTGACTATGGCATCAAATTCACATATCTGTCTAACAATTTCCAATAACACAATATGATCCGTGGGGTACCTGGGTAACCTGTATGGAGTAGCTGGGCATCCATCAATTCTAATGTAAGAAAAGGTAGGAAACTGAATGAACCAGGCCCCATATCTATTTGTCAACTCCTTTGCTCCATCTACAATCTGACATGTTCAGCATTTTGAAGCATCCGAGTGATGTGCATCGTGAATGCATCATTGGCCCTTCTATAATCCCTATGTCCTAGGTGCAATTTCGGTTAAATCTCATAGACTATGTCCTATCCAAATGTCCCTTGTGGATTCAAACCCCTGTATGGGTAGAATCTTGCCAACACATACATCACATAAGAGGACATTGTGAACCTCTTGGTTTCTAGGACGTCCCTCAGTTGTTTATCAATTATGGTGCTGACAAGGCCTGCTTAGTGGTAGTTGGTTCCTTGTTCAATTTTGGTGATCACATGGACCATCCAACTCTCTAACTCTCCAGCGGTCTTCAAACCTGCCACTCTGCTCAAAAATGTTATAGCATCATAAATATTTGATCTAAATTTAATCCTATGCAATTGCTTGGGAAATTTAGAGTAATGTGACTTTGGCTTTTCCAACCAAGCATTGATCATCTGTTGAGCTTTGGTTGGCTCATTCTCATAATATGTTCTGGCCAGGTCCATGTTCAGAGCACACACCGAAGGAAAATATGGCATGTCAAAGGCTTGGGCAATAGAAACAGGGCTAAAATTCACCAAGACTCTTCCTTCAGTGTTGACAACCCTTTGTGTGTCCAAGTCATCCTACTGGGCACACTCAAGTATCAGCTCATAGCATTGGATTGCTGGAGGGAACCCTACCACATGAACTAAACCGAACTTCATCATTCCCTATCTCAAGATCGACAAATCCTTTTGAGTTGTTCTCTCTTTGAATTCTTCATATCTCCAGGCTCCAACATTGGTGTCAGACACTTCGGACCACATCGAGGATATATTGCTTTCAAGGAGTTGACTCTTAGTGTCCAATCTTAGTCTCTCTGCCTCTAAAATGGAGGACCCCTTTGTGTCACCTTTGGTCTTTCCTACAGCAGCCCTGCTTGATTCAGCCTGCACCCACAAAAGATTGTGATAAGTATCCAATTATCATGCATATTTCGATTAAAGGATTAGAATAAACTCATATAAGGCAATTAAGAATTATCAAAAATCGCCAGTCTTTGAAAATTCAAAAAAATAAAGCACTCTGGGAAAACAATGTAAGCCAAGAAAATCCAATCAAGGCGAAATTCAGAGAAATCCAACCCAGATGGATTCTTGCTGCCAAAACATCATTAGTCAAATAAATAATTAGCATGAACAAAACATTATAAGATTATGATGAAATTTGTTCATTAGCAACAAGAAATCAACATTAAGCATTTACTCCATTAATCCTATCTTCGGAAAATCGAAAGAGATAAAACCAGATAGGAAAACTGGAAAAGTCTGGACAGGACGGATTTTCACGGATAGTTTGAAGTTCCAAAATTTGCTAAACTCCATGGAATTAGCTGAAACTGGGAAAATTCGGGTGTGCAGAAATTCTGCGGACACCCCGAAAACCCAACGAAAGACAACACATGAACCAACAACTGAATGATCATGTAAACTTCCTCACTTGGATTCTAATGGTCCCAAAAATTGATGCCAATAGACAAGACCTCAAATGCAAACAAATTCAAATCTCCAAAACCTTTAAATGATAATCCCCATGGCAAAATAGCGATGCCCTAATTTCGATGAATTTTGTTCCCGACATGAAAACCAGGGTTATTTCGGGGTTTGGAATACTACCCGTAAGGATGAATCTAAAGCACTCCTAAGCTTCACAAGGTAGGGGCTAGTCTAATACAGGCGCAAGATTGACAAATCATAACGAATTCACTATTCTGGGCTAAGCACTGAAGAAACCCTAACCTTGAACAATACGGAAAATTACGCACTTAGAGGGCCAAAGTCTGACCCAGAACACCATCCAAACGGATGCACCCGTCATCTAATGGATAAATACAAGCTCACATGGCATGGGTGATGAGGTTTCACAAAAAGATGGGTCAAACCCTAATTCGATAAATGCAAAAAATCGTAACCAAGCATAAGCTGACCCGAAATGACCATCAATCAACTCAGAAAAACCAATCATCGCGTAAACAAATGGAAGGGCCATCGACAACTTACCATGGATTAACCCAGATGAAAATTGAGCTCGAAGAAGCGACCACAAAGCAAGTACGCTCTAGCAATGAAAACTTGACTAGCGCTCCAAACAATCCACACACAAGCGACTCAAAATCAGTGCTCAAAGCTCAAACAAAGAATGCACTCAGATGGCAAAGCAGCAAACAAGTGAATAATGAAGTCGAAATGATGCTTAAAAAGTTTTAAATCCACCCATATATGCGTTTGAGCAAAGGTACTGCAAGCATTAATGAGCGACAAGATGTGTCTGAAAAATCCAGAAACCTGAGCCTAGGATGGAATTTCAGAAAATTACAAGATACGCGAAAAATTTGGATGAACTCGAATTTCGCGGGTATGGTAGAAACCGATATTTTAACGTAGTTCAGGATTTTGGGGCAGTCCAGGAAAATCCACTAGAACCGGAAAATCCTGGAGTCAAGCAGAAACCCGGATATCAAAAAACTTAGCAATGAACAGACAATGAACCAGAGCCCGGGAAAATCCACTGGAGTTGGAAAATCCTGGATTCAGGTCAAAACCCGGATTTTCACTGAAACTTAACTTTAACCAATTCAAGCCTCAGGGAAAGATCAAATCCAACAAGACCAACATGTCAAGACCTCAAAAGAAAAATCCAATAAAGCCAAAGGTCAATAGAAATCCGAAGAGAGGGTCCCTACTCCAAGTGGGGCGTGTGTGAAAAACTGCACAACAAATGGTGACTCTGCTGGGGAAATGCTCATGAGCATTTCAATGACAAACTGGAATCAAGAACCTAGAACTGATGGTTTCAACTCACATATCCTACCACCACCTCCATGTTAAAACAAAGAAGCCCCTAGTCATTCAAATTTTCCTATACCAGGGTTAAAGTGTGTGCATATGCATTCATTACCCTCCCTTAGTTGCAACAGGAACCAAACTTGGTATGAACAAGCTACATAAAGATTCATACCCTAAAAGTAACCGGGATAGAGCCTTGCTGCCAGATAGGTGTCCATAGCCCCGACGAGGTTATCATTGTGATCCTCCTGAACATAGCTCTATTGCCAGCCAGGCGTCTATAGCCCCAGTAGAGATATTCAGAATCCCCTGATGAGTTGAATTTAAACCTTTTAATTTCAATATTTTTTTATTTTATTTTTATAATGTTTATCTTTTTACTACTTCTACTTCAACCTGTGAACAATGAAGTTCACACTCAGGGATGAGAACCATAGTGGCACTAGAGCAGAAAAAGGATTTTTCACCTGTTCAAGCCTTATAAGGACCTTCTGCAACTTCGGGCATCTTTAATATTTGAAAGTATGAGACTCTAATATATTCCCATTAAAATTGACTAGAAACCCTTTGCCTCAGCATAAGGATAAGTGACATTGGGTAGAGAATTCGTACCATGGTGTCCTGGAAGGATGATTAGAGTTTGTAAGTGAAATACCAAGAACATCAGACCTACTTTGTCACCATTGTCATACAGGTGCACCCAAAGATCCCCAAAAGAGAAAGGACCAAGAGCAAGAGCAACACAAACCAAAACAAACAAACCAAAGAAAACCTACTCTAACCAAAGCAAAACAAGCAAAGCAAAAGGAAAACCCTAATCTAACCAAACGAAACAAGCAAAGCAACCTAGACTAACTATATACAGAGCAGGGAACTGAAAACAACTCAGGACTGGAAATAATGTTTCAAATACTACCCATTGATAGGCAGTGGGATATTTTCTCCCATGAGAGTCTTCAGACGGAAGGCATTATCTCCAAGTATTTCAGCAATCTGATATGGGCCAAGCCATAGTTTATCGAACTTCCCATGGTTCCCTTTTGATCATGAGGTTTATCCCAGTATAGGACGAGGTCAGAAATCTTGAAAGCCTTGACTTTAGCCCTCCTGTCAAACCAACACTTAACTACCCCCTGATGTTTAGCAAAATTCTCAAGGGTATTGTCTCGTTTTTCCTCAAGGTGCAATAATTCTGTCAACCTAGCCTCCCTTCTGTCCCCTTCATCATAAAATTCATTTATAAATTGTAAAGTTGGGATCTTGAGTTGAATAGGGAATACTGGCTCCAGACCATACACTAAGTGATAAGGAGATGTTCCAATGGATGACTTAAGTCTTGTACGATCTGCCCAAAGGGTGAACCGAAGCTGGGTGTGCCAGTCTTTTGGGTTCCTCTCTAACAGCTTACGGATGACAGTCAATAAGTTCTTATTAGAGGACTCTGCCAAGCCATTACCCTAAGGGTAATAATTGGATGCAAACTTCACAATAATGCCATGATCAAAACCCCAATTTGAAAATTTTAAAGATGTGAAAGCAGGACCATTATCACAGACAACAACAACAGGGCATCCAAATCGATTAAGAATAGCAGATTCTAATTAATCAATTACTACCTCAGATGTACATTGCCTACAAGCAAATGCCTCAGTCCATCTTGTAAAGTAATTAGTAATGGTGAGAATGTACCTATGTCTTGCAGAAGATGGTGGTTTGATGGGGCCTATGAAATCCATACTCCACTGAGCAAAAGGCCTTACCTCAGTGACCAATTGGAGTGGAAGTGCTGCACACCTTTCTCTCACTGCTGTAGTCTGGCAAGTATGACAGGTCCATACATGATGGTGAACATCTTTGAATAGTGTGGGCTAGTAATATCCTACCCTCAAATTTTGATTTGCAGTGGCAATTGCAGAACCATGACCAATACCATATTTTTCATGAAATTCGTTCATCACTCTTTCATCTTCCTGTTTCCCGAGACACCTCAAATAAATACCTTCATGATTTTTCTTGTACAGAACAGCTCCCTTCAACATGAAACCATCACTCTTTAACCATAGAGCTCGTCTCTGAACTGCATTAAGATGACCTGGAGATCGTTGATTCAGCAAATAATAAACTATGTCGTCATACCAACCATCTGGAGAAACCTCTTCGATATTATAATTCTGAATAGTTAATTCAGGACCTATTTCAGCCATAGTCTAAGTGAGTCCTTGCCCTCTTACCAGATTCATAGGTTGGATCTCAATGTCATACTTTTGTATCATTGTTACCCATTTAGCTCTACGCTCACCTAATTCATTTTGCATCAAAAGTAACTTGACTGCAGAATTTGGGGCAATTGCATACACCTTATTCTTGAGGATATAATGCCTAAACTTCTTTACTACTCTGACCAGGGCATACGCCTGCTTTTCCACACTTGGATATTTCAACTTAGCATCTTTTAATGGTGCACTCATAAAAGCAATAGGATGCTCATTTCCCTCAACAAACTTTTGAGTTAGCATTCCAGCACATGAATGGTCTGAAGCAAATGAATAGATGTAGAAGGGTTTATTGTAATTAGGACTTACCAATACTGGAGCATTAGCAATGGCCCTTTTGATCTCTACAAAGGATTCCTTTGCTTCCATAGTCCATTCGATCTTGGCATCTTGCTTCAACATTGCATTTAGTGGTTTAACAATTTCAGCAAATCCAGTGATGAATTTTCTGACGAAGTTAATCTTGCCAAAGAAGGACTTCATCTCCTTTTTGCTAGCAGGCGGCTGAATCTTTAGTATGGCCTCCACTCTCTCTGGATCAATAGCAATTCCCTTTTCTGATATCACATGTCCTAGTAACTTTCCCTCTGTTACTCCGAAAATACACTTCTTAGGATTCAAGGATATGCCAAATTCTCTGCACCTTTGAAACACTTTGCGCAAATCTGAGATGTGATCCCCTCTGTTCTTTGAAAACATAGTCAGGTCATCCATATAAATGATGATGCATTTTCCTATAATATCTTTAAAGGCAATATCCATAGCCCTTTGAAATGTAGCCCCTACATTGATGAGTCCAAAAGGCATTCTCCTATAGGCAAAGGTACCCCACTTAGTTGTGAAAGCAGTCTTGTGCCTGTCCTCATACTAGACCATCACTTGATTATACCCGAAATAACCATCCGAAAAGGACATCATCTGAGATCCATTAACCAATTGAAGCACTTCATCCAATGAAGGAATTGGATAGTTATCTTTTTCTGACGATCTGTTTAAATTCCTGAAATCGACACAGAGCCTAATTTCTCCATTCTTTTTCCTTACTGGAACTAGGTTTTCTACCCATGTTGAATGACTGATAGGAAATATAATTCTGGGAGACAGTAATTTCTAAACTTCTTTCTGTATGAGTGGTTCCAACAACGCGTTGATAGGTGTCTATCTCTGCCTGAAAGGTTTAGCACCTGACTTCAGAGGTATAGTATGAGTTATGATTGATGTATCATAAGTTTTCAAGTCCTCATTACCCCAGGCTACTATATCTAGAAAGCTATGCAAGGCTTCAATTATCCCTTGTCTTTCTTCTAGAGTGCATACCTTTCCAATGAAAATGTTCTTAACATTGTCCTCAGTTCCTAAATTGTGAGTGTCACACTGTCCATTGATTGATTCTTTCTTTGACTCCTGTTCTTTATCTCTGATCTTGTCCATATCAAAAATTCACTCCAACTGTACCATTCCCCTTGAAATAGTATTAGACTTCAGATTCATCACACCTTCAAAATCTAGTTCTGCTTCCTAGGGTTCTGCTTCATTGATGATTTGGGAAGCAAAAACGTCTGTATTTGTGATAAAATCTAGAATATGCTTGTCATCCTCAAACACTTGAAAGTTAGTAACATTGTCTGGGACTGATGGCATAGGAATCAATTCTACAGTGAATTTTTTCAATCCTGACAAAGATAAAGGCGACAAAGTACTTGCTGCTTGAGCCAGAGAATCAACGGTTTGATTCTTCTATCGTAGTATCAGTTGGATATTGAAAGCATCAAATCCCTCGATGAGGTCCCACACTCTATGCCTATAATTAGTCATTCTCCTATTGTGGCATGAATATTGTTTCCTTACTTGCTTAATTACTAACTCTGAATCACCAAAAACTTGTAAAATTTTAACCTTTTTCTTGAGTGCCATAAGAAGTCCATGAATTAATGCTTAATATTCTGCTACATTATTGGTACAATGAAATTGAAGTCTATGGGCTGCAAAGAAATTTTTACCTTTTGGGCTAATCAATTCGAACCCTGCTCCAGCTCCATGCTTGGATTCGGATCCATCAAATTTGAGAGTCTAGCACTCAGCCATGGTAGTCTTCTTTATCATATCTTTTGGCTTACCAGTGTTAGAGGATTCCTCAATTAGTATAGGTTTCTCTCCTTGATATTTTTCTTGAGAGTTATACATCTTTGTCTCCATAGCTTGAGTTGGATTTAGGCATTTCTATACTTGTTCTACTGCTATCTGGCATAAACAACACTCCAACTCTGAATGAGAAGCATTATGAACTCTACACCAATTTGGTAAGAGTAATTCCTTAAATCTTGTCTTTCTGCCTAGGTGAGTTTGATTTTCAATGCACTGCTTGATGACTTCCTGGAAACTATCTAATAGGCTGATTAGATTATCTTCAGGTTCTTCCTCTTCTTCGACTGATTCAGTCAAAATAGCTACATGGCTGGGTCCTGTCTCAGCATCAATAGGCATCGTATGTAACATAAATACCTCCTCTAAGTCTGACTCCTTATATTGAGTTGATAGCATGTAATTTCCCATTCCTACTTCTGATATCAAAACTTTCATCGAAGTATTTTGGTACTATGTTATCATGTATTTCATTCTGGGTTCTCTTTCAATTCTAATATGATTTGGAACTCCTTTCCAGGGAAGCCACATGTGAGAATGGTCAGTAGACACATATCCATTCAAAGCCTTAGTAAAATCGCTTCCTAGAATCAAACCATACGCATCAAGGATATCATCTACTTGAATATTGATAACCTGTTGAACTCTTGGGTCAAAAGCTATTTGCATATGAATCATATTTAATTCTCCCACCACATTTACTTCAGTTCTATCCAATTGAGTTACCTTCTTTTGAGAGTCAACAGGTGTAATCCCTAAAGCTCTACAAACTCCAAATGGCATCACATTGGTGGAAGCACTAGAATCTAGTAAACAATTATGTAGATTCTTACCAAATATGCGTACATAAATCAGAAATAGTGGGGTTTATGTCTTCCCTTGGAACAAAGTGGGTTGAGTATCTACCTGGGCCACTTGAGTCTTGTCCTTTTCTTTTCCTTTATCTCCAGGGGGCAAGTTAGTCCGACTATGGGCCTGGTTTTGTGTCTTCACCAGCTGAGAACTAGAAATCTTGCTGATATTCTCACCAGAAGGCTTATCCAAAGACATTGAATGTGCATTATAGGTACCCAAAACAACTTTCCTAATTGTAGGGAACCTTAATAATTCAAATGCTGAAAGATTTACCTTTAATTTCTTGAATTCCTCAACAACATATGAAGCCATCTACTCCTCACTCATATCAGTGGAGACTTCCTTAGAAGGTTCCTCCACCTTGTCCTTGCCTGCTTGAACAACCTTTTCCTTTTGTGGGTCAACTTGAGCTTGTCTTTCCTTCGAAAGATACTGCTTGGAAACATGTGGATAAGACGAATTATTGCTAGCATTAGGATCTGGAGGGGTACTGAAGTTGTTAGGAGGAATGGAAGTGGTGAAAGGCCCCCCAGCCTGTGGATGCTTATGAGGCATATCTCTCAAACCTTGCCTCTGGAACATGTGTACTTCTTCAACATAATTTTCTTCCTGATCAAGGGGGCCATTATCATTCATTGCTTCCTCATTGAATAATTGAGCAACCTCATCTCCATTGCATATCTAATCTACCCTTTCTTCTTGAGAATCAGGTTCCTCTTTTGGCACGTTTTCCTTACTTGTTGGGAAGGGAGCATGATTTAGCACCAGGATGGGAGAGTCATAAGGTGTGGAGGGAACAATCTCCTGTCCATTTGCATTATTTTCCACCTCATACTAGAAAATGGAGGCAGTAGTTTCAAATTCTGGACATTCTAACTCTGAATGCTAACTTGTCTTATGGAGCCTGCACCATCCTGATAGGGCTGCTTCAGCCAGATATACAACACTGGGAGGCTTGTCTTGACTGACTGGCTGGTTTGCAGATTGGTTGACAACTTGATTAGCTGGTTGATCCAATGGGGTGGAGACTCCTCCATTATTAGGGCCTGTATTCCAAGTTTTGTTCTATCCTTGTGATGGCCTCTTATCAAATCCTGATCCACTACCTTGGCCTCTATCAAAATTCTATCTCCTATCACTATTGAATCATCTGTCATTGTTGTAACCCCTATCCTGAATATATCCCCTGTCATTATGGAATCCTCTTTCATTACGCTGTCCTTTGTCAAAACTCTGCCCTTGTGGAAACTCTCTGTTCTAATTGGATTGCATACTCTTCTGAGCAGCTTGTAGTTGGCTATTTTGATTTCTTAGCTAGGTCACTTCTAGATTTAGATTCTTTATCTGCTCAGCCATTTTATCAATCTTCTCCTTATTTGGATCTCGATAAGGGATCTGGTTTAGATTACTCTGAGGGGGAGCAGTCATTGTAGTAGATCCCATAGACTGATGCAGCACCTCAGAATTCTGTAAATAGGCAAGAAAACTATTCGACTATGGCTGATACATAGGCTGGTTAACCTGCTATTGAGGGAAGTTCGTCATAGGGGAGACTTGGCTCATGGGATGACCAGGGTGTGGTACCAAAGGTAACTGAGGTACTGGATTCATGATTGGAGTGTATGATTAGCAAGCGCATGATTCACTGTGTGAACCTAGTTGGGATGTGCAAATGGCCCTAAAGAAGGCAATGGCCCAGTCAAGTGTTGTCTCAAATCTGTACTAAGCTTAACGACCTCTATATAAGCATCAGTTAGGGTAGCTGGAGGATTGGGTCTCCATTTCAGAAAGGTTGTCGTGAGGCTATCCAGGGCTTCATAATAGACTCCCAGGGCTGTATTATTATCTAAAATATATGGGTCTTGAAGTCTGGTGTATGCACGGTGGAACCTATTATTGAAACTGGATATTGGTTCATTAACCTCTCTCTTAACTTTGGTGAATTGCAAATACAATTCATTGGCACTGATAGGTATTCAGAACTTCTGTAAAAAGGTAGTTTCAAGATCATTCCAATTAAGAATGGAACTAGCAGGGAGATGATTATACCAATAAAAGGCCTCTTCCCCTAGGGAATAAGGAAACAACCTACAGGCCACATCCTCATGAACAATCCCTCTGTCTTTGAGACATGTCTGGAAAATCCTTATGTGTTCTTCTACAGTCTTGTTTGGGTCATTAACATGGAATTTTGAATATAAATGCTCAGGGTTTTTGGGCATGACATTGTAGGCATGGAAGAACAAGGGTGATGGATTATTAGCAAAGAAAGCCATTGGTAAGAGTGGGGGTGGTGGTTGTGGTTGGTTAACGATAGGATGGGGCTGTTGAATGGGAACCGCCTCAGGGATGGGTATAGCCTCAACCTTAGGATGTGAAGATGTGGAGGATGTTGGTGAAGGGATGGGTGATGATAATTCTCCCCTTTCTCGAGTCCTCCTCGACCAAGTGGAAAATTGTAATTCTTGTAAATCTTCCTCTCCTGTGGTAGATCTGGTATTTCTCCTATATCTTTCGGGAGAGATAGCGTTCAAGAAATGATCTAGTGTGCTCATTCAGGCCCTCCTTCTAGCGCCAATTTGTTGATGGTGTTTTCTGCACAGCAACAACTCAAACAACATGTAATATTCTATCTCTCTTGAAAGGTTATTTTGAACAATAAGTTACTAAAAATCACCCCAATGTCTCTCGGGTGTCAGGTCATGACAATGCATAAACAACTCAGATAATATGTGAAAATGCTGGTAATCACAAAGGGACCTTATTAAAAGAAAACTATATTTTTTCAATTTATCAGATTTTGCAATATGATGATCTCTAATCCTAAACCTAACCGGATGATAAAGAAATAGAAAAAGATAAGGGTGCAAGGATATGACAAGATCTAAACTATTCCTAGAATGAACAATGCAAATGACATATATCTAGAATGGACCAACCTCAAACAACCAATTCCTGTTTAACCCACAATGCAATATCACAACAACAGTGCAATCTTCTAAGGTATATAGATTTTAAAATTTTAGATATTCATCTATAATCGAACTGACGAACATATGAATATATGGTCCATGTTGACTTTACTAGCCTACTACAATCAGATAGTTACTGGGAGTATAGACCAGAGATTGCTACAAACATTCCAAATATGAAATCATAAACATCATTCACCAAACTAATTTAATTCCTAACATTAAACCCTAAATCTTCAAGCAATTTTAAAGATAGAACAATAATAACCATGCAAGATAAACTAACACAAGAGATTTCACCAGGAAAACCACAATGTCTTCAATTGTATTAGATCATCAAAATTCTGCAACAATTCCACTGTTCTGTTTACAATACTTGCTTCAAGAAATTCACAAAATGCTCTAACTTCTTGATTCTAACTTGACTCTATTATCTCTTCTCTCTAATTTCTAATGTCTAATCTCTTTACAATGAGACAGGAATGCCTTTTATAGCAAATTGTCAAGACATGTCGGCCCAGCCAAACATTTACAAAATAAAAACAACCGCCAAAACAAGTCGGCCTTAGGAATTCAAAATAAGGCACACATTAAATGCCGATATATCATCAAGGTTAGCCTACACATTCCCCAATGTAATCTAGATAAATACATGCCCTATAATAATAGGGAAGCACAAATCTCAAAATAGGCATTAACTGTCGCCTCCCTTATCCTTACTTTGGGCCAATGATCCCTGAACCCTCAAAAATACTTTATCCAATTCGGTGATAGGTGGCAAAGGCAAGATCCTAAGCTGACATTCTATGGAGCAAATCTCCTCCTTTGACTACTTAACAGTCTTATTCCAATCATCTTTGCATGCTTGATATTTATCCATTACTGCCAAATAAGTTGTTGCATCATCCAGCTGGTGCCCTGTTATAACATTCTCATAATCTGGAGCATAAAAAATCATGCCACCATTCCCTTAATTGTTCCAGGCTCAAGTACTTAGGAGCAATATTTCTCCTACTAGTCATGATCTCAACAAATGCTATGCAACCGTCATATACTCCAGTCAAGTCACCATCTATCAGCTTCTTTCGCTTCTGAATCTTCCTCATGCCCTTCTGCCGAATCTGCAGAGCCTCAAACCATTCCCAGGGCTCATTCAGTCTAGAGGAAGGAAGAATCCCATCCGCAGCCAACTAATCTTTACCATGTTCCATAATGACTTTGGATTTCTACAGAAGGTCGATGTCCACCTTGTCCTAAGATAGCACATATTCCAATAATTCCTTGGCTCTGACTGAATCCTTTCCAACTGAAATTATTTCTTTGATGGCATTTCCTCCTTTTACCTGCACATCTTTCAACCAATCTATTGCAGTTTGAGTGGAGGCCTTCATTCTTTGAATCTCGAAGATGGTTTCCTTAGGCAAGAAACCAGGAGTGACAGAGGAAGATGGGTGAAGGGATTGCAAAGGTTTCATTACATCTTCCAAGCATTTCCTAAGCCTTTCATTTTCTTTTCTCAGCTCATGCTTGGTCTAGGTCTCCTTTCTCAATCTTCCAATTATCACTGCACTGGACCCTTCATACTCCTCTATATCTTGCTCCATAGATGTTGGTCCAAGGTTAAAAGTCTGCACATTATAATCTTGACCAGTGGCCTCTTCTCTAGTCTTGTCTACAGCAGGGGTGGCAATGTGGATGACTCTATTGTTTGCTTCATCCCTCTCTATCTTTGAAACTACCTTTGCCGATCTTAGATAGCATCTCATCCCAGTCCAAGGGAGTGTCCCCAACAATGACATATTTCTTTCTTGTGATCTCCTTTTCAAGCCAATCCGGGACAACAGGTTCCACCTGGATTTCATCTATTTTTTCCTCTTCCTGTTGTTCTATTGTTTTATCCTCTTCCTTTTTAGGGAGCTGCTCACCTGGATCACCTTTTTGAATCTTCTCTTCCTACACCGGTGATGGGGTTCTAACTGGGATATTCTCCTTCTCGGGTGATCCGTTTCCTCTGCTATCCTCCAGAGAATCCTCATATTGTACCAATGGAGAAGGATGTTTTTCTACCTCTTCAGCTTCAAGCTCTGTAGAGGCACCAAAGAGTTCTCCTTCCTTGAATGGATCTGCCTCTCCGCTTATCTCATGTTCCTCAAGAGTTTCTTGCTCAGTCATGCTTGGTGGAGGAGAAGCAGCCTTAGATGGCTCCACAGCTGGTGTCTTTGGAGAAGGGTCCATCTTTTGCATCGGCTCCTTAGGGAATGGAGTCCTCGATCTCCACATATAAACTTTTGTCTTCTCTCCTGAACTCTCCACCTCAACAATTGGAGGCTCATCCTTTGAGGTATCCTAACCCTTCCTCTTTGAAACCCTGGTTGTTCTGGTCTTCTTTGGTGGTGGAGGAACATCTTCTTCTGGCTTTTCAAATTCTTCCTCATCAGAGGACCTGCCTATCTTCAAAGCTCTACTTCTTTTCTTTCCTTTGGGCTTTCTTTTGGGTTCTGGCTCACTTTCTTTAGGGCCTCTGATCTTTATTTTGAAGGGTGATCTCTTTTTAGTTTTCCCTTTGGGGTCATCTTCCCCGGATTCCTCTGAAGTAGACATAAGATTAAGGTTTCCCATCAAATTAAAGGTACAGGGTACCTTATCACTCTCTAGTTCCCAAACCTTATGTTTTAGCCATGAAGTGGTAAATTTCATGACAGAGGCCATTAGGTCTTCCAACTTTGTGACCTCATCATCATCCCAACTTATTTCCCCGATTGACCTATCCTTAACGGACTCATAAGCATGATCTTGCACCAGGTTTCTGTCATCCTCCAGTTGGTTGGGGATCAACTTGACATTGTATTGTCTGATCACATCAACAAGAAGCCTAGAGTACCTTTTCTTCCTTGCCTCAAGATCATGTTTGATGTTGGCCCAATATTCTTCTAGGTCATCCTTGTGATGATACTCTCTGGTGGCCTTCTTCTATGCTTCCCCAGTGATATCAAAGTTTGTCCTTTTGGAGTGGAAGGAGAAACCATGCGTTGCCAACTCATCGCCTACTGCATGTGTTGATTAGATAGAAGGGCACACCTCTGCTACGCCAATTCCAAGAGGAAAATCCCCACCAAAACCTATTTTATGCTTCTCCTTTTTTACTATGGCATCAAATTCACATATCTGTCTAACAATTTCCAATAACACAATATGATCCGTGGGGCACCTGGGTAACTTGTATGGAGCAATCGAGCATCCATCAATTCTAATGTAAGAAAAGGTTGGAAACTGAATGAACCAGGCCCCATATCTCTTTATCAACTCCTTTGATCCATCTGACAATCTGACATGTTCAACATTTTGAAGCATCTGAGTGATGTGCATCGTGAAGGCATCATTGGCCCTTCTATAATCCCTGTGTTCTAGGTGAAATTCTGGATAAATCTCATAGAATATGTCCTGTCCAAATGTCCCTCGTGGATTTAAACCCCTGTATGGGTAGACTCTTGCCAACACATACATCACATAAGAGGACATGGTGAACCTGTTGGTTTCTAGGACGTCCCTCAGCTATTTATCAATTGTGGTGCTGACAATTCCTGCCCAGTAGTAGTTGGTTCCTTGTTCAATTTTGGTGATCACATGGACCATCCAACTCTCTAACACTCCAGTAGTCTTTAAACCTGCCACTCTACTCAAAAATGTTATAGCATCATAAATATCTGATCTGAATTTAATCCTATGCAATTGCTTGGGCAATTTAGAGTAATGTGACTTTTGCTTTTCCAACCAAGCATTGATCATCTGTTGAGCTTTGGTTGGCTCATTCTCATAATATGTTCTGGCCAGGTCCATGTTCAGAGCACACACCAAAGGAAAATCTGGCATGTCAAAGGCTTGGGCAATAGAAACACTGCTAAAATTCACCAAGACTCTTCCTTCAGTGCTGAAAACCCTTTGTGTGTCGAAGTCATACTATCGGGTACACTCAAGTATCTGCTCATAGCATTGGATTGCTAGAGGGAACCCTGCCACATGAACTAAACCGAACTTCATCATTCCCTATCTCAAGATCGACAGATCCTTTTGAGCTATTCTCTCTTTGAACTCTTCATATCTCCAGGCTCCAACATTGGTGTCAGACACTACAGACCACACCGAGGATATCTTGCTTTCAAGGAGTTGACTCTTAGTGTCCAATCTTAGTCTCTCTGCCTCTGAAATGGTGGACCCCTCCATGTCACCTTTGGTCTTTCCTGCAGCGGCCCTGCTTGATTCAACTTGCACCCACAAAAGATCATCATAAGTATCCAATTATCATGCATATTTTGATCAAAGGATTAGCATAAAATCATATAAGGAAATTAAGAATTACCACAAATCGCCAGTCTTTGAAAATCCGGAAAAATAAAGCACTCTGGGAAAACAATGTAAGCCGGGAAAATCCAATCAGGGTGGAATTCAGAGAAATCCGACCCAGATGGATTCTTGCTGCCAAAACATCATTAGTCAAATAAATCGTTAGCATGAACAAAACATTATAAGATTATCATGAAATTCGTTCATTAGCAACAAGAAATCATCATTAAGCATTTACTCCATTAATCCTATCTTTAGAAAATCGAAAGAGATAAAACTAGATAGGAAAACTGGAAAAGTCCGGACAGGATGGATTTTCGCGGATAGTTTGGAGTTTCGGAATTAGGCAAAATAGGGAAAATTAGGGTGTGCAAAAATTCCGCGGACACCCCGAAAACCCGACGAAAGACAACACATGAACCAACAACTGAATGATCATGTAAACTTCCTCACTTGGATTCTAATGGCCCCGAAAATCGATGCCAATAGACAAGACCTCAAATGCAAACAAATTCAAATCTCCAAAACCTTTAAATGACTAGTCCCCATGGTGAAATAGCGATGCCCTAATTTTGATAAATAAACTTCCCGCTATGAAAACCAGGATTATTTCGGGGTTTGGAATACTACCCGTAAGGATGAATCTAAAGCACTCCTGAGCTTCACAAGGTAGGGGCTAGTCTAATACAGGTGCAAGATTGACAAATCATAACGAATTCACTATTCTAGGCTAAGCACCAAAGAAACCCTAACCTTGCACAATACGACAAATTATGCACTTAGAGGGCCAAAGTCTGACCCAGAACACCATCCAAACGGATGCAACCATCATCTAATGGATAAATACAAGCTCACATGGCACGGGTGATGAGGTTTCACAAAAATATGGGTCAAACCCTAATTCGATAAATGCAAAAAATCATAACCAAGCATAAGCCGACCCGAAATGACCATCAATCAACTCAGAAAAACCAATTATCACGTAAACAAATGGAAGGGCCATCGACAACTTACCATGGATTAACCCAGATGAAACTCGAGCTCAAAGAAGTGACCACAAAGCAAGTGTGCTCTAGCAATGAAAACCTGACTAGTGCTCCAAACAATCCACACGCAAGCGACTCAAAAGTAGTGCTCAAAGGTCAAACAAAGAATGCACTCAGATGCCAAAGCAGCAAACAAGTGAATAATGAAGTCGAAATGATGCTTAAAAGGTTTTAAATCCACCCATATACGCGTCTGAGCAAAGGTACTGCAAGCATTTCTGAGCGACAAGACGTGCCTAAAAAATTTGGAAACCCGACCCCAGGATGGAATTTCAAAAAATTACAAGATACACGGAAAATCCGGATGAACTCGAATTTCGCGGGTATGGCAAAAACTGGGATTTTAATGTAGTTCAGGATTTTGGGGCAGTTCGGGAAAATCCACGAGAACTGGAAAATCCCAGAGTCAAGCAGAAACCCAGATATCGGAAAACTTAGCAATGAACAGACAATGAACCAGAGCCCGGGAAAATCCACCAGAGCTGGAAAATCCCGGATTCAGGTCAAAACCCAGATTTTCACTGAAACTTAACTTTAACCAATTCAAGCCTCAGGGCAAGATCAAAGCCAACAAGACCAACATGTCAATACCTCAAAAGACAAATCTAATAAAACCAAAGGTCAAAATACATCCGAAGAGAGGGTCCCTACTCCAAGTGTGGCGTGTGTGCAAAACTGCACATAAAGATGTCTAGCCGATCTGCCTTTGATCTTAATCTATTAGCTTGTCGGTGTGACTTCTGGAATCTCTCAGTGATCAACATAACATGAGCCTTCGGTGTAACTTGGATAGTCAGAATGATGTTTCAGCGATGGTAGAAATTCTGGCCGATATTGGCATGACCCTTGGTCCATTTGGCTGATGTATCAATCGGCGTGACTTGCCTCTATCAGAATGAGTCTTAGCGCTAGGAGAAGTCTTCCTGATGGAACTATCTTGTTGATAGTTGTTGTGACTCTGGCCGATGGTGTTCTTTCGGAGAGACTCTTGGTGAGGGATGTTATCGGTGTGACTTGTTGTGTTTAGTGTAACCCTCTGTTGAGTGGGTTGGTCTGGCCGATAGGTTATTCTTATCAGATGTCAGGGAGACTTTGGGAGACAAGTGGTTTTGGTAAGAGGTGTGACCTTGGAGACTCTTAGAAACAAATGATTGCCTCACCGATGGTACGGTCTATAATCGGTATGACTCCTAGTGAAGGATGGACTTGGGGTGACTTGGAACCTATTGGGTGACTCTTAGCAACAGCCTAAGTCTTGCCGACGAATGTTCATATCAGTATGAATTGAGGGCTCATTATGACTCATAGCGACTAGCAATTGTCTAGGTGATGGGTCTGTTGAGGATATCGGTGAAAGCTCTTGCCGATCTTGTCGATAGAGTAAGTCTTGCCGATGGGAGTGTTGATGTCGATGTGACTTTTGAACTCATTTTGAACTCCTACCAATAGCAATGACTCTTGTCGATAGCGATGGATGTGTAATCGGTCTTGTGGCATTGGGGAGACATGGTAAGTGTCTCACCGACATGCGAATGTTGTTTGAACATGTTTGACGATTGGAAGACTATCTTATGTGGTGTGTCTTAGACCAATCAAAGAAGGTGGGTTAGGAATCGTTTTTGTGTGGAAGGCTAATAGTGTGTTTTGAAACTTCTATACGAGGAAATGGAAACATCTACATTTGGGTAGTGGACAAAAGTGATGCTGAGCTGGATGTTCGATAGTTGTGATCTGACAGTTGAAAATGAATCGATTCATAGAGGCAGTTGAGAACAAATATATATATGTATGCATTGGACGTTTTGCATATGAGAGCGATAGAGAGAGGATCGAGAGACTGGCTAAAAGGTTGAGGCCATGAGGCCGAAGTAGAAAAAACAAGAGGCAAGGTTATGCTGCTAGAATCTCTCCTAATCATGGATCATGGTTGATCTCTCTCATGTTTATTTGCACTATATATTGTGTGAGTCTATTGCAAAAGTGTGAAGATTGTATGGTCTGATAAATTGATCAGGAAATGTAAAGGGGAGAGTTTGCTACCAAGTTGTATCCAGAATGAACAAGATGTAATCTCTGAAAAGGATATGAGCCTAAAATTGTATTATAACCTTTTGTTGCTGAATAATACAATGGCTCAAACTTTGGAGGGTGGGGTTTCTTACCAGAAAGGGTTTTCCCCATGTAAATCTTTGTGTTCTAGTTTCTATCTTATCTTTCATCCGTGTTGGTTCTGTTTTGAGAATCTATTATTGCTTGTTGTTGAATTTACATGTGCTTCTCTTAGAAGGATTAATGTGGGAAATGAACTATGTCTATTTCCACTTTAGGACATAGTTGTATGTTTCTTTGAGGAAATCTAATTGTAATTAAATTTACCGAAGGCACTATTGTTCTTGGAGGTTTCTCTTAGATGCCCTAAATTTCCCTTACAAGTGGTATCAGAGCCTTCCTTTTGGTTGTTGGTTCTGGGAATTTCTCCTATGAAGATTTCTTAGCTTGATAGGCTAGAGGAAATTTGGAGGAATGGGTTGATGTATTGATCCTTTAGTGAGTGGAATTCTTGTGGTATTTAGAGACAACACACAACTTGAAGGATGGTGAAGCTAGAAAAGGGAGTTGATCATGTTATTTTGTTGTGATCTATGTCCCCTGGTTGGTAGCGGTATAACCTTGGTGTATGAGGTGGAATTCTTTGCTTTGTGGTTGTGTAGCACTAAATCCTTCTTATTGGGTGTCTGTGTGAGAGGCGCCTGGGTGATATGAAGAAGCCTAGGTTGTTTCTCAGCCATGGAAGAGAGTGATTATGCTAGGTGGTGTTTCCTGGTGTTGGAAGGCACTATTTCCTATTAACCTCGAATACATAAAGGCTATGGAGTTAATCATTAGATGATTTGCAAGCTTCTGAAATAGCCTTTCTCTCTTTCTCAAATGCATGTACATGTTTTACACAGTTAAGCAAAACTTGTGGTTATGTGGAGTTGCTGTTAAGCTATTTTCTAGACCCTGGCTTTTGGGGTGTTGTTGGATGAGATAGTTGCAGTTTTGCATGCATGCTTGGTGCATTGTTTGAGGAGGTGTGTTTTTCTTCTCTGCATGGGGGTGTTGGTAAGTGATTTGTCACTCAACATTCTTGTGGTGGTGCCTATGGGTTCCTTGATTATGGTGCTCATTATGGACATGATTGGAAAATCAAGTTTGGCGTGATCTTGTGTTTGAGTCATGTTTTCTACATGGTTATTCTATTTGATATCTCAATGTTTCAATTTCCAATACGATGATGGGTTTGCACGTTTATTGTGATTGATCTTCAAGTTATGTGGGTGATGGATTAGCTACCCATTCACTACAGTGGGATAACTCGGAAGTGGATTGTCTATATCCACGAGGTTGATACAGTGTTTGTGCAGACTTGTTAGTTGGCCTTGTCTATGGTCACTTGTGCATTGGTGTGATTGCTTTGAGATGAGAGGATGGATATTGTTGAGTACTTGAATAGTCAGTTATGGGAACCTATAGTAGGTGGTCATGATGCTTGGAGAGCTCATATGTTACGTTTCAATGGGAGCTTTAGCAGTAACTGTGGGTTCATCACATGGTGGTCAATGGTCTTCTTTAGTGTTGCAAATATTTCAAGGGGGAGATTTTAGATCCATGTTGCTGCATAAGGGTTCTTTCACATTTGCATGGACATTATTTGAAGATGTACAACATCTTGGAACCATGGAGGATGCTTGGAGTTTTTGACTGAGGTGTTGGTGGTGCTTGATAGGTGCTGTTGGTTTTGAGTTTGTCTACTTTATGTCGTGGTATATTCTTGGTTATGCACTGGAGTTTTGACATTGTGCATTATACTTGAGACCATGGTGAGGTAAATTCGAGCATGGTATCTCCTAAGGGGGATGTGTAGATCATGGTGTCATGATAAGCTCTTGATTCAGATGACTGGAGCTTTGACAATGACCTAGTGATTCTGTGTGTATTGGGTGCTCTAATTATTTACTCGATACTTCATGATAATGCAATAATGCAGTTGGATTTTAGCATGAGATGATTGGTTGCTAGTACTCATGGATACATGAAGAATAAGGTGAGGCTATTTTTCTCTTATGAGAGAAGTGTTGTTGATGGTTACTCTTAATGATGATTTTAGCAGAAAGTCTGAGAAGCCTACACCTTGGTTGAATGTGAGTTCAATAAGAGACCTATGAGGAGATTGCTCTTGGATTAGTCATGATGGCTTGCATATCTTGAAGGAGTATTCTTGTTCCCACTCTTGGTCTACTCGATAGTTTATCTAAAAGGTATTTGGCCCATTATATCTTTCAGATGTGTTTTCTATTCACTTACATGATGGGTATGTGTAGGATCATGATGGGCCAAAAAGTGGCAATATTATGGGTATTTGTAGGGTTTGTGGCCGATGACTTTTTTTACCCAAAATTGATGAAATGAAAAGGGTTTTAGAGGAGATTCTCAGCTTCCACTAATATAAATTATGCTTTAATTTTAATTTAATAAATAATTATTATTTATTTTCTATTAGAATTACGACTAAAGTCCTAATCGATAGGTGATTGAAAAACATCTATAACTTTCAAACAAGATCACATTTTTGAATCCAAAAACATGCGTCACATTCTATGCTTCACATACTAGGATTAAAAAAAAAAAAATTAAATTTCATGAATTTTGACCAAGTTAAGGTGGTCAGACATAAGTTTTATATTTTTTAAAAGTTGTAATAAAAAATCATAATTAATTATTTACTTGGACAAAAATTACAAAAAAATATGCATCACATCCATTATGAGTCCTCTATTTATATATAAAATATTAAAAAAATATTATCATTTTATTATGGTTAGGTGGTCGACACCTACTTCTTATTTTTCCCTAAAATTTAATTACTACTGCATTGAAATTTCAAATTTTCACCAAAGAGATTTTATTTATTTTTAAATAAACATAGTAGTTTAGAAACTACATTCAATTTTCTACATATTCTATTCTTACATATTTTTGAAATAATATAGATAACTTATTCAAAATTTTACGTCAAGTTGCCTAACACTGATTTTTCTGATTTTTTTGCCACTTAAGGGCCTATTTTTTCCCTGATGATCCTGCACATACCCTGATATGGATCTTGAATTGCTATCTAATGGCTCTGGAGGATTCATATTTGAAGATGTAAAACTTGTTTTATCTCCTTTACCTTTTGTGTTATGTTATTTACTGATGAGAATTGGTAGGAGATGATGTATGGGCTGATTTCCTGAAATGGGAATGAAATAGCTTGATCTTCTTTGAGAGGCTTACATCCATGTTGATTACATGTTTTTAAAGTTGATTTGATCTTGGTGATTGAACGGTTGGATGTTGTTAATGTTTTTCTTTTGGGATGAGAAGGAGATCATTCTTGACACAGATGGCTATTAGAAGTGTATATAGTAGGATGTTCTATAAGAATATGATGTGCATATTTTCTCTCTTTGGTCTTGGTTTACCTCCTGGATGTTTGGTTTCACATTACATTGGTTTGAGGTTTGGTTGGAGCTATAGTGATCACTTGCTTGTGGTCATGTGTTTTCACTCATGTTCATGGGTGACGACATGGAGGTTCTTAACCCTTTTTTCTTTGATTGCGTGTGGAGAACTTGGGAGAACTGTGAAGACTTGTGGTGAGAGAAATGTTTCTTGTAACAGTTTGTTGCAGGTTGTGCATATCATTGTGGATATTTCCTTGGTACTACATGGTTACATTTTCTATGTGTTATTATTGGTAGACTTGCAATGCCTTTGATCTTTCAGATTTGGAATTACTCAGGTAGTGGGAGTTCCTATATGTGTTTTGTCTTCTTCAACTGGTTGGCACTTGGATCTTGTATTTGTTGTTAATGATTTGGTTATGGTTTGGTATGAGCTTAATAATGTTGATACCTTTGAGGTATGTGAGATTGGATGGAATAATAGGAGTTGTGGGTGCTATTTTATTCACGTGGTTTTATCAGTTGGATGGAAGCAATCAGTCTGATTGTTGTTCTAGCTGGTGTCTTCTATCTTGTTTCTGGAGAATGACTTCACTGTTGTGTTTTGTTTGAGGCTTTGAAGTTGATATTACTTTTGTATAGTGTTTGAGCACAGTGAAGTGGTAGCAGTATCATTGGGATCTTTTGGTTGTGTTTGTTGGACTGGTGCTTATTCACCTTGGCTTGTATCTTTCTTCCTTAGGTGGCATGTTGGAAGATGATAGGGTTTGTTGCTTGAATGATGGACATCTTGGATGTTGGTGCAAAAGTCTTGATGGATGTGAGAGAATTTTTGAGGTCCATGTGGTTTCCTGGAAGGCTATGATCAGTTGCATTTCAGTTGTTTTATTGGACAATGAGTTGCAGTTGGATACCTGGTCTTTGTTGTAGATTGTCCTGTGGATTGTTATTTGTGGAAACTTGTTGGTCAGGTGTCTTGAGTGCTGTGGGATCTAAACTGGTGGAGTTAGTGTGATCTTAGTTTCTGAGTGTTTTGGAGGTTCCTGTGTGATATTTGTCAAGTGGGAGATTTTTGGAATTGTGTGCCTCAATCTCACAAGCTAAAACCTTTGAGTAAGCATGGTCACTGTGACTGTTGAGATGTATGGCCAATCTGCATCTAATCTTAATCTATTAGCTTGTCGGTGTGACTTTTGGAATCTCTTAGAGATCGGCATAACTTGAGCCTTCAGTGTAACTTGGATAGTCAAAATGATGTTTGAGCGACAATAGAAAGTCTGGACAATATTGGCGTGACCCTTGGTCCGTTTGGCTGATGTAGCAATCAGCGTGACTTGCCTTTTTCGAAATGATTCTTAGTGCCAGGAGAAGTCTTGCTGATGGAACTATCCTGTTGATAGTCGTTGTGACTCTAGTTGATGGTGTTTGGTCAGAGAGACTCTTGACGAGGGATGTTATCGGTGTAACCTTCTTCTGAGTGGGTTGGTTTGGCCGACAGGTTATTCTTATCAGATGTCGGGGAGACTCTGGGCGACAAGTGGTTTCGGCGAGAGGTGTGACCTTGGACACTCTTGGCGACAAATGATTTTCTTGCCGATGGTATGGTTTGTTGTCGGTATGACTCCTGGCGAAGGATGGACTTAGGGTGACTTGGAACCTATGGGGTGACTCTTAGCAACAGCCTAAGTCTTGTCGACGGATGTTCATATCAGTATGACTTGAGGGATCATTATGACTCATAGCGACTAGCAATTTTCTGGGTGATGGGTCTACTGAGGATATCAGTGAAAGGTCTTGCCGATCTTACCGATAGAGTAAGTCTTTCCGATGAGAGTGTTGATGTTGATGTGACTTTTGAACTTATTTTGATCTCCTGCCGATAGCAGTGACTCTTTCCAATAGCAATGGATGTGTAATCGGTCTTGTGGCATCGGGGAGACACGATTAGTGTCTCACCAACATATGGATGTTGTTTGAACACTTTTGACTAGTTGGAAGACTATCCTATGTGGTGTGTCTTGGACCAATCAAATAAGGTGGGTTATGAACCATTTTTGTTTGGAAACTTCTATATGAGCAAATGGAAACATCTACATTTGGGCAGTGGACAATAGTGATGTTGAGTTGGATGTTCGATAGTTGTGATCTGACAATTGAAAATGAATTGATTCACAGAGGCAGTTGAGAATGAATATATATATGTATGCATTAGACATTCTGTATATGAGAGTGATAGAGAGAGGGTTGAGAGGTTGGCTGAAAGGTCGAGGCCATGAGGCCGAAGTAGAGAAAATGAGACACAGGGTTATGCTATTGGAATCTCTCCTTATCATGGATCATGGTTGATCTATCTCATGTTGATTTGCACTGTATATTGTGTGAGGGTATTGCAACAGTGCGAAGATTGTATGGTCTGATGGATTGATCAAGAAATGTAAAGGGGAGATTTTGCTACCATGTTGTATCTAGAACAAACAAGATGTAATCTTTGAAAAGGCTATGAGCCTAAAATTGTATTGTAACCTTTTGTTACTGAATAATACAATGGATCAAACTTTGGAGGGTGGGGTTTTTTACCCGAAAGGGTCTTCCCCATGTAAATCTTTGTGTTTTGGTTTTTGTCTTATCTTTCATCCATGTTGGTTTTGTTTTGAGAATCTGTTATTGCTTGTTGTTGAATTTACGTGTGATTTTCTCAGAAGGATTAATGTGGGAAATGAACTGTGTCTTTTTCCATTTTAGGACATAGTTGTACGTGTCTTTGAGGCAATGTAATCGGAATTAAAGTTACTGAAGGCACTATTGTTCTTGGAGGTTTCTCTGAGATGCCCTAAATTTCCCTTACAGGTAACATATAATATAATTTCCAAAAGTTTGTGGAGTCAACATCAGTCAACTTCTTTCTTTCATTTTTCAAAATTTCCAAAATTTCCATTTAATATTTAATTGAATTTCTTCAATAATTCAATTTTCCATATTATAATAAATATGCAATAGAATTGGATTATGAAAAAATGTAACTCTAGAAGCATATTTTTGTGCAACATAAAATGATATAATTCAAGGGGAAACAAATGATAATAATACACCCTTAATACAATGAACTCCTTTGACATCAATGACAACCTTTGTTCAACAATCTCCCCCTTTGTCATTCATGGAAAACAACCAAATGTTGGGTCACCCAAAAAACCAGCTTGCCACACACAAAGATAAACCCAATGTGTCAGAACCAAGTTTTTAATCCATTCTTCAGTACATAGAGCATTTTGAGTTCCACTTCTATCACTTTGACATCTGTGGAGGTGATGAAAAAGTCAAAGAGGAAAAGTAGAAAACTCATAGATCTCAGTTTGAAAGCTTGAAGATAAAAGAAGATAAAAATATTGCCACATTCCTACTCTAGGTTGATGAAGTTGTTAATTATATTTAAGGTCTTGGTGAAGAGTTGAAAGAAAAGAATGTTTTTAAAAAGGTACTCAGATCTCTTTCTAGAAGGTTCAATTCTAAAGGTTTTGCTATTGAGAAGCTAATGATCTGAAAATTTTGAAGATGACTAAATTGCATGGAATCCTAATTGCTTTTGAAATGAGATTTTAAAGTGAGAAATTTATAAGGAAGGGGGTGACATTTAGAGTATCTCAAAAGAAAGTTGATTCAAAATTATATATTGGATCACATATCGAAGGAATCCATTTTTTTCAAAAAACTATAAAGATGTTTTGATAAGTATAAAGGAAATTTACCTTTTAATTTTTTTAATTATGGTGAACTAGGACATTTTATGGCTAAGTTTCCTCGTAAGGATTCTAACAATATTGAGAAAAACTATGGAAAGAAATCATTTTAGAGAGGGAGAAAAGATTATCTAGAGGAAAAAAAGAGTTTCTACACTAATGAGAAAGACTACTCTATTGATGAAGAAGATGAAGATATCTCTGTAGATGAAAAAGAAAAGGTTGTATTCATGGATTTTGAAAGTACCAAAGGAGGATACAAAAAAGGATTCTAAAAATGATGAAGATAAAGTATATTTTGCAGAAGAATTGTTATGTGATGGAAAAGAGATTAAGAGATTGAAGAAGAGAATTATAGAAGTGTTGCCTTAGTTTTAAGTTTGGATGTAAATATTTAAAAAATATTTCAAGTACCTTCAAACTTTAAAACATCTACCTTTGTTTTTCAATCCTTGGGTCAGTTTACAAACCTTGTCGGCCAGGTGATTTTCACAACTCACTTTTCTCCCTACCTGGCCTTGTCTTTATGCCTTTTCCTTAGGTTGAAGGTGTGTATTTTGAAGAGAAATTTTCTTCGATAACAAGAATGAAATAAATTAGGATGTTCTTGGCTCTCTCAACATTCAAGAATTTCATTGTATACCACATGGATGTTAATTCAATTATATTTCTTAATAGATTGCTAGAAGAAGAGGTCTACATTGAACAACTAGAAGCGTTTCAATGTTTTGACAATATGAATTATATGTGAAAATTGAAGAAGGATTTGTATGGACTTAAACAAGCACTTGGGTATGTGTAGGATCATAATCGACCAAAAAATGGCGATATGATGGGTATGTGGCTAAAGACCTTTTTTACCCAAAATTGATGAAACGAAAAGGGTTTTTAAAGAAGATTCTCAACTTTCCACCAATATAAATTATGCTTTAATTTTAATTTAATAAATGATTATTATTCATTTTCTATTTGAATTATGACTAAAGTCTTGATTGATAGGCTGATTGAAAAAAATTTATAGCTTTCAAATAGTATCACATTCTATGCTTTGTATGATATAGGACTAATAATAATAATAATTTTATGAATTTTTGACCAAGTTAAGGTGGTCAGACATATGATTTTTAATATTTTTTAAAAGTTGTAATAAAAAATTCATAATTAATTATTTACTTGGAAATTAAAAAAAAAAAAATGCATCACATTGGGACATGAGTCCTCTACTTATATCTAAAATCTTATATTAAAAAAATATTATCATTTTATTGTGGTTAAGGTGGTTAGACATACACCTACTTCTTATTTTTTCCCCGAAATTTAAGTACTCTGATTGAAATTTCAAATTTTCACCAAATAGATTTTTTTTTAAATAAACCTAATAGTTTAGAAACTACATTCAATTTTCTACAGATTCTATTTTTATATATTTTTGAAATAATATAGATAACTTATTCAAATTTTTACATGTCAAGTTGCCTAACTCTAATTTTTCTGAATTTTTCACCACTTAAGGGCCTATTTTTTCCATGATGATCCTACACATATGCACCCAAAGCTTGGTATTCATGGTTGGATGGATACTTATAATTGCAAGGGTTCTAGAGAGGGAGTATAAATAGTAATCTACACATAAAAATAGAAGGTGATAAACTACCGATAATTGTGCTCTATGTAGATGATATCATTTTTTGGTGGTAGTAGTGATGAGATTTACAAAGTGTTTCAAAAGGAAATAAAAAGTGAGTTCAAATGTCAATGATAGGTGAATTATCTTTTTTCTTGGGTTGTAGATTTCACAATTAGATAATGGCATATCTATTTCCCAGAAAAAGTGCATAAAAGAGATGTTAAGTAAATTCAAGATGAAAGACTACAATTCGATGAGTACACCTATGTTTACTAGATGTAAATTGAGTTAAGATGATGAATCTTTTCTAGCATATTAGACCTTGTATAGATCCATTATTGGAAGTCTATTGTATGTGACATCGAGTTGAGATATAAAGCAAGTAGTTGGGATGGTTGTTTGATTTCAGGTATCACCTAAGGAAATTCATCTCAAAGAAGAAAAAAGGATATTTAGATATTTAAAGGCTAGAATGGATTTTGGTTTTGGTATCCAAAGAGTTAAAATTTCACTCTAATTGTGTAAATTGATGTAGATTGGGCATGAACCATAGATGATCCAAAGAAAAAAAGTGGTGGATATTTCTTCCTTGGTGGCACTTTGGTGTTCTAGTTGTGTAAGAAATATGAATCAGTTTCTTTGTCTACAATTGAGGAAAAACACATTGCAATCGCATATTGTTGCACTCAAGTATTATGGATGAAGTAGAAGTTGAATGAGATTAAGATTGAATTTGATGAACTAATTTCCATTCTTTGTGATAATACTAGTTCCATAAATATTTCAAAGAATATGGTAGTGCACTCAAGAACAAAACACATTGCAATCAAGTATCATTTCTTGAAGGAGAAGGTTGTAGAGAAGGAGGTTAAGTTGGAATATATTGATACCAAGGAGCAAGTAGTAGAAATCTTCACAAAACCACTTCCTAAGGAGACATTTGAGCTTCTCCAATAGAAGTTGAGACCTGTTTCTCCCTCCTTTTGAATAAAGAGGAATCTTAGGGTAAGGGTGAGATTTTTCTCCCTATCACAAGAAGACTAGGTGGTCTTGCAAAATATTTTTTGTCATAGTATGGCATGGAATTAGGGTGAGTCTATCCATGAAACAAGTTTCTTGATTGAGTAGAGTATCAAAAATACAGAAAGGGAGAAATGGAACTCAAAATAAGTAACTTCTAAGGGGGATAAGAGTAAAGGGCACACAATCTACTAAGAGGGAGGTGAATTAGTAGATCAAATCTATTGGAAACTCTTAGCTCAACCATAGTTATCAGAATATATGGTTCTTCAATACTAACATGAACTAGGCAATATCAAGAGGACACACATAGACACAAGAGAACACCAAATATACATGGAAACCTAAGATGGGAAAAACCACAATGATAATTGCTATTTGGATCTACTATCCAAATCTAACCATACATAGCATGAATGTATAAGTGAATTTTAAAATGATAAATAGGCACCAACCTATCGAAGATAGTAATCCCCAATTTTACTTGTAGGCACCAACCTAGTAGAGACACCAATCCCCAATTGAATTAGTACAATAAGTAGAACACCAGTCCCATCGAATTACAAAAATAAATCTTGTAGACCTTCAAATGTAGTTGAACACATATGATACAATTCTATACTAACTACAAACACTCTTCCATATATGTGATGATCTTCAGATATTGGTACACACACAAAGATGCAACTCCTCTGAATTCACAATCATATCCTTTTATATTCACCACCTTCTCTTCAATTTATGCCTTGCACACACTTATAATTCACATTATGAATTCAATGCAACAAAGAAATATATACATAAAATTGTATTAACACTCTTCGATGTCAGCTAGGGGTCTACAAATAACTAGGATTCATGATATAAGATGGATCTAAATTCAAATTACATAAAATGCATAACAAGTAAGTTTCCAAAATCAAAATTTGTTTCCACTAAAATAATATGATGTTGTGCACTACCATAGAAATCTAAAATAGGTCTTATCTTGATACCACAACAAGTTTTTATTTTTGGACAGTACTAGTTGTTACCACACATGACTTGAACACAAACAGGTTGACAAACAAGCATAAAGAACCTTTTTTCACATCCATCTTTTTCCATGCTAAAAATATCCTCCACAAACATAGGAATAAGGAAGAATGTGTATACATACTCTCCTCTCAAACCACATATCCAAACATCATTTTAGAAAGAAATGATGGCCATAATTGTATTGCCAGAGAAATATCTCTTCCCTAAAAATTGAGTTGAATACATGGATATAATAAAACATGATTTGTGTGGAAATAGTTGATTCACTAATCTTTTTTTATGTTTAAGTAGTAACATAGATCTCAAAAAATAGTTTGGTGTGTCTCCTCATTAGAGCTTAGGTTTAATTTTAATTTATTTCTTATCCCTTTTTTCAACATAACAATAGTAGTTTAGTTTAGTTAAGGTGGGGTATGAAGGAAACCAACCCTCTCTAAAGACTCACTCCAACGTATGGGAAACCCACAAGCCCTGGAGTGTTTCTATTCTTTTCAACTAAGGAGAGAGATTGAATATCCTTCTCTCAAAGGTGCAACTTGGAATTGAAAAGAAAGACATGCCATGAGCACACATCAAGCATAGCCTATGCTTATTCCTTAATAGTTAGTTTTAAATTTGGTATTCTTCTATTAGTACACAATGCTAAATGAATTATTATTATTTCTTCTCTTTACTAGGTTTCATTTGATACTTCTATTTACCTATAAAAATTATATAATTACATATGCTAATGAGCTTACAAGGGGATTTTTTAGGAGACAAAGAGAAAGATGGCATTGGTACTCTTTCTAGATGTATTAAAACTAATCAAGTGGATTCTCCTCATAAATGTAAATATTCATGAAAAAATGATATAGATATAAAGACTTTCTCTTATAGTTGTATATTTTTTGTTTCATATAAGATACACACACCAATCATATATACAAAAATCAAGATTTCAATAAACATATAGCAACATACTCTAAAAATTTTCCTATTTAACAGATAAAATTCCTAGAATGCACCCCATCGAGATAACCTTCATGTATCTAACCAAAATTTTGAAATGGATTAATACTCATACAAAGGTAATTTTCACACCAATAATATATCTCTCATTTAGTGGCAAGGATTTCATCTCTATTTGAAATTTTGATATGTTTAAATTTAATATTTGATAAAAAAAAAGGGATAAAATCAACAAAGATAAATGATTGATATAGCTGAAACAAAATGCACAACAAATTTGAATGGACTAAAATCTTTAAATTTTAAGATGCATGATTATCTTCTAATACTTTTTTTAAAGAGTTATTATAATCTTTGATTTTTGGGCCTGATCTTTGATTATCTTTCACTTTTTCTCAGATCCCATTTTCATTTTAAATAAACATCGATTATTTTTTGTTTTTCCCCTTCTCAAATGTTTCTTTTCTACGACTCATATCGAGGGAATGATATTTTTCTGTTTCTCAAGTGGGTACATTTTAACAAGTAGATTTTAAATTCTCAAGTGCAAGAAAAGTATGTGAGTTGTCAAAATAACACTTAGAACATAATATTATATATCAGACCTGTAAGTTTCATTGTAGACTTCATAACAAGGACACCTTAAGATAATTCTGCCACTAGAAAATGGAGTGAGCTTTTCTTTGCTATTTGCAATGAAAGAATGTTGTGGTAATTTCTAGTGAGGTAACACCCTTTAAAACGCAATGATTTTAATATGTGTAAAATACTACTTATATTTAGTTTGCTTTTGAAAATAAAATATTTATAAAAACATATAAAATAAACTTTAAATAAAAAACTTCATATTACTTCCCCAAAGACCAGAATTCTCTTTCTTCTGTGAAAGAATCAAACAATTCCAATCTAGTTAACAATAACCCAGTAATCGTGGAATTCTATCAAAACCAGAAAGATGGCTGCATGAGAAAAAGTGACATCACAGAGAGACCGAAGATAGTTGCGCAGGCCTTGTATGAAAATAGTTCTATAAAAGCGAGGCTGATAGGGGGAGTTCAAATACATGGTTTGTGCAATGTTGTCGGCCCGATTAATATCCTCAGCTGAAGGATTTAGGCATGCCATGAAAATGGCGTCGTGGGGATTTATCCAGACAGGTGGGCAACAAACATGGCAACTGTACCGTGCACCACAAGCCAATCTATTCCACCCGTTTCTGACTATAGTTCTGAAAATCCATACTTGGATAGCATAGTCTCTATCAGATTGATATGAATGTCGTTCTGTGGGAGCACTTGCATACTGGCTTATGCCCAGCCAATTTGGATGAAGTGGATTGGGTGGGATCTGAATCGTCTTCAACATGTCAATATATCCCCAAAAGTCTGCAATCCCTATGTTAAAATCTTCATGTAATTCCAATGGCAAAAGAAAGGTCTTAATAAGACTTGGTGCCTCCATCATCAACTCACCTTCTATCAAGATGATTAAGGAGAAGGGAAAGATGAGTTGGTTTGGGACATTGCATTGCTTTGAATTTAAATCAATGGAGTGCTTCCGGAGAACTGAAGCTGAATGGTCGCAATTTCATTGTTTTCTTATAATAAGTTTTTATTAAGTATTTCTATTCTACATAATGAGTTTATTAATGATTATGATATTTGCTTTCAATTTGTCTTGATAGGGCGGGGGCCCTAGCTCGGTTGGCTAAGTAATTCCGTTGCGGCTCTGCTGGCCACGAGTTCTAGTCTCCCCCATCCCGTGGTACCAGAGGGCGTGTCGCGCCAGTGCCGCCGGTCACGTTAAAAAGTTTACCAGGCGCACTACAGTTTATAGGGGGTCGTGCTACCCGATTCCTGCAGTCTAAAAAAATAAAAAAAAATAAAAAAAAATAAAAAATTGTCTTGATAAAATAAAGAATTAATTTCATGATGATAAGTTATAAACAAGTGTCACATAGTGATTGGTACTTATCTTTATAGTATTGTAGTAATAGTACTAATAGTATATAATTCACATTAAAAGAGTTAATAAATAG
The DNA here is from genome assembly GCA_007258455.2 of Sequoia sempervirens. Lineage (NCBI taxonomy): Eukaryota > Viridiplantae > Streptophyta > Pinopsida > Cupressales > Cupressaceae > Sequoia > Sequoia sempervirens. The sequence continues at coordinate 1,170,790,473 of VDFB02271358.1, forward strand.
CACATATTTTTACACAAATTTGACCACCATATGATCGTTCACAACTTTTCCACCATGACCTCTTTGCTTGTTTTCAAATCTTTTGTTCAGCATTTCTTCAACCTTCAAGGAAAAAAGATATGCGTATTTAATGGTAGAAATTCCCACGAAACTCAACTCTTCTTGAATACTCGATTAACCCATTAATATAATAGGAAACCTTTTCCTTGTTGGCCTCAAAATGGCCTACTCTGATCAAGACTCAGTAGAATTCTTCTATATACTCTATAGATTTCCCTGCTTGTTTCAACCCTTGCATCTTCTTCAACAAATCCAACCTATAGTCCATAGAAATGAACCGCCTCTTTAGCTTTTCCACCATCTGATCTGATCTTGTTATTTTTTATTTTCCTCTCTTGTTTCTTTCCTATTAGACTTCTTTCCACCATATACTAGTATTACCTTGTAGCTTGGTCTTTCCAAATTTGACTCTCTTAGGTTCTTCTATTTCCTTGAATACTCAAGATATTCCTCCATATCATTGATCCAATTAATCAAATCTTCTTGGTTAAGGTCTCAAAAATATGTAGAAACATCAATCTTTGATTTCTTTCCAATCTTGGAAGTGACCCTCAAAATTTTATCCTCTTCAAGATCTCTAACCACTACTTTTTCTTCTTCGAATTGTTCTTCTTCAGCTTCACCTTCACTTTCATCTCTTCTTCTAACATTAGTTCCTCGATGCAACTCCTCTTGCAATGCTTGAACTTGTCTTTGGAGGGCACTAAAACCATCTTCTATTACACCAATATTTCTCCCACTACGGTTGCTTCATGGAGACATCTTTTCTCATAGACCCATAACCACAAGTCCTGGTACAAATTTCCTCACATTCTGCAATTTTTCTACACACTTAGGAACTACTGCTTTGATACCTCTTGATGAAAGGTACTCCCTTTACAATTTATATAACTCACAAAAATAACAACAAAAACAAATAATTTCATAAAACAAGTGCAAGAAGGAAACAATATTTCTACTATCTCTAAAATCAAATGATATTACAACATTACAATGGGCTTGTTGATTACATAATCTATAAATATTTGGAGTCATAATCCTCTATAGAATATGGTAGCATCCTGTTGTGCAAAACTTCAACTCCTAAAATCCAACTTCTCATAAAGATAAGGCCTCAATATATAGAGGTTTGAGGTCTAGAGAATACCATTGTGGTATTCCAAAATAACATGCAAATACCTCCTTCAAAAATCCACGCCCCATTTGAGGATAAATCAGAAAATAATAAAAATTACTAAATGATCACATGTCCTTCACATGGGCACCTCAACCAATCAAATTTGGTCAATTATGGAATCTCCATTAATCATTAGTGTCTTTGATAGCTTTGTGCAAGAACATGCACCAACATGCAAGTTTGCACACTCAACATGCAAATACATATAAATCATGCAAATAAACATGGAAGAGTGTGCATTAATGAGTGGTCCCAACCTAGAAATGGGATGCCCAAAAGGAATATTCCTCTAGGATTCCCTTGTAACCTTCACCTTAGTAAATCCACCTCCAAAATTACAATTACAAATCAACATAGGGTAAAATTACAATATTTTGGAAATTTGAAATTATTAATTCCCTACACATTACCCCTTATTGTAAATTAAAATAATGAAATTAATATTTTTGAGTGATGCAAAATTTCTCTTACACCTTGGATACTCCTACATCATACATCCTTGGTAAATTGAAAAGTGACCCTATCACTTCTTAGGAGTTAGAGGGAAACCAAGATGGTTAACCTTAGCCTTCGACAACCATGATGAGTCTTCAATAGGTCTTCCTCTCCATTTCACCAAGTACTCCTCATATTGCCTATTTCTTGTGCTTCTACCCACATAGCTATCAAAAATTTCTTCTATCTCCTTTTTTGAAGTAGTGTTGATGAGTATGTTTGCGCTACACAACATAGATAAAACACAAGTGTTCTATCTCTCTTGAGAGGAAAAGTTTTGTAGAAAATCTTCAAAAAATCACCCCAAGGCCTTGAATGCCAGGTCTTGAATTGCAAAGATAAATTAGCAGTTTGATGTGATTTGTTGGTATCACACGGGGCATTTATGGTTCAACAAAGGCATGAAAGTATAAGACTAAAGGTTTATAAAGTCTAATCACTGGTTCAAACCCTAGCTATATTTTTAGATTTACAATCTGAAAATGAATTTAACTCATCAAATAGGGTAGTTTCATGATGTTGTTTTGATTCTAAACTAGTCTAGATTTAAAGAAATAGCAAAATATTAAGGGTTTAGAGAGATCTAATCTAAAACCTAAAGACAGCTGTAATCATGGCAGGTGCTGTAGATAAATAAACACCTTATAAACTAATTTTTGCTTACTCAAGGTCAAGCCCACAAAGCTACAGAAATAGTGCAATCTTCAGATTTTGAAATTGTAAAAATTTATACATATACCATAAAGCTTGGCATAATATGCATAAACATCCATAATTGAACTTAAAGTTGTAAAAATATCTTAGGCTAACCATGCATTGAAATTTACAATCAGTAAACTATAAATGGTATGAGCAAGAAGTTTACTTGATACCTTTAACACTTTCCGATCATAACAACTGAACTAAAACTAACAATGCTAAAAATAAACTAGAAGAGGGAACCATGCATGCACTCAAAAATAACAAGAAAAGATCACCAAAACTTTAATTCCTTTACTTGTATTGTTACAACAATTCCTTTCAACCCCTTACAAATGAGAGGAGGATTCCTTTTATAGAAGAGTTTTACAAAATCAATGGTGGAGATCATCTCAACACCAAAGGCCTTTATTTAATTTGTATTTAAATTTTGGGGTGCATTAAACACACTTACAATTATCCCCAATTTAAAAAGTAGGGTTAAATGTGAACCTAGTACATTTTATATTAAAATATCCTACAAAATCCCATAAAAAATTGGGTGCATGCACTTTGAGGTAACTAACTTTATAGCGAGCTAGAAATTATACAAATTTATCATCTATTATAGAATTTCTAGTATCTTTCTCTTTTACAACATACTTAACAAAATTAAATAATACTATAGTCATTTGCTCATGTGGAGGAGACAAAACATCTTGAATTTTATAACCCAAATTTTCATAACCTTCCATTAAATACTTATGCAAGTTGGTGCATGACCCTCTTTGTTTGATTATTTCCTCTGATCTAGTGAATGATCTAGTAGTAGTGTTCAAAAACTCCTTATTTAGATTATTTATTGGGTTCCTCTTAATCTTATTTTTCCAGCCTTATTTAAATAAGTTGCATCATCTAATTTTGTTGTTGTAACTACCATGCTAGTCATGTTTGTGAGGAATTGGATGCAATATGCTATAATACCTCATTAATCCTCTTAGCAAGCACCCTGAGCTCTAGAAAAGCTTGTGTGACTATCTCCTTATAGAAATCTAATGCATGCAACCAAAAGATAAGTTCCTTGACCTTATCCTCTGCCAAAAATACCTTCTTTCTCAAGAATTTATGTAGACAATATTTTGATAATCTACAATTAGGACATGTTAGCCCATGATATTTCAAAAAGGTAGTGTTGTCCTCAGTTTCCTATTGCCTAGATTCTCCCTTAGTAAAAATATCTTTAAACAAATCAACGGTCACCTATGTTGATGTCCTCATTAGCTCCATTTTGTTAGCATCTTCCTTTGATAGAAGTGTGGGAGTAGTGACCTTCGTGGTAATACCTTTCCTTTAAATTACTATCTGCTGAATGAACGTAGTAAATTCTGTGACCTATGCCTTAAGATCTTTCTTGATGGTTTGATCCTAGTCTAGCCCTTTTAAAATATTGGCCATTGATCCCTAGAATTCATCAATTTCTTGGGCTCTATTGATTAGCTTGATGTCCACTGAAGTAATCTTATAATCTGATGGAAGAATTGTGGTTACATCATTCTCCACAACTGGAGTGGAAATGTACAGCATACACGATCGAGAGGAATCCTTGGTGATATGTGATCACACCTTTTCCTTCTTCTTTTTTGTTTGCTACCCTAAAAAATCTAATATTGCTTCAAATATTAGTCATGGATATTTGATAATGGGAGCTCTATCCCTAAATTTATGCTCCAACCATGAAGGGGAAGCCATCTATGATGAGGATGATGAAACGACAACCTCTTGTTGCTCTATGTGCAACTCATTTTCTTTATTCTCTTATGCATTTCCCTTTTGTTTCTTTTCAATCTCACTCTCTTCTCCCACTTTATCATACTTTTCTTTCTCATGATTTTCTTCCACAGGATTATTCCTCATGCATCAGGATTATTCCTTTGTCAACTACGAGCTTCAAATAACATCATTTCAATATGACCAACTCCATTTTCTCCATCTTCGCTATCCTTCAAGTTGTGTGAGTTGTCTCCTAAAACTTATTAAAAAAAAAAAAAATCCACTCACCAAAGGATCATTCTTCAGCTGATTCCTCCAGATTTCCTCAAGCTTTCCAGACTAAGAAATCTTCACAGAAGGAATACCCAAAACCAAAAACGCCAAGTATAATACCAATTGAAGGGATATTGGGTTCATCCCAAAATCAACATTTGAAATCATAGTAGGTGCCTTTGGTAACATTCATTTCTTTAGATATCCTCAAAAGCACGTAATACTTTGCCATAAAGCAAAATCAAACATAGCTCATTTCCCACCATTAATCCTTAGAGGAAAGTTCATGCAATTTTAGATCTTTGAAGATCAACCAATTTCAACAACATGAGTTAAACAGATTCAATAAATAGAATCATTAAACATGAAAGAAAAAATAAAAGACATGGACATAGAGAATTACATGGGGAAAACCATTTTGAGTAAAAAACCCCACCCTCCAAAAGCATATATCCATTGTATTATTCAACAACCAAATACACAGTTACAAATTGCAGGCTCTAACCCTTTACATGGAGATTTACATCTTGTTCCATTTGGAGAAAATTTGGTAGCATAACTCCTCTGAATTCAATCTCTCCTCTCACTCTATTCCAATGCACTATGGGATTACATATGTACTTCTCAAGTGTTACAAGAAAATTGTCATTCCAAATTTCATACCAATTAAACAATCACAAACAAACAAGTAACCAAATTTACCACAATACTACCAAGACCAACTTGAACAGTCGTGATGTTGCACTTAACCTTCATCAACTTACCGGTTACTTCCATACTGCATGATACTGCTCCACCCCAGTCATCTCCACATACCCCCTCATCTGATTGTCATGGGGTCACAGGTTAGAACTCCTCTCACACTACCACACACCTCCTCATGGACTATCATGAGAAAGTGGTATCTATACCACACTACCCCAAGCCCATGAATGACTTGTTGTGGGGTGGCAGGTAGCGAGTGTTCCCCACAATACTGCAAACTCATGAATCAACCATTGTGGGATGGCAGGAATCAATTGAGTGAACATTTATCTCCAACCCGCTAGCTCTAGCTTAAACCTGCACAATACTATGGTCTAGTAGATTTGGACTCGGCTAAGTGTTTTCTTTATTTTTGAGAGCCTTAACTAGTAAGTTTGAGACACCTTTTTCTCAAAATTCTCCCACTTGATGAAGAACTTGTCAACTCCCAATCAATGCTCAAAGTTACTATAGCACCCAAGACACCTACAACAACATCCAAGATGTCCACCATCTCAAGCAATAGTTCCAGCCATCCTCAATAGGAAAGGAACAAGCCATGGTGTATATACAATAGCCTAAAGAACACAAGCATCAGATCCAACTAATAGTAAAGGTTATAGAATACTGCCACCACTTACTATGATCACAAGCTATATAAAAGCATCAACAACATCAACTTCAAAGCTTCAAACTGAACACAACCATGAAGACATCCTCCAGAAAACATGATAGAACATCAGCTAGAACAACAATCAGGAAACTGACTGCTCTCATCCAATTGACCAAACCCATGTGGATAAAAATAGCACCCACAACAAGTGATAATCCATCCAATTACCCATACCTCAAAGGTATCCACATAAACGAACTCATGCCACCTACGTAGCTAACCCATTAACTACAAATACAAGCTCCATGTGCCAACCATTTGAAGAAGACCAGACACATCCAAGAGTTCCCACAACATGGGTAATTCCAAATATGGAAAGATCAAAGGAATTAAAAATCTACCAATTACAACATAGATAAATTGTATCAATGTAGTGCCAAAGACCATCTGTAATGATCTACAAATCCTGCAACCAACTGCTGCAAGAAACATCTCTCTCAACAATATTCCACAACTCTCTCATGTTCTCCATATCTAGCAGAAGAAAAAAAGATACAAGAACCTCCATGTCATCACCAAAGTGAAAACACATGACCAAAAAATAGTTATCATCAGTTCCACATAGAAATATCACATCTAAAGTCATATGAATCTGAACATACAAGAAAAAGAACCATGCTAAAGAGAAAAATCTGCAAATCATAAACATGTAGCATGCCCTTCTACATACACATCTAAATGCTAGCTGTGTCAAGTAAGATCTCCTTCACAACCCCAATATAAAAGATATGACAACATCCAAACCCATTCAACATGAAGAGATCAAACATAACATATGCATCATGTATCTACATGGATGTAAGCTTCTCAGGAAATCAACCCACTACCATCCCCTATGATCATTAGAAATGAAAATGCAATCCCAAGGAGATAACCATAATATCCATCTCTCACAATGAATCCTCCAAAACCATCTAATGGCAGCTCAAGATCCATACCAAACGTATACTAGGTGGATGTTAAGTTAATATTTCTTAATAGACAACCAAAAGAAGAGGTCTATGTTGAACAATTGGAAGGGTTTTAATGTTATGAAAACTTGACTTGTGTGTGAACATTGAAGAAGTCTTTGTATGGACTTAAACAAGCTCCCAAATTTTGGTATTCAAGGTTGGATGGATACTTGCAACTTCAAGGGTTCTAGAGAGGAAGTGCAAATAGTAATCTATACATAAAAATAGAAGGTGATCAAATACTGATAACTTTTCTCTATGTAGATGATATCATTTTTTATGGTAGCAGTGATTAAACTTGCAAAATGTTTCAAAAGGAAATGCAAAGTGCATTTAAAATGTTAATGGTCAAGGTGAATTATCTTTTTTTCTTGGGTTGTAGAGTGCACAATTAGATAATGGCATATCCATTTCCCTGACAAAGTACATAAAGGAGATGTTAAGTAAGTTCAGGATGGAAGACTACAATTTGTTGAGTACACCTAGGGTTACCAAATGTAAATTGAGTTAAGATGATGAATCTTCTATGATAGATTAGACCTTATATAGTTCCATGATTGGAAGGCTATTGTATGTGACAACATCTAGTCCATATATAATGCAAATTGTTCAGATGGTTGTTAGATTTCAGGCAACACCTAAGGAAACTCATGTCAAAGTAGCAAAAAGGATATTGAGATATTGGAAGGATAGAATGGATTTTGGTTTGTGGTATCCAAAGAGTGAAAATTTTACTTTGACTACATACATTGATGCAGATCGGGCATGAAGCATAGATGATCTAATGAGAACAAGTGGTGGATCCTTCTTCCTTGGTGACACTTTGGTGCTATGGTTGAGTAAGAAATAGGAATCAATTTCTTTGTCTAAAACTGAGGCAAAATACATTGCAATTATAAGATAGAAAGTTGTCTCCATTAGGGTTTTAGGGCCTAGGGCAACAAGCTTTCTAGACTCTGCATTCAAGGATGCCCTAGAGATCTCAATCAAATGAATAATGGAGGAAGAGATCTAACAATAGGGTATCATAGGTAATGTTTAGAGATTAATTAATGGTTTCACCACCAATTAATGACTTGGAAAGACAAATGAAATCCAAGTTGTAATGTCTAAACCTAGTGATGCATGAAACTCAAATAAATGACATAGAAATGCATATAAATCAGAACAAAAAGTTGTAAAATCATAAGTGTGTGCCTAAAAACTTGTAGAGGTTTGAATGGAGATTGGAAATGTTGCAAATCTTGAAATTTTGGCCTACTTGGCCTCATTCTCCATTCTGGGCACATTAGTCCCAAATCTAGATTTCTGCACAGGAACAGGGTTCAGGCAAAAGGGTATGTGAATATACAAAAATATTTGAAAAACACCTATGATTCCAGTTTGGATTTTTATGAACTTCAAGGTCTAAATCTAGTCATCATTATCTACTCTTTCTACTTCTCCAGGTTTTTGGTTCTGAAACCCTGATTTTAGGGCTGTAGATGACCTTTTAGTGAAGATTATCACCTTGCAAATGGGGAGATAACTCCAACAATCTTGTAGCCTAATCTTCAATGATCTTTCAAGCTCCAAGAAACCTAGATCTACAATCACACATGTAAAGAGGATAAAACCTGTTGATTGTTATGGAATAGGGATTTGCCTTGGTAAAACCCCTTTTAGGTAATTAAACCAAATGATGAAACAATGAAACAAGGACATGAAACATGAAATATAGGATATGAAACATGAAAAATGGTACCTTGAATGATGTCTTATAAATCTACAACTCAACATGATATGGCCATGAAGGATGTAGATCTTGATCTTGACAATAGGAGTAGAACAATGCTTGATCTTGGATCTTCAATGTTACATCACAACACTAGCTCAATAACAATCTTTATGCTTGATATGATTGAGATGAATAATTCTACCCTTGAATGGCTTCAAAATGATCTTGAATGCTCTTTTGATGATCTTGTGAAGTCTTGGAATCCTTAACTCTTGAATTCTTGACTTGATATTGTGTAGGCTTATGTAAAATAATGATTTGAAATCTTGTTTATATATGAAATGCACTCAAATAACTGTTTGTTTGATACCAAAGGCTGACATAGAATAAATTTGAACTTAAAATTAAATTTTTTGCTTAAAACCTTGAAAATAGGCAAAATGGGACTCATTCACCAATCTTGGTGAATTAGTCGCACTTGAATGGAACTCATTCACCCAAAGTGGTGAATGGGTCCCACAACACCTATTTCGATAGCTAAAGTGTTGGGGAGTGTGTAAATTAAGTTTATATGTTGATATTGTCAAGGTTTTGATTAAAATATGCCTTTAGATGCATAATATGGGGTCCTATGGGCCTATTAATGATGATATAAAGGGCCTCATAAATGCAATAGGGCCCAAAATCCAATGTGAAAGTGTAAATAAATGTACTTTACAACATTAAATTAAGGCCAAATTTGATCTATTTAGCTAAGAAGGGCCCAAAATCCCATGTGTATTTGGAGAACACATTACAACACTAGATTAGGTCCATTTGATTTACAAGCCTCCTAAATTTAATGTGAAGGTGTAAATAAATATACTTTATAACATTAATTTAAGGAAAAGTTAAGTTAATTTATCTTAAAAGGGGTAAAAGACCTAATGTGGATGTGTAAAACAACTCACACCACTAGATCAAGGCGACACTAAGTCCAATTTATCATTAATTATTCCCAAATTAAGTGTGAAAATGTACACGAGGACACTTTTCGACACTACAACAACATATTGTTGTACTCAAGTATTATGGATGAAGTAGAATCTAAAGGAGATGAAGATTGAATTTGATGAAACCAATTTCCATTCTTTGTGATAATAATAGTCAATAAATATTTCAAAGAATCTAGTAGTGCACTCAAGGAAAAAGAACATTGCAATCAAGTATCATTTCTTGAAGGAGAAGGTTGTAGAGAAGGAAGTGAAGTTGGAATATGTTGATACCAAGGATAAAGTAACTTAGATATCTTCACAAAACCACTTCCTAAGGAGACATTTGAGATTCTCTAGTAGAAGTTGAGACCTATTTCTCCCTCCTTTTGAATGAAGAGGAAGCATAGGTTAAGGGTGAGCTTTGTCTCCCTACTGCAAGAAGGCTAGGTGGTCTTGCAAAAATTTTTTAATCCTAGTATTGAATTTACGTAGGGGGATTCTATCCATGAAAATTTTTTATGGATTGAGCAACGTACTGGAAATACAAAAAGGGAGAAATGGAACTCAAAATAAATAACTTCTATGGGGGATAAGTGTGAAGGGAACACAATCTACTAAGAGGGAGGTGAATCAATAGATCAAATCTATTAAAAACTCTTAGCTCTGAAACCACAGTTATAAGAATATATGGTTCTTCAATACTAACATGAACTAGGCAATATCAAGAGCACACACATAGACATAAGAGAATACCAAATATACACGAAAAACCTAATATGGGAAAAAACATGATGATAATAGTTGTTTGGATCTACTATCCAAATCTAATCATATAGAGCAAGAATGCATAAGCAAATTTTACAATGATAAGTAGGAACCAACCTGTTGAAGTCACTAATCCCCAATTGTATTTGTAGGCACCAACCTACTGGAGACAACAATCCCCAATCAAATCAATACAATAGGTAGAACACCAGTCTTATTGAATTACAAAGGAGGGAAAAATTTAGTGGTGAATCTTTGCCAATTGGCGAATATTTGAAATTGGGACCTCGAGAAATGGTGAATAGTACAAGCTAAAAAGGAGGGCCATGTTTTTACAAAAAATAATTTCATCTCGATTAATTCACCTATGTATTATTTTTTAAACTAATAAATCAAATTGATTTTCCATGTAAACGATGCATCATTGGAATTGATTTTCTAGTAGTTTATATTATAATTACAAATATTAATTATATTTGGGGTATGTGCAGGATCATGATGGGCCAAAAAGTGGCAATATGATGGGTATGTGGCTAACAACTTTTTTTACCCAAATTTGATGAAATGAAAAGGGTTTTTAAATGAGATTCTTAGCTTTCCACAAATATAAATTATGCTTTACTTTGAATTTAATAAATACTTATTATTTATTTTCTATTTGAATTTAATAAATAATTATTATTTATTTTCTATTTGAATTAGGACTAAAGTCCTGATTGATAGGCTGATTGAAAAACATCTATAGCTTTCAAACAGTATCACATTTTTGAATCTAAAACATGCCTCACATTCTATGCTTCAAGTACTATATGATTAAAAAAAAATTGAATTTCATGAAGTTTTGACTAAGTTAAGGTGGTTAGACATACAAGTTTTTATATTTTTTAAAAGTTGTAATAAAAAATTCATAATTAATTATTACTTGAAAAAAAATTACAAAAAAATATGCATCACATCGGGACATGAATCCTCTACTTATATCTAAAATATTATAAAAAAATATTATCATTTTATTATTGTTAGGGTGGTAAGACAGACACCTACTTATTTTTTCCCTGGAATTTAAGTACTACTGCATTGAAATTTCAAATTTTCACCAAATAGTTTAAAAACAAAAATAAACCTAGTAGTTTAGAAACTAAATTCAATTTTCTACAAATTCTATTTTTACATATTTTTTAAATAATATAGATAACTTATGCAAATTTTTACGTCAAGTTGCCTACCTTAGATTTTTTTGAATTTTTTGCCACTTAAGGGCCTATTTTTTCCATGATGATCCTACACATAACCTTCACTAGTAATATTATATTCCTACCATTAATTTTTGGGCAATAACGCCACTAATAATAATTTACCATTTAATTTTAGGGATATTTTAGCCTTGAATATGAATTTTATTTATTTCCATCAAATTATCGATTAGCTTTCTAATCGGATGGTTGGAGGTTGATTCCACAACCTATATGCGCCTGCCTTTTAAAAGGCTTGTTGAGGCCTAAAATTTGTTTTGGGCCACATGATTAGATTTAATCGGGTGGCCCAAAGCAAATTCTGGGCCTCAACAAGCTTTTTAAAAGGAACGTGCATATAGGTCACATAATCAACCTGCAACCATCTGATTAAAAAGCTAATCAATGGTAACAATTTCACTTTTCATATAGCCATTTTCCCCAGACCCTAGGAGGGGGCGTTGCCTCCTCGACCCCCACAAGGAGGCTCTACCCCCTTGACTCCCACAAGGGGCACTACCCCTTGACCCTGTTGATGGCTACCACCCTTGGGCTGCTACTTATATATTATAAAAAATAAAAAAATATGGGGGAACTGTGCCAACCAACTATGGAAATTTTTAAAGGAGAGATTCACCATTGTAATTAATATTTTTAGTGATTATTCACTAGGATTCGCCACGATGATTATTATTTTTACCAATTATTCATTAAGATTCGCTAGGATTTTATAATTTTTTTAATAACATGCATAGATTTTCCAGGAAAATTAATAATTTTTCAAATAAAAGGAAATATTTTCCAAGAAAATTATAGCACTTAGCCAAGATTTTCCAGGATTTTACACCTTCGCCAAAGGGGGGGGTTTCTTAAAGTTATCATAAAGCTTACAGACCTTCAAATGTAGTCAAACACATCTGATACACTTCTATACTAACTACAAACACTCTTCCACACCTATGATGATCTTCCAATATTGGTACACACACAAAGATGCAACTCATCTAAATTCACAATCATATCCTTTTATATTGACCACATTCTCTTCAATTTATGCCTTGCACACACTTATAATTCACATTATGAATTTAAACAATAGAGAAATATATACATAAAATTGCATGAACACTCTTGCATGTCAGCTAAAGTTCTACAAATAACCATGATGATATAAGATGGACCTAAATTCAAATTACATGAAATGTGTAGCAAGTCGGCCCAAAATTAAATTTTGTTGCCACTAAAAGAATACATGATTTCGTGCATTTCCATAGTAACCTAAACTAGGTCCTATCTTGACACCATGGACAAGATTTGATTTTTGCACACTACTAATTGTTACACACATGCCTTGAACACAAACAGGTTGATAGACAAGCGCAAAGAACCTTTTTTCACATCCATATTTAATCATGCTAAAAATATCCTCAAAAAACTTAGGAATAAGAAACAACATGTAGAAATACTCTCCTCTCAAACCACACATCCAAACATCATTTCAAAAAGACTCCATAATTGTATTTCCAGAGAAATATCTCTACCCTAAAAACTAAGTTGAATACATGTACATATAATAAAACTTGAGTTGTGTGAAAATAGTTGATTCTTGATCTTTTTTTGTGTTAAATTAGTAACATAGATCTCAAAAAATAGTTTGGTGCATCTCCTCATTAGAGCTTGGGTTTAATTTCAATTCATTTCTTATCCCTTTTTTCAACATAACGATAGTAGTTTAGTTTAGTTAAGGCGAGGTATCAAGCAAACCAACCCTCTCTAAAGACTCACTCCAACATATGGGAAACCTGCATGCCTTAGATTGTTTCAATTCTTCTCAACTAAGGGAGGAGATTGAATATCCCTCTGCCAAAGGTGCAACTTGGAATTGATAAGAAAGACATGCCATGAGCACACATCAAGGATAACCTCTTATTATTCCTTAATAGTGAGTTTTAAATTTGGTATTATTCTATTAGTACACAATGTTAAATGAATTATTATTATTTCTTCTCTTTACTAACTTTTACTTGATACTTCTATTTACCTAAGTGCATACATTTAACAAAAGACATTATACTTACTTTTAAATATATTAATGTTTATTTTCGCATGGGAAACACAAATATAAGGAATAAGATATTGTACCTTTTGATAATTATTTAGTAGTAAAGAGTGTAAAGGGTATAGATCTGATGATAGATGTTGAAGGTACAAGTACCTATGTCAATTTAACACTCACATTTCTTCTATCATATTGTTAGGATCATTATAATTTAAAAATAATTATAAACCTTGTCATAGTTGGGGAAATAATGAATTTTGAGGGACTAGGCATTATTTTTTGATAAATTAGAGAATAATTGCATAAATGGGTTTGAATTTTATCATTTATGGATATGTTTACTAATTAAATGCATTAAAAACATAATGAAATAGTAAATAAGAATTTGGATCCTTGGAGGGTCAAATAACTCTATATGAATTTTTAGAGCTTGGTTTGACATATCCAACACTAAGAATAGATAAAGGAAGCCAATTATGTTTTTAATAGTAATGAAACTCTTTCTATTCAATAATGGATCTTAAAAAATATAGGATTTAAGTGGGTTTTCTAATAAAGAGTAAACATACCTTTATACCAATGGAGATAGTGAAATCCCTTTTTTAGTTAGATAAATGTCTATGAATTAATATTGAATTAAAAGAGGGAAATTAATTTTCTTCTTCAATATTTTTTTTTGGTACACAAGATTAGTATGTATTTTATTAATAATAAAGAATTTACAGACGTCTACCATGTAGGGAGAAAATTAACTCAAAAAACCAATTAGTCATCTAACCAGCATAACCACCTTCAAAAAACCAAATACCAAATTGAACTAGCTATGAGAATGATAGAGTATCCAGCCAAAAAGACACCACAAAGCCTTATTCATGGCTACTTTGTTAACATGGCTTCCAAAGGAACTGATAAAAAAACCCCAACTCTTACATATCAAAAATTCTACCCAAAACCCAACTTACATAAACTTGTTTAATTTAGCAATTTCCACAAATTCAGACTTCCACTCTACACCTCCAGCCGCTAGCAACCCAAAGAATTTCTTTAGAAATTCAACCGCAATCACCACTAGCATCTGATGTCTCATCAAACTTGGCTGATGCAAATCTAGGAGGAATGAGAAGATCTTCACCATCTCTTCCATTTGAAACTACTCCATGTCATAAGGCCTCAGACAACCCTTTCCTTCAATCACCAAACTCAAAACCTCTTCCACTCCCTCCACCAAGTTCTCTCAAAACATTTTAACTAGCAAATTTTTTGCTTCTACCTTTGAAACTTTACTATCCAGGCGCGATGTCAGGAATTGAGAGGAGATGTGAAAATTGTCCCTCCCATACTTCGAGCACTCCAAATGACCAGAGCCCAAAACCATTTTCATGTCCGCCACCACCAACTAGTCATTATTTAGCAAATTTCACTTTAATCTCTGGTTAGTAACATCCCTGAATGTCACTTGCCTCATTAACGACCTCAAAGAAATTAGAATATCAGGCCCAAAACACATAAGGCTCACCACAAAGACCTCAATAATAAATTTTGAAGCCTTCGCCATGAGCCAACCAACAATGATTGCACCTGCCAGAGATGAGAGAAGAATACACACATACGCCACTTCCGTCTGCAAAGAAAGTTGTTCACCAAAATAAGGTTGGCTTACAATAAATAGAAAATGCGAAACACAAGGCCGCCATCGCTAGCCACGAATGGTACCCCGTCCCACGTGCAAGTTGTCCTTGCATAGGGGAGAGAAACCTTCACCATAAAAAGCATTCATGTCAATGCGTTGGAGAGGGAGCCATAGTTGTCCTCCTATGCGAACCGTATATCGTGCGATATGACATGCCTTATCCCATATTTCAAATGTGAGTGCCTACTCAACACTCCAAGCACCATCACCCATCCACCGTGGCATCAAATGCCATCTCCCTCTGCTAGCATGGATGGATGCCCACCCATCCTCCCACATTTTTCTTCTTTAATCTATTGTGATGAACTAATCAATCAAATACAAATTTCTATGTCAAGAGAGAATTATAGTAAATATACATATCTAATTATATGTGTATATTTTGGCATTTCTCAAACTTTTATTTCCAGATATAGATATTTCTGAATATTTATTTCTCCTATGATAAAATAAAATAATTATTGAGGTATGTGATAAAGTATATCATAAATCCCTTTAAAAGAGCATATAAAGATCAAATATTCATACATAACATATATGTTATCTCCTCAATTATCTTATAAAAATGGCATTTGATTAGATCACCATCCATCCTATAACTAAAAAATGAAATAGGAGATTTACATGATAGAGAAATATACTCTAAATAAAAACTATATGAATTCATAGATTAAATGACATTTGCAGTTTTTGAAATAATTCAATTATTTTTTTTATAGAGGTTAGCATTCCCTCTAATTTAAATATACATTTTTGGAAGGTAGGTGGATAATTTTAAATCAATTAAACTATTAAAATTATATAATTGCATATGCTAATGAGCTTACAAGGGGATTTTTTAGGAGAAAAGGAGAAAGATGGCATTGGTACACTCTTTCTAGATGTATAAAAGCTTATCAAGTGGATTCTCATCATAAATGCAAATATGCATGTAACAATGATATAGATATAAATACTTTCTCTTATATAGATATAAATTAGAAAATAATTGAATAACTAGGTCCAAATTTTATCATTGATTGATATTTTACTAATTAAATACATCAAAAACATAAGGAAATGGTACATAAGAATTTGAAATTCTTGGAGGGTCAAATAACTCGATATGATTTTTTAGAGCTCGGTTTGACATATTCAACACTGAGAATAATATAAAAGAATCCAATTATATTTTTAATAGTAATGAAACTCTTTCTACACAATAATTGATCTTAGAAAGTATGGTTTAAGTTGGTTTTCTAATAGAGGGTAAGCAAAATTTTATGCCAAATTAGATGGTGAAATCCCTTTTGTGTAGTTAGATAGATGTCTACAAAACAAGATTGAATTAAAAGAGGGCAATTATTTTTCTTCATTAGTCTATTATGATGTACTAGTCAATCAAATACAAAATTCTATGTCAAGAGAGAATTATGGTAAATATGTATCTATACATTTTTGCATTTCATAAACTTTGATTGGATATAGGTAGTGCTTAAAATCTATTTATCCTAGTATAAAATAAAATAGTTATTGAGATATGAGGTAAAATGCATCATAAATCCCTTTAAATGAGCACATAAAGATCAAATATTCATACATAACATATATGTTATCTCCTTGATTAACTTATCAAGGATGACATTTGATTAGATCACCATCAATCCAATAACCAAAAAATGAAACAAGAAACATTCACATGATTTGAGATATTTGGAAAGAAAAAACTATACAACATTATTTTCTAACTAGAATTCATAGATTTGGCATTTACAATTTTTCAAATAATTCAATTATTTTTGTTTATAGATGTTAGCATTCTCTCTAGTTCAAATGTACATTTTTTGAAGGTAGGTGGATAACTTTAAATCAATTAAACTAGATACAAATTATAGAATTTTCACAAGGGTATTTTTAAGGAGGAGACAATTTGAGAAAGATGGCATTGGTACACTCTTTATAGATGTATGAAAATTGATCAAGAAGATTCTCTCATAAATGTAAATATGAATGCAACAATGATATGGAGTACAAATACTTTCCCCTATAGTTGTATTTGTTTTTGTTTCATATAAGATACACACACCAACCATATATACAAAACTCAAGCTTTCAATAAACTAAATGCAATTATCATATAGCAACATGCTCTACAATTTTTCTTATTTAACAAATAAAATTCTTAGAATGCACCCTATCACTGAGATAACCTTCATGTATCTAACCAATTTTTTAAAAATGGATTAGTTATAATAAGTAATTTTTCCACCAATGATATATCTTTCATTTAGTGGTGATGATTCATCTTTATTTGAAATTTTGATATGTTTAAATTTGATGTTTGATTAAAAAAGGTAAAATCAACAAACATAAATGATTGATATAATTGGAATAAAATGTACAATAAATTTGAATGGACCAAAACCTTTAAATTTTAAGATGCATGATTATTCTCTAATATTGTTATTAATTTTTTGTTTTGTTTTGTTTTTTTTTTTCTCAAATCCCATTTTCATTGAATAGATCAAACACATATACCATTTAAATACACATTGAATTTTTAATTTTTTTCCCATTCTCATATTTCTCTTTTCCACCACATCATATCTAGGGAATGATACTTTTTTTTTGTTTCTCAAGGGGATACATTTTAACAAGTAGATTTTAAATTCTCAACTACAAGAAAAGTCTATGAGTTGTTAAAAGAACCCTTAGAACATAATATTATATATTAAGTATAAGTTTCATAGCAGGCTGCATAGCAAGGATACCTACCATAAGATAATTTTGCCACTAGAAAATTGAGTGAGCTTTTCTTTGTTATTTGCATAGTAAGAATGTTGTTGTAATTTCTAGTAAGGTAGCACCCTTTAAAATGCAATGATTCTAATATGTGAAAAATACTATTTATATTTAGTTTACTATTGAAAATAAAATATTTCTTAAAAAAAATTATAATAAACTTCAAATAAAAACTTCATATTACTTTAAATATACATTTTTTGAAGGTAGATGGATAAATTTAAATCAATTAAACTATAAAAATTATATAATTACATATGCCAATGAGCTTATACGAGGATTGTTTAGGAGACAGAGAAAGATGACATTGGTACACACTTTCTAGATGTATATAAACTGATCAAGTGGATTCTCATCATAAATGTAAATATTCATGCAACAATAATATAGATATAAATATTTTCTCTTATAGTTGTATGGTTTTTGTTTCATATAAGATACACACAAATTATATATACAAAACTCAAACTTTCAATAAACTAAATGCAATTAGCATATAGCAACATGCTCTATAATTTTAATATTTAACAGATAAAAATAGTAGAATGCACCCCATTACTGCGATAATCTTCATGTATCTAACCAAAATTTTAAGAATGGATTAATACTCATGCATAAATAATTTTCCCATCAATGATATATTTCTCATTTAGTGGCAAGGATATGATCTTTATTTGAAATTTTCATATGTTTAAATTTGATATTTGATGAAAGAAAAAGATAAACCAACAAAAATAAATGATTGAAATAGCTGAAAGAAAATGTCCTTTGAATTTTAAGATGCATGATTATCCTCTAATATTTTCTTTAAAAAGTTATTATAATCTTTGATTTTTGGGCTGATCTTTGATTATCTTTTCACTTTTTCTCAGATCCCATTTTCATTGAATAGATGAAACACATATACCATTTAAGTACACATTGATTTTTTTTGTGTTTTTACCCTTCTCAAATGTTTCTTTTCCACCACATCATATCCATAGAATGATATTTTTTTGTTTCTCAAGGGGATACATTTTAACAAGTAGATTTTAAATTCTCAACCGCAAGAAAAGTCTGTGAGTTGTCAAAAGAACGCTTAGAACATAATATTATATATCAAGTGTAAGTTTCATTGCAGGTTACATAGCAAGGATACCTTAAGATAATTCTGCCACTAGAAAATTGAGTGAGCTTTTCTTTGTTATTTGCATAGTAAGAATGTTGTGGTAATTTCTAGTGAGGTAGCACCCTTTAAAATGTATTGATTCTAATATGTGAAAAATACTATTTATATATAGTTTGCTTTTGAAAATAAAATATTTATAAAAAAAATATATAACAAACTTTAAATAAAAAACTTCATATTACTTACCCAAAGACCAGAATTCTCTTTTCGTTTGAAAGAATCGAACGATTCCAATCTAGATAACAATAACCCAATAATCGTGGAAGTCTAACAAAAACAGAAAGGTGGATGCATTGGAAAATGCAATACAGCGTAAGAAAACAGTTCTATAATAGCGAGGCTGAAAGGAGTTTAGATACATGTTTTGTGCAACAGCGTCAGCCAGATTAATATTCTGAGCGGAAGGATTTAGGCATGCCATGAAAATGGCGTCGTGTGGATTTATCCGTGGCAATCCAGAGGGCAAACAAACATGGCAACTGTACCCTGCACCACAAGGAAAACTATTCAACCCGTTTCTGACTATCCTTCTGAAGAACCTTCCTTGCGTAACATAGTTCCTATCAAAACGATATAAATGTCGTTCTGTAGGAGCACTTGCATACCGGGTTATGTCCAGCCAATTTGGATGATGTTGATTGGGTGCCTGATGCGTCTTCAACCCGTCAATATATTCCCAAAAATCTTCAATCCCCATGTTAAAATCTTGAAGTAATTCCAATGGCAAAATTAAGGTCTTAATAAGACTTGGTCCCGCCATCATCAACTCACCTTCTGTCAAGATAATTCAAGGATAAGGGGGAGATGAGTTGGTTTGGGACATTGCATTGCTTTGAATTTAAATCAATGGAGTGCTCCCTAGAAACTGAAGCTGAAAGGTCGCAGTTTTTGTATTCTTATCGGTTACTATAATAAGTTGATATTAAGTACTGCTATTTTACATAATGAGTTTATTAATGATTATGATATTTACTTTCGATAAAATGAAGTATCAATTCTATGATGATAAGTTGGAGGAATTTTTCTGCTATTAGAAAATATGTATTTAAGTAGTTTTTCTTCGTACATACAAAATTTTAAATTGAAATAGCTTGCATCTAATACATATAGATATAATTTATCTTTTTATGATTCTTAAACATCTTTTTACTCTTTAAATTTTAAAACTATAAATACTTTTTCAAAATTTAATAATTTTGAGGAGACAATGTGTTATATCCATCATAGGGCTAATATTTCCATTGTGTCATCTCTAGATGAGATGAGTGGTGAGGGCCAAGAAAAATACATGGATTACACCTATGGAAGAGACCAATGGATGACACATGGAGGAAAGTGAGTGACTTTGAATCTAAAAATGGAATTAAAACTTTGGTTAATTAGAACAAACTTTTTGGTCGAGCTCATGATAGGACATATAGGCTAGTTCTATGATAATGATGATGATATGGTGATGATGATATGATGATGATAAATATGCATGTGTATGATGGATGTTTATGTAAAAAATGATTATGATGAATGATTTTGATTATAATACACATGTTATGATTATGATACATGCTAATAGTTGTGAATGCAGGATATGTAGCAAAATCAATCTTCACCAAGGATCAAATATCAAAATGAAACCTATAAATGGGAGTTGTAATGAAAACGATATGCAAGATGCATGACATGTCAAAAAGACACTTTGTTACATTGAAGAGAAACCCTAGCAAGTGGATATCATGCACTGGAGAATGAAAACCAAATGCCTATTTGTATCATTTACCTCCTTTCATGGACTTTGACACAACACACTCATGACATACAAATAAAATAACCGCGTCTCATTCCAAGCTTCTCTAAGTTCATTAAGATATAGGATTTCATCGAGAAAATGAGAAACAAAGTATAAAATCAAGAAAGAAAAAGGAGAAAAAAATGCCAAAAGAAATCAACAACCAACATATCACTTGCCAAAAGATAAGCTCGGTTTTGATAGATAGGACCCATTGTAGGAAGAATACATCCATTAAGGTCTTAGTTTGTTTTGATACTACCCATTGTATGAAAGATATTTATGATAAGGCATTAAAATATTTTGATAATAGTAGTGAAAGATAAGAAATAAGCTATGCAAACTATAGACTTAGTTCAACTATTGAGATTTATTTTTCTTCTAATTTGCATGAAAGTGCAATGTTTTTTCAATGTGTAAATATGCATGTCATCTCAATATAATCAAAAGAAACCAAACCAAAACCTAGGTCAAGGGAAATGACATGCTCAATTAGGTAAGGAATACTTGTTGGACACCAGGAACACTGAGAGGGGGGGATGAATCAGTGTTCAATAATATTTGACTTTCAAATCAGATCTAAAACTATCAATGGCAATAATTGAACTTAAAACAACATTCATAACATATAGACAAAGGGAAACAAGCAATCACATTAATGAGCACCATAACACCAAAAAAAATTTACGTGGAAACCCTGTTAGGGGAAAAACCACGGCGGAGATTAATCCACAATGTATACTCTATTAAAAGTATGATAAAAGAGGGGAATGTACTTGCATTCAAGCGCACTGCCTAGAGCTCATTGCTCAAGAGAGAAAGGTTCACTACCTTAGAAAGTATAATGAAAATTACAAAAAAAAAATTGAACTGAGAATACAACATCTACAAATGCCTAGATTCAGTTCCAATGAAGCTCATAATCAGATTCTGGATCTTTTTACTAGTTCACACTTCTTCTCTGCTCTGTTATGTTCTGCTTAGCATACAAAACTTTTTTTTCCCTCAAATAACTAATCTTTCCTTTTTCGCTCTCTTCTTGATACACATACACTTCTATCTCTACCACAACTACATCACCTTCAAAATTATTTTTCAATCTCCTTGATAAACCTGCTAATCAAGAATTCATTGTATGTTTGCTTCACAATATTCTTGCATATGTTGGCTCAAATCATTAATTAGAGCTGATGTGTACCGACAAAAGTTGGCTAGACTATAGTAGGGACCCAAAACAAAGTTCCAAACATAAGAAATAACTAAATACATGCTCCACATACATCTGAGATATGCCATATAAAACATGTCGGCCAAAATGAGAGAATAAACCATGAACCAGACTATCGAACCTCTTAACTCGAACTCCGACTAATGTAACACCACAAAACTCACTAGTAGGACAATATACATGCTAGGAAGGATTCCTTGGAGATACACACCACAAAATAATGATCCGGTGAAGTGATCAAATTAGCTTATCAACTGGATGTTCTACTCTTCATTCTTTCTGATGGTAGATTACAAAATCTTACTTCCCTTTCCAGTAGGAGCAATGCTAACACTGCAGACCATACTGCTTACTCCAATTGCCATCAATTACAACACAAGTAGCCAAAAATAATCTCTCAAATCCATATGCCAACAATCTCCCCCTTTGGCATTGATGGCAACACTTAGTGAAAAATTTACTAAGTGTCAAAACCAAGACTACTGCTCCCCCTTTTGATGTCAAGTAATTTTTCATTGCATTCTCTTCCCCTTTGACATGAATGACAAATATTCTATTTATTCTACTCTCCTTGTAATTTTTTACTATAATTCTCTTCTTATTCTATCCCATTTGCAAAATAGAGAGTTGGATCAAAATTTGAGAAATTGTTGCAAAAATTAGAAGATTATTTTATACTTAGCTTTAATTTGTAGAAGGAATTTCTTCCAAGAGTCTGCCACAATCCCAATAGCTATAATCAGTTTGTTATTCTCTGATATCCTATATATAATATGGACAAGGGATTTAGGATTGGTGATTGCTTCTTCCAGCTTTTCTCCTATCTATAGTGCTTCAATCATTTGCTCTAGTCTACCTTCAGTCAAGGCTTTTACTCTCCAGAAGGTGTCCATGAGAGTATTTCTAGTAAAGTGAACCTTTGGATTGTCAGCCTACATATCATGAACCTTTTTCTCAACCTTTCCATCCTTATCCAAAAACATACTGTAGTCTTGACCAATTCTGATAAGCTCTTTTTCAATTTGCTCCAACTTATCCTTGTACTTGCCAACCACATGAGGCCACCTTAGATAGTAATTAAAGACTTTATTGGATAAATCAATGCACTATCTTAGCACATTCATTTTCTTCTTTAGGTTAGCAAGAGATAGCCTAAGCTGCATCTTCAAATGGGAAATTATTTCCTCCTCTTTCCTATTTAGAGGCACAGATTCCATAGCCTCCTTAACATACTCAATCAGTTCTTTTGGGAGAACATCTTGCAGACTCTCCAATTCAATATTGTTATCAGAAAAGAATCTTCCTAAAGTGTTCTCAATGAGATCCCGCTCATAAGATGGTACATTCAACCATATGCTAGATATCTTTTGCATCCCATCTTCATCCTGAATATTTTGCATTATCTTTGATTTGAACAAAGCACCTTCCTCATCACTATCTTCATCTATTATTACTTTTGGTTCACCTAGTTTTGGTTGATCTCTAGGAGTATATTCATCAGAGTCTTCACCCACTAAATCCACAACCAACTGTCCTTTCCCTTTTTCTTCAACTTTTTTTGACTTGGGTGCCAGAGGAGTGATAGCAGGGTATGTACAAGATCATCATGGAAAAATAGGCCCTTAAGTGGCAAAAAATTCAGAAAAATCAAAGTTAGGAAACTTGACATAAAAATTTGAATAAGCTATCTATATTATTTAAAAAATATGTAAGAATAGAATCTTTAGAAAATTGAATGTAGTTTCTAAACTATTAGTTTTATTTTTATTTTTTAAAATCTATTTGGTGAAAATTTGAAATGTAAATGCAGTAGTACTTAAATTTTAGGGAAAATATAAGAAGTAGGTGTCTGTCTTACCACCTTAACCACAATAAAATGATCATTTTTTTTATAAGATTTTTTACATAACTAGAGGACTCGTGTTCGGATGTGATGCATATTTTTTTGTAATTTTTTTCCAAGTAAATAATTAATTATGATTTTTTTATTACAAATTTTTAAAAATATAAAAACTCGTATGTCTGACCACCTTAACTTGGTCAAAACTTCATGAAATTTATTTTTTCTTTTTTTAATCCTATAGTATGCGAAGCATAGAATGTGATGCATGTTTTGGATTCCAAAAATGTGATACCGTTTGAAAGCTATAGATGTTTTTCAATCAGCCTATCAATCTAACTTTAGTCATGATTCAAATAGAAAATGAATAATAATTATTTATTAAATTCAAAGTAAAGCATAATTTATATTGGTGGAAAGTTGAGAATCTCCTTTTAAAAACCTTTTTCCTTTAATCAATTTTGGATTAAAAAAAAGTCGTCAACCACATACCCTACAAATACCCATCATATCACCACTTTTTGGCCCATCATGATCCTGCACATACCCACCAGCCAAATCTCTTCCTCTCTTCTGCTTTTTCTCTGTCTTTCTAGAGGATGGTCCAACTTTAGTTATTTTTACCAAAAGAAGGATAACACTTACACCAAACTTTTTCAACACCTTTCTAAAGAATTTTTTATAGACTCGTTCCCCATTTTCAAAAGAGTTGTTATTCTCAAAGATTTTCTTATTGACCGGTATATTTTCTTTCCATAGCACATTATCATTCAAAAGTAAGAAATTTAGAAAATACACCATAATGCATATTGCAAGGGTGCCAAACCTAAAGGAGTAGTCAATATCCTTCGTTAATTGTAAATTATTCATCAGTTGATCCTTCATTAGACTACATAGGTCAAAGTATTCATTTTCTATTATCATTTTTTGAGTGATATATACAACACCTACCGAGGTTGATGCTTCTCAGTTTCTAAAGAAGATGTTATATGAGATTCCATGTGCAACATACCTTTTCAATGAATCTTTAATCGATGCAAATATCAGAGCCCTCTGATCTCCCCTTATTCTGGTTAGGGCTTTGACCTCAACATTTTGAATCAATTTCTTCTTTAGAATATTACCAACATTGCACAGACCTATTAGATTATTGATTACATCTTTAGAGATTCGATAGGGTTTATCTAAAGTAAGGATATCTCTGTCCAATCTATTGAAGATAAACTAAATCACTTCCACATTGACGAAATGAGGGAATTCATTCCAGATATCCAAATTCTTATGATTCGATCCTTCAAGCTTCCTTAATTCAATGAGAGACAACAAATTTATTTCATCCCTAACTTTTTTTACTGCTATACTCATCCAGAGTTACTATTCCTTTGGTTTGTTTTATTTTTCATGTCGAGCAGGGTTCTACTAATCGCCAAATAGATAAAAAATTAATAAGCAACAAAAATACCTAAATAATTCACCCCTAAATTGACCTTTCACACCTTTAGAATTTTGCTGAAAGGCTCTCCAACTACTCTCTTTCAATGTACAATGATGAATTAGGGTTCCAAATGCCCTTTTATAACTTTGCATACTTAACTTCTTGCCACACTAAATGCATTTCCCTAGAAGTTTCGGTTACTTTGCAAACTTAGACAACAAGCAAAGAATTTGACTACGGATCTATACCATTTCATCTGACTGAACAGATGATTAATAATACTTTCAACAATGAATAACACAACAACTAACGACATCCTGCAATTCGGTGCCAACTATATCACAGCGAGAGAAGAGATTTTCATGAAAAACTCCTCCTAGGCCATTGGCCAGAAGTCAATTGCCGAAAGAGTTACCGAAGGGAGCTTCTGGTACATCCTTGTTTCCTTCATCAGATTCACTTTTCTTTACCCATATTTTCTTCATTTGATCTCTTATCTCTTCCACAAATGCTTTTTCTTTTCCTTTATTGTCTTTCTATGAATTTCTTCCTTGATAAACCAGACCTCTTTTGTTCATGTTTCTATTCTTGCAAAATCTTGCAATGTACCCAAAATTGTTACAATTGTAGCATACATGATTTTTTTATTCTATACCATCCATTCCATTGATTTCCTCCTGACCTGCATTAATTAGCAACATGTACAAATCTTCCATAGTTATAACATTTAATGTTACTTGCACTAACAAACATACTTTTGCATTCTAATGCCTTATGACCAAATTTTTTGCATTTAAAGCATTGACCAGAAAATGATGGAGTACTAGGGTTTATCTTTTGTCTACACTGAGAAGCCATATGTACAAATTTATTACAAGCAAAGTAGTATCCATTAAATTTTTGAGCATTGGGTTGACTTAACGGATGTCTTCTTCCTTTGTTCTTTTTTTCAAGGTTCCTCTATTCAGATTTAGAACTTTCACCCTTCTCATATCCAAGACCTCACTTGTCATTTATATCCTTTTGTCCTTTGGTTATCTCATCAACCCTAGCAGAGCTTATCTTGAATTTCTCCTTGAATTCATTTGCAGTAGCAAGCTCATTTTTGAGGATAACTACCTGTCTCTCAAGCTCTTGTTCATTGTTTCTGGATTGTTGTAATTCAATTTCCAACTAAATGAACCCACTATTAATTCTACTGCATTCTTCATATTTTTCTTTTAGGGACTGGGCCAAATTCTCCTCATTTTTCTTTCTTTCTTCAATCTCTTTGGTAAACTTCATCACCACAGATTCCATTTCAAGCTTTAGAGTTGTATTGTCCTTAGCAAGCTTTCACATTATTTTGTTATTTCCCTTAGTAAATTTTATTCAAATGGACATCATCCAAACCTTTTCTTTCTTTTTTCTTCAATTGATCACATAGTTCCTTCCTCTTTTCCCTTGACTCATTTATCTTATCGTTCAGTGATTGAATGGATTTTTTGACAGCCACAAGATTTTCTTTTAGTTCCATGGCCTCTGCATTGGATTGATCAAGATCATCAAGTTCCACCATAAGTTGTTGTTGAATACCATCAGCGTCCATTGTAATTCAATATCCACCTCAATCTATTAAACTCTAGAAGAGGAACCCACTCTGATATTGATTGTTGGACACTAGGAACACTGAGAGGATGGGGGTGAATAAGTGTTCAATAATATTTGACTTTCAAATTAGATCTAAAACTATCAACAATAATAATTGAACTTAAAATGACATTCACAACATATAAATAGAGGGAAAGAAGCAATAACATTAATGAGCACCATAACACTAGAAATTTTTATGTGGAAACCCTGTTAGGGGAAAAACCATGGTGGGGATTAATCCACGATGTATACTCTATTAAAAGTATGATAAAAGAGGGGAATGCACTTGCATTCAGGCACATTGCCTAGAGCTCACTACAAAAGGGAGAAAGGCTCACTACCTTACAAAGTATAATTAAAATTACAACAAAATTTTGAACTGAGAATATAGCATCTACAAATGCCTAGATTTAGTTCCAATGAAGCTCATAATTAGATTCCAGATCTTTTGACCAGTTCACACTTCTACTCTATTTTGCTTAGCATACAAAACTTTTTCTACCCTCCAATAACTAATCTTTCCTTTTTCACTCTCTTCTTGATACACATACACTTCTCTCTCTACCACATCTACATCAACTTCAAAATTATTTTCCGATCTCCTTTATATACCAGCTAATCAAGAATTCATTGTATGTCAGCTTCATAATAAAATATAATATTCTTGCATATGTCAGCTCAAATCAGTAATTAAAGTTGATGTGTACCCACACAAGTCGGGTAGACTATAGTAGGGACCCAAAAAAAAGTTCCAAACATAAGAAATAACTAAATACATACTCCACATACATTCGCAATACGTCATATAAAACATGTCAACCAAAATGGGAGAATAAACCATGAACCATACTACCGAACCTCTTAACTCGAACTCTGATTAATGCAACACCACAAAACTCACTAGTAGGATAGTATACATGCTACGATGCCTTCCCTGGAGATCCACACCACAAAATAATGATCCGGTGAAGTGATCAGATCAACTTATCAACCAGATGTTCTTCTCTTCATTCTTTCTATCGGTAGATTACAAAATCTTACTTCCCTTTTGGTAGGAGCAATGCTAACACTGCGGACCATACTACTGACTCTAGTTTCCATCAATGACAACACATAGCCAAAAAAAATCTCTCAAATCCATATGCCAACAATACTATTAAAATAAATAGATTAACTAAGGTTCACTAAATGGGCAGATAAAATAATAGATGTTGACAACCAATCCATTGTAGATGGGTAATCAGATTGAAAATAGTAGTGATAGGCACAAGAGATGGAATGCAATAATGAAATTAATATGTACAAAATACAATGATACCCCAAGGGTCATGCATAAATATTATTTAGATGAATGTTGTTAATAGTCTCTTCTAAAGTTTCTCCTTCAAGTGTAGCAAGTTTGTAAGATCCAAAACTATAGTTTGTTATAATAACAAAGGGTCTTAATGATTCAGGTTAATTTTTTTATGTCATTTCCCTACCCCAACTTTAAACTTTTGATTTTTGATCTTTTTTTTTGTTATGGCATAAAATTGCACAAATGCAGTTTACCACATCACCCTTTACTTTAGCTTAATAAGTCGATAATGTAAAAATTGTCCATCTAAGACTTCATTCCCATACATGCCTTGTCATTTTCTATTGATGGAGAAAATTTTATCTTGGATGCTTCAGTCACATGCCCATGAAGTGTAACACCTCTACAGTCATAGACTTGCCCAAGAATAGCTCTTTGGCAATGCGATTTGACCATCTCTTCCTATATCCTTGTTATTCTCATTCATTATTTGTATTCCACTTCATTCTTTCAACTCCACTCTATCATTCTCACTTCTTAGCACTTCCATTCATCTTCTTGTCATTATACATCTATTCTTGTAGGTCTTAAGTTCTCTACACTACACTCTTAAATGATTATCTCACTTCTTCAAAGTGCCATTCTTCCTCTTAGCTTCAACAATCTTGTAGGAAGGAGGGAAACCTTTATTTCATAGCATTATTATTCATTGTTCTTATTGTTAGCATACTTATTATTTTAGGAGGGTGGGTAACCTTTATTTCAATATTTCCATATCATTTTCTTTCTAGTTGTCCATGGAGATGGAAACACCAAAGTGGGGGTTTGACTAAGGAAAACTTCAAAAAGCAACGCAACACTTTTCTTGTTTTTGTGTGTGCAATTTTTGTTTGTGAGGAGCTCACGGGATGTTGGACCTTTTGTGAGTTGAATATCTTTTCCTCCTAGTCATCATTTTTCTTAGTGGTTAGTTTATTTATCTTTCAAGTATTCTTCTTGTTGTACTTTATATTTCATGCATTTTTCAACATTTTGTCTAGTTAGTTAAAATCATCAAACTTTAATGTTCTAGTTATTACTAGGTCTCGAGTGTTTCTGGCAATAGGCTCTACTTCTAGTCTATACTAGATGCCAATGCAGCATGCTATCATCCTTGGTCCATGCTCTTGTCCTCTAGTTGAGATCCTAACAATCTATTCCTGAGACCTTTGAGACTTATTCACTTGGCTTCTACAGTCCTCTATCATAAAATAACCAAAAAAACCAAAAACATAGTTTAGTCTTTCCTTTATTTTTCAACCCATCACTTGATATTTTTTCCTTGAGGTAACCTACAACCATTTGTCTCTTGTAGAATCTTCCCTATCCTAGAGACTCGAGAGTGTTGGATGCTCTCTATTACATTGTTATAATTTTGTCCTAGGAGGATTTGATAAGCTTTTAAATCATTTAATGTGTTGAGACGCCTCTCATCTAATAACTCAATCTCATGCAATCTAGATACAAAATACTCTTCCTTGCTAATGAAATATTTTAAAGACACCCAAGTTAAAGAGGGGAGCTTAACCTCAATAAGCAAATGAATTCAGTTCCAAAGACTAGAGAATATGGAATGGCTCTTATAGGTGTACATATACTAGTGTGATAAACCCATAAAGCAGGAATAAATCGCAATTTCCAATCATGGTCATATCCATTCACTATTTTCTAAAGGATTGTCAATATAGTTTTTTTTTAAGCCTTAGCTTGACCTTTACTTTGTGGGTAATAAGGAGTAGAAACGTGATGCGACTAATAAGGAGTAGAAAAGTGATGTGACTAATAAGAAGTGGAAAGTGATGTTGGATATGAAATTGGTGATAATGATCTCAAACATCTTGATTTTCAAAGGGTTTTCCTTTGGCTATAATGATACCATGAGGAATATCATATCAAAAATGACATAATTTAGGATAAAATTGGGTATTTTCTCTCTATTACTATTGGATAATGGAATTTCATCTACCCACTTCATGAAATACTTAGTGGTGCAGTGATAATGAACTTATGACCA
Organism: Sequoia sempervirens; assembly: GCA_007258455.2. Lineage (NCBI taxonomy): Eukaryota > Viridiplantae > Streptophyta > Pinopsida > Cupressales > Cupressaceae > Sequoia > Sequoia sempervirens. The sequence continues at coordinate 1,170,820,950 of VDFB02271358.1, forward strand.
TTGGATGAGGTGGGATGAATTTTACTTAAGAGATTGAGTCATCGTTGTGAAATATTCCAAGGAGTAGTTATTGGTTGTAACTCTTGAGTTGGTGTATGAATCAAGTCTCCATGTCATTGACATTGACAACATTTCTTAGCAAAGTATTGTACGTCTTGCTCCATACTTAGCCAATAGTAACTAATTCTTAGCAACATCTTGACAAGGGTAGGTCCATTAGAATGTGCCCCACAAACAACTTCAAGTTGTTAGATTTGTGAATAACACGATACAAAGGATCAAGCAACAAACAAAATACCTTACACACAAGATCAAGCTACAAAACAAAGATTATTCCTCAAAAATAAAATACTTATAGAATGAACCTCAAGAATCTTCAAGGAAAAGAAGAATCCTGAAGTGTTTCCTTAGTATTGAAAAAGCATGATAATACAATGAGGGTTGAGTGTTATATTGGAGAAAACATAAATGATAAAGGGATTAGATCATGACAACTGTCAACATCTCATGTAAGGATGAGTGCAGGATTGTCATAACCCAATTTTATTATATATTTATTTAAATATGGAAAATTGAATTGTTGATGAAATTCAATTAAATATTAAATGGAGATTCTAGAATATTCGCATGTTGAATATGAGGAGTTGACTAATCTTGACTCTATGAAATTATGAAAAATATTTTTTATATATGTCATTAAGGATTGAACGTTACAAATCATTTTGGAAGTATGTGTACAATAGTAGGGTGATAGGGTGAAGGATGAGAACACGATTGAAGTAGGATTATTTATTCAGATCAAATGGTAAACTAGTTAGAATCTAGGTGCACACACCACAAAAGGGCATGATGAATTGCATTTAAATCAAATTTCATATGTCTAAAAATGAGAATCTCCTAACTTGAACTAATTTCGTGTTTGAAAATATATAGTTTGTAGATATAAAAATTGTCCATTTAAAACTATATTTAATGAAAAATAAATAAAAAATTTATAAATATATAGATATGCTTCAATTTGAATTTAAGTTATTTATCACAAGTAATATTGTAAGGAACTTGTAAGCCATAACAAGCAATTATATAAGGAAGTAAATGTGTATATATAAAAATAAATATATACATATACATATACATATATACATCTATGAACATAAGCTTTGAATACATAAAATACATATATACGTGTGTGTGTGTATGCAAATGTAGAAAGTATGGTAAATGAGAATGGGGATTATTTAAATAAAAAATAAAATAAATAAAAATATATATATACATACTATGTGTATATATATATATACATAATATATATATGCATACATATATATAAAAATATGTATATTTGAATGCTTATTCAAATGTATATGTTGAGTTTGAATCATAATCGATGACATACTAATATCGAGTTGATAATTAGAACCCCTACGATGGTGGCAGTAATGTCTACCACAAATTTAATGGCAATATTTGAATTATGTATTGAGTGGTGGCAAGGACATAATGCCTCCACCCTAGGCATGCAAAATATAGAATGTTGTTTCCATTTTTCAATAACACAAAGGCAGTGTGGCGAAGGAAATCACAAGAAAAGGTGGGTAGTAGGAAGGAAAAAGTAGAGGAGTTCGAAGGAAAAAGTAGAGATAGCTTAATCAATTTTATTTTGAGGTAATTCGAACCATGCAAGAATTATAAACTTGTTTTTATTTCCATTCTCTCCTTCTTTACTATCAAATGATACCAAATTTCATTTTATATATCATTGCTTTCATTTTTTCTAGAAGCCATGACCATAGGCCGAATGGAATAATGTCCACCTTTGTGGGTCACTTGTTTGCATTATTTGTATGAGATATTTCTTTTAGAAAATATGCAACTAGTTCTATGAACTAAGCTGAGCCTTTGAGTGTTAAACTTAGGAGGTTCTTCCTTGAGGCTGCTCACTTGATTATTCCATACAATGGCATTTGTATTCTTTGCTCCATTTTATTATAACTCACTATGAATAAACAATGATGGGGATCTATCAAGGATTCCCTTAGAAGAGGTTTGTAACCATGTAAATTTCTTTTGTATGAATGTTCGCCACCCTAGAGGCTGCCAAGGCTCATAATGTTTCAAGAATGGATCATAAAATCATATTATATTTTAAATGTTAAGCCCATAAAGCTATCAGAATTAATCCGATGACAATATAAGTGTTTCCTTCTTTACATATTTGGGATTGATTATGATCTAGGGGAAATAGAAGACCCCTCTAAATGTAGTATTTTCTTGTATTTCATATTGAACCCTAATATTAAAATGGGAGGTTACCATCAAATGGGAAAGGTTGTGTGTATTTTTTTTAATCCTTGAATGAATGTAGGTTTTCTCACTATGAAGTTGACCCCATTTGATGGGGATGATGGATAGAAAAACCATGTTGAAAATAAATCAAGGTTAGCTTGTAGAATATCCTTTCATGCATGGTACTAGACAGTAAAGTACATAGGCAGTAAGTTTAAATATAATTATGATTATCTTGACCATTAGGAGATGGTTAATAGCTTAATTTTATGGTTTTTTGGGAAACAATATTTCCTTTTGAATATTGTCATACTATTCTTATGCTTGATACAGGGCAGATTTTTACTTCATTAATTTTTGTACAATGTGAAAGAATCGTATTTTTTCTTCTAATTTATACTTAATAATATGCTTGTAAAAGTGATCATTTCTTATAAGAATAGCTAGAGATATGTAACAAAGCAGTTGTATTATTGATTTTTCTTAAAACTGAATTGTAGAATAGAGAATATGAATATTCTTTTGCATTACCACTTTGCTCAATTTATAAGCATTTGTTAAAATGATAAATGTGTATGTGTGAGTAGCTTGATAGTAACTGTATAGTAGGAACATTACTTTTTCTATTTAAGCCAAGAATGTACATAAGAAAATAGCTAGTTTTGCAACTGTTTAGAAGGAAATAGTAAATGTATGCTCAAACAGTATGTATAAAATTGTAAGGCTTGTACTTTTCATTAACAATGAAAGGTCAATAGAATACTATTTAACTTAAAATTTGAATCAATGAATTTTTTAAAATGTATTCACAAACTCAAACATAAATAGGTGCATATATGTCTATGCACATAGAATTTGTCTATGTACATATACATACATGTGGCATACCTTCTTTTATTTTTCTTCTAGTACTCTCATTTTTAATGGAAAAATACTTGAGATGATAAGTATAAATTAGTCATAGGAATGAAGTGACTGAATAATGAATTACTTTGTAAGTCATAATTTTTTTTTTCAAATTAAGCTCACCTTACATTTTGATGGACATATATGAAGAAGTAATTTTAACATGGAAATAGAACAGTGATACCTTAATTGAATAGAGCATCTATGGGTACTTTTTGCTAGAGGGTAGATAGTTGTTTAGTAGAAAGTTACCTTCCAGGACGGGTACCAAAATGGGTCAGAGAGTATAGGTTTGCTTCACGAGAACCTATCATTTACTAATGGGTATGTGTAGGATCATGATGGGCCAAAAAGGGGTGATATGATGGATATGTGTAGGGTATGTGGCTGCCAACTTTTTTTTACCCAAAATTGATGAAACGAAAAGGTTTTTTAAAGGAGATTCCCAGCTTTCGACAAATAAAAAATATGCTTTTCTTTGAATTTAATAAATAATTATTATTCATTTTCTATTTAAATTATGACTAAAGTCTTGATTGATAGGCTAATTGAAAAACATCTATAGCTTGCAAATAGTATCACATTTTTTGAATCTGAAACATGCATCACATTCTATGTTTCACATATTATAGGATTCTTCACTAAAGGGCACCTATAGCGGCTAAACCGTGAGGAATTTGGAGATGATACAAACTAGAGTTTCATGACATTTTATCTGTAGATTCTAAATATATTTTTTCAAAACTTTTGGAATCAGATTGCACTTCTTTTTCCATCTCCCTTGAAAACTAGTTTTTTTTAGAAAACAACATTTTTTAAAAGTGACACTCACTATATAACGCATAACTTTTTTTCCATGAAGGATAAAATTATAGTTCTTTTGAATTTGGATTTGTAACTCTGATATATAGTGCTTTCACTTGGTTAGATTTTTTTTATTGAATATTTTTTCTTTAATCAAATTTTGAAGTCAAACCAATTACAATTCAGACATAGCGTGACCGTATAATGCGTAACTTTTTTTGTATGTATCGAAATTCAAAAAAATTTGTTGGATCAAGGACTTCAATATTTGGTGCATCATATTTTTCATTTTTTTTTATAATCTTCTATTTTTCCACGCAAACAAAGAGCTTGATTTCGTGAAAACCACATTCACAGAAATAAAAATAATAATAATAATTAAATTAAATTTGTTTAAAATTATACTTTTGGGAAGCTTATAATAAGGAATACAGCACTTACAAAAAATAAATTTTTAAATGAATTCATTTGATCCCCAAAAGGTAAATCAAAAGTGGTTTTTTATCAGCATTTTGATAGGTGTAAAGGAGACTCTGTTATAGGTATGGTTTAACACTAGCGGGGTTCTATCCAAGGGGGTTTGATATAAGGTAGTTTGATCAAACTCTCTTCAATTGGAATGCTTTAAATATAACTTTTAAAGGCTTAAAACATTATATTTTCTAAAAATATGTGATTTCAACAAAAATCAAAATCTCCCAGAAATTGTAAACTAGCTTTATGGGATTAGCCTTAGACATACACGTTTTTATATTTTTTAAAAGTTATAATAAAAAAAATCATAATTAATTATTTACTTGGAAAAAAATTACAAAAAAATATACATCACATCAGAACATGAGTCCTCTACTTATATCTAAGACCTTAAATAAAAAAATATTATCATTTTATTGTGGTTAGGGTGGTCAAATAGACACCTACTTCTTATTTTTTCATTGAAATTTAAGTACTACTACATTGAAATTTCAAATTTTCACCAAATAGATTTTTTTTTAAAAAAATAAACCTAGTAGTTTAAAAACTACATTCAATTTGCTATAGATTCTATTCTTACATATTTTTGAAATAATATAGATAACTTATTCAAATTTTTACATCAAGTTGCCGAACTCTAATTTTTCTAATTTTTTCCACTTAAGGGCCTATTTTTTCCATGATTATCCTGCACATACCCTAATGTTGCAACACACTTTCATTCTTGGCCAAGAAATATTGTTCATTATGTATGCATGAATGAACTCTGTGATTCCACTCTCTTCCATTCCTAACATAGATCTTGTAGTTTCTATTTTTTTCTTGCATACAAGACAGAAATTTTATGTTGATGTTGGGAACACACCAGATTCTACCTTTTAGGTTGTTCTCTTGCTAAAATTTCCATGCAAGGTCGAGCATTCTTCAATTTAGAAGAATACTGGGGAAGCGTAAGCTTCATGGTTGGGTAGTAAAGTGCTTTAACCATGTTCTCATCCACTAGTGGAGGTGAGAGATGAAGAAGAACCTTAATGTTCACCAAACTATTATAGTCTATGTGGTAACTTGATGTAACTATCATTTATGTACTTGATGAGAAATTTACCCTCAAGAGATATTATGACTTTTCATTCTAGGTGAACATGATATTGTAATTTGACTTTTGAAGAGAATATAAGAATCTTTGACTCTTTTTAAATGGACGTGTAGCTACAATTGAATTTATCCACTAGTTATGTCTCTTTAATTTGGAGTATATTTTTGTGTCATTTACAATAATATTTAATAATTAATAATTAGGAATAGGTTATAACATTTGGTATCAGGGCTTAGGGTTTAGCTCTAGGAATTTTTGAGTCTATCATAGTTGACTATGGTAGTTGACCCTTGACCCCAAAAGTGGAAGTCCTAAGAATTCACCAAACCTGAATTGAATGCAGAAATGGGAAGGTCAAATGCAGGATGAAGGAAAGGGAAAATTGTCAAAACTCCATGCAAGAATGATGTAAACGAGGGAAACACCAAGGTAGAGGCTCCATTAGAAATTCCTAATGATGATGAAACTCTAGCACAAGCCCTTACACAACTCAGGCTAGAGAGAGGCTTGAAGATTGAGGAGAAGAGAATACCTAAAATTAAAAAGCCTTTTGTAATCTAGGATTGGAATTTAGGGTGTGGACCCAATGCACCACCATTGACTAAAGAGTAAAAGGAGGGCCTAACGTGTTCAACCATCCTCATTTGTGAAAATTGAGGTAAACTCAAATGATAACCTAGAGGAATGTACTCTAAGTGACACAAATAAATCAAAATTATGTAACTTGAAGCATATTGTAAATAAGGGTCTATTGACTCACCCTAAATATAAATAATTTTATTTTTTTTTGGTGTGTTCAATGGAAGACTTTAAAATGCGTGTACCTTGCATGAATGTGTATGTCTACTATGTTAAGGATGTATGCATATGAAAATTTTAAGATGTAGCATAAGAACATTTATTCGTAGAACCTTGTGTTGAGATGCAATGAATGTGACTGTGTTGTAGGATAAGTTTGGGACATCATGGTGACCACTAGGCAAGACATGGGTGGTAGTGGTTCTTATAATGGACCAAACAAGAGGTTGGAAAGAATTCTGAAGGTTCTAAATTGGCAAGAGTCTTGTATGGATCTTATTGAACAAGAAGTTTGAGTGGCACATGAGGACCGGGACCCCAGGAATGCAAAAGGAAATCAAGGAGATGGTGGTCTAGGGGTAGGTCTACGAGGGCGAATTGAGGAAGATCTCAGGAAAGACCTAAAAAGAGTAGCACTGCCCAAGTTTGATGGGAAGGCCATTTGAATAGGAGTTGTGGCCTGGATTATAGAAAAGGAAAAATATTTTGGGCTTCGTAACCTTTCTGAATAGACTAAGGCGGCATGGGCTACATATTAGCTCTCAGGTGAAGAAGCAACTTGGTGGGATAATGAGAAGTTAGGAAAAAAGCTATAACCTGCTGAGATCACTTGGAGACTCTTCCTCTAGTATTTTAGGAAGAGATGGCTACTACAAATTTTCTTTGACAAGAAAATGATATAATTTCATAACTTTACCCAGGGAAATATGACTATGATTTAATATTGGGAAAAGTTTGCAAATTTGTTGAAATATGTACCTCAGTATCAAGGGGATGAATGGTTACGTATCCAAAAATTTATAATGGGACTCAAACCTCACATAGGAGATGAGGTGGATATGCACAAACCTCAAACCATGTATGAAGTTTTTCAAAAATCCACCAAACAAGAATAGAAGCTACAATAGTTGTCCAATCTTCATAGCAATTTAGGTTCTAAGTCTCGGTATGGAAAGAAAATATTTCATAAGGGGGACAAGAACCATCAGATTCATAACATCAAGAGGGGAAGAAAATCATAGGGGAAGGGAAACTATGGTAACAGTGGAAGGAATAAGAAAGCAAATAAGGGTAATGCCAAGGTTGACAATGCGTAGAAAGTCTTTACAAAGGACAAGCTAGGAGTCACAAAGGGCCTCGAGATGGATGTTATACTTGTGGGGCCAATCATTATGCCTCAATATATCATAGGGTATTTCCAAGTACCATACCACATAATGATAGACATATGATGAGAACAAGAGCAGAATCAGGATTCCAACACAACAAATGACATAAAAAATAGAGCTCTCTAGCAACCTTTATGTTAATTTGAATGAAAGGAACTTTTTAACCCTAATATAGTATAAAAACATAATTTTAGCATATATAAGAGTAAAAAGTGAAGTAATTTCTAACTATTTTCCCCTTTACCTTCTTGTTGCTTGAATTTGGTGGAGAGTGACTAAAAATGTTGAGCCAACAAGAGTACGAGACTCCAAAACTGGACATCGTGCAAGAGGAGGTAGCCTGCGATGAGAAATATTATTAGGTGAGTTGATTTTTCCACCTTATCTTTTTCCTTGAAACATAGATTTTTGGGACCCTATGGACTACTCTTGCACTTCTAGGGTTTTTCACCTAAAAGGAGAGAGATAGGGCCAAAAATGCTAATGTATCACTCAAATTAGGATGTGTGTGATGTGATGTACAAATTAAGTTAAATAAATGCAATAGATTAATCTAGGTGACTAAAAATGAATGCAAAAGTCCAATTACAACTATGTTTGAAAACACATTGTGATATGCAAAAAATATGTAAATGAAGAAATTATGCATAACAAAAAGGATAGGAATGGATCTGAGTGCACTTGGGTGAAATATGAGCTTTCTGGAGTATTTTGGATGCTAGTGAAATTTATTGATTTTTCACAGTGGGTCTCATTCGCCCAGGGTGGCGAATTGGTCTACCTACTGATGAAAAACTATCAGGAGCAGATTTTTGTCTTTTGAGATCTAAAATCTGACAAAACTCAAGTTTCTAGTCCTAAGGTGGGACTCATTTACCACAGGTGGTGAATCAGTTTTCCCCCAATTTTTTGAAAATCTAGGAGACAACTCTACAACACCAGATCTAAGAATGTCTGCTTATCGGGTTGCCAAAGTCAAATCTGTAGAAAATAGACAAATAACTCTCTCCAAGCTTGGTTTTGACTCAAGTTGACTTGAAGCACCTATTTGACTTGAAAATCACTCTTCAACACCTAATAACCTATCAAATCTACAAAAAAAGGGCTGCAAAAAAAAAAGCAGAAGGGGAAAAATGTTTAGGGGTTAGTGAATAGGGGGTTTCCTTGGTCAAACCCCACTTTTGGTAATTAAACCCTTGAAAAGACAATGTAATGAAAGAGATTTAGATAAACTAATAACATGCAAGTGTTATCAACTCACCTAACTCTTGATAATGCAAGTCTGAAGTAATGTAAATGGCTGCTTCAAAGTGCTTGAATTGATGTTGTAGAATGGTTGAATGCTTAAGTGAATAGGTGGATAAGTGAACTTGATGAATTAGGGTCAAAATGAGGTGAAATCACTTATTTATACAATTATTTTTCCATAGTATCCATTCATACCACATCATAGGCCGACATCAAGTGATTTTGAATAAAATATCAAAAGGAAATTTGAAATATTTTGAATTTAGGGCCAAGGGGGACTCATTCGCCACCCATGACGAATGGGTCCCACCTAGGAGCTAAGAACATGTGTTGGGAAAAATGTTGTGTTTAATGTTTTTTGTCGGGATAATATGCAAAAATACACTTAAATAGTGAAGATATGCCTAGAAGAGCATGAAATTTTGTTACAAGACTTTACAACAATTTATAATAGGGCTTGTTGATGAGTGAAAAGGTGGTTTTTAGGTAAAATTCATTAAATAGAGTCTAGAAGAATGTAGAAATGTCTTACAAAACTTCACAACACCTTCACAAGACATTGTTCTTTCAGTTTTAGTACCTAAATAAGCATGTTCAAGCCATGATACAACATAAAATCAAAGCAACATAGTTCCAACACCATGAAACAAGACCTAAAAGGCCATGAAAATGACAAGGGACCATTTTCCTATGGCACAATCCTTACACATTTATTTTATTTTTTGCACACATTTCTAGGTTGATTTAGGACCCTAGAAGAAAAGTTCACAAAGCATCCCTTATTTCATAAAGTTTCCCCTTTTTTTGCAAAGTGTCCCATTTTGTCACGAAGTGTCCCATTTTGTCACGAAGTGTCCTACTATTTTGCAAAGTGTCCCATTTCTTCACGAAGTTTCCCAAAAGGGATCTAAAGTTTCTAGGACCCTTATAAAAGTACACTAGAATAAATTTAGTACACTTTTTTTATTGTTGATGTGTAAATTTAAGATTTTAGAATGCTTATAGGACATATTTTTGCTTTTTGCTAGATTCCCCTCTGGTTGCAGAAATGTCTTAGCAGTAGACAGATTTGTCACCTCTGAGACCTAGCCCCAACTCTATCCAAGGAAGAGACACATGTATTATAGATGACTATATTGTATTGGGCATATCTCATGCCCCCATGAGGTAGCATGATGCTATGTTGGTGGCTTTGGCAGAGCAGTGGGAAGTAGATACATGCACATTTCATCTCCTGATAGGCGAGATGAAAATCACTTTAGAGGACATCCATCAATTTCTCTGAGTTTTGATTTAGGGTAAGAGGGTAAATTTTCTAGGGAATTTATCATTTCACAAGATGAAATATGATATGCAGTACTATCTTGGAGGTCTAATTCTTGATGATATCATGGGGTCATGGATTGAGCTATCATGGCTACTATATTCATGAGCTCCACTTGTTACATGGATTATGATGTTTATTGTGGCACTAGTACACATCCTTGATGGTTAGGAAGCACATCTAGAGGGAGGACTAGTTCATATGATTCGATGGATGGTAGGGCAGAGAATCACATACGCTTGGGGGGCAGTATCCTTGCATACTTATACTATGATCTAGGGTGATTTTCATTCCATGAGGTCAATAATATGGCACACTGTACTCTACTGTAGGTGTGATGCTTGGAGCATATTATGTGCACTAGGCCAATAAGTTTTCCATGTACATCAACCCTAGGGTACTCTCATGCATTCAATTATCCATTAAGGTGACTATGGTGGTATGAGGATTTTCATTTTCAGAGAGTTATATTTGACCAACTAAATGAGGAGGAGATCATATGAAGACCTTACTAGCTTATACCATAGTGGCCAAATAAGACTCATCAGCTAAGGAGATTATAGATGGATAGATTTCTGATAGGTAGACATGATTACGTAGTATGACCCTTCTACTATGATCATGTCATTCCCTAGTTTGGATAGGTCTAGGTACCACCCATGGCACAACCCTTCTTCAAGAGATCAATACAGAGTGCCCAAAGGCCTAACAACACTAGACGATTCACCAGTGATGATGTCATCTATAAGGACTCTGATGATGATCATCATGATATGCCTTCGGTCTATGATGTTGATTGCATTTGTACCACAGACTCCTATGAGGAGGGGTGGGAAGCAACACAATCAGCTCATATATTCCTGATGGATGAGTTGATAGGAAATGCATGGACACCCCTAGATCATAGAGACGGGGAGGAGGATAGAGCTGCAGAGATAGGGATCAAGGCTATAGACTTATTCATAGATGTGATAGATGAGGAGTATGACAAGGTTGTAGATCCTAACTATGATGGCCAAGAGGAGGATGAGGAGGAGGAGCAATTGATGAGTGAGGTTCATGAGACAACAGATGAGTATCAAGTGGGCCACAAGTGGGGAGAGTCAGCTCGTACTCATGTGACTAGATCATAATCAGTAGTTGCAACATGCACTAACACTTACAGTCATGGAGAGGCTAGCACATCCTCCAAGCAATTCACTAGTGTGAAAAAACACAAAAAAAGGATGTATGTGTAGTGTAAGGAAACGTATCCCTTTTTCACACTTAATTTGGGAAACAATATTAATAAAATAAGCTTAATGATGCCTTAATTTAGTGTTGTAATATTTTTTTCATATTCACATTAAGTTTAGGGCCCTTTTAAATAAAATGGACTTAATTGTGCCCTATTTTTGGTGTTCTAAGGTGTACCTTTACTCTTTCATACTAATCTAGGACTTTATTAAATAATTGAGGTTATTTTTTCTTAATTGGCCCCTTTAGTTCAAATCCAAGCCTAATTAATTGCAAATTTTGAGGGATAAAACTTGACATTCTTAAATTCCATTACACAACACTTAAATTTGGAAGATGTGTGTCCTAGGTAAGTGACCTAAGACCCATTCACCATAGGGTGAATGGGTCCTCACTTAGATCTAGGACCCTAAATTAACATAATGTTTAACACTAAGCAATGTTTTTCCTAGGTAAGTGGCCTAGGATCCATTAATCCTATGGTGAATGGGTCCTCACTTAGACCTCAGACCCTCCTTTAAAATATGTTTTCAGAATTATGTTAGTGATTTCAAATCTACAATTCAATGGCGTCTTGTGATATTTGAATTTTGAGAATTAATCTTACCATGTGTATAAAAAAGAGGTCATTTTACTATGTTTCACCTTGAAGATTTCAAGCAAGCTAATAGTAATTTCACAAGAGCATTATTAAGAAAATTCAAGAGAAATTTCAAGGTGTTCAAGGATATATTTAGAGAAGGTTATTGTAGCAATCAAGATTCCTTTCATCATGTCAAATATTTCTTGCATCATGCATGTTGTTTGAGCTAATATGGTGATGTAGTGTTTGAGATCTATTGAAGGATATCAAAGGCATTTTTTCACATCAAGTTTCATGATCAAGATCTACATTCACCGAGGCCACTTCATGCAAGTTTGCAGATTTGTTATCCAAGGTTCAAATAAGGTTTGGTGATTTGTTGCATATCATTGTTCATTCATCATTCCTTCATGCTTTTCTATTAAATTATAAGCTTTAATTACTATTTATTATAAAAGATACACACACCAACCATATAAACAAAAATCAATCTTTCAATAAATTAAATGCAATTAGCATATAGCAGCATGTTCTACATTTTTTCCTATTTAACAAACAAATTTCCTAGAGTGCACCCCATCACTAAGATAACCTTCATGTATCTAACCAAAAATTTAAGAATGGATCAATACTCATACATAAGTAATTTTCCCACCAATGATATATCTCTCATTTAATGGCACAAATTTCATCTTTATTTGAAATTTTGATATGTTTAAATTTGATATTTAATGGAAAAAAAAAGTAAAATCAACAAAAATAAATGATTGATATAATTGAAACAAAATGTACAAGAAATTTCAATGGATTAAAACCTTTAAATTTTAAGATGCATGATTTTTCTCTATTATTGTTATTAATTTTCGGGCTGATTTTTCATTATCTTCCACTTTTCTCGGATCCCATTTTCATTCAATAGATCAAGCACATATACCATTTAAATACACATTGATTTTATTTTGTTTTTCCCTTCTCGAATGTTTCTTTTCCACCACATCGTATCTAGGGAATGATATTTTTCTGTTTCTCAAGGGAATACATTTTAACAAGTAGATTTTAAATTGTCAACTGCAAGAAAAGTCTGAGAGTTGTGAAAAGAACACTTAGAACATAATATTACTTATCAAGTATAAGTTTCATTGCAGGCTGCATAGCAAGGATACCTTAAGATAATTCTGCCACTAGAAAATGGAGTGATCCATAGTAAGAATGTTGTGGTAATTTCTAGTGAGTTAGCACCCTTTAAAATGCAATGATTTCATGTGTAAAATACTAGTTATATTTAGTTTGCTTTTGAAAATAATATATTTATAAAAAAATATACAATAAACTTTAAATAAAAAACTTCATATTACTTCCCCAGAGACCAGAATTCTCTGTTTTGTGAAAGAATCAAATGATTCCAATCTAGTTAACAGTAACCCAATAATCGTGGAAGTCTAACAAAACCAGAAAGGTGAATACATGGGAAACGGCAATACCGCAAGAGCATAGATAGTTGCGCAGCCACTGTAAGAAAATAGTTCTATAATACCGAGGTTGATAGGAGTTGTTTAAATACATGGTTTGTGCAACGGCGTCGGCCAGATTAATATTCTGAGGGGAAGGATTTAGGCATGCCATGAAAATGGCGTCGTGGGAATTTATCCGAGTGGGCAAGAGAGGTTGGCAACAAACATGGCAACTGTACCGTGCAGCACAAGGCAAACTATTCAAACCCGTTTCTGACAATAGTTCTGAAGATCCTTCCTTGCATAGCATAGTCTCTATAAAATTGATATGAATCTTGTTCTTCACGAGCCCTTGCATACTGGGTTATGTCCGGCCAATTTGGGTGATGTTGATTGGGTGTCTGAAACGTCTTCAACATGTCAATATATTCCCAAAAATCTTCAATCCCTATGTTAAAATCTTCAAGTAATTCCAATGGCAAAATTAAGGTCTTAATAAGACTTGGTGCCTCCATCATCAACTCATCTTCTCCGTCCATCATCAACTCACCTTCTATCAAGATAGTTCAAGGATAAGGGGGAGATGAGTGGGTTTGAAACATTGTGTGTAATATAGGGTAAAATTTGGATTAAGGTAATACAACATCAAAACTAAACCAATAAAGTTTCAAACCAACAATAGAACACAATCCAACACAAAAATATAAACATAAAGTAAATATTACCTATTTCATGGTTGTTTGACCTCAGTTGCACTTCTCCATCTTGCTGAAATATGCTCGATGCCCTCAGATTTGAGTATGCAACAATAGCCTAATAACAATGATAGCAAAATATTGAAGATTCTATTGTCTCTTTAAATGTACTTGAGCTCGAAGTAGTCTAGGTAGGTGAAAATGACAATGATATGTATTTTATAGAATGTCAAAGTGGAATGAAGGACTGAGATTAAATGTCAATAAGATATGTCAATCAATGGCTAATAATGAAAGTTGTAGTATGGAAATAGGGTTAGGGCAAAGTTAGGGCAATGACAAGGATGAATGGTTGAGATTGAATTACAAAATAATTCAATCCAGGGTGGAGAATGAATGTGATAAGAGGAGATAAAATTGACATGAATAATGAGGTCAACAAAGAAAAAGAGGTTGTAGGAGAACCTTAAATAATTATTAAATTATTTAATTTTGGAGGAAAAGTGAATAATTAAATAATAAAAGCATTAAATTTAATTATAGAGGACATGTGACATGTTGAATTTTAAATTAAATAATAATTTAAATCAACAGTGGGAAGAAAATGGCAAATTAATAGCCAATTAAATAAATAGATAAAGATGATAATAATTAAATAAATAAAAATTTATTTAATTATGATAGAAAAATACATTAGTGACGTAGTTAAATAAATAGAATTTATTTAATTAATCAAGGAAGAAATAAAATGAAAGAAATGAATTAATTAATTAATTAAAAATATTTAATTATTAAGGATGCAAGTGGAATAGACAAAGAAAATAGAGTTTGTAGGCCTAAGACAATTTTTAGTGTCTACATTTTGCCCCTTTTTGACACAATGTAGTTTTATCGCAATGTGTCAAAGAAATTCAGTCAAAATATGCCCTAGTGTAAATAGGGTGGACCTATTCCCCTTCATAATTTTTTAAAATTTTTCCAAAAAATTCAAAAAAAAAAAAATTTGTTTTGATAGACTAATTTAAAAGCCAATGTGCAATGGTGACAAAAGATTTGACATTCAAGACCTTTAGGGTAGTCAAAATGGCAGTTGAAATTTCTCAGGGAGTGTAGCCTATAAATACAAATTTGAGTGGAAATGAGGTCATTTGTGCATTTTGACTTTGGAGATTGGAGAGCTCTGATAGTGACCTACTACCAAGATGTCGCTAGTTCCTCACACTGATCACCACTGATATCGAGTTTGTACTTTCCGATGACTAGAGGGAACATAGGACCCAATAAGTACACCTCACCTGCTTTGTCATTTTTCATTTTTTGTGTTGATTTAGGGCCCAAAAAATTTAGCAAGAGGATGTAGTGAACGACACTCACCGCAATTGCCATCGTGAGTGACAAAAGTGGCCATAGTTAGCCACAACTATCATGACACACCACAATTGCTAGGGTAGGATAGACAAGCGAATGCGGTGTGGCACAACTATAAGGTGCACTGCATTTGCTTCCTGCACCACACCCATGAAGGGGAATGACATATCTGACAAAGTGAGTTGCATGTGTTTGGGTAAATAATGCATGCAAAATATTGAGACACAATTGATTGGGGATTAACTACAAGTGACCTCAATGATGCATTTTCTAAGGCATGCGATGCAAGTGCAATTACGTAATGCAAATGCAAAATTAGTGATGAATATGATATGTGTGACACATTTTCTAAGAAGAATGATACAACTAACTGATTAAATTTTTTCCTAAGATTTAGATAAATTGTCTTGTGCAATATGAGTCCAATAGGTCTAATTAGAGTTTTGGATTGATGCAATGATTGTCCTTTGTGACCATAGGTTGTTCTTTCCTAGGGCTATCTATACACAAGTCATGACCATCTACATTTCAACTGCAGGATCGGTTATCTGACACTAAGAAGCACCGGTTGATGCATCTTGGTTTGTATCATGTGACCTATATACCCATCATCAGGGAAAATAGAGGTTTTCTTACTACACTCGTGGAGAGGTGACATTTTGTGACATGTTTGTTCCACTTCTCAACCAAAGAGGTGACCTTGACCTTGTAGGATGTCTACCAGATATTAAGACTACTAATCCGAGGAGAGCAGGTGAGGTATGATCTTGAGTAGGGATACTGAGAACTCAAGGAGCACTATGAATATGATGACATTGTAGAGCTTGGTGTGGAGGGCTATGATATCAGATGGGAGATGCGAGCAAAGTGATAAGAGAAATATATACATGACATTGCATTAACACTCTTCCATGTCAGGTAGGGGTTTGTAAATAACCAGGATGATATAAAATGGACCTAAATTAAAATTACATGAAACACATAGCAAGTCAGTCCAAAATCAATTTTTTTTGCTGCTAAGAGAATATGATGTCATGCACTTCCACATTAACCTAAACCAGGTCCTATCTTGACACCATAGACAAGATTTGATTTTTGCACACTACTAGTTGTTACCACACATGCCTTGAACACAAACATGTTGACAAGCGAGCATAAAGAACCTTTTATCACATCCATCTTTTTCCATGCTAAAAATATCCTCCAAAAACTTAGGAATAAAAAACATGTATACATACTCTCCTCTCAAATCACATATCCAAACATCATTTCAAAAAGAAATGATGACCATAATTGTATTGTAAAGAATCATCCAATGTATGGGAAACCCCTAGGCCTTGGAGTGTTTCCATTCTTCTTAGCTAACGAGAGAGATTGAATATCCCTCTTCCAAAGGTGCAACTTGGAATTTACAAGAAAGACATGCCATGAGCACACATCAAACATAAGCTCTTCTTATTCCTTAATAGTTAGTTTTAAATTTTGTATTCTTCTATTAGTACACAATGCTAAATTAATTATTATTATTTCTTCTCTTTACTAACTCTTATTTGATATTTCTATTTACCTAAGTGCATACATAACACAAGAAATTATAATTACTTTTGAATATATTGATGTTTATTTTCTCATGGGAAACACAAATATAGGGAATAAGATATTGTATCTTTTGATAATTATTTAGTATTAAAGAGTGTAAAGAGTTAGACCCGATGATAGATGTTGAAGGGACAAGTGCCATTGTCAGTTTAACACACATTTCTACTATCATATTGTTAGGATAATTATAATAAAAAAGATTATAAACCTTATCATAGTTGGGGAAATGATGAATTTTGAGGGACTAGGGCAGTATTTTTTGATAAATTAGAGAATAATTGCATGAATGGGTTTGAATTTTATCATTTATGGATATATTTACTAATTAAATACATCAAAACATAAGAAAACAATAAATAAGAATTTGGATTCTTGGAGGTTCAAATAACTCTATATGAATTTTTAGAGCTTAGTTTGACATATCCAACACTAATAATAGTATAAAGGAAGCCACTTATCTTTTTAATGAAACTCTTTCTATTCAATAATCGATCTTAAAAAACTATGATTTAAGTGGGTTTTCTATTAAAGAGTAAACACACTTTTATACCAATGGAGATAGTAAAATCCCTTTTGTGTAGTTAGATAAATGTCTACAAAACAATATTGAATTAAAAGAGGATGATTAATTTTCTTCATTAATCTATTGTGATGGACTAATCAATCAAATAAAAATTTCTATGTACATATCTAATTATATGTATACATTGTTGCATTTCACAAACTTTTATTTTGAAATATAGATATTTCTTAATATTTATTTCTCCTATCATAAAATAAAATAATTATTGAGGTATGTGATAAAATATATCATAAATCCCTTTAAGTGAGCATATAAAGATCAAATATTCATACATAACATATGCGTTATCTGGACCTTGATTATCTTATAAAAAAAATGACATTTGATTAGATCACCATCCATCCTACAACTAAAAAATGAAACAAGAGATTCACATGATAGAGAAATATACTCGAAATAAAAACTATAAGAATCCATAAATTTAACATTTGCAGTTGTTGAAATAATTCAATTATTTTTTGTTTATAGATATTAGCATTCTCTCTAATTTAAATATACATTTTTGGAAGGTAGGTGGATAAATTTAAATCAATTAAACTATAAAAATTATATAATTACATATGCTAATGAGCTTACAAAGGGATTTTTTAGGAGACAAAGAGAAAGATGACATTGGTACACTCTTTCTGGATGTATAAAAACTGATCAAGTGGATTCTCATCATAAATGTAAATATCCATGCAACAATGATAGAGATATAAATACTTTCTCTTATAGTTGTATGGTTTTTGTTTCATATAAGATACACACCAATCATATATACAAAACTCAACTTTCAATAAACTAAATACAATTAGCATATAGCAACATGCTCTATAATTTTTCTATTTAACAAATAAAACTCCTAGAATGCACCCCATCACTGAGATAACCTTCATGTATCTAACCAAAATTTTAATAATGGATTAATACTCATGCATAAGTAATTTTCCCACCAATGATATATCTCTCATTTAGTGGCAAGGATATGATTTATTTGAAATTTTCATATGTTTAAATTTGATATTTGATGAAAGAAAAAGATAAACCAACTAAAATAAATGATTGAAATAGCCGAAAGAAAATATCCTTTGAATTTTAAGATGCATGATTATCCTCTAATAGTTTTAAAAAAAAGTTATTATAATCTTTGATTTTTCGACTTGATCTTTGATTATCTTTCACTTTTTCTCAGATCCCATTTTCATTGAATAGATATAACACATATACCATTTAAATACACAGTGATTTTTATTTTTATTTTTTCCCCTTCTCAAATGTTTCTTTTCCACCAAATCATATCTAGAGAATGATATTTTTCTGTTTCTCAAGAGAATACATTTTAACAAGTAGATTTTAAATTCTCAAGTGCAAGAAAAGTCCGTAAGTTGTCAAAAGAACGCTTAGAACATAATATTATATATCAAGTATAAATTTCATTGCAGGCTGCATAGCAAGGATACCTTAAGATAATTCTGCCACTAGAAAATTGAGTGAGCTTTACTTTGTTATTTGCATAGTAAGAATGTTGTGGTAATTTCTAGTGAGGTAGCACACTTTAAAATGCAATGATTCTAATATGTGAAAATTACTTTTGAAAATAAAATATTTATAAAAAAAAATTATAATAAACTTCAAATAAAAACTTCATATTACTTCTCCGAAGAGCAGAATTCTCTGTTTTGTGAAAGAATCAAACGATTCCAATCTAGATAAAACTAACCCAATAATCGTGGAAGTCTAACAAAAACATAAAGGTGGATGCATTGGAAAAGGAAAAACAGCGTAAGAAAATAGTTCTATAATAGGGAGGCTGAAAGGGGAAGGTTAAATACATGGTTTGTGCAGAGGCGTCGGCCAGATTAATATTCTGAGCGGAAGGATTTAGGCATGCCATGAAAATGGTGTCGTGGGGATGTGGCGATCCAGAGGGCAAACAAACATGGCAACTGTACCGTGCACCACAAGGCAAATTATTCCACCCGTTTATGACTATAGTTCTGAAGAGATCATTCCTTGCATAGCATAGTCTCTAGAAAGTTGATATGACTGTTCTTCTGTACGAGCACTTGCATACTGGGTTATGTCCAGCCAATTTGGATGATGTTGATTGGGTGCCTGAATCGTCTTCAACCTGTCAATATATTTCCAAAAATCTTCAATCCCTATGTTAAAACCTTCAAGTAATTCCAATGGCAAAATTAAGATCTTAATAAGACTTGGTCCCCCCATCATCAGCTCATCTTCTCCCTCCATCATCAACTCACCTTCTATCAAGATGATTCAAGCATAAGGGGGAGATGAGTTGGTTTGGAACATTGCATTGCTTTGAATTTAAATCAATGGAGTGCTCGCCAAGAACTGAAGCTGAATGGTCGCACTTTCATTGTATTCTTATCGGTTACTATAATAAGTTGTTGTTAAGTACCGCTATTTTACATAATGAGTTTATTAATGATCATGATATTTACTTTCAATTTGTTTTGATAAAATAAAGTATAAATTCTACGACGACAAGTTGGCAGAATGTTTTTGCTATTAGAAAATGTGTATTAAAAAGTAGTTTTTCTTCTTACATACAAAACTATTAGAAAATGTGTATCTTAAATTGAAATTGCTTGCATCTAATACATATAGATATAAGTTGTATTTTTATGATTCTTAAACATCTTTTTACCCTTTAAATTTTAAAAGTATAATACTTTTTCAAAATTTAATAATTTTCAGGAGATAATGTGTAATCTCCATTATGGGCTAATATTTCCATTGTGTCATCTCTAGATGAGATGGGTGGTGAGGGCCAAGAAAAATACATGGATTACTTTGCAAGATACACATGGAAGTGGCCAACGGATGACACATGGAGGAAAGTGAGTGACATTGAATCTAAAAATGGAATTAAATCTTTGATGAATTAGAACAAACCTTCTAATTGAGTTCATGATAGGACAAATAGGATAGTTCTATGATAATGATGATGATATGATGATGATGATGATAAATATGCATGTGTATGATGGATGTTTAGGTGATAAATGATTATGATTATAATACATATGTTATGACTATGATACATATTAATAGTTGTGAATGCAGGATATGCCTAGAAAAATCAATCTCTACCAAGGATCAAATATCAAAATGAAATGTATAAATGGGAGATGTAATGAAAAATTATATTCAATATGGATGACACATGAAAAATACACTTTGTTACATGGAAGAGGAACCCTAGCAAGTGGATATCATGCACTAGAGCATGAAACCTGGATGCCTCTTTGTATAATTTACCCCCTTGCATGGAATTTGACACAACACACTCACAACATACAAAGAAAATATCCTTGTCTCATTCCAAGATTCTCTAAGATCATTAAGATATAAGATTTCATCGAGAAAATGAGAGACAAATCTTCATAAAATCAAAACAAACTTTAAATAAAAATAACTCTCAAAATAAATCAACACCAACATATCTCTTGCCAAAAGATAAGGTCAGTTTTGATAGATAAGACTCATTGTAGGAAGAATATATCCATTAAGATCTTAGTTTGTTTTGATAATGCCTATTGTAGGAAAGATATTTCTAATAAGGCATTAAAATGTTTTTATATAAGAAACAAGCTATGCAAGCCATAGACAATTCAACAGTTGAGATTGTTTTTATTCTAATTTTTATGAAAGTGTATTTCTTTTATAATGTGTAAATATGCATGTTATCTCAAGATAATCAAAAGAAACCAAATAAAAACCTAGGTCAATGGAAAGGGTTTTCCCAATTAGGTAAGAAATACTATGAAAATGAATGGATCATCAACTAAGGTATGCTAAATGGATAGATAAAATAATAGATATTGACAACCAAGCCATTGTAGATGGTTAAGTTGAATGCAAATACTAGTGATAGGCACAAGAGATGAAATGAAATAATGAAACTAATATGTACAAACTACAAGGATGCCTCGAGGTTCATGCATACAACTTCTTTAGATATATGTTATTAATAAGCTCTTCGAAAGTTTGTCCTTTAGGTATAACAAGTTTGTAAGCTCTAGAACTATAGATTTTTACAATAACAAAGGGTCCTAACCATTTAGGTTCAAAAATTTTCACCACATCCTCAGAGCCCATGTCTGGCAAAGAGTCTTCAACCACATTAGGATGAGCCATCCCTGCAGATATATTACCTTTAACAACCTTAGCCAGGAAATTAAGCTTAACATACTCCATAATAAGAAGAATGAGGTCCTCATAGAGAACACAAGTAGGAGGATTCTTAAGATGCACATAAATAGAGGCCTCCAACAAGGATAGAAGAAAAATGAAAGGGAAACCAAAAGATTGTGCCTAAATTCATTTAGGAGAGTCAAATGGTAGCCCAAAATTGCAATAAAATTTCCATCAAGGGTTATATACCTCATTAAAACTTTTGCAACATCAACCCATATACACTTAATTGAAAGATTGTCATATCCCTAGGATAGAAGCTTAACCAAGTTCTCCTTCTTGTTTTCCTTGAAGAATCAATCCATCATGTACTTATTACCTTTTCTTTCATTAAAAAAAATTCACCCTTGCATCTAAAAACTAGTAATATGGGAAATAAATTCTTTAGTGATTGGGAAGACATCACAATTCACCTATAGGCTCCTATTGTGCCAGCTCTTTCGACAAAAAGGTTAGAGTCTTCATGATCAAAGTCATTTAACTTTTCCATGAAGGGAGTAAAATCTCTCTTATCTATAATCATCCACACCTTTGGCTTATATCTCTATTTGTCACATGAGATAGGCTCGAGCTTGCTTCTATCTCCCCCATATTTCTACTACAAAGCCCTCTCACCAAAATTTTAAGACTTCTACAACTTCTCTTCATAAACCAAATTATTTTGCTACAACTTTTCCTATTCACAAACTAGAACCTTCTAAATATGTGAATAACATTAGGAATGTCCAAAAATACCCATAAAATGTGTGTTGAGAAGGGAAATAATTACACCTAATCAACCCCCTCCAAATAATCAAATCTGAAATTCATACCTTAAGAATGACTTAGCCTTCTTGGTTATTGAAGCACGTACCCTTCCCAAACCTTGCTACTAATTAAACTTACTCCTTCATTAGCAAAGAAATCTGTAAGGGAATTTCTTTCCTTAAATATATGTGAGAAATGTATCTTGTCAAAGGTTCTCACCATCACAAGGGAATCATTAATTAAAGTTTCAGTTGTCCAGCTTAGCTTGCTTAAACCTTGTAAGCACCTACCAATATTTAGGCAGTCTCCTTCAACCTAGAATTTTTTGAAACCCCTATCAAATATTGATTTAATACCAACATAAGTAGCTTTAGCCTCTGCATGGTGATAAGTTTGGATTCCCAATGAGAGTACCACTACACACAAGAGCCTTCTTTCTTCATTCCTTAACACCCCCCACAACTTGTAGGCCGAAGATTACTCTTGGTTGACCCGTCAAAGTTAACTTTTATCAACCCTTGGGGTGGAAACTTCTAGTGGATATTCTTTGGGAGTTTTTTGTGCTTTCAAAAAGAGTAGATAATTCAAAAATAAATCTCCAATTAGAATAAACCTAAAGTTCATAGAAAATCAAAGAATTATTTTGAGAATCTAGAGGGGAGTCTATGAAATGAACTTTAAATTTTTCAACAATAGCCCGGCAAATTTTGAATAATACTATCTCCTATTTAAGCTTAACTTCTCTAAAGACTTTTTCATATGTTCTTTGCACAATCCCCACATGATATGAGGGGCCATAAGGGACCATATCAACTGAAGAGAGGAATGGGGGGATGCAAAAATCCATTGCTCAATGAAACTTTGGAATGAATTGGGAAAGATCCACTCCAAATTCCAAAGGGAAATAAATTAACTCTAGCTAAAGGTAGTATATTTGCAACTGAGAAATATATATGGAAAGCACTCTCAGTTTCAAATTCACAAAGAGCACACTTTTTTGGAAGTGAAAATCCTCTTCTACAAAGAGAGTCCAAAGTTAAGACCCTTTTTTGTACCAAGAGCCAAAAGAAAATGTTAATCTTAGGAGTCAGAAATTTGTTATAGAGACCACTCCAAAATAGGAGAGGATTAGGCTTATCCAAAGCACAAAAACAAAAAGAAGAAACCAAGAATAATCCATTAGCTCGTGAGGAGACCAAACAACATGATCCTGAGGAAACAAGGGAATACAAATATAAGAAAGGAAGACCTGAAGAACAACAAGAGAAGGGTCCCATCTCCACAAATCTTTCCACTTCCCATCCTGAATGCAGTACACCACCCTAGGACCAAAAATTATCAAACATAAATATCTTGAGGGAGCGACCCAAGTTTGATCCATTAATAGCCCACCTTCACACCACACATCTTCCCAAAATAGGATCTACTTACCATCACCCAACAACCATTTTGGTCCAGCTTTAATAATACTTTTGCTAGGTAGAATATTTCTCTAGAAATAGGATCCCTCAGGAAGAGACTCCTTCAAAAAATCCCAAGCTCTCCTAAATCTTGAAAAATATTTATTTATAAGAAAATATGAGAAGCTTGAGGAACCACAAAGAAGAATCCAAATGTTCTTAGATAAAAGAGCCTTATTTAAAGATATGATACCTCTAATACGAAACCCACCCCATATTTTTAGTTTATAAACTTGGTCCCAAGAAAAAAGAGGCAGTCTAGATTTCAGTTAGATTCTTGACCATAAAAATGTCTCATAATTCTCTCCATTTTTTTTTCAAATTTGATTGGAATCTTAAATAAGATTAAAGTATATAAGGGGAGGCTCTGCAGAGTAGAGATGATGAGCTGCACTTTTTCAACTTGGCTAACAAGGGTCCCCTTTTTGCCAACTAATTTATTGTTAAACTTGTCTAGAGGTCCCAACCAAAAAGATTCGGGAGTCTTTGAAATACATAGCTCGGCAATGCGAAGTAAAAATCTGGAAGATTGCCAAAATTACAAAAAAGAATCCTTGCCTATTTAATCTATAGATAGATTGGAGTGTTAAGAAAGTATGACACACTCTTCAAAAAATTAACATGCTGACCATAATATTTCTCATAACCTTAAATAATATACTTGATCACCTTTACTTCCCTTACCAAGGATTCTCCAATGATGATCATATCATTAACAAACTATTGATGTAAAAGGGGAGAACAAAGAGAGGAAGGCTTGAGACCTTTCAAAGATCTAACTTGTATAGAATTATGAATACTTCTTCCTAAGGCCTCTGGCATGAGAATAAATAAGAGGGGGGAGATTGAATCTCCCTAGAAGATTATCCTTGAACTTCATAAACAAGGGAAAGGAAAACCATTGACCAAAATAAAAAAGAAAGGCATAGAGATCAACTGTTAAATGAGTTGTACAAACTTAGGGTAGAACCCAAATCAAGAAAGAATCCTAAGAAGAAATCTCCAATAAACCCTATCATATTCTCTTAACAAATCCAACTTAATAAAAACTCCAACCTTTCTATTGATGGATAGATGAGCATCTTCATGCATAGTAATGATGGAATCAAGAATCTGACGTCCTCGAACAAACCCACTCTGCTGGTTAGAAATTGATAGGGGAAGAACCTCTTGAAGCCTTGAAGCCAAAAATTTAGAAAAAATATTATAAATAAAAAATTACAAAGGCTTATAGGCCTAAATTCGCTAAAGGAATCGACACCTAGAATTTTAGGAATGAACACCAAAAATGTGGAAATTTTTAGCTCTCTAGGGATCTTTCTACATCCAAAAAATTACTTAGTTGCATTAAGCACATCCCCAACAACATCCCATAAGGTTTGGAATAAAAGGAAGGTAAATCCAATAGGTCTTGATGCTTTATTCGCCTTGAAAGAAAAAATAAACTTTTTAATTTCATCAGAAGAGGGAATTTAGCAACAAATTTACTGTTAAGATTTTTGGAGATGAGATTTGGGATAACTTCAAGAAAACTGTTCTCCATAGACTGGTCTAGATAGTGATCATCTTTCAATAGGTTTGCAAATAATTCAACAATGGTGATCTAAATAGGCCCCTCTTCAACCAGCTATGAACCATCAACAAGAATAGAGGAAGTATTGTTATCGAATTTATGTTTAAGATCCATGTAAGATGAAAGAACTTAGTGTTATGATCCCCAAACTTAAGCAAGAGTGCACAAGAATGTTTCCTCCAAAAAATTTCCTCTTTAAAGAAATATTATCATGCATCTCATACAAAAGAGAATCTTCCTTGAGTTGGAGCTCCTCATTCATTCCTTTAGATTTTATTTCCTTTTGACCCTCATTTAGGTGTTGAGTCACTATGTTTTTATCTTAATTTTTGCTTTACAAAGGAAAGTTTTTTTTTTGCAATTTTGAACATTGCATTTCCCTTAATAGAGACTTTCCAGCAATCACTAATACAAGCTTGAATATTAGGATGCCTCAACCACATGGATTCAAATTTGAAAGGAAATAACTTCCTCTTACCAATTCTATCATCCAAAAAAGAAATTGGAAATTTTTTAGTTCCCCATCTTGTAAAGGAAGAAAAAGAGAAAGAATAATCTAAAAACTAGCTACTCGAGATAAGAGCTCTACCCAATCTAACTTAAAAAATATCATTGCTAGATCTCTTGTTGGACCAAGTGAAAGAAGAGCCCTGAAGTGCAAGGTCTATGAGAGCATTGCCATCAATGGAATATATTAAATCTATTCTACTGTCAATAGGGCTTTGAGAACCACCTAATTTCTCATCATTGTTCAAAGGGGTATCAAAATCCCCCATAATGATCCATGAAGAATCCGAGAAAGATAATCACAGTTCCCCAAGACAATCCCATAATTTATTTCTAGCCTTTTTTCTAATTAAGAGCACAAACATTAGAAATAATTCAAGAAGTTCATTATCTTTCAAATGATGAAACTTAGTATTGATACATATGGTTTAGTTGAACCTCATCCATCGCACTTCCCTTCACTATTATAGAGTTCTAGAAGGTTATTTAATAGCACCCAAAGCACCATCATAACTAATACCATGAAAGTCACAATCTTTTAACAAGGTACTTTAAAATTTCTCAAGATTACTACACTGTATTTTCTTCTCTTGAATGAGAAAAGTATCTGGCTTATGATCTCGGATAAAAAAATTTAAAACCATGGTGAGGATTATCATAAATTCTCAATAAAGGATATAATATGTAGTTCTTAGTTGTAAAATGTTATGCAACTATGCTAATACTTATGTTAATTTATATTATCCTTATCAAAATATATTGATTATTTTCCCCTTGATTTTCCATGATATAATTTTCATTTAAAAGAGGAAGGAGTGCTCTTGGAGCACATATCAAACAAGGTATTCTGAACCCCCTCAATGATTTATTTATTTCATTATCTCTATCTACTCTTCTTGAAATAAATTCTACCCCAACCCCTATTATATGAACCATCATCTGCCTTTTGTCTCCTTGTGGTGACACCTCTATGACTTGGGGGGAAGGTAGATTATATTTCTTCTCTCTACCCTTAACAACAATAAAATAATCATCATCCTTTCACAGAGGGGCATCCTTAGGAATAAAGGAGCCTTAGTGATAGATCAAAGTAGATTCTTCTACAACAACATTATTGAGAAATACCACAAAAGATGATGAGGTGAAGGAATAACCTCTCCCCCACAAACCTCCACTTGGGGGAGACAAACATGATCGAAGATTCAAAAAAAATTATTTATATTTTATTATTGTAAATCTGGACCGTTCATCATTAGGTCTTAGATTTGAAAACCAATATTTTATTATCCTAACTTGCTAGGAGTGTGTTGTATTATGATTGTGTATTGTGATGTATTATGTGAGTTAATAGTGGTCATGTTGCCTATGGATCTCTGGTTGGTGATACTCCTATGAGAAGCTTTCTCTACAAGTATTTTGTAATCTTTGTAATTTTGAATAATAGATTGGGTGGTTTTTGGAGTGTGGGGTTTTCTCTCGAAAGGGTTTTCCCCATGTAAATCACTGTGTTGTGGTATGCATGATATTTATGTTTATTTTTGTTTAAGTTTTTGTAATTTTTAAATATGTGTAAAAGTTTTGCATTATCCTCCTCTCAAGATTAGTGTAGGAAGTTGTTCCACTACCTTAGCTTCTTTACAACCTTCATGGATAAAAAAAATACACTTTTTTGGATTGAGTGATATGTCATATTCCCTTAACCTTTCAAAAAATCATTTTAGGTGATTATAGTGTTCTTTAGCCTCCTTTGAAAAATAGTTATATCATCAAAGAAAAAAAGAACAATCTTGTTCATTATCCCTTTAAAATCCATGTCCATGGTGCTTTGAAAAATTTCCCCTACATTGGACAAACATAAATATTTTTTATTGTATGCCATTGTTCCCCACTTGGTGGTGAAGGTTGCATTGTATTGGTCCTCTTGTTTCACTAAAATTTGGTTATGAACATAATATCCATCAAGTAATAAGAACCTTTCAAAACATGATACAACTTGAAAAATTTGTTCCATATAGGTTAGTAGATATTAGTCTTTGAGTAAGGATCTATTTATGTCACTAAATTCAACAAACAACCTTATTTCTCTATTTTTTTTCCTCATAGGTACTAAATTAGACATCTAGAATGTTTGTTTAATAGGAAAAATAGTGCTGCCTTCTATAAACTTATTCAAAAAAAAAATCATGAGTGGCTCAAGCTTGGGATTCAAGGGTTTTTATTTTTTATTTTTGTCTTACTACTTTGGCATTGGGTTCCAACTCAATTCTATGTTAAGAAAGTTGAGGATCAAAACCTTTCAAATCACTATATTCCTAAGAAAATATATTGCTATATTGTTGACATAATTGAATAAAAGCATAGTTTTATTTTTTTGTATATATCTTTCCCAATTTTAAAATCTTATCTTTAAATATAATGGCCTCTTCATAGTGATATTTTTGGACCATTATATTGATTTACGCTTCTTAACCTAATGATCAAAATTGAAAATCGATTTTAAGGTGATTAACACTTTGGGAAATTTGTTAGTTTTTAGTTGTACATGCTTTTTTCACCATACTAATACTACAATTTTTCTTTGTTAACAATTGAAAACTCAATGTCTTCTCATAAAAAATAACAAGTTTTTGTTCACTATCAAACACTTTTCAATGCATATTGTTATCATGTATAAATGGCCTCACCGCTATTTTTACATGTTTTTGTACCTTGCTATTGTTTATTTCATTCAAAATGTCATACTATCATCTTATTGCAACCAACCTAACAACAAACATATTCTTTGTTTTAGGTATGGATAGTAGGTTAAAGGCATCAAATTATTCAATTATATCACACGCCCTATTCTTACAATCCTTCAAAACATCATTTTTTTATTACATTTAAACCTCTTATGTAGTTTACAATCAACTCACTATCTCCAAACACTTGTAAACAACCAATCTTCTTACTCCTTCCCCATTATAGTCCATGAATAAAGGCCTCATACTCAATTATGTTATTAGTGCATTTGAAACAAAATTTGAAGAATGAAAAATATTTTTCACCTTTGGGAGACACAAGAATTGCCTAGAGGTCCCAACCAAAAAAAGTGGCATCTATGGTTTTTTTAGAGGATGCAGGACAACTGAGAGGGGGGGTGAATCAATTGTCACAAAAATTCAAATTTAAGACTTCAACACATATCAATTCCACAAATCCATAGCTCTGTTATCAAGCATAAGCAAGAGATACAAAGAAAAAAGACATATATCACACTAAACACTAGCTTTACGTGGAAAAACTAATAAGGGAAAAACCACGGTGAGGATTAACTCATAATATAAAGTTTGTTCTAGAATAGAAAAGATAAGGCTCACTGCCCAAAAAGGACTCAATATCCTAATACAAAAGCCCACTGCTTACAGAGAGGCTCACTGCCTACAAAATATTTTTAGAACAAAAGAAGACTTTGCAGTTAAAATGAACTAAGAATAATGCACCTAACAAGTGTTGATATACTTTTGGTGATACTCAAAATACTGACTTAACACACTTCATTATATTTTCTCACTTTCACACATACTGTCGCACATCAACTACCAAAATCCATTATGATCTCTTTACTTGTCCAATATATATACTTGATCTCTTCACAAGCATCAATTAGGTCATCCTAATTAGATGCACATCATATATACCAAAAATGCTAATAGTCAACTTCAAGCAATTCCAAAAACTTCCCAACATGCTTCATCAAGTCGACATCGACCTAGGTAGGTCACACATATATCTGCATAACCAAAAATTAATTCACCATTCATTAGGTCGGCCAAGGATAGACCTAATAAAACTTTTGCAAATACCAGAGAAACATCAGTATATCGTATGAGCATTTGGATATGTAAGATCTTGTAAGTACATTCTCCCAACACCTACAAACCATTTCCCAAAACCACAAGTGATAATAGTTAACTACAGAGGAGTGCAGACAAGAATATCAAAGAGAGAAACACGAGTACCAGTTCAGATACTAGACCAAAATTCTAGATTATCCATAGTCTTATACTTGTAGTCACAACATGGTGACATCAATGACAACACCAAAAACTGTAGAGCTAGTCAATCTTCTTCATTATTCTAACAATCTCCCCCTTTGTCATTTATGGCAACATGTAACAAAAAGCTTCTCCATCAAACTCTCCCAGCATATCAAAAACTCTCCAACTCCAATTTCTCCCTCTAACTCCAATCTCTCCCCCTTTGACATCAATGGAAAGGGTGGCCAAAAAAAAGATGTACAAAAATAACCTGGTGACATCAAAAGTCACAAAGATTCCAAAAACTTCCAATCGATCAAAAATTTCTTCTCCCCTTTTTTTTAATAGAAACAATAGAAATAGAGCATTCAGGATTCAATTAAGGTAACATTCTTCACCTTAAAAACTTTCTTATATCTCTCCTCAAGAACTGGATGCAACTTCTTCCAGTTAAAAGTAGCAGACTCCATTCGAGTACAAATGCTTTCCAATACACCCAACAGAGTAAAAGACGATGAAAAATATGAACTATGTCCTTCAACATATTCAGCATTAGCAAGAATTCCGGATAGATGGTCTAACTAGACCTCAACAATTTCTTTAAGAAGCCAAAAATTCTTCACTACAACATCTCTCTGCCTTTGCAAAACAACCAGTTCAACTTGAAGTTGACCGACTCTTAACCTTTTTTTTCCTTCTTTATCTTCAAAAATGTCAAAATTCTTTCCAATATTGTTTACTTCAAACTCAATCGCTTCAATTTTACTCCTGAAATTGTCTACTGTAGTAGGCCACCGGAGACAATACTCATAAATATCAGATATTTCTTTAATGGACTTCTTTGTTTCCACAATCAGTTTACATAATCTTCCTTTAGTTTTAATACACCTTTTCTCAACCAAAGCTTCAAATTTGCATCCTTCTGAACCTTCAAGTAACATTCTCTCTTCAACAATCTTAACAAGATTTTCTGGCAAGAAATCAGAAACAACTAATACGCCAATACCTTTCCAAAGTAGGTATTCTACCAAAGCATCATCAATCTTCAATCTATCAAGAGGAGAGACTGCATTCCATAATTCACCAATTTTCTTCATCTTCCCCTTAACCAACATAGACTGGACGTCATAACAGGATACAATCTCCTTTTCATCTGAAATGTCAATGACATCTTCAGTTATAGCTTTTCTTTTCTCTGATTTCAGAGGAGATTCAGTTATGACAATCTCCAATTCTCTTTTACCAGAGGAAGTGCCCACCTCAAACTTACTCGATATAGATATACCAGAGTAAGGATTTGATTTTAATGCTGTGAAATAGGATTTACACATACTTGCAGTATCTGATAATGCCTCTAGATACCTATAAACCTGTTTTCCAATAGGAGTCCCAAATTCCCATACCACATTATCTTTTCCCAGCAGGGAATTCAAAAAGTAAAACACCAAACATACCAACAATGATCTGAAATGAAGAGAAAGTGAAGATGGTCAAGGTTGCTAACAGTTACTTTGATGTGGAGTCCATAAAATCTATTTGGAGGAAATTTTTAAGAGTCATCATGGAATATATTATGGTTGATGGACGCTTTACCTAAGCCTATGGTTACCACTTTGCCATTTTGAATCATTTCCGTCATAAGGTTCGTATAGCTCTACCTTTCTACTTATTTTCCTCTTTGAAGAATTGTCTCGATGATGTGGAAAGAAACCCTAGGAGGAATGCTATTATCCACCCTGGTCTTGTTTGGCTCATTTTTGAGCATTTTCAAAATCTTCCTGCACTGCCTAAAACTATAGATATTGAAGAGTTGGATGATGAGGAAACTGAAAGTAGTAAGGAAATTGAGCCCCGAGCCCCCCCTACTTGTGCTCTTGTTGGCCTTGATACCTTTGCTCCCCTATCTTTGTCTGGTCGGAAAAATCTAAAAGTTCTTGCCCCGTTGTCTTATCCTAAACGACATTCGCTGCCTGAGGACCCTAGTCCGGATCTGGCTCCTCTGCATTGTCTTAACCCCCAGCCGTCTCCTGGGTGCCCCACTCCGGGTTTGTCCCCTAGTTTTAAAGGTAACCCTGTTATGAAACTTGTTTCGTACTCTGGAAATTCTATGGAGATCATCTCTGAGAAGCCCTTGGTTAGTAAGGATTCGGCCCCTAGTGCCCCTGCTTCTGGACAAGTTGGGAATGACCATTTTGAACCCCCTATTCAGGATGAAATTAATTCAGCCCTGAAAATGCTCAAGCTTGAGGAAATGGTTAGTGTTGCGAAAAAAAGTACAGAGGGTCTTTTTACCGTTCTCAAATGGACCCAGAAAGAAGTTTGTGATTTGAAAGGCCATATTACTATTCTCAATAATAAGGTTATGGAATTGGAGCAGAAGATCAGTTGGGACAGAAGAGTTAGTGATGAACAGGAAATTCCTTTACCGAGGAAAAGACAGCAACTATAGGAGGATAGATTGACAAGTATTGAATGTAATATGTCCAAGATTGGACAAAACATAAGGGCCACTATTGCAAACAACCACAAAATTGCAAGGCATAATACAATCATCATAAATGCGATGGTGGAAAAGCTTGAAAACAGTCAAAAGGGTTCGTTGGTGGTGGATTTGGATGTGAACAGAGGCGGCAGCAAATCGGTCGGTGAAGGTATTTCGACTCATACCAAAGCAAACATAAAAAGGAAAACCCCAACTTCTTCACACACGGTTCAAATCCTTAGGCAGGGGTTACAGGATATGCAGAATGTTGAAAAAGAAGCTGAGGAGTTACTGAATAATTTGGAGTAACTTGGTGTTTGGTTTTCTAGTTTTTTTGGGTGGTCCTTTTTTTGGACCCTGCTGTCTTTTGTTGCTGTCGTTTCCTTTTTGGGACAGCTGGTCGGTTGTTGGTACTTTTTGTGCTTATCTTTTGTTTGTTTGAACTTTGTGGTTTCAGGTCCCTGTAAAACCTATTTTTTTCCTTTTCAAAAACAATGATCTGAAATGAAAGGGATAACCCTCAATTATCGAAATTCGAATATTCTCAGAAAGATTTTCAAGCAACAAGCTACACAGATCAAACTTCTTACTCTCCTTAACCATCATGTGTGCAATATGAACGACAATAGCTGATGTGGAATCTTCATGGTTTCTAAAATAAATCTTGTAAGAAATGTCATACACCACATACCTCATAGCCAAATCTTCAAGTCTTTCTATCAATAAAGATTGTGGGTCTTTGCAAATACCTGTTAATTCCTCCACATACTTGTACTTAACAGTTTTCTTTCCAAGAAAGTCATCGATGCTGTATAAACTAGTGATGCCCTCAATTGCTTCCTTCATAACCAAGTAGGGTTTGTCCAATACAATGCTTTCATTCTTAAAATGATTCAATAAGAACAAGATAAACTCTTTATCAACAATCCATGGAAATTCACTCCACAAATCCATACCTAGGGTTTTGATGTTTTGTAATTCAACTTGGTTCAGCCCTAGTTACAAAATTTTCATCTTCTTATGGTCAAATTATTCTAGCTCAACTCCTTTCAGCTTCAGAGGGATGACATCATTCAATTCTTTGTCCGTTTCTATGCTTTCTTCAATTTGATATTCGAGACTTCTTCATTTTTATTCTTCTACCTTTTTTCGCAAATAGAGAAATGAATTCCTGAATACCTAAGTTAATTTCTTTGAATTCCTTCCAGAATTATTTCATGCTCACTTCAAGATCACTCCAAGATCGCTCAGGTTCTTCAAATGCTCAATTAACCAAGAATACTCACAAGATTTCAACTTATACACCATGAATTTTCCCTAACCATGCATTAAATGCAGCAAACACCAAAAAGCTGCTAAAAACATCCTCTCAGCACAGGAAACCGTAATCGGTTTGCAAACTTCCATGCCAACATGTTTTCTTCTGGTTCCTTTTCCAAAACCTATGAATACCCATTTTTCACATTCCATCCTCGTAGCAGCCTCTGACACGCCATACAACAAGAGGTTTTATGATTTTTCTAATAATGCTACCCCTAAGACCATGCTAGGCCTAATTACTGAATAAGTTGTTTGTACTGGATGAGGGCATAGACCCATCAGTAGTTTCAAGTTTTTCTTCTTCATCGTATTTCTTCTTCCATATCTTATTCATCTCTTGTTTCATTTCTTCTTTGTCAATCTTTTTTAGCAGATCATTCTTCTCTACCAAAGCAAACTGCTTTCCATTCTTACTTCTGCAAAACTTTCAGATATTTCTAGGTTTATTACAGTTATAGCATACAAATCTTTTCTAATTAGTCTGACCTCCATTACCTATCAATCTACACTCATTTGCTCTATGTCCAAATTATTTACAGGTATAACATTAGCCATTAAAGGGTTGATTCATTTTGTCTCCATGAAATCTATTCATCATCACCCTGCTGATCATTCCCACTCGAGGTCTACACTTAGTAGCCTTATGTCCAAAATTTTTGCATGAAAAACATTGTCGAGAGAAAGAGCTAGAAAAATGATTCATTCTGCTTCTACATTTTGTTGCTTTATGACCATATTTATTATAGGAAAAACAAATGCCATTAAAGGAAGGGTACCTTTGTGCATTAGGTTGTCTCACAGGTTATCTTCTTGCAAACTTCCTCTTTTGCTTCCCTTTGTCCTAAGTCATTTTATTTGTCTTTGAACTTTCACCTACATCATTTCCCAAACTAGCTTTGTCTTTACTTGATTTATGTCCTACAAGAAATCCTTCAAGCTTTTCGGAGCTAGATTTGAACTTATTCTCACAAAGCTTTACATTTTATAGTTCAATCCTCAGGTTCACCACCTCCTGTTCAAGTTTAGAGCATTCATCAGCTTTATTTTGCACCATTATATTCAAACAATCTTCAATTCTTTTATTTTCTTCTACTAACACTTTCAGTCCAATTATCTCTTGTTTCAACTACTCACTTACTTCTTTGTGTCTTTCCTTGAATTTATTGAGTTGCTCTTTCAACTTCCAAACATATTAATTTGCATCATCACAATTTTCTTTCAGATCTCTATTCTCTCTTTCTACTTTGTCAAGGTCCTTAAGCGCAGTACAAAGCTCTTCTTTATCATCCATCTAACCAACCTTCAAGATCCTCCTCAAGGGTTAAGCTCTTCACCAAGGAACCAAAGCTATGATACCAACTGTTAAAGGATGCAGGACAACTGAGAGGAGGGGTGAATCATTTGTCACATAAATTCAACTTTAAGACTTCAACACATATCAATTCCAGAAATCCATAGTTATGTTATTAAGCATAACCAAGAGCTACAAAGTAGAAAGCAAGATATCACACTGAACACCAGATTTAACTGGAAAACCCAATGAGGGAAAAACCATGGTGAGGATTAACTCACAATATAATTATTTTTCTAGAACAAAAAAGATAAGGCTCACTACTAAGGGTTCACTGCCCAGAAAGGACTCACTGTCCAAATACAAAAGCTCGCTGCTTATAGAGAGGCTCACTATCTACAAAAGATTTACAAAAAAAAAGAAGGCTTTGCAGCCAAAATGAACTGAGAATAATGCTCTAGCAAGTGTTGATATAGTTTTTGTGATGCTCAGAATATTGACTTAACACACTTCATTATATTTGCTCACTTTCACACACATTGTCGCACATCAACTACCAAACTCCATTACGATCTCTTCATTTAATCTTCAACCTTGTCCAATATATATACTTGATCTCTTCACAAGAATCAATCAGGTCATCCTAATTAGATGCATATCATATAATTTACCAAAAATACTAATAGTCAACTTCAAGCAATTCCAAAAACTTCCCAACATGCTTCATCAAGTCGGCATCGACCTAGGATAGATTGCACATATATCCGCATAACCAAAAATTAATTCACCATTCAATAGGTCATCCAAGGATAGATCTAATAACACTTTTGCAAATACTAGAGAAATGTCGATACACCATACGAGCATCTAGATACATAAGATCTTGTAAGTACATGCTCCCAACACTCGCAAACCATTTCCCAAAACTGCAAGTGATAATATTTAATTTTGGAGGAGTACGGGTCCAAGAATACCAAAGAGAGCAACACGAGTACCGGTTCAGATACCAAATGAAAATACCAAATCAGCCACAGTCTTAGACTTGTAGTCACAATATGGTGACATCAATGACAACACAAAAACTATAGAGATAGTCAATCTTCTTCATGTTTCCAATAGTTTTGAATTTTTAAATGATGTAAACTAGTAAAATGTCTATTTTTTAGTATATTTTGTGTTTGTATTTAAAAAAAATGAAAAAATATTTTTAAATAGTTTTTAATAAATTGACACTAAAATTTAGTTTCTATAAAATGTTGAAAAATGAAGTTACATGAGATGTCAATCTTTTTATAGTAAATTCTATTTATTTTCTTTCAAATTTTTGTGTGTGTATTTATAACTTGAAACTTTAGTGCATGGATATATTTTTTCCAATTTTAATAAATATATATTTTAAATAAATATTAATATGTGCATGTATAAAAAAATGATTATTTCCATTTGACATCAACATTCATATTAAATATTTATCTAAAATAGAAAAAATTATATCATCTTGATATAGATTCTTTTATCTAGTGCATCATATTTTGTCAAAAAAATTAATAAATTTTAGTATTTTTCCTCGTCATGGTAATCAACCTAATATTTTGTGTTGATAACCTACTTTTAGTAAAAATAAAATATAAAATATAAATAATAATTAAAATATTAAAGTATATATATTTTTGAAAACTACACTTATTAATCTACAAAAGGTTATTTTTATATTTTAAAAAAAAGTTATTTACATGATTAGGTGTTATTCAAACCTCAATTTTTTCAAATAATTTTATATTTTTGGTAAATTGGCCTTAAAGCAGTAATACATATGCATTTATCCAATATTTTTTGTTCGAAAAGTTGTGGAAATATCTAACTTATCTAGAATGAATCTTACTAGATCATACGTTTGACCAAATTTTAATTTTTAGTTAGAGATACTTATTTAGTTGTGCTAATAAGTTGGCCGAAAGTGTGACACAACTTTTTAGGATTATGTAACAACCCGCCAGGAAACCCTAGAGGAAGTTGTGCATAATTAACTACTCAAATGTACTAATTTTTTTTTTTTAAAGTATAAATAACATGCAAGTTCACTACCCATTGCCAACAACCTCTAAGGTTACGAGACTGAGATTACTTTAAAACCCAAACAAGAAACATGAATTGAAACCATAACATTTAATTACTTAAAGAATTAAGAAATCATACATTCCATACATGATAAATTACATCAAGGAATAAGAGATACCACATGATTTCAAATAACAATCATTTAACAATAAGACTACAACTCTCATTCCCCGAATGAGGTAAATCCAATAAGCATGGTTACATAATACATCTTCCACCTCGATAACAAATGAGGGGTAATAAATTACAAGCTTCCAACTGAAATGAATAAAGAATGAAATGAAGCTGGATCCCACGAGCTCTCCAACTAAAAATCTCGTCCACTCGAACAAGGAGAAAACCCAATAGAGTAAGGTGCACGTTCCACCCAACCAAGTGATACCCAAAGGCTCACCCCTCATGCTAAGAGATAGTAACAAGGAATCCTATACAAGACCATCAACCTCTAGACACAGGCTAACTCATAGTGACACAACCAATCACATGAACCATACAACCATAAGAATAACACAAGTACAACTCTAACATCACTGACATAAGTCACATTGCGTCCAGAATTAAAACAGATCAGGTATGATAAGAAGACCATACACATAAAACCAAATACCAACTGTTGTCGTAGAAAGAGTGCCA
Organism: Sequoia sempervirens; assembly: GCA_007258455.2. Lineage (NCBI taxonomy): Eukaryota > Viridiplantae > Streptophyta > Pinopsida > Cupressales > Cupressaceae > Sequoia > Sequoia sempervirens. The sequence goes on from VDFB02271358.1 coordinate 1,170,858,926, forward strand.
TCACATAGCTCGACATGGGATATCCTCTGGGAATCTTCATAGGCTCCGGCCCCCACTATGGGATATCCTGGTGCCCTCAACTGAATCTCGGCCCCCATACTCACTCATACGGAAATCAAATACCTCTCGTAAAGACAAGATAGATGATCTTTCCATTCCAGGCCTTCCCACTCATCCCAAGCCTATATGAGCACTTGTGGCTATGAGTGAGGCTAAATTATCTTCATTAATGTGATATACTACCCAAACTTCTAAGTATATTATTTTAGTTATCACTTGATTAAACCACCTACGAAGGTTATCCAGTTTACCTCTTTGGACTCTGGTGCCTAACAGAAGCCACTCTTCTACTTGACAACATACCAACACAAAACCAATTACCAAGGGTGCCAAAGTGCATACAAACAAGATAAACAATCACTCCAACTCTAGGAGGAACATATAATGAAAACTCACTCCAAACAATGGAGGCAACAAAAGTCATAATCTACTCTTTCCAAAGGAGGCACAAATCACATAATCCACTCCTAATTCAAAGGAGGCACAAACCACATAATCCACTCCTAATCTAAAGGAGGCACAAACCATCCTCGTTCGTGAAAACCGGGTAAAACAATAGGATACAACTATATGCACTACCCAAGGCAATACAAAGGTTGACTAACATATTATGACAACCCACACAATTAAATGAAAACCACATTTGGAAGACTTACATAAACAATTCACTCCATTTGCCCAACAACGACAATGAGAGAAAACACCTAACGAAAAGACACTTTTGGCAATTAAATAACCTACTTTAGGATTTCTTAAATCCAAACAACGCAATGACATATTGCATGTAATCAATTAAAATAGGATTTATTAAATCCAAGCAAAACAATAATACATCATTTGCAACCATCCAAGGTAAGTAAAATTACATTTGTAACATTAGGTAATTTAAAACCCTAATTGTTTAATTTCATCATAATTTAAATAAGGGCTAATCCAATTACTTCACTTCAAATTTTCTCAATTACAATTAATAATAAGAATCAATTTTTTATTTTATTTTTTAAATAAAAATCATTTTTCTTAAAGAATTACCCTTTGCATCTTTTCTAATAAAAATAATCTAACAAAAAATTATATTTAATTATATGATTAAACATATAAATTTTATTTAAATATTTTGTAAAAAACTATATATATTTCCCACAACTCTAAACAAATCCAATTATTTAAAAATACATAATATATACATTATATATATATAATATATATGCATATTATATATATAATATATATTATATATATAAATAATAATAAAAAATTATTTAAATAATAATATAATATATATATATATAATATAAAATAAAATAAATAAAAATATAATAAAAATATAAAAAGCAATTTTTTTGTTGACCACACAGGCCCCCAAAAGAGAGGAGGAAGCAGCCATAGGTTGCACCCAGCCTGTTGCCACAATAGTGCCCTTCACTGGGGTGTGGCTGTGGTAGCTATGGCTACCTCCCTTCCTCTTTAAAAACAATAATTTTATATATTTTTTTTCCTCAATACACATTTTTTAAAAATAAAATACAGCACATAAAATCCTATGTTCTGATAATTTCCAGAACATGATTTTTTGTGCCAAAAATTTTTAATAGGAAATATTTTTTTAAAAAAAATAACCTAGATCCAATATGCAAAATATATATATAAACATAAAATCCCCATTTTACAGTCAAATTGAACCAATATTCTACAAAAAAATAAAATAAAACTAATTTTCGAACATAGTTTCCTAATTTCAATTTCTAATTTGATATGAACCATTTCAACTCCCAAACAGAGATTTTCAAATTTTATTTTGTTCATTTTCAAATTTTCTATTGTTACACTTGAAAGTTTCTGTTGAAAGTTTTTTTTTGTTTTTCTACAAACATCTAAATTTCTTCCATGATTCAACAGGGTTTTAAATTTTTTTTCCAAACTAGTTTTCAATATTGAAGATCCTAAATTTCAAAACAATAAACACAAAACAAGAAAGAACCTGTTGGAAACTTGAAGAAGAAGATTGAAGTTGAGCTAAAATTTCCAATTCTTCCAAAATATTTTCAACTCTTCACTCCAATCCAAAGTGCATCCACAACAAGAGAAAATCCTTCCTTTTTTTCTTCACAGCTAGTTCCTTCTTTTTTATTTTCAAGAATGAAATATCTTCCCCAAAAATATAGTCAACTTTCCCCAAAAAGAATAAAAATAATCTTCATTCCTATCCTCAACACTTAGTCAACATTTTACAAATATCTTCTTTTTCTCCACCATAGATATTTCTTTTATGCATTCACAAGATATTTTCTTTTTAAATGAATTAACACACAATTCCATTTCCAATAAATTTAATTCTTTTAATTTATGCATTTTCAAAACAACTTTAACTATTTAATTTATTTAATCAATAACTATAATTTAAAACACCATTTAATTTCCAAAATAGATTTAAATCTTTTACTTTATGCACTTTTCAAATACAATTAAACTATTCACTTAATAGATAATTTAATAGATTAATTTATTTACTCCACAACTAAATTTATTTAATAAACAACTTAAATACATAAAGTCATTTATTTACCTTTTTCAACTTGCAATTAAATAAAATCAAGGAGAGATGAACAACAAAGAATCAACTTAACCCGACTAAAACTTGATGACACACTATGACTAGGGTGATGACTTGGCATGGAAAACCTAGCTACTATCTCCCAACTGAATACCTTTGGCCAATGGACATGCTCAAACCTGTGAAACCAGGTGAAGTCAATGTCCTATACCTATCAACCTGTGAACAAAGAGTATATCAAACATGCATTTATATAGCATAATAAAACACAGCATGAAAAGAAATCGTGGAATCACAGAGCGATCACATGTGAGTAATGTAATCCTGCCCCATTCACCAATACAGTCACATCAAGACTGATGAAATTAAAGCATCATTAATCAACATATAAGAATATATCAATATCAACAACTATGCTAATCAAAAGCATAACATGAACATAACATCCATATAATGCATCATCTCATCATAGTAAAACATCCACATCGCTCTAAAGCCAGCGATCATAAAACAATAACAAAGATCAAGGTCTATCATAGTAAAGGTACTGTCTAAGAAAATATAAAAATTTAAACACATAATAGTAACAATTGGAGGGGCACTACATCCTCCCTCCCTAGGGTTAGGCTTACTCCTAGAAGCCTAAAAATACCGATAGGTAACATACACACACACAAAAATTTACATGCTATACAAATGTCCATAATGCATTCACCTGGTAAGAAGGATATTGGTGCATTGTATACTGCACCAAGGATCCTATCATTTCCACTAGTTTATTGTACCGTTGGACCTACACCACCTCAAAACAACTTCTGGGTAGACAAGTGAGATCAACCTAAAAGAAGAACATAAACTAACAAATAAAGCATCTAGGTCAATGGAATGGGCTCATAGTGCCCAGAGTATAAACCAACACAACTAACAACTTAATCGGTTCCACATTATCCCAGAGTACCCAATGTTTAAACCTGGGCTTTGATACCATGTGTAACACCCCGCCATACAACCCTAGAGGAAGTTTCAATTAACTACTCAAACATAATAATTTTTATTTTTTAATTACAAATAACATGCAAGTTCACTACCCATTGCCAATAACCTCTAAGGTTACGAGACTGAGATTACTTTAAAACCCAAACAAGAAACATGAATTGAAACCATAACATTTAATTACTTAAAGAATTAAGAACTCATACATTCCATACATGATAAATTACATCAAGGAATAAGAGATACCACGTGATTTCAAATAACAATCATTTCACAAAAGACTACAACTCTCATTCCCCAAATGAGGTAAATCCAATAAGCGTGGTTATATAATACATCTTCCACCTCGATAACAAATGAGGGGTAATAAATTACAAGTTTCCAACTGAAATGAATAAAGCATGAAATGAAGCTAGATCCCACGAGCTCTCCAACTGGAAATATCGTCCACACAAACAAGGAGAAAACTCAACGGGGTAAGATGCACGTTCCACACAACCAAGTGATACCCGAAGGCTCACCCTCCGTTCTAGGAGATAGTAACAAGGAATCCTATACAAGACCATCAACCTATAGACACACGCTAACTCACATTGACACAACCAATCACATGAACCATACAACCATAAGAATAACACAAGTACAACTCTAACATCATTGACATAAGTCACATTGCTTCCAGAATTAAAATAGATCAGGTATGATAAGAAGACCATACACATAAAATCAAATACCAATTGTTGTCGTAGAAAGAGTGTCATCACATAGCTCAATATGGGATATCCTCTGGGAATCTTCATAGGCTCCAAGCCCCACTATGGGGTATCCTGGTGGCCTCAACCGAATCTCGGCCCCCATACTCACTCATGTGGAAATCAAATACTTCTCATAAAGACAAGATAGATGACCTTGCCATTTCAAGCCTTCCCACTCATCCCAAGCCTATAAGAGCACTCGTGTCTATGAGTGAGGCTAAATTATCTTGATTAATGTGAAATACTACCCATACTTCTAAGTATATTGTTTTAGTTATCACTTGATTAAACCACCTCTGAAGATTATCAAGTTTACCTCTTTGGGATCTAGAGCCTAACAGAAGCCACTCTTCTACTTGACAACATACCAACACAAACCCAATCGCCAAGGGTGCCAAAGTGCATACAAACAAGATAAACAATCACTCCAACTCTAGGAGGAACATATAATGAAAAATCACTCCAAACACTAGAGGCAACAAAAGTCATAATCCACTCCTTCCAAAGGAGGCACAAATCACGTAATCATATATATAATGTATATATTATGTATTTTTCAATAATTTGATTTGTTTAGAGTTGTGGGAAATATATATAGTTTTTAACGAAATATTTAAATAAAATTTATATGTTTAATCATATAATTAAATATAATTATTTTTTATATTATTTTTATTGGAAAAGATGCAAAGGGTAATTCTTTAAGAAAAATGATTTTTATTTTAAAAAATAAATAAAAATTGATTCTTATTATTAATTGTAATTGAAAAAATTTGAAGTAAAGTAATTGGATTAGCCCTTATTTAAATTATGATGAAATTAAACAATTAGGGTTTTGAATTACTTAATGTTACAAATGTAATTTTACTTACCTTGGATGTTTGCAAACGGTGTATTATTGCTTTGCTTGGATTTAGTAAATCCTATTTTAATTGATTACATGCAATATGTCATTGCATTGTTTGGATTTAAGAAATCCTAAAGTAGGTTATTTAATTGCCAAAAGTGTCTTTTCATTAGGTGCTTTCTCTCATTGTCATTTTTGGGAAAATCAAGAGTGAATTGTTTATGTAAGTCTTCCAGATGGGGTTTTCATTTAATTGTGTGGGTTGTCCTAATATGTTAGTCAACCTTTGTATTGCCTTGGGTAGTGCATATAGTTGTATCCTGTTGTTTTACCTAGTTTTCACGAACGGGGATGGTTTGTGCCTCCTTTGGATTAGGAGTGGATTATGTGGTTTGTGCCTCCTTTGGATTAGGAGTGGATTATGTGATTTGTGCCTCCTTTGGAAGGAATGGATTATGAATTTTGTTGGCTCTAGTGTTTGGAGTGAGTTTTCATTATATGTTCCTCCTAGAGTTGGAGTGATTGTTTATCTTGTTTTTATGCACTTTGACACCCTTGGTGATTGGGTTTGTGTTGGTTTGTTTTCAAGTAGAAGAGTGGCTTCTATTAGGCTCCAGATCCCAAAGAGGTAAACTTGATAATCTTCAGAGGTGGTTTAATCAAGTGAACTAAAATAATATACTTAGAAGTATGGGTAGTATTTCACATTAATCAAGATAATTTAGCCTCACTCATAGACACGAGTGCTCTTATAGGCTTGGGATGAGTGGAAAGGCTTGAAATGGCAAGGTCATCTATCTTGTCTTTATGAGAAGTATTTGATTTCCACATGAGTGAGTATGGGGGCCGAGATATGGTTGAGGCCACTAGGATATCCCATAGTGGGGCCTAGAGCCTATGAAGATTCCCAGAGGATATCCCATGTCGAGCTATGTGATGACACTCTTTCTATGACAATAATTGGTATTTGATTTTATGTGTATGGTCTTCTTATCATACCTGATCTATTTTAATTCTGGAAGCAATGTGACTTATGTCAGTGATGTTAGAGTTGTACTTGTGTTATTCTTATGGTTGTATGGTTCATGTGATTGGTTGTGTCAATGTGAGTTAGCGTGTGTCTAGAGGTTGATGGTCTTGTATAGGATTCCTTGTTACTATCTCCTAGCATGGGGGGTGAGCCTTCAGGTATCACTTGGTTGGGTGGAATGTGCACCTTACCTCGTTGAGTTTTCTGCTTGTTCATGTGGACGAGATTTCCAGTTGGAGAGCTCGTGGGATCTAGCTTCATTTCATGCTTTATTCATTTCAGTTGGAAACTTGTAATTTATTACCCCTCATTTGTTATCGAGGTGGAAGATGTATTATGTAACCATGCTTATTGGATTTACCTCATTCGGGGAATGAGAGTTGTAGTCTTTTGTGAAATGATTGTTATTTGAAATCATGTGGTATCTCTTATTCCTTGATGTAATTTATCATGTATGGAATGTATGAGTTCTTAATTCTTTAAGTAATTAAATGTTATGGTTTCAATTCATGTTTCTTGTTTGGGTTTTAAAGTAATCTCAGTCTCATAACCTTAGAGGTTGTTGGCAATATTATATATATAATATATATTATATATATATAATAATAATAATTTATTTAAATAATAATATAATATATATATTATATATAATAATATAAAATAAAATAAATAAAAATATAAAAAACAATTTTTTTGTTGACCACACGTGTCGCCAAAAGAGAGGAGGACACAGCCATAGGTTGCGCCCAGCCTCCCTTAGTGGAGGCGGCGCTGTTTGTGGCAGTACTTCCCCCACACAGAGTGTGGGGAGCGTTGCCACAACAACATCCTCCACTGGGGTGTGGCTATGGCAGCCATGGCTGCCTCCCTCCCTCTTTAAAAAATATTATTTTTTTTTCCTTAATACACATTTTTTTTAAATAAAACAGAGCACATAAAATCCTCTGTTCTGATAATTTCCAAAACATGATTTTTGTGCCAAAAAAATTTAACAGGATATAATTTATTTTAAAAATAACCCAGACCCAATATGCAATATATATATATATAAACATAAAATCCCCATTTTACAGTCAAATTGAACCAATATTCTACAAAAAATATACAATAAAACTAATTTTCGAACATAGTTTCCTGATTTCACTTTCTAACTTGATATGAACCATTTCAACTCCCAAACAAAGGTTTTCAAATTTGATTTTGTTCATTTTCAAATTTTCTATTGTAAAACTTGAAAGTTTCTGTTGAAAGTTTTTTTTTGGTTTTTCTACAAACATCTAAATTTCTTTCATGATTCAACAAGGTTTTAAAATTTGTTTCCAAACAAGTTTTCAATATTGAAGATCCTAAATTTCAAAACAATAAACACAAAACAAGAAAGAACCTGTTGGAAACTTGAAGAAGAAGACTGAAGTTGAGCTGCAATTTCCAATTCTTCCAAAATCTTTGCAACTCTTCACCCCATTCCAAAGTGCATCCACAACAAGAGAAAATCCTTCCTTTTTTTCTTCATAGCCAATTCCTTCTCTCTTTTTTTCAAGAATGAAATATCTTCCCCAAAAATATAGTCAACTTTACCCAAAAAGAATAAAAATAATCTTCATTCCTATCCTCAACACTTAGTCAACATTTTACAAATATCTTCTTTTTCTCCATCATAGGTATTTCTTTTATGCATTCACAAGATATTTGCTTTTTAAATGATTTAAAACAAAATTCCATTTCCAATAAATTTAATTCTTTTAATTTATGCATTTTCAAAACAACTTTAACTATTTAATTTATTTAATCAATAACTATAATTTAAAACACCATTTAATTTCCAAAATAGATTTAAATCTTTTACTTTATGCACTTTTCAAATACAATTAAACTATTCACTTAATAGATTTAATAGATTAATTTATTTACTCCACAACTAAATTTATTTAATAAACAACTTAAATACATAAAGGCATTTATTTACCTTTTTCAACTTGCAATTAAATAAAATCAAGGAGAGATGAACAACAAAGAAGCAACTTCACCTGACTAAAACCAAATGACACACTATGACTAGGGTGATGACTTGGCACAGAAAACCTAGCTACTATCTCCCAATCGAATACCGTTGGCCAAAGGACATGCTTAAACCTGTGAAACCAGGTGGATTCGATGTCCTATACCTTTCAACCTACAAACAAATAGTATATTGAATATGCATATATATAACATAATAAAACACACCGTGAAGAGAAATTGCAGAATCACAGAGTGCTTGCATGTGAGTAATGTAATCCCATCCCCTTCACCAATACAATCACATCTAGACTAATGAAATTAAAGCATCATTAATCAACAAATAAGCATATATCAATATCAACAACTATGCTAATCAAAAGCAAAACATGAAACGAGCGGGTGCATGAAGTTGGGTACCAATTTTCTGGCCACTTATGATTTTTTTTTAAAAACATGCTCGCGTTATAACGTACACACATTATTTCCCGTTAAAAACAAGGAAAAAAGTGAAATTATTTGCCTTGGAATACCAACCCAAAGGCTTGGATGGCATTCCCAACAAGGCCAGAGACGTGTTTTTGCAAATTCTACTATTTTCACATAATCGCATCCGTGCTCACCATCAAGATTGCATGTAGTTCAATATTGACAAAATAAAAAACATGGGTAATATTAGGTTGTCTCTTAGCTATCCAACGATGTAATTTTTTTCACTTTTTGACAATGTTAAGCCTTTCATCTATAATTTCTTATGTTTGTATGTTTGTTTTTTTCCAAAAAGCAGTGTTTAGTGTTTTTTTTGTTATAAATTAACTGTTCATCAAATTTCAAATAAATTATATTTTTAGAAACTAGAATCCATTCTACAAATTTAAAAAAATAAAATAAAAAAAAATCAATTATTTTGACAAATTTGTAGTGGGACCACAGCCAAAATTCTGCTTTTTAGGAAGTGCCCACTTAGAAAATTAGTAAAAACTCAAATATTCATTAAAATATTATCAAAAAAATTGTGCACCAACTAGATGCTATTAGCTAACTTCTAACCATAGCGATTTTAAAAATACTACAAAAAAGTTCACCGTGCTCAGGTCGTACAAGAGTTGCTATGTTATATTTTTCTGACAAAAACAACACCAATTTTTGTACATCCCTCTTTTGAACCCCTTAATCTCAACCATTTTCAAAATAAATTAGTAATTTAGAAAGTAGACTCGGAGCACTTTGATCCTTGTTTTTGTTTCATCTCAAAATTTTGAGTGTAACTATCCTCAATTTCACGTCCAAGGTCAACATTTCTTGATTTCAGAAAAAAAGTGGTCTCTTAAACCCCCTTTTTGGGAACCATCTTGGTGCACTTACCCAAACATAACATCCATATAATGCATCATATCATCATAGTAAAACATCCACATCACTCTCAAGCCAACGATCATAAAACAATAACAAAGATCAAGGTCTATCATAGTAAAGGTACTGTCTAACAACATATACAAATTTAAACACATAATAGTAACTGGAGGGGCACTACAGATTACCCTGACCTAATTGATGTTATGTTTGATATGGATATATAATTTGGATTGTTTTTGATGTTTTGATGTAATATAATGAATATTTTATTTCTATGATGCAAATTTTATCAGAGCAGTGCAAATTTAAGTTGTGAATGTTGAGTTGAAGATCAGAGTTGTGTGAATAAAGAGCTTGGTAGAGTGTTGAATCTGAATCAGATAAAGATTGTTATTGAGCTTCAATGGAACTATATTTCATGCATATGTAAGATGCAGTTGTAACAATTCAAAATAGTTTGTGAGCCACCATCTCTCTTCTATCTTTTTCTTTGTGGAAAATGAGTTCACTTGCAGTGAAGATTTCTATAAATATACTATAACCGATTATAATATATTATGAGCTAACCATCACCATGGTTTTTCCCTTTTTTTTTCGAAGTAAAAGTATTGGTGTTCATATGTTATGTGATTTGAATGTTTCACGCTTTCTCTCCTGATTGCAGTTGATTATTCTTTGGTAATTGGATGTTTAATGTTTGAATGGTTTGAGAGAATACTGATTCAACCCCCCTCTTAGTATTCTAGGTGTTCAAAATTGTGCAATGCAATGCCCAGGTTTGTGACATGGCTTAACTTCCTCTCGTGGATTGTATAGCGCGGTGCAACGACAATCATCCTTCCAACTATTGGTATTAGATCTTGGGTCATGGGTTTTGTATAAGAGAAAATTTGCACCCCATGTGCAAATCCCCTTTTTTCCTTTACCCACCTTAGAAAACCAAGTTCTAAGGCTTAATTCCACCTAATCCCACTGCTTGCATCACACTTGGCGCATGTTTTGAGCATTGGTGGAGGCATTTCTATTAAGGATTCTAGTGCAATGCACAGACATCCACACAACACGCTTACGTCCCTTACAGATCCCTACTTCTCGAACCTACAGAGGTGTTACACTTCCCATTGTGGGTCAAATTGTAACACCCTCCTCAGCTAACCAACCCGAATATGGTCATTTTCTTCATCTCCCCTTCAAATTGACTCCTTCCATATGTATTTCATCCTCTAAGGACTTCATTCAAAAGCTTCAAAATCTCTCCTCCAGTCTCTTCACAAGCTCTAAGTAGCTTCTTCACCATCTCTTCAATCTCCAAACACTTTACACTTCACAGCAGCAACATCAACACTCCACATTAGTAGAGAAAGTGTGGAACAAAACACCATTGCAGTAGAGGCTTGAGTTCCTCTCATTTTCTCCCCCATTATCCTTGAGTGCTCTTGGTGGAGGTGGAAACATTTCAATCCTCTCCTATATTACTTGGTTAAGTAGCATAACACTTTTTTGTAGTGCTTTAGTGCTCTTCACTTCATTTCTACTTTTCTCTCTATCTATCTGGTTGTTTGTGGAGGTGGGAACACCAAAAACAAGGTCTCATTGAGGAAGGCCCCTATACAAAAACCCAACAATTTCTCTCTTCCTCGTGTGTGCAGGTATTGAATACACCCACGAGCTAGAAGCTTCATCACTCACACGATCATAAGTATTTCCTTTCTTCTCCTTATCTTTATCATCTCTATTTCACTTCATTTCAGTCTTATTACTTCCTGTTGCTTTCTTGCATTCTAGAAGTTCTTAGTAATTGGAGTGTAAGTAGTCATTTAGGTATTTCCTGAGACACTCTTGTTCTCTAGTCCGTACGAGATGCCAATATGCTTCTAGGATGTGAGTGCACCGTGCTATAGTTTGTATTCTATGCTAACGTCCTTTGGTCAAGAGCTTGATAGTTTGTCCATAAAATATCTATAAACTCTTTCAGATTATGAAACTCTCACTGTTGTTCTTGAGGTAGATTATGGAAGTTTTCCCTGTGAGGCTCTCTAAACGAAGAGAACTCGTGAGTAGCAAATCCCCCTCTTCTACAGGTTTGAACACCTCGCTTGTGTTGGGGGGATTGTTGCAAGGTGTGTGCCTTTGGTCTCCTTATGTTGTGTAATGTAGTGCTTGGGTTCATGACGTGGCTTAACCACCTCCCATGGATTCATTAACTTTGACAATTTTATTGAGCATTAATAGGTTGATCTTTTGGTTCAACAACAACTATCCTTCCAACATTGAGACACCTCTCATCTAATAACTCAAGCTCATGAAATCTAGATACAAAATAATATTCCTGTCAATGACATGTTTTAAAGACACCCTTAAAGAGGGGACCTTAACCTTAATAGGTAAAATGGATTCAATTCCAAAGACTAAAGAATATGAAGTGTCTCTTATAGGTGTACATATACTAGCGCAATAAGCCCGTAAAGTAGGATTAAGTTACAAGTGCCAATTTGAAGCCCTACCTTGAACTTTAACTTGTGGGTACTAAAAAGTAGAAAATAAATGAGAGTAATGAGTAGAAAAGTGATGATGTATATGAAATTGGTGACAAAGACCATGAACATCTTGATTTTTGAAAGGTTTTCCATTGGCTATAGTGATGCCATGAGGAATATCATATCAAAAAATGACTGAACATAAAAATTCAATGAAAAAACATAATTTTTTATAAACACCATGTCTATTAGACCTAGGGTTTATTTGAAAAACCCTAGTAAATCTAGAGATCATAAATAAATCCTTTTTTAGCACATTCCACCTTCTCATATCATGCCAACAAGACCAATTGACTGGACTCTCGAAAAACACATGTTGAATCTACTATCAGGTTCCTCTGCAAACCTTCGAAGGTGACTTTAGTGACAACATAGCAATATTGAAATTTTTTGAGCAACTTTGGGGTGATCCCACAATAGTGGTTTGAAATTTTTGGCTAAACTAGACACTGAAATTATTTTTTTAACTAAATCTTCACATTCGGGCACCTATAGCAGCTAAACAGTGAGGAATTTGGAAGATGATGCAAACTAGAGTATCGTCACATTCTGTCTGTAGATTATAAAAAAAACAAAAAAACAAAATTTTTGGAATCAGATTGCACTTCTTTTTCCATCTCCCATGAAAACTAGTTTTTTTCAAGAAACAACATTTTTAAAAAGTGATGCACACTATATAACACATAACTTTTTTTCCATGAAGGATAAAATTTGAATTCTTTCAAATTTAGATTTGTAACTCTAATATCTAGTGCTTCCACTTGGTTAGATAGTTTTTATTGAATATTTTTTCTTTAATCAAGTTTGAAGTCAAACCAATTACAATTCAGACATAGCATGACCGTATAACGTGTAATTTTTTTTGTATATATCGAAAAAAAAAAATTGTTAGATCAAGGACTTCAATATCTGGTGCACTCATATTTTTCATTTTTTTTTTTATAATCTGCTATTTTTCCACATGTGCAGAACAGAGACCTTCATTTTCGATGAAAACCCTATGTTTAATAAAACTATAAAACAAATACATAATAAAACCAAAAAATATTAAAATTATATTCGTTGGATAGCTCGTTCTGAGGACTGCCTAATTTCAGTTGGGTTTGTGAAGATTCCTCTATTTTCATCCTCAACCCGAGATTCAAAGCCTAAAAATTTAGGTTTTTTTGTGAACAAGGTCAAAAATCAGGGAAAAGGGTGGTTTGCTAGAGCCAAGGGGGTTCTAGCGAGCCCCCAAGGGTTCGAGCAAACCAGGGTTCATTAAAACCCTTGTTCATTTGAACCCCCTTCCCAAAAGGGGTTTTCATTTATTTTTTTCTGTGCATGCATTAAATAGGTTCACTCGAACCCTGGTTCAAGCAAACCCTTTTTTGGTTCGTTTGAACCAATGAATTCATTCAAACCCCCATAATGAAATTTTTTGGCATGGGGTCATTTTTTAGAATTTTTCCTTCCTCATTCGAATTGTAAACCACTTTTGTGGGTTTACCCTTTGCAAAAATTGCAAAACATGCTACTTTCTTCATCAACCTTGACCAGCTCTTCCAGAACACTAACCTCTCATTTCCATGACATCTAGGCACATCACATACAACAATAAAACCTTTTGACATCAATGACAACACTATGCCAATAATCTCCCCCTTTTTCATTGATGGCAAAACCAAATTCTCAAATTGCAAACAAAATTTTGATACCAATTATAGATGTTTCAATTTATTCTTTGTACCAACTAAACTGTTCATTGCAACTACACTTGCTCAACATTCTCCCCCTTTCATAGTTGCCTGAGCATTTACACAATCTCTCCCCCTTTGACATCAATTTCAAAGGGTCATCCTTAGGACTTGCACACTTTCTTTCCTAGTGAATATTCTCCCCCTTTGACAAGAAATTGAAAGAGAAGAAGTGGATTCTCGAATCTACAACCATCAAGTCGTTAGAAATTTATAAAATCAATTTTACCTGATTTGATCTCTCCTTTAATTTCTAGGGATAAATGAAGTGACTATGAAGATCCCCCTAGAGTTATGCCCTATCACTAGAATTTAGTGATAAAATGTGGGAACAATTACTCCAAACTTCTACCTCAGATATGTAAATTGCTCCTAGGGAAGAGGCTTGGTGAATATTTCTGCCAATTGATTTATTTTTTTTCACATACTCCATGGTGACTTCCTTTTCTGCAACCTTCTCTCTAATGAAGTGATACTTAATTGATATGTGATTGTTCCTAGAATACATCATTGGATTCTTTAAGATGCTAATTGTGCTTGAGTTATCAAAAGGAATAAAGATAGGTTCATTGTACTCAACCTTGATGTATTTGAGAGTCTGCTTAATCCATAGAACTTGAGTACAACATGTTTTTGTTGCTATATGTTCTAATTTTTCTATGGAGAGTGTAATTGATTCTTTCTTTTTTCTCATCCATGACACAAGTTTATCTCCAAAAAAAAATGCACCACCACTAGTGTTTCTCCTATCATCTGTACATCTAGCCCAATCAACATCTATTTATGTTAAATGGAAGTAAAATCTTTTCTTTTGGGATACCACAACCCATAATTAATAGTGCTTCTAATATATCTAAAAATTCTCTTCACTGCATTGATATGGGACTCCTTTGGAACAACCTGAAACCTTTCCACCATACACACTGCTTCCATAATGTTTGGCCTTGATGTAGTTAACTACAACAAGATTCCAAGATCATTGACCTATACATTGTCTAATTTTCATTTGAGGATTCATCCTATTTTCTTAACTTACACCCAGTTATCATGGGGGTACTAATTGGTCTACTATCTTCCATGCCAAACTTCTTAAGCATTTACTTAGCATACTTGGTTTGAGATATGAATATCCCATCATTTTTTTGTGCAATCTGCAAACCAAGGAAAAATGACAACTCTCCTAGCATTGACATCTCAAATTCATCTTACATATGTGTAGCAAATACTTTGCACATTTTGTCATTGCTACCTCCAAATATGATGTCAAATACATATACACCAATAATTATCATGCACTTGCCTTTTGATTTGAAGTATAGATTACTATCTACACATCCATTTTTGAATCCTTATTGTTGTAGATACTGGTCTAACCTTGAATACCATGCTCTAGGTGCTTGATTTAGACCATACATTGCCTTCCTCAATATGCATACATAATCTTCTTCTTTTGAAAGTTGAAAACCTTCTAGTTGTTCAATGTAGACTTCGTCTTCAAGGTTTCTATTTAAGAATGCAAATTTAACATGTATTTGATAAAATTTAAATCCTTTATAAATGAAGAATGCAAAAAACATTCTTATTGCTTCTAATCTTGCAACGAGTGCAAATTTTTTCTCAAAATCAATAACTTTATCTTGTGCATATCCTTTGTACACCAATCTTGCTTTGTTTCTCACAACAGCACCATCATCATTCAGCTTATTTATAAACACCCATTTAGTACCAATCACATTTTTTCTTGGGGGTCTAGGAACTAATTCGCATGTGTTTTACTTCTCAATTTGATTGAGCTCTTCTTCCATGGTTTTTATCCAACTTTCATCTTTGATGGCCTCAAAATAACTTTTTTGCTCAATTTGAGGCAAGATTGCAAAGTTTACTTGTTCCTTGTTCTTCGCTGGTATTCTTTGTGTCTATACTCCATTATTATCACTAATAATCTTATCTATAGGTGATCCTTTTGTACATATTTTGTAGGTTCCTTCCCAACTTTTTGAAACATAAGGAAATATAGAATAAGGGAGTTTCCAAAAATGGAAAAGTGGATCCAAAGAGGAAAAAGGGGTCTTTTTCTTCTAATTTCATTGGGAAATGAGATCCACACAATGAAATAACTATCAACCTCAAGGTGAGTCAAAAATCAAGGTGTGAATCTACAAATTTCCCTTTTATGCAAGGACAGGGGTATGAGTCAAACAACACTTTAGGGAGAAAGATTAAAAATAGCAAATAAACTCCAAATTCTGATTTATAAAGTGCATTTAGAAGCTTAAACATAATATTGATGGAACCTAAGAATTAAGGAGAATATAGAAGGGATAATGTTGTGTACTTTTTGCAAAATCTTATTTTTCAAGGCTCATTGAGGACTCATTCACCCTATGGTGAATGGGTCCTAGCTAGGGCTCCTCAAAATATGTTTATGGGTTTTGTTCTCCTATGTATACACTCCCAGATTCTCGAATCTTGCATTTGGAAAGAAAGAAAAAAAATTGTAGGCCAATTTATGTGGTTTCGCAAGAAAGGTGACAACTTTGGCAACTTTGACAACTTTGCAATTTTTGTTCTATAATAGATCTTCCACCTAAAATTTGCAAATACACACATAGAGGAGAAGAATTTTGTTTGTTAGGTGAATGGGGGTTTACATTGGTCAAACCCCATTTTAATAATTAAACCTTGAAATGAAATAATGAAACATGAAGGAATGATGAATGAACATGCTTATGCCACAACTCACCAAACCTTTAATAAACCTTGATAATGGAGGTCTGCAACTTGCATGAAATGGCTTAAATGGATGTGGATCTTGTCTTTGAATATTTTCTTGAGATGATACTTTGAATTCTTGATTGAATCATGAAACCTACATCAACATATTAGCTCCAAAAATATGCATGACTCCACACAACTTTGACATAATTCTTGGATCTTGATTGTTGCAACAATTCTTCAATAAATCTACCCTTGAATGCTCTTGACAATAATATTGATCATCAACTTTACTATAAGGATGCTTTCCTCAAAATTTCTTAGTAAAACATAGTGAAATGACCTCTTATTTATACACATCTTAAGATTTAATTCCCGCAATTCAAATATCACAAGTCAACATTGAATTATGGATTTGAAATCATTAAAATACTACCAAAAAAATATTTCGAAGAGGGTTCCTAGGTCTAAGTGAGGACCCATTCACCATAGGGTGAATAGGTCCTAGGCCACTTACCTAAGACACACACGAACAATGTTAAACATTATGTAAAAATAGGGTCATAGGTCTAAGTGAGGACCCATTCACCCTATGGTGAATGGGTCCTAGGTCACTTACCTAGGATGCACATCTTCCAAAGTTAAGTGTTGTGAAATGGAATTTATGAATGTTGGGTTTTATCCCTCGAAAGTTACATTTAATTAGGCTTGTATTTTAATTAAAGGGGCCAATTAAGGAAAATTAACTTCAATTAATTAATCAAGCCCTAGATTAATATGAACATGTAAAGGTACACCTTGCAACACTAAAAATAAGGCACAGTTAAGTCCATTTTATTAAAAAAGGTCCTAAACTTAATGTGAATATTAAAACATATTACAACACTAAATCAAGGCATAATTAAGCTCACTTTATCATTAATTATTCCCAAATTAAGTGTGAAAAAGGGATATTTTTTCCTACACTACATTTAGCCCTCACTTTAGTGAGAGTATGAACCTATGTCAAAATCACACTAAAGTAGTCAAGAGGGATCCAAGTGTACCAGCGTGGATGGTATAGGATGATAGAGATCGAGGGCACAGTCAAGACCCAAAGATCCAAGATCCAACATCAAACCAACATAAGCACAAAGGGACGCCAACAAGGTGTATGATATGCAACAACAAGACAATATACACAAACATACAATTTCAAAGACTAAAAGAAAGAAAAAAAAATGGGGGGGGTGGATCAAGCCTCGACAATCGTATATGTTGTTTTTCCAAAACACGTGCTCACTCTAGGGTAATGCAACCTCCGGTTGTCCACCAGGTGAGTTTTCCCAATGGGTGGCTTAGTGAGAAAGTCATGCCTTTTTCTAGGCTCTCATTACATAATGAGAAAGTCATGCCTTTGTGTCAGCTTCTCATCATACTAACCATAGCAAAGATATCCCTCTAATAACTTCAATAGGGAATCACACCATGAAACTTCAAGCTTCACAAGGCCTAACAAGTTGTGTTATGCTAAGAACTTATGAAAAATATGCGAGTAAAGGTTTTTGTTCAAAGGGATTTTTTCTTAGTTCATGTAAGGTCTCTTCTTAGGGAACATTGTGCCTAATGTCTCTAAGAGAGGAAAAATAAAAGAAATATCACACTCTCGGAGAATATCAAACCCAATGACACCACCAAGAAAAGGACACATCACAAGAAGAAACAAAATCTCACAAAGAAATATGAAAAATGTCGAAAGATATTACCAATGGATGCCCCCACTTTAAAGTGATTGCTAACACCATTGTTGTGAGCAATCCACTTTAAAGTAGAAGAAGACATGATAGCTTATTTGAAAATCCTTATGCCAAGTCATATGTTCCCGAATGAGACTACATCATAAATAAAGGGTTCCCCCCAAAATGCAATACTAAAAATGACACAGTACGTCACATGTGATCCAAATTAAGGCATGTTGTCCACATCCCAAGCTTGCTCTTATGTTCACCAAAATGAAACATAAGGAAATATAGGATAGGGGAGTTTCCCAAAATGGTAAAAGCGGATCCAAAGAGGGAAAATGGGTCCTATTAGATTCTAATTTCATTAGGAAATGAGATCCACACAATGAAATGGCTATCATCTTCAAGGTGAGTCAAATCAAGGTGTGTTCATCTACAAATTTCCATTTTATGCAAGGATGGGGGTATGAGTCTGAACCATAGATTTTTGGGAATGAGGTTTATAGGCTACTCTCACACTCTTAGGATGTTTCACCTAAAAGGAGAGAGATAAACCCCGCTCAAAAATCAATGTGGTTCACTCAAACTAAGATGTGTATGATGAAATTATGTCTGAATGCAATGATGTGGATGCAATTAAGTATTGAAGTTGATTGATTAAGTGTGCAAAGCCTAGGAAATGTTACTTGTTTGAAAACACATTGTGTAATGAAAAAACACCTAGAAATGAATGTGAATTGTAATAGAACTTGAAAAAATTGAAAGTGTGCACCAGAAATATGGATGGAGACTAGAAATGGATTCTAGAATGCTACACATGCTTATTTTTAGGCCTAGTGGGACTCATTCACCATTTTGGGCAAATCAGTCACTATTATGCAAAACTGTTCTAAAACCTGTTTCAGACAAAAGGGTATCTAGAAATGTAGAAAACCAAAAATTGACCTTGGAGTCGGACTCATTCGCCACCCATGGTGAATGATTCCACTTTTGAATTTCTAGATATTCAAAGGTGGAATCTAAAGCTCTCGGTCTACACTTTTGTTCTGTACAAGTGTCTGCTTTCGAAACTCTAATTTTTGAACCTAAAAGTCAGTTTTTGTTGATATTTTGACTTGATTAATGAAGAGAAGAGTTGAAAAAAATTGCAATGCAATCTGCAATTATTTGTAAGCTTCCAAGAGGTCCAAATCTGTAAACACACAAGAAGAGAAGAAGAAATGTTGGATGTTAGGGCATGAGGGTTTGCCTTGGTCAAACCCCTTTTCGGTAATTAAACCAAAATGATGAAACAATGTAATGAAACATGAAATAATGGAGTTGATTACCTTTCCATGATGATTGATTTTGAATGTCTATAAGAAAACATGAAGAATCTACCCTTGAATGTCTGAAAATTACTACTTGATAACTTGAAATGACAAAACCCTAACTTGCTTGTCTTGAGATGGAAGAATGATGGATGAATAATGAAGAATGGTTCAGAGAGAGATTGAATACAGAGATGTCAAATGAGGAGAAAAACACTTATTTATACACACTTATGCCCTAATAACCCGATAATACCTCATCATAGGATGACATAAGGTATTTTAAATGAAAAACCGAAAGAAAATTTGAAATATTTTGAATTTTGAGCCAAGAGGGACTCATTCGCCACCCATGGAAAATGGGTCCCACCTTGGACTTGAAAGTGGGTTTCGGGAATTATCCTGTATTTAATGTTGTTTCCCAGGTTTACATTTAAAAACACACTTAATTAAGCCTTATAAGGGTAGAAAGGGGTCAAATGAAGCAAAAGAAAGGTGTAAATAGTGAAATTATGCCTAGAAAAGTGTGAAATCTTGTTACAAGACTTTACAACACTTCAAAATAGGACTTGATGATGAATAAAAAGGTGATTTTTAGGTGAATTGGAATGAATAGAGTCTAGAGAAGTGTAGAAATGTTTTACAAAACTTCACGACACCTTCACAAGATGCCATAGTTTGAATTTTAAGGACCTAATGTGAATGTTTAAGCTACATTACAACATTAAATCAAAGAAAAATGGACCAAGCATCAAGAGGAAAGTCCTAAAAGACCATGAAAATGTCCAGGGGCCATTTTTATACAATGCAAAGTCAAACAACACTTTGGGGAAAAAGATTAAAAGTAGCAAATAAACTCCAAATTGTGATCTATAAAGTGTATTTAGAAGCTTAAATATAATACTAATGGAACCTACAGACTTTAGGGAGAATCTGGAGGGATAAATGATGTGTACCTTTTGTAGAAAGTTCTTTTTCAAGGCTCACTAAGGACTCATCTATAGAAAATGAGTCATGGCTAGGGCTCCTGAAAATCTATTTATGGCTTATGTTCTCCTATGTTAGCACCCCCAGATTCTCGAATCTCAAAGTCGAAAACCCAAAAACAATTATGTAGGTCAATTTTCATGATTTCGCAAGAAAGGTGACAACTTTGACAACTTTGAAATTTTTGTTCTTGAATAGATCTTCCACCTAAAATCTACAAATACACACACAAGAGGAGAAAAATGTTGTTTGTTAGGTGAATGGAGGTTTTCCTTGGTGAAACCCCATTTTGGTAACTAAACCTTGTAATGAAGTAATGAAACATGAATGAATGATGAATGAACATGCTTATGTCACAACTAACCAAACTTTTGATAAACCTTGATAATGGAGGTTTGCAACTTGCATGAAATGACCTCAATGGATGTGGATCTTGACTTTGAATTTGTGCCTGAGATGATACTTTGAATGCTTGATTGAATCATGAAACCTACATCAACATATTAGCTCCAAAAACATGCATGCATCCACATAACTTTGACATAATGCTTGGATCTTGATTGATACAAAAATTCTTCAATAAATCTTCCCTTGAATGCTCTTGATAATAATCTTGATCATAAAATTTTCTATTAGGATGCTCTCCTCAAAATTGCTTAGTGAAACATAGTGAAATGACCTCTTATTTATACATATATCTTAATATTTAATTCCTGAAATTCAAATATCACAAGTCAACATTGAATTATGGATTTGAAATCATCAAAATACTACCAAAAATATATTTTAAAGAGGGGTCCTAGGTATAAGTGAGGACCCATTCTCCATAGGGTGAATGAGTCCTAGGCAGCTTACCTAAGACAACCATTAGACAATGTTAAACATTATGTAAAAATAGGGTCATGGGTCTAAGTGAGGAACCATTCACCCTATGGAAAATGGGTCCTAGGCTGCTTACCTAGGACACACATCTTCCAAATTTAAGTGTTGTGAAATGACATTTATGAATGTTGGGTTTTATCCCTCAGAATTTCTATTTAAATAGGCTTGGATTTGAATTAAAGGGGCCAATTAAGGAAAATTAACTTTAATTAATTAATGAGCCCTAGATTAATGTGAAGGTGTAAAATAAGGCATAATTAAGTCCATTTTATTGAAAATGGACCTAAAATTAATTTGAATATGAAAAACATATTACAACACTAAATCAAGGCATAATTAAGCTCATTTTATGATTATTTATTCCCAAATTAAGTGTGATAAAGGGATACTTTTTCCTATGCTACGCGTCATTGGGATCTTCTTTATTTACAATAGTTTCTTCTTTGAAAATGGACCTAAAATTAATTTGAATATGAAAAACATATTACAACACTAAATCAAGGCATAACTAAGCTCATTTTATGATTATTTATTCCCAAATTAAGTGTGATAAAGGGATACTTTTTCCTATGCTACACGTCATTGGGATCTTCTTTATTTACAATAGTTTCTTCTTCATTTCCTAATTCAACTTCAAGGTTTTTTCTACTAGACTTATCATGGTTCATATTTTCATCAACCTTGACATTGATCCTTTCCACAATCTTTTTGAACCTCTTGTTATAACACTTGTAAGCTTTTCTTTGGGTGGAATATCCTAAAAATATTCCTTCATCACAAATATAATCAAAGTTTCCCAAGTTTTCATCTTCTCTCTTGATGTAGCATTTTCTACCAAACGCCTTGAAATACTTCATAGATGCAGGTTTGTTGTACCACAATTCATATGAAGTCTTACTACAATTTTCTCTTATTTTAGCTCTATTTTAAATATAGATTTCAGTATGGACTACTTCTCTCCAAAATGTATTTTCCAATTTGGCCTCACTCAACATTTCTCTAGCCACATCTTTAACCATTATGTTCCTTCTTTCGACCACTCCATTCTATTATGTAGTTCTTGGAGTAGAATATTGTTTTTTGATTCCATGTTTCTCACAATATCTAATGAATTAAATTTGTGTGAATTCATCACCTCTATCTTTATTTAAGCACATGATTCTTCTATTGGTTTCCTTTTCAACCAAATTTTTCAATATCTTGAACTTTTCAAATGCTTCAAACTTCTCCTTTAGAAAGGTTATCCATTCCATTCTAGTATAGTCATCAATTAGTAGCATGAAGTATTTTTCACCTTTCAATCCTCTTGTCCTTATGGGACCACAAAAATCAATATGAACTAATTGCAAGGATTTTGTGGTTGAATATTCCTTTTTTTGAAACTTAAACCCTTTTGTTTTTCCTTGTTGGAACTCTTTGCAAATGATGTTTGCAGGCTTAGTTATCTTAGGCATGTGTCTAATTAGTCCTTTTGAACTTACTTTTACCAAATTGTCAAAATTGACATGCCCCAATCTCCTATGCCACAACTAACTCTCATCTACTTGACATATTAGACAATTATGACCTTTTACTTCATAAAGATTGTAAAGATTCTTGTCATTCCTTACTCCTTGTCTAATTCTCTTACCATTCTTTCTTATTGTGTAGCCTTGTGAGTTGAATATAATCTTATATCTATTGTCACACAATTGGCTAACACACAATAATGATGGATGTTTATGTGATAAATGATTATGATGAATGATTATGATTATAATACACATGTTATGATTATGATACATACTAATAGTTGTGAATATAGGATATGTAGCAAAATCAATCTCCACCAAAGAACAAATATCAAAATGAACCTCTGAATGGGATATGTAATGAGAATTTTTATGAAAGATGGATAACATGTGAAAAATACACTTTGTTACATTGAAGAGGAACCCTAGCAAGTGGATATCATGCACTAGAGCATGAAACCCAGATGCCTCTTTGTACCATTTACCCCCTTGCATGGACTTTGATACAACACTCTCATAGAGTATAAAGAAAATAACCATGTCTCATTCCAATATTCTCTAAGATCATTAAGATATAGGATTTCATTGAGAAAATGAGAGACAAAATATAAAATAAATAAAGAAAAAGAAAAACAGTTGTCAAAATAAATCAACAACTAACATATCTCTTGCCAAAAGACAAGGTTAGTTTTGATAGATAGGACCCGTTGTAGGAATAATAAATCCATTAAGGTCTTAATTTGTTTTGATAATTCCTATTGTAGGAAATATATTTCTGATAAGACATTAAAACTTTTTTTAATAGTAGTGAAAGATAAGAAATAAGCTATGCAAGCCATAGACTTAGTTCAATAGTTGAAATTTTTTTATTCTATTTTTCATGGAAGTGCAATGTTTTTATAATGTGTAAATATGCATGTATCTCAAGATAATAAAAAGAAACCAAACCAAAACCTAGGTCAAGGGAAAGGGTTCACCCATTTAGGTAAGGAACACTATGAAAATGAAAGGATCAACTAAGGTATGCTAAATGGATAGATAAAATAATAGATACTAATAACCAAGCCATTGTAGATGGGTGAGTGGAATGAAAATACTAGTGATAGGAAAAAGATATGGAATGCAATAATGAAACTAATATGTACAAACTATAAGGATGCCCTAAGGGTCATGCATAAAAATTCTTTAGATGAATTATGTTAATAAGCTAGATTCTAAAGTTTTTCCTTTAGGTGTAGCAATTTTGTAAGATATAGAACTATAGTTTCTTACAATAGAAAAGGTTCCTAACCATTTAGGTTTAAACTTTTCTTTCATTTCCTTGCCTCGATTTCAAACTTTCGAGTTTTAATATTTTTGTTATAATTTTGACACAAGAGGTTTTTATAAGCTTGTAAATGATTTAATTGTGTTGAGACACCTCCCATATAATAACTCAATCTCATCCAATCTAGATGGAAAATAATCTTCCTTCCAATGATATGTTTTAAAGACATCCTTAATGAGGGGAGCTTAATCATAATAAGAAAAATGGATTTAGTTCCAAAGACTAGATAATATGAAGTGGCTCTTGTAGGTGTAAATATACTAGTGTAATAAGCCTATCAAGTATGATTAAGTTGCAATTTCCAATCACAACCATAATCATTCACTATTTCCTAAAGGGTTTTTAATAAAGTTTTTTTTGAAGCCTTAGCTTGATATTTACCTTGTGGGTAATAAGGAGTAGAAAAGTGATGTTGGATATGAAATTGGCGAAAAAGATCACAAACATCTTCATTTTTGAAGGGTTTCCCATTGGCTATAATGATTCTATGAGGAATATCATATCAAAAAATGATATAATTTATGATAAAATTGGTTATTTTCTCTTTGGTAATATTTGATAATGGAATATCTTCTACCCACTTCATGGAATAATTAGTGGTAGTGATAATGAAATTATGACCATAGGATGATATGGGATAAATTTTAACTATGAGATCAAGTCCCCATTGTGAAAAATTCTAAGGATTAGTTATTGTTTGTAACTCCTGAGAGGGTGCATGAATCAACTCTCCATGTTGTTAACATTGACAACATTTCTTAACGAACTGTTATGCATCTTGATCCATACTTAGCTAATAGTAACCAATTATTAGCATCATTTTGACACGGGTAAGTCCACTAGAATGTACCACACAAACAACTTCATGTACCTCATATAAGGAATTTTTGCTTCTTTCAAGTTTAGACACCCAAGGAGGACACCATACAACACTCCTTCATAAGACTCCTTCAATATAGGGTATCACCTGGGATGAAAAATGAGAAGATTGGAAAATAAATGTTCTCTTTTGAGCATTAGATAAATTATATGGAAGTCTGTTATTATACAGATAAGTGTAAACATCATGTGATACCAAGGGGAATTAGGACCAACAATTTCATACACTAGTTCAAATTCTAGAAAATTTATAGCCAAGATTAGAATTTTCTCTTCTAGGAACTCACAATGATGAGTATTATGACGCATGTCCAAAAGAGATGCAATGGTAGCCATAACATCAATAGCTTTTCTATTTAACCTAGGTATTTATTGAAAATTGATAGTTGAAAAGTGATGCTGGAGCATCTGAGTGAACATGCAATCCTGCATCATCCAAAAAATATTTTTTTGAGAGTTTAGTAAGATTTCATGAAAAACCTTCTTATAAGAAGAATTTAGACACCATTATGGAATTAATGCCAAAATATTTATGAGAAGATCCTTCCTAGTTTAAGAAAATTAATGGTTTTGAGACTTGTGCTAATAATTTGGAAATTTTTTAAAATTACAATCCATAAGGTTCAAGGAAAAATGGTTTGGTGAAATTTTTTGTAATGTCCAAAATTACACATCTCGACAAATTTTCAAGGAATTATGAGTTCTTGATGAAAATTTATATAAAAATTGGTTTTTAATTTCATGAGAAAAATCAAATTGAGGAAGTTTAAAATTGATGAGACCTTCTTGATCAAAGTCATAATGATTTTGTTGATGAAGTTGTGATATTCTTCAATGTTCTCCTTGCCAATGTGCTAGTATATCTATATGATTTCTTTATTTTATTTGGTGGTCATGATTAATTCATATTTTATTTAATGCAACAATGATATGGGGATAAAAAAGTAAAAATATCTCAACCAAATTAATGTTGAATATTCTCACTATGGAATTATAGCATGTGGAAACAAGATGGTAAATGATTTTCAAAGAAAACATTGACAAAATGGTTTATAGCCAGATATCACTTTAGCTTCCAAGGGAAATTTGGGGGAAGAATAACACCTTCCATTTTCTTATAAAAAATAATAATCAATAAAAAAATATGTTAGAATGGGAAGGGGCGCAAGCCTATGAACCAAATAAAAACTATCATTATGTGAAAATAGGATGGGGGCAAGGGACACAACAATTGATAGAGGTAAGGGAGGCATAGGATTCAAAAATATAGAGAATGTCGCCCACTTACCCACACCACGGACCAAGTAATGGAATGCTAAAAAGGATAAATATAAGCATGAATGATGATTGGGTAGGGAGATCTCACATGGGAATAAGGAGAAAATATGTGCTTGTGTGAGAAGCATGATTTTGGTTTGAGAAAGAGCCATTGAAATTTAAATGCAGATCTAAGTAATGAAGCATAGGGGGAGTAAGCATGGACAACATAAGAGAGGGAAAATGATTGAGAGGTTGATCTAGAGAGAAAAAATATTCATTCAAAGAAAGACAAAGTGAAAAGGGGTGCCAGTTAGGAACAAGGAGGGAGGCATAGGAATGAATGATTGTGTAGATCGAACTCATTTCTAGGATGCACCCATAT
Source organism: Sequoia sempervirens (assembly GCA_007258455.2). Lineage (NCBI taxonomy): Eukaryota > Viridiplantae > Streptophyta > Pinopsida > Cupressales > Cupressaceae > Sequoia > Sequoia sempervirens. Next base: position 1,170,885,766 of record VDFB02271358.1, read on the forward strand.
GCAAGTAATTAATTTATTGTAAATTAGAGAGTGGTATTGAAAGGGGAGGAAGATACAAGAATTTGACGATGGTTGTTTGGTAATGTTGATTGGTGTCATGTAAGGAGACATTTTGGCAGCAACTCCATAGTAGGTTTACACTCAAACTCATTATTCACTCAAGGTTAAAATGCACAAATGACCCTTTTACCTACCAAAGTTACTTTTATAGGTCCTCCTAAAGTGGGTTACCCTCCCTTTTTAACTAGTTGTGTCAAACGTTGGGTCTCGAACCCTAATTTGGCTAAACTAGAGGTCTTGAATTCAAAATAAACATCCTCTCACTATCCAATTAGCTCGTCAGAATCATTTTTCACATTTTTCAAAAATAATTCAAAATTTTCCAAGGGAGCATATGTTTTTCCCATCTTCACTAGTAAACGCTAGGGCATATCCTGAGGTAAATTTTCCTATTTATTCTTTGATATAACATTCAAACAAATTCCCATTATATCAAAGTAGGGAAAAATGTAGACATTGAAAAATGTCCTAAACCTACGAATTCCAATTTTTCTACATCTATTTCTTTTCTTCTCGGCATAATTGAATAATTTTAATTATTTAATTAATTCATTGATCTTCTTTCTTTATTCTTCCTTTGATTAATTAAACAAATTATCATTTATTTAATTATTCACTCTTCACTTTACGTCTATAGTTAAATAATTATTTTAATTATTTAACTATTCATTAGCCTTTTCTTCCTTCCATAAGTTAAATAATTATTTCAATTATTTAACTATTCCTATCACTCTTTCCTCTATTATTAAATAATTAATCTAATTTAATTATTTAATATCTCTATCATATTTTCTCCATGTTTAATTAAATGGTTGTATATTAATCATTTTAATTAAACCCCCATTTCCCTCTTCTTCCATAAATAAATAATTATTTGGATTATTTAATTCCCCACATCCTCTCCCAAATTAAATAATATGATTATTTAATTTTCTCCACTCTCCCTCCACTTCCTTTTTTGAATTTCAACCATCGATCGCATTCAATATTTCTTCAATCTTGACCATCTATCCTTAGTTATCCCTAGTTCCCTACCTTTTCATGGTGCATGTAACCTTGACTGTTAATCTTGTCATCATTATGTCTTTCGATCTCGACCATCTATTCGAGTAGTTTTTCTGTTAAAAAGAGTTGTCTCCCTTATTCCAACCTTACAACCAAAATCTCCAAAATTCTTGCTAGTCACTATCACATCATTATCACTTGCCAGTACTTGCATACAACAAAATCTGAGGGCAAGCTTGCATACACAGCAAAATGGAGGAGATGCAAGGAAGATGAATTAAGTTTAGCATGGGAAGTTTGGTATAGCTTTTGTTCTTGTTTGATTTCCTTTGCTATTTTGTACTTTTTTTTTTTGGATTTGGGCCATTTTGGTTTAGATTTTAAGTAGTTATGGTTACAACTAGTGAATCTTTACCTTTGATTATGAATTATATCCTATCCTAGAGTTAGATAGATTTCTACAACACAAGATTGAATTAAAAGAAGGCAATTTTTTTCTTTATTAGTCTATTATGATGTACTAGTCAATGAAATAAAAAAATCTATATCAAGAGAATTATGGTAAATGTGTATCTAATTACATATGTACATTTTTGCATTTCACAAACTTTTATTGGATATAGATATTGCTTATTATCTATTTCTACTACCATAAAATAAAATAGTTACTATGGTATGTGGTAAAATGTATCATAAATCCCTTTAAATGAGCATATATAGATCAAATATTCATACATAACATATATGTTATCTCCTTGATTATCTTATCAAAAATTACATTTGATTAGATCACTATCAATCGTATAACTAAAAAATTGAAAGAAGAGACATTCACATGATATATAAATATATTCAAGATATACATATTTGGAAATTAAAAACTATACACCATTATTTTCTGACTAGAATTCATAGATTTGACATTTGAAATTTTTTAAATAATTCAATTATTTTTGTTTATGGATGTTAACATTCTCTCTAATTTAAATGTACATCTTTGGAAGGTAGGTGGATAAATTTGAATTAATTAAACTATAAATTATATAAAATATATGCTAATGAGCTCACAAGGGGATTTGTAAGGAGGAGACAAAGGGAAAGATGGCATTGGTAAACTCTTTCTCGATGTATAAAAATTGATCAAGTGAATTCTCATCATAAAAGTAAATATGAATGCAACAATGCTATAGATACAAATACTTTCTCCTGTAGTTGTATATTTCCTTCATGTATCTAACCAAAATTTTAAGAATGTATTACTACTCATACATAAGTAATTTTTCCACCAATGATATATCTCCTATTTAATGGCAAGGATATAATCATTATTCAAAATTTTGATATGTTTAAATTTGATATTTGATGGAAAAAAAGAAGAAGATAAAATCAACAAAGATATAGCTGGAACAAAATGTACAATAAATTTGAATGGACAAAAACCTTTAAATTTTATGATGTGTGATTATTCTCCAATATTGTTATTCATTTTTAGGATGATCTTTGAATATCTTTTACTTTTTCTCAGATCCCATTTTCATTGAATAGATCAAACACATATATCATTTAAATACACATTGATTTTTTTTCGTCTTTCCCCTTCTCAAATGTTTCTTTTCCACCACATCATATCTAGGGAATGATATTTTTCTGCTTCTCAAATGTTTCTTTTCCAAGACATCATATCTAGGGAATGATATTTTTCTGTTTTTCAAAGGGATACATTTTAACAAGTAGATTTTACATTCTCAAGTGCAAGAAAAGCCTTTGAGTTGTGAAAAGAACGCTTGCAACATAATATTACTTATCAAGTATAAGTTTCATTGCAGACTGCATAGCAAGGATACCTTAAGATAATTCTGCCACTAGAAAATGGAGTGATGCATAGTAAGAATGTTGTGGTAATTTCTAGTGAGGTAACACCCTTTAAAATGCAATGATTTCATATGTGTAAAATAATACTATTTATATTTAGTTTGCTTTTGAAAATAAAATATTTATAAAAAAATATATAAAAAACTTCATATTACTTCCCCAAAGCCCAGAATTCTCTGTTTTGTGAAAGAATCAAACAATTCCAATCTAGTTAACAGTAACCCAATAATCGTGGAAGTCTAACAAAACCAGAAAGGTGAATGCATGGGAAACGGCAATACCGCAAAAGCTAAGATAGTTGCGCAGCCACTGTAAGAAAATAGTTCTATAATAGCGAGGCTGATAGGAGTTGTTTAAATACATGGTTTGTGCAACGGCGTCGGCCAGATTAATATTCTCAGGGGAAGGATTTAGGCATGCCATGAAAATGGCGTCATGGGAATTTATCCGAGTGGGCAATAGAGGTTGGCAACAAACATGGCAACTGTACCATGCACCACAAGGAAAACTATTCAACCCGTTTCTGACTATAGTTCTGAAGATCCTTCCTAGCATAGCATAGTCTCTATAAAATTGATATGAATCTTGTTCTTCACGAGCACTTGCATACTGGGTTATGTCCAGCCAATTTGGATGATGTTGATTGGGTGCCTGAATCGTCTTCAACATGTCAATATATTCCCAAAAATCTTCAATCCCTATGTTAAAATCTTCAAGTAATTCCAGTGGAAAAATAAAGGTCTTAATAAGACTTGGTCCCTCCATCATCAACTCAGCTTCTTCCTCCCTCATCAACTCACCTTTATCAAGATAATTCAAGGATAAGGGGGAGATGAGTGGTTTTGAGACATTGTGTAATATAGGGTAAAACTCAGATTAAGGTAATACAACATTAAAACTAAATCAATAAAGTCTCAAACCAATAATAGAGGTCAATCCAACACAAAAATATAAACATAAAGTAAATATTACCTATGTCATGGCTGTGTGACCTCCGTTGCACTTTTTCATCTTGCTGAAATATGCTCAATGCCCTCAGACTTGAGCATGCAACAATAGGCTGATGATAATGATAGCAAAATATTGAAGAATCTATTCTCTTTAAGAGTACTTGAGCTCAAAGTAATCTAGGTAGATGAAAATGACAATGATAGGTGTTTTATAGAATGTCGAAGTGGAATGAAGGGCTGAGATTAAATGTCAATAAGATATGTCAATCAATGGCCAATAATGAAAGTTGTAGTATGGAAATAGGGTTAGGGCAATGTTAGGGCAATGATAAGGATGAATGGCTGAAATTGAATTATAAAATAATTCAATCAAGGGTGGAGAATAAATGTGATAAGAGGTCCAGATAAAATTGACACGGATAATGAGGTCAACAAAGAAAAAGAGGTTGTAGGAGAACTTAAATAATTATAAAATTATTTAATTTGGGAGGGAAAGTGAATAATTAAATAATTAAAGCATTATTTAATTATAAAAGACATGTGACATGTTGACTTTTAAATTAAATATAATAATTTAAATCAAAAGTGGCAAAAGAAAATAACATATTAATAGCCAATTAAATAAATAGAAAAAGATGATAATAATTAAATAAATAAAAAATTATTGAATTATGGTAGAAAAAGACATTAGTGATGTAGTTAAACAAAATAGAATTTATTTAATTAATCAAAGAAGAAATAAAATGAAAGAAATGAAATCATTAAATAATTAAAATTATTTAATTATTAAGGATGAAAGGGGAATAGACGAAGAAAATAGAGTGCGCAGGCTTAGGACAATTTTTAGTGTCTACATTTTGCCCCTTTGACACAATGTAGTTTTATTGCAATGCGTCTAAAAAATTCAGTCAAAACATGCCCTAGTGTAAATAGGGTGGACCTATGCCCCCTCGGAATTTTTTATGAAATTTTCTAAAAAGATAAAAAAAAAATGAAAATTATTTTAATAGGCTCATTTGAAAGCTAGAAATGTGATGGTGACAAAATATTTGTCATTCAGGACCTCCAGGGTAGTCAAAATGGCAGTTGAAAGTTCCTAGGGAGTGAAGCTCATACAAACCCTAACTCAAAACCCTACAATTCATTGCCTATAAATAGAAATTTGAGTGGAAAAGAGGTCATTTGTGCATTTTGACTTTGGAGATTGGAGAGCTCTGATAGTGACCTGCTACCAAGATGTCACCAATTCCTCACATTGAGCACCACAGATATTGAGTTTGTACTTTCCAATGACTAGAGGACGCAGAGGATCCGATAAGTACACCTCACCTGCTTTGTCATTTTTCATTTTTTGTGTTGATTTAGGGCACAAAAAATTTAGTAGGTGGTTGCAATGAAAGATGCTCGCCGCAATTACCTTCGTGAGTGACGAAAGTGGCCGCAGTTAGCCGCAACTCTCATGGCACACCACAATTGCTAGGGTAGGATAGACAAGTGAATGTGATGTGGCACAACTATAAAGTGCACCGCATTTGCTTCTTGCACCACACCCACGAAGGGGAATGACGTATTCGACAAAGTGAGTTGCATGTGTTTAGGGAAATGATGCATGTGAAAGATTGATGTGCAATTTATTGGGGTTTGACCACAAGTGACGTCGACAATATCATTTGTTGAGGTGTACGATTCAAGTGCAATTGTGTGATGCAAATGAAAAATTAGTGATATATATGATATGTGTGAAACATTTGCTAAGAAAAACATCATAATTGACTGGTTAAAATTTTTCCTAAATTTTGGATAAAATGTCTTGTGGAATATGAGTCCAATAGGTCCAATTAGGGTTTTGGATTGATGCAATAACTGTGGTTTGTGACCATAGGTTGTTCTTGCCCCTATCTATACATGGGAGTCATGAACATTTACATTTCAATTGCGGGACCATTTATCAAACATTGAGAAGCGTCAGCTAATGCATGTTGGCTTGTATCATGTAACCTATATGCCCATCATCAGGGCGAATAGAAGTTTTTTGAATGCACTCATGGAGAGGTGGAATTCTAGGACATGTTTTTTCCACTTCTCAACCAAAGAGGTGACTGTGACCTTGGAGGATTCTACCAGATATTAAGACTTTTGATATGAGGAGAGAAGGTGAGGTACGATCCTAAGTTGGGATACCGAGCACTCAAGGAGCACTATGAGTATGATGACATCACGAAGCTTGGTGTGGAGGGCTATGAGATCAGATGGGAGATTCTAGTAGAGCGATATGAGAAATATATACAAGACATTGCATTAACACTCTTCCATGTCAGCTAGGATTTTGTAAATAACCAAGATGATATAAAATGGACCTAAATTCAAATTACATGAAACATGTAGCAAGTCAGTCCAAAATCAAATTTTTTTGTCGCTAAAATAATATGATGTCATGCACTGCCACAGTAACCTAAACTAGGTCCTATCTTGACACAATAGACAAGATTTTATTTTTGCACACTACTAGCTATTACCACACATGCCTTGAACACAAACAGGTTGATAGACAAGCACAAAGAACCTTTTGTCACATCCATCTTTTTCCATGCTAAAAATATCCTCCAAAAACTTAGGAATAAGAAAGAATGTGTATACATACTCTCCTCTCAAACCACATATCCAAACATCATTTCAGAAAGAAATGATGACCATAATTGTATTGCTAGAGAAATATCTCTACCCTCAAAATTGAGTTGAATACATGGATATAATAAAACTTGAGTTGTGTGAAAATAGTTGATTCAATGATCTTTTTTTGTGTCAAAGTAGTAACATAGATCTCAAAAAATAGATTGGTGCATCTCTTCTTAGACATTAAGTTTAATTTCAATTCATTTCTTATCCCTTTATCACTTTTTTCAACATAGCAATAGTAGTTTAAATTAGTTAAGGTGGGGTATCAAGTGAACCAACCCTCTCTAAAGACTCACTCCAATGTATGGGAAACCCATAGACCTTGGAGTGTTTCCATTCTTCTCAGCTAAGGGGAGAGTTTGAATATCCCTCTTCCAAAGGTGCAACTTTGAATTGACAAGAAAGACATGCCATCAACACACATGAAGCATAACCTCTTCTTATTCCTTAATAGTTAGCTTTAAATTTAGCATTCTTCTATTAGTACACAATGCTAAATGAATTATTATTATTTTTTCTCTTTACTAAGTTTCATCTGATACTTTTATTTACCTAAGTGCATACATAACACAAGAAATTATACTTACTTTTGAATATATTGATGTTTATTTTCTCATGGGAAACACAAATATAGGGAATAAGATATTGTACCTTTTTGATAATTATTTAGTACTAAAGAGTGTAAAGGGTATTGAACTTATGAGAGATGTTGAAGGTACAAGTATCTATGTTAGTTTAAAACTCACATTTCTACTATCATATCGTTAGGAGCGTTATAATAAAAAAATTATAAAACTTATCATAGTTGGGGAAATGATGAATTTTGAGGGACTAGGGTAATATTTTTTTGATAAATTAAAGAATAATTGCATGAAGGGGTTTGAATTTTTTCATTTATTGATATGTTTACTAATTAAATACATCAAAAACATAAGGAAACAGTAAATAAGAATTTGGATTCTTGGAGGGTCAAATAACTGTATATGAATTTTTAGAGCTTGGTTTGACATATCCAACACTAAGAATAGTATAAATGAAGCCACTTATCTTTTTAATGAAACTCTTTCTATTCAATAATGGATCTTAAAAAGCTATTATTTAAGTGGGTTTCCTACTAAAGAGTAAACACACTTTAATACAAATAGAGATAGCAAAATCCCTTTTGTTTAGTTAGACAAATGTCTACAAAGCAATATTGAATGAAAAGAAGACAATTAATTTTCTTCATTAATCTGTTACGATGGACTAATCAATCAAATAAAAATTTCTATGTCAAGAGAGAATTATTGTAAATGTACATATCTTATTATATGTGTACATTTTTTCATTTCACGAACTTTTATTTTCAGATATAGATATTTCTTAATATTTATTTCTCCTATCATAAAATAAAATAATTATTGAGGTATGTGATAAAATATATCATAAATCCATTTAAGTGAGCATATAAAGATCAAATATTCATACGTAACATATATGTTATCTCCTCAATTATCTTATAAAAAATGACATTTGATTAGATCATCATTCATCCTATAACTAAAAATTGAAACAAGAGATACACATGATAGAGAAATATACATGAAATAAAAACTATAAGAATCCATAAATTTGACATTTATTGTTTTTTAAATAATTCAATTATTTTTTGTTTATACATATTAGCATTCTCTCTAATTTAAATATACATTTTTGGATGGTAGGTGGATAAATTTAAATCAATTAAACTATAAAAATTATACAATTACATATGCTAATGAGCTTACAAGGTGTTTTTTTAGGAGACAAAGAGAAAGATGACATTGGTACACTCTTTCTAGATATATAAAAACTGATCAAGTGGATTCTCGTCATAAATGTAAATATTCATGCAACAATGATATAGATATAAATACTCTCTTATAGTTGTATGGTTTTTGTTTCATATAAGATACACACCAATCATATATACAAAACTCAAATTTTCAATAAATTAAATGCAATTAACATATAGCAACATGTTCTATAATTTTTCTATTTGACAGATAGAACTCCTAGAATGTATCCCATCATTGAGATAACTTTCATGTATCTAACCAAATTTTTAAGAAAGGATTAATACTCATGCATAAGTAATTTTCCCACCAATGATATATCTCTCATTTAGTGGCAAGAATATGATCTTTATTTGAAATTTTCAGATGGTTAAATTTGATATTTAATGAAAGAAAAAGATAAAACCAACAAAACAAATATGATTTAAATAGCTGAAGGAAATGTCCTTTAAATTTTAAGATGCATGATTATCCTCTAATATTTTAAAAAATTATATATTATAATCTTTAATTTTTGGGCTGATCTTTTATTATCTTTCACTTTTTCTCACTTCCCATTTTTATTGAATAGATCAAACACATACACCATTTAAATACACATTGATTTTTTTTTTGGTTTTTCCCCTCCTGGAATGTTTCTTTTCCACCACATCATATCCGGGGAATGATATTTTTTTGTTTCTCAAAGGGATACATTTAAACAAGTAGATTTTAAATTCTCAAGTGCAAGAAAAGTCTGAGAGCTGTGAAAAGAACGCTTAGAACATAATATTACTTTATCAAAATATAAGTTTCATTGCAGGCTGCATAGCAAGGATACCTTAAGATAATTCTGCCACTAGAAAATGGAGTGATGCATAGTAAGAATGTTGTGGTAATTTCTAGTGAGGTAACACCCTTTAAAATGCAATGATTTCTAGTGAGGTAACACCCTTTAAAATGCAATGATTTCATGTGTAAAATAATAATATTTATATTTAGTTTGCTTTTGAAAATAAAATATCTCTAAAAGAAATATATAATAAACTTTAAATAAAAAACTTCATATTACTTCCCCAAAGACCAGAATTCTGTGTTTTGTGAAAGAATGAAACGATTCCAATCTAGTTAACAGTAACCCAATAATCGTGGAAGTCTAACAAAACCAGAAAGGTGAATGCATGGGAAACGGCAATACCGCAAGAGCTAAGATAGTTGCGCAGCCACTGTAAGAAAATAGTTCTGTAATAGCGAGGCTGATAGGAGTTGTTTAAATACATGGTTTGTGCAACGGCGTCGGCCAGATTAATATCTCAGGGGAAGGATTTGGGCATGCCATGAAAATAGTGTCGTGGGAATTTATCCGAGTGGGCAATAGAGGTTGGCAACAAACATGGCAACTGTACTGTGCATCACAAGGCAAACTATTCAACCCGTTTCTGACTATAGTTCTGAAGATCCTTCCTAGCATAGCATAGTCTCTATAAAATTGATATGAATCTTGTTCTGCACGAGCACTTGCATACTGGGTTATGTCCAGCCAATTTGGATGAAGTGGATTGGGTGTGATCTGAATCGTCTTCAACTTGTCAATATATTCCCAAAAATCTTCAATCCCTATGTTAAAATCTTCAAGTAATTCCAATGGCAAAATAAAGGTCTTAATAAGACTTGGTCCCTCCATCATCAACTCACCTTCTATCAAGATGATTCAAGGATAAGGAGGAGATGAGTTGGTTTGGAACATCGCATTGCTTTGAATTTAAATCAATGGAGTGCTCGCCAAGAACTGAAGCTGAATGATCGCAGTTTCATTGTATTCTTATCGGTTACTATAATAACTTGTTATTAAGTATTGCTATTTTACATAATGAGTTTATTAATGATTACGATATTTACTTTCGATTAGTTTTTATAAATAAAATATCAATTCTATGATGATAAGTTGGAGAAAAATTTTCATTATTAGAAAATGTGTATTTAAGTAGTTTTTCTTCTTTCATAAATATATGTACTTAAATACAAAATATTTAATTGAAATAGCTTGCATTTAATACATACACATTACTTGTCTTTTTATGATTCTTAAACATCTTTTTACTCTTTAAATTTTAAAAGTAATGTGTAATGTCCATCATGGGGCTAATCATTTTAAGGACACAATGTGTAATGTCCATCATAGGGCTAATATTTCCATTGTGTCATCTCTAGATGAGACGGGTGGTAAGGGCCAAGAAAAATACATGGATTACTTTGCAAGAGACACATGGAAGAGGCCAATGGATGACACATTGAGGAAAGTTAGTGACTTTGAATCTAAAAAATGGAATTAAATATTTGGTTAATTAGAACAAACTTTCTGGTCGAGTTCATGATAGGACAAATAGGCTAGTTCTATGATAATGATGATGATGATAAATATGCATGTGTATGATGGATGCATATGTGATAAATGATTATGATTATAATACACATGTTATGATTATGATACTTACTAATAGTTGTAAATGCGGGATATGTAGCAAAATCAATCTCCACCAAGGATCAAATATCAAATGAATCTATAAATGGGAGATCTAATGAAAATGATATGCAAGATGGATGAAACATGTAAAATATACTTTGCTACATTGAAAAGAAACCCTATCAAGTCGGTATCATGTACTAGAACATGAAACCCAGATGCCTCTTTTTATCATTTACCCCCTTGCATGGAATTTCACACAACATACTCACAACATACAAAGAAAATAACCATGCCTCATTCCAAGCATGTGTAAGTAATTGAGATATAGGATTTCTTTGAAAAAATGAGAGACAAAAGATAAAATCAAGAAAGAAAAAAGAAAAATAATTGTCAAAAGAAATCAACAACCAACATATCTCTTACGAAAAGATATGCTTAGTTTTGATATATAGGACCCATTATAGTAAGAATACATCCATTAAGGTCTTAATTTGTTTTGATAGTACCTATTGTAGGAAAGATATTTCTGATAAGGCATTAAAATATTGTAATAATAGTAGTGCAAGATAAGAAACAAGCTATGCAAGCCATAGACTTAGTTCAACAGTTGAGATTTTTTTTCTTCTAATTTTCATGAAAGTGTGATGTTTTGACAATGCATAAACATACATTTCATCTCAAGGTAATCAAACGAAACCAAACCAAACCCTAGGTCAATGGAAAGGGTGCACCCAATTAGGTAAGGAATACTATGAAAATGAATGGATCAACTAAGGAATGCTAAATGGATAGATATTAAAACAATAGATATAGACAACCAAGCCATTGTCCATGGGTAAGTAGAATAAAAAAAAAAAGTGATAGGCACAACAAAGGTAATGCAATAATGAAACTAATATGTACAAACTATAAGGATGGCCCGAGGGTCATGCATAGAAATTCTTTAGATGAATTTTCTTAATAAGCTCTTCTAACGTTTCTCCTTTAGGAGTAGCAAGTTTGTAAGCTCTAGAACTATAGTTTGTTATAATAACAAAGGGTTCTAACAATTTAGGTTAAAAAAAAAAAAATTGTTTCCCTACTTCAATTTAAAACTTTTGAATTTTGATCTTCTTGTTATAATTTTGACATAGGAGGTTTCTATAAGATTGTAAAAGATTTAATGTGTTGAGATGTCTCTCATCTAATAACTCAAGCTCATGCAATCTACATACAAAATACTCTTCCTCGCCAATGACATGTTTTAAAGACACCCTTAAAGAGGGGAGCTTAACCTTAATAGGAAAAATGGATTCAGTTCCAAAGGCTACAGAATAGGGAGTGGCTCTTATAGGTGTACATATACTAGTGTGATAAACCCATAAAGTAGGATTAAGTTGAAAGTGCCGATCATAGCCATATTCATTCACTATTTTCTAAAGGACTTTTAATATAGTTTTGTTTAATATTGGATAATGAAATTGATTATACCCACTTTATGAAATACTCAATGTCAATTATAATGAACTTATGACCATTGGATGCAAGGGGATGAATTTTACCTATGATATCAAGTCCCCATTGTGAAAAATTCCAAGGATTAGTTATTGGTTATAACTCTTGAGTGGTTGTATGAATCAGGTATCCATGTTGAAATTGACAACATTTCTTAAAAAAGCTCTTGTCTATCTTGCTCCATACTTAGCCAATAGTAACAAATTCTTAGCAATATTTTGACAAGAGTAGGTCCACTAGAATATTCCCCACAAACACCTTCATGTACTCATATAAGGAATTTTTTGCTTCTTTCAAGTTTAGACACCTAAGGAGGACACCATAAGACTCCTTCGATATAGGGTATCACCTAGGATGACAAAATGGGAAGATTGGTAAAAAGAAATTACTTTTGAGCACTAGATAAATTAGATAAAATTCTTTTTGGCAATAGGTTTTTTCATTGATGTCAACCTATTATGGGATGTCATTGATCATGTTAGATGTGCATGATGAAGTCTATATATATTCTAGAGATAGTGCAAGTGCAGAGATATAGTTAGCAATATAATTAAATGTATGAATGGTGATCAAACTAGTGTCTATGTGTGATGCAATGGTTGGTACACTTGTTCCAATATGTTCCCTACATGTCTACGATAATATCATTCATGATTGGTGCACCACACATCAAGATCAGTTGCAAAAGATTGGTAAAGGCATTAACAGTGAATTCACTATAATAGAGTCATGACATTTTTGTTGCATCCTTTCATAGAGTAAGTTCTTGTTTTGCGTCTCAAGAGAATAGTTGGCTATGTTGTGAAGGTATTATATCCAATAAATTAAGTGTTTACACCTTTTGTAGAAAGAGTTAGAGCTAACAGTGTTCTGGTCTATGCAATATAATGTTAAAATCTTGGTTGAATGCTTTGCATTCCTCCGGTGAGATAGATGTGACCATACAGACTTGGAAATATGTTCACAAAGGTGTATGATTTATTCCTTGCAAGTCTCGGGTGTTTTTGTGGTCCACAAGATTAGCTTTCAAATAATAGTTTGCTATAGCTTATCCAGAATGCTCTATTCATGTACTTTTAGTGGGTTTCTCCTCTTGTGCTAGAATATTATGATCAAATACTTCAGGAAAGGGTTGAATAAATATTGTGCATGGTCTACAATGCCTACATCTTGGTCCACATAATGATTTTGGTATCTCCCCGGCTATGCAAAATAGTTGCAAGTGGTGTTGCATCGATATTCTCATGTGGTCTCAGTCAAAAGTTTTTATCAATGCTTCTCTTTAACTATCTTTCTCACAAGGTGATGGAAAACAATGGTTTGAGTTTGAGAACTTGACTTGATAATCTGAAGGTAGTTCTTTGAGGAGATCTTTATGCTCATAGTGGTTGTGGTCTTCACTTTTTTTGACATGGTTATCTTGAGTAATATTCTATACAGTATTTGTGATATGTTTCTTGGACAATTATCTAATGCTCTATGAGTTCAGTGGTTGATATTGAGCTAGGTAACAGTTTGGAATGCACATTGAGGTGTTTCTAGGTTGATTACAATGGTTTCTTGCTGCATGGGTATGGTAATAGTGCAAGTACCATGACAGATATATGGTGTTTTGTCTCAGAATTGTCAAGTGTCAGTTTGTTGTTAAACAATGGAGTTGTGGTAATCATAAATTTAGACATTAATATTTTTTTCTTGAAGTATTATTACATTCACAGTGATAATGGCAACATGGTATCATTTAGTTCATATAGATATTCATGAGTTTTATCAAAGAAGGATTTAAAATATCAAAATAAGGTAGTCCTTTAAAGTTGACAGTGTTGGACAATGATATAATGTTTTTCATTCAAAAAATTTTGACAGTCCATGCTTGATATGCATATGATAGTGTGGTATCTCGTGTGAATTATTTTTCCCTTGAAATAATCTTTTTGCAAAGTTTGATACAGTCACTTAGGATGACATTCATTAGTATTTGTATCTACTCATGCAACAATAGTATTGGTGTGCAAAGTACTTGTATTCAAATTATACAAGGTGAATGACATGCCATACAAAGCACTGTCAAGTACAGTACCTGACATAATTCACAAATCTTCCAATCCATGCTTCAATAATTTAGTCATCACAGCAATGACAGGCTTGTCATGAACAGCTTGATGATACTCTAACAGTGACAATGCTCTCTATATATATGTTATCTCAGTCACTGCTAGACTATTTAACTTATCACAATGATATGTTTTTAGTTGTTTTTGTGAGACTTTTGTTGCAGGTATTTAAAGTGGTTACAAAGCTTGAAAGAAGAGATTAGTGTCAGCATCATGGTGTTGACAAATATCGTGTTGGTGCAAAATTTGTTGATCTTCATGACAGGTTGTTGATGATTTCAAAGTCACAATGCAACATAAATGAGTGAGACTTGGAAAGAATAGTGGATACTATCATATCTTAAAAATCTTTCACAAACATCTTTGTGCTTCTGGGTTCTTTTCACCTTTCCTTCAAAGTTGGAAATTCAATGCTGAAATGGGATAGTGACTTGAAAAATGTCGCATTGACCTGCTATAGTGTTCATGTATTTCCATGAAGGTTTCCATTCAAGAAATAGTGATAATGTTTCTCTAGACTTGATGTCAATGGAAACTGGTTTGTGTAGTGCTTCCTGAAGATGTTTGCATAAGGTGACAGTGTGTGATTAATCATAGCGATGTATTTGGTATGCGTCTATCCATTGCTTCACAATCAATAGTGCATTTGCAAGTAAGATAGTACAGTCACAGTTTGGTAGTGTTAAGAAAATTTTATTTTAGTGGTTTTCATATTCATTATGACAATGATATCTCTTCTCTTGGTGCAATGTCCTTTGACAGTTGTTAGGTAATGATGCTCAATGATGGTGTTGTATACATAACGATGTATTGTTGTTGTCTAATGCAGTTCATTTCTTTTGTTTCAGTGGATGAAGTATCTATTCTTGTTTCATATATGGTTGTGGGTACTTATAACTCTTTACTTGTTTTCTTCTGACAATGTTTGATTGTTTCCATATGAACTATGACAGTGGTTTTATGTAAAGTGCTCTTGGTGATGCACTCTCAATACTTAGTTATGTCTTGCAATTGGACAATGAACAATGGACCTTTCAAGGATAGTGGATAGTGACTATTTTTCAAAGAATCTTTCAAACACAGTGGTCTCTTAACAGTAAGTAATGTGATTACCTACGCCAGTGCTTTGACACAGAAGAATGGTGCAATAGTGAACAGTGATCAATGCTCTTTGCCTTGACTATCTAATTATTGTACAATTTGTGTTTATTATTATGTTGCATAGTCTAATTATATTAACAAGACAAAGGCTTTACTGATGCTTGGTTGATTTGATGCATGACATGCTATGATGCTTATGAAGATCAACATTTTACTTGAGAGTATTGTTTTTTAATCTTGATGAATATCATGCGTGTTGGCATTGATCATGCTCATGAATATCATGTTGACAACAACCATATTAGAAATAGTTACTTGATGGGATTAGGCGACACTATGATAATGACTATGGTTCAATTTTTAGTGCTATGATGTCAATACTCATTTGCTCAATAGCTTGTCAATGTTGATTATATGTCAAGATTCAATAGTGGCACCATGCTATATGGATGATACTGTTGCCTATATTTCACCTACAATTTCAATTAGGTAGGATAATCATATGTTATATCTTCAAGAGGCCAATGGAACATTCACAAGATGGCAAGGATCCTACATCTGTTGGCGAGGTCGCGGGGAACACGGTTGGAAGGCCTACCCTAGGAAGGTTTGGCATGAAATCATCTAAGGAGAATGTCGGCAGGACCTTCCTAAGGTCTTGCCGACTAGCAGGGGTTCCATCAAGTCTGAGTGCTTCAAACTAGGGATCCTTTCGGCGTGAGTTGTCTTTTGGTAGATGGTCTCGGTGACCAGGAAAGTCTCCCCGATAATGGTAAGGTTTCGGCGTGAGTTGGCAGTCGGACAGAAGTTTCGGTGACCCGTAAAGTTTCGCCAACAATCGCCAGGTTGATGCACTGTCGGCATGGCGAGCAAGCATCGGAGAAGGGTCTCCCTGACTCGTCATGTCTCTCCGACATCAGAGCTCAGCAAAGGGTGATGGGATCAGCAGGAGTTCTTGGCGAGTGGAGATGGTCTTGCCGAAGAAAGGAAGGCCTCGATGTCTTTGCCTTCAATAGGAGTCTCGCCGATAATGAAAATCTTTGCCAAGAACATTTGACTTCGATATAGTTTCCAGCCATTACCTTGAGGTCTAGCCAACAGGCCAATGCCTCGCCAATAAAGGGATGTCACGCTGATCTATGGGGGGTCTCGCCGAAAGGATAGCCTTTGGGGTATGTTAATGGACTTTGTTAAGAGGTCTTACTGATTATGAAAGGTCTCACTAACAATCACTCTTGAAGTAGCGTTAGAAAGGCTGGGGGCTTCAGAATAAGGTCATACTGAAGTGTGAGTGTCTCAGCGACAGGAAAAGGAGCCCACCGAAGGACAAAGCATTCGGGTATGATCTCAGCGACCCATTAAAGTCTCATCGATAAGAAGACCTTCAGTATAGCATTCCAAGTTAGAGAGAAGTCTCCCCAACTCGGTGATGTCTTGCGAATAAGTGAATGACTTGGAAGAGGATGGATTCTTCAGCTTAGTTGGGTGCCTTCGACAGGATGTCTTCCCGAATGAGGGTGGTCTCAACGATAGAAGCGGGTATCGATGCAACATTTGATCCTCGCTACGGTGTCTTCCCAACTTCATGATGTCTTAGCGAAAGGAATATGGAGCTCGGTGAGGTAAAATGCATTCGGAGAGACACTAATGGTCTCTTGCCGATAGATGAAATGAGGCCTCGCCAAGCTAAAGTGCCTTCGGCACAACCTCTTGTGACTGCATAATGTCTCACCGACCATAAAGTAAAGACCTTGCTGAAAGAGCTTAACATTGGCATAAGGTCTTGCCGATATAAGGATTTCTAGCTAACAAAAGGAAAGGAGCTCAGTGGGATGACTTTTGGAGACATCGGCAAAGGTCTCCCTGACATGAATTTCATCGATGTAGTGCTTGACTGCCGGAGTGATGTCTTACCGACATCATGTGGTCTCGGTGATAGAGGAGAAATCGGTATGACTTTGCAAGCTCGATAGAACTCTCATCGACTGTCACATGCTATGTCGATGGATTCAGAGGACATAATCACATCGGTGAGACACTTTCAGTGTCTCATCGAGATGTGATTCTTTTCAAAAGAGTTTTGACTGCCTACAGAGCCTACCTGGAGTACGCTCGACCAACCAGGAGGAGCTGAGGTGAACTGTGGCAGTCTGATCAGAAATGAAGAATGTCGACAGGATGAATGTAGCACGTATCTGTTGTGGGCTCAGGGTATTCAAAGCGTTCAGCTAAAGTGGTTCGAATAGGACACGATGCTAGGATCATAATGAATGCAGTGGCTATGAAATATTTGAAGAAGGCTTCTCTGGGGAAAGTTTCTTCACCAACATAGGCAACAAGATGGACACGTAGCATGCAGCATTAAATTCAATCAAAATATCTAAAGAAAAATCTACTCTGAGGACTGATATTTTGTAAGCCCTAAGGGGCCGACACACTGGTGCATATAAGGCATTTTTTTTTCCTTTTTTGTAAACAGTTTGAACTGTGCATTCAAAGGAGTTAGTGATTTTTATCAATCTTTTCTCGATTAAATGTATGTTTTGGAACTCAACTGGAATCTGGAATATAACATAGAGTTTTCCTTGGAAGCTACTATTAATGTTTGTATTACTCTCATCTCAGTATTTTAGACTATGCAAGTTCTTAACTATGTTTTTTCTAAAATCTGTATTCATATCTAAGGCTATGAATTTCATCTTTCCTTCCTAAAATATGCATGTAGAAGCAAGCCTATTAAGAATAGTGTATAAGTTTAAAGAGGTTGTGTTGAGTAAGTGAAAACACTGACTTTTGCTTTCCAATGTATGTTCTTCCTGCGTCTGTTTCAAGATTTCTTATCAATTTGGTGTATCACCATAGGAATATCTCAGTTTAGTTTAGTTTCATTTGTATGCACTCCTTCTCCTTTTACTTCATAGTGATCAATAGTTTAGGTGATACCCAAAGGAAGTTGGCCTTCTTCGGAGGTTCACTCCAATCTCAGGTGACCCACAGCGTCGGAGTGATCCAATGTTTCTATGGCGTTTGGTGTTTATTAGGTTCATGATGTTTTCAAGGGTGCATGGAGTTTGCTGATGTTTGGTGTTTAATAGGTTCATGATGTTGTCAAGGGTGCATGGAGTTTGTTGGAATTGCCATTGCTTTTCATTGATGTTAGTAATATTTCTATCATTGCTTTACCTTTTTTGGTTTGTAATTGACATGATATGTAAAGTTATTCTTCATGGTTCATTGATGGTGTAATATTGGCACATTGTTGACATTCTATTGTTGATGTTCTTTTTGGAAAATATTCTTTAATGAGAAACTTGCTTCAGCTTTGCTTGGTGTGAAATTTGGAAGGCATGGTATCAAAGTATCAAGTTGCATGTTGGCTAGGGACGTTCACATATATTCAAGAAATATTTTAATTGTTTATAAATTCTAAGTATCAAAATAAAATTACTTTTTGAAGTAGTGACCTACTCTAGCAAGTTAAGGATGCTTTAGGAAATGGGTTGAAGGGTGATAATAAACATTGTTTTCATTAGCCCCTTCTAGGGTTACCAACCTGACAAGTGAATGTTGTATGTTTTGAGTATGTTGAAGGTCTTAAGCTTATTGTATGAGACAACAAGTAGGGTTTTGATGCAATGGTATGGAATGAAAATTTTCAAATCTTTGATAATAGTAAACTCTCAATGTTTTCATCGATAGTCAATAGTGGTTACATGTAGTTGAGGGATTTGGTGGTTTTTACAGTTAAGATTTCTAAGTTTTAAGTTTTTCATTCAATTACATTATGTCATTGATAGATTTATAGATTTAATGTAGTTTCCTAGGTTATTGATTGCTATAAATAAATGTGGCTTATGCACAACATATGGGTAGACAGAGAGATGAATGTCTAAGCTTGTAGGTTCATTTGATTTGGTTGTTTGATTATTGTGTTTTGTAAGAAGTGGTTTCTCTCGAAACCCTATTTTGCAAATGCATCATGAAATGAGTTCTTGAATATGCTTTTTTGTAAATTGAATCTTTTGTTTTAAAAGGTTGTATACAAAAAGATAGTATAGAGATAAGTTAATACATTTTTGTGTTTTCTAGGTTTTAAAGACAATGGAACCTATAGGACATAAAGTGTGTTAAGGTAGAAAGTTTCCATGAGTTTCAGTGAAATAGAGAGACCCTTTGTATTTAATTCTTTATCTTGATTCTCAACAAATGTCAGTAAGACACTATTATGCTAGTGAGGCTGTAATTAGTGAGATTTATATTGCTAGTGAGGTTGTAATCAATGAGATTACTATTTTTCCAGTGGGGTTGTAATCAATGAGATTACTATTGTGCCAGTGAGACCTAATAATTTGAACTTTTTGAGTGGTTTTTTCTCCCTGTAAAGGGTTTTCCAACTCATAAATCATTGTGTTATGGTTTCTCATTATTTATGGTCTATTTGGTCTTCATGTTCAAACATTCAGAAATTGTATACCTTTCAACATTTGGATTTCTATGTTGATCAAGCATTTAATCTTGCCTATTTGATTGGGTTACTTTTAGCATTTTAGCTTCCAAGTTATCACAATGAAACTATGTGCATAATTTTATGAGAAACAATTAAACTGAATTTGTTTTAGAAACATTGATTCCCCCCCCCCCCCGCCCCCCTCTTAATGTTTCGGTACTCCAACAATATACATACATTAGATGCATACTCATGGCACATTGTATGTTACATTTCAGTTCTAAGCCTTTGTGACCATGCATATTTATGTTTTTGTTATTGAAAAACATGTTTATGCTTCAATGAAATGAAATTTTGGTTATACTATTTATGCATGAACTCTATCTACCATTGCTACCTGCACAAATGGAAATTTGTGTAAGACTTCCCAATAAATAAATAAACAAATATTAAATCAAATATAAAATTGAATTCATTCAAGACACCATTGAAATCAGACATAAATGGCAACTGCAATTTGAAATGATCAATTCTTTCCCACACACACACACACACACACACACACACACACACACACACACACACACACATATATATATATATATATATATATATATATATAAGATGCATGTCTACATATATCAGATTATATAATTACATAAACCTCTTACCTCAAATCAATACATTCATTTTCCACATTCCAATGATTTTCTGAGAGGGAATTTTGTGTGTCATTTTCTTTCTGAATTCTCCTCTATTTTCATTGAATATCCTCTACAAAATTCAAAGCTTAGGAAGGAAATTGTGATATGATCCTGATTGAAGGGAATTTATTCTATTTGGTACACCTTGGATAACTAAATTCATGTTTTCATAAATCAAAATACTATTTTATCTATATGTACTCAATTTCTAAAATATTAAGGCATACAAATTATACTATTTTTAGTCAACTATTTAAAATCAAAGGGTCCAAATTTAGAAATAGCAACATTATTCAATTCTTAATCATATCATAGTTACATCTTTGTCACCTACATCTTATCATTCATGTTTAGCTTTCCAACTGCATACATCAAATATACATATACATATATGCATACATGTATATATGTATATATGTGCATGTATATGTATATAATATGTGCTTAAGAAAGTGGTCTCTAAACATCCATGATTGAAGGGCACTTATTCAAGTTGGTACACCCTGCATAACTAAATTCATGCTTTTTAATATTAAGTATAGAATAAGTAGAAAAGACAAGTCAAAAATTCAAAATGCTCCACCCCATAACAAATCACAGTAGCAAAGAAAAACCATGACCGAAACCCCCCTTTACAGTAGAGAAAAGAGAAGCAACCAACATCCAAACCCTTTAGATTACCCCATTACAAAAAACTAGTAAGCCTCAACTAGGAGCAATCAAAAGAAGTCCAACAATTACCCTGTATCAAAAGAGATTAGCTCCACCATGTTTTCAATACAATATATACAAGAATTATTTTGAATAGGAATATAAATGACTAAATACAAATCAAAAGGATATGCAAAAAAGATATCCATAGAGTGCATTAAGAAACTCCATGACCACAACTCAAAATCACCAAGGCATGAGCAGTAGATAAAACTTCTTTTGAAGTTCTACCATTCTGATTCTTAATCTCGGCTTCCTTTTTCTATCCCTCTGCAATATCATGATGGAAGGATTAAAGAGCCCTCAAGAACATCTCAACACTTGGATGCCCCTCTGGCCATAAATTCCCATATCTTTCTTCCATAATGTCTATAGTAACCTGCCCGTTTTCCAAATAACTCCAAAATTTGTTGTTTGAGATAGCCACAGTGATATACACCTACATTGCAATGTTATAAAATATGAGTCTCCTAGAAGACTCGGTAAGAAACCTTTTCCTCCCCTGAAAGACATCTTCATTCCTTGCTTCCAAATAACCCAAAGAATATTGGAAAACAAACACAACCAAAAAAGCTTAGCAGTTTTCCTCATCTTAGAATTATGCATGAACAAAATCTTCTCAGAAAGAAATTTTAATTAGATGCCCAAATATCTTGCCCATTAAAAAAATAATTCCAAAATTATTTTGCAAAAATGCATTCAAAAAATATATGAAAAAGAGTCTCAGGAACTCTACACAACTTGCAAACTGTAATGTCATCAATTTTGCATTTGAAAGAAAGTTTCTATAAAATAAGGAGCCATCTAAAACAAGCTTGTTTAGCTTCAATCTGTCTAACCCAGTTATTTTGGAAAACCTTTTTCCTTTGAGTTTTATCCCACCGTTGTTTCCAAGTTTGGTTCAAATGATTAGTCAAGTTAATGTGACCTAGTAGCATAATATAAAGTTCTTTAACCTTAGTCTTTCTTATATTGGAGCCATTTCTCCATTGGAAGTCTTTAAATGTTCAAGATCATTTTTGGTATTCACAGGAAATTTTATCTAGTTACAAGCCTCTCTTAGGACTGAATATGTTCTCTAGTTAGAGGGAGGAAGATTGAATTCAAATTTCAACTCATTCCAACCCTTCAATTTTTCATCTTTCAAAATATCACTAAAATGTCTAATGCTAAGGGAGGCCCAACATTTTGTAGAGCAACCTTGGATAAGAGCCAAAGGCTTCCCTTTGTGTTGTAAATTCCACTAGATAGATCTATGGGACTAGATAGTCCCAAAATCCCCATTGATGAGTTGATGATTATCTAAATGCTTTTTCATCACCTCCCAAGCATTCCATATAGTTCTAAAAACACTAGACCCTGCAGGTAACATGACCTCCTGGCTACAAATAATATCACTAATAGGCAAGGCCTTCCAAGCCTTAGCACATTTAGGAATAGCTCTAAGAATATTTTTTAAAAATTAGGACTTTCCAACGCTCCCCACCATCTAGATACCTTAGAATCCATTTTGATGCAAGAGTAACGCCCTCCAACTTCAAGTCTTTCAATCATAGGCCACATTTAGACTTTTCAATGATGTACCAGTCCCAGCTAACAACATGCCTCTTTCTCTTCCCTTTCCTATCCGACTAGAGAAAATATCTTATTCTTTTCTACATGTCTCATTAATTTGATAAGAATTAAAGAACCACACAAAAGCAAAATAGATACTATAAGAAGAGAGAATCTTTTGACATATTTGTATCTTGCTAGCAAAAGAAAGGAATAGCCTATTCCACTTGGAGATCTTCTCAATTTTATCTCAAATACATAGCCACATTTCCTTAGATCTAGTTCCACAGCAAAGGGAATCACAATATATCTAACAAGCTTGTGAGGACCACCCCACTGAATCCCATACTTAGTAATCCAGGCTAGGGGTCTATCAGTCCAGCCTAACAACCAAGACTTAGAGGGGGCAAGCTTTCGACTTGAAGCTAAACATAATATATCCAATTTCCTCATTAGATTAGCAAAATTCCAATCTTCCAACACAAGAAGAATGGAGGTATCATTAGAAAATTGGAGATTGAGAAGCTCATTTCCATCTCGCAACCTGACTCCTCTTATCCTTGGAACTAGTGCATTCTCTCTCAACAAATAGTGGAGGGAATCGGAGGCAATGAAAAAAATGTCAAGGCCAAGGGCCAACCTTGTCTTATGGACCTCTCCAAAGGGATCTCTTGAGTGGGTACACCATTAACCTCAACTTGAGTAAAGGAATCTCAGAAAATATTTCTAACCATTTGACAGAAGGCCTCAGGGAAAACAAAAGCTTCCAACATTAGCAGGCTAAATGCAGGATCATGATGGGCCAAAAAGTGGCAATATGATGGGTATTTGTAGCGTATGTGGCTAATGACTTTTTTTTTACCCAAAATTGATTAAATGAAAAGGGTTTTAAAAGGAGATTCTTAGCTTTCCACCAATATAAATTATGTTTTACTTTGAATTTAATAAATAATTATTATTCATTTTCTATTTGTATTACGACTAAAGCCCTGATTGATAGGTTGATTGAAAAACATCTATAGCTTTCAAATGGTATCATATTTTTTCAATCTAAAAAATGTGTCACATTCTATGCTTCACATACTATAGGATTAAAAAAAATAAAATTGAATTTCATGAAATTTAGACCAAGTTAAGGTGGTTAGACATACAAGTTTTTTATATTTTTTAAAAGTTGTAATAAAAAATTCATAATTAATTATTTACTTGAAAAAAAATTACAAATAAATATGCATCACATTTAGATATGATTCCTCTACTTATATTTAAAATCTTATAAAAAAATAGTATCATTTTTTTATGGTTAGGGTGGTCAGATAGACACCTACTTAGTTTTTCCCTGAAATTTAAGTACTACTACATTGAAATTTCAAATTTTCACCAAATAGATTTTTTATTTTTAAAATAAACCTAGTAGTTTAAAACTACATTCAATTTTCTACAAATTCTATTCTTAGATATTTTTGAAATAATATAGATAACTTATTAAAATTTTTACGTCAAGTTTTTTTTTAGACTGCAGGAATCGGGTAGCACGACCCCCACGTCAAGTTGCCTAACTCTGATTTTTCTAAATTTTTTGCCACTTAAGGGCCTATTTTTCCATGATGATCCTGCACATACCTAGCAGCAAGAAATCCCATTCAACCCTATCATACGCCTTTTCAAAATCTAGGAGCATCATAGCAACATTTTGGTTTGAATTTTTTTCCCAATTCAAGGCCTCCCAACTAGTGATCAAATTCTCAAGAATATACCTTCCTTTGATAAAACCAGCCTGAGTAGAATTTATTATAGCGAGAAGGATTATGGCCACCCTGTTAGCCATAATTTTGGCCAAATCTTGTAGGAAGCATTTAAAAGAGTAATGGGTCTCCAATTTTTTATTAGATACCTATCACCATCCTTAGGAAGCAACTTGATCACTCCTTTATTAATCTTGCTGCTAAGGGGTCCCTTCTCAAAGGCTTCCCTATACACTAGAAGAAGATCATCAAGATCCACTCAATAAAATATTTATAGAATTCATCTAGAAGCCCATCAGCCCCAAGGGATTTATCATCCTTTAGAGAAAGAATGGCCTTTTTAATTTCTTCAAGGATCACCTCTTTCCCCAACTCCTTTGCCATATCCTCACTAACCTTCTTTGGGATGAGACACTTAATATGCTCTCTAGCTCAAACATTTTCCCTCCCCTATTTTTCTAAAGAGAAAAGCCCTTTATAGAACTGGAAAAAGTGATTTCTTATCTCATCCTGATTAGTCATTGAGGAACCATTCATAGAAATGAAGTCAATCTGCTCTCTGGCCTACTTTTCCTTGATATATCTAAAAATAATTTGGAGCCTTTGTCCCCATTTTCCAACCAGTTCATCTTATCTCTAACCTTAAGCCCTTTGATTCTACTATTTTGGAGCCTTCTAAGTGAATATTTAGCCAAATCCAACTTATCTAAAAGGGTTTCACTTGTGGGATTGGCCTACAACTTAGATTTAACTTGGAGAAGATTATCTTAGAGAAAAACTTCCTTTCTTCGACAGTCTTTAGCTTTTTTCCTCCCAATGGTCTGAAAGAGAATTTTCCACCCTTCTATGTTCACTACCCATCTCTCAATGGGAGACATAGACTTGTACATCCATTTGTTGATTTGTCTAAGACACAAGATAGCATTCCTACTATTGAAATCCTTCAAGAGACTGGTATTCAGACAAAAATTGTTACTACAGCTAGCAACCTTAGGCAACCCATCCCTCAAATAAAAGGAAGCCCTAATGGGATGATGGTTTGAAAGAGTGAAAGGGAAAACATCAATTTTGCATCCATCCTTCATCATTGAAGCAGAGAAGAAATCCTTCCTAATATAAAATATATCCATCCTACAATAGATTCTTCTACCCCCTTTCTTTGCATTGCACCAAGTAAACCAGATTGCATGGGTTTCCTTCTGACCTTCAATAGGATCTTCAATCCTAAGTCTAGATTTTATCCTCTGCCAATAGAACCTTTCATTAGCTCTCCACTCATAGCCTATTCCACCCCATCTTTCCTCTTCCTTTTTCACAATATTAAAATCATCTCCAATAATCCATGGGACATATTGTAGGGAGTAGAGCCAGTTCCAAAGCATGATTATTTCTCTATAATCATTGGAGGCATAGACCAAACATACCACAAAACATCTTGAATCTTTCT
The DNA here is from genome assembly GCA_007258455.2 of Sequoia sempervirens. Lineage (NCBI taxonomy): Eukaryota > Viridiplantae > Streptophyta > Pinopsida > Cupressales > Cupressaceae > Sequoia > Sequoia sempervirens. The sequence continues at coordinate 1,170,911,906 of VDFB02271358.1, forward strand.
TTATAATCACCCACACTATCCTATTGCAAGGGGAGACCCTAGAGTTGGTCACATATTGGGCCCAATTATCAGCAATCAAGAGGGCAACACCCACTTTACCTTTATCATGCTTAGTAGTAAATTGTGAGGCATCTTTCCATATAACTCTCAGGATTGTTTCAAGAGTAAAGTCAACCATCTTAACTTCTTACAATAAGACAAAATATTTCTCCTTTTTTTGAGCAAGGAACCTCCTAACCACATGTTTCCTATCAGGGCATTCAAGTCCCCAAACATTCTAAGAAATACAATTAACCTCCATTAGGTATGTTCACTAGATGGCGGTCCTTTATCACTCCTAAAATTGTCAAAGCATTTAGGAAGCCTGGATTCTTCCTCCACCCTCTTTGAATAGGGGGATGATCCCACTAATTTTTTTCCTCTTATCCTTCTGAGGTTGGGAGAGATCCTTATCCAAAGGTGATTTATTAGCATCTACACCTTTTTTCTTCATGTATCTCTAAATTTTCCTCACAACAACCTCATGGGGTTCTCTTCCCCATTATTGATATCCTTGGTAGATAGTAGACCTAAATCATCTATAGAACCCATGCCCGATTGTGAAGCAAAACCATCAAAATTCATCAATCCATCAATAAGGTTAGGAAATTTTTTTGGCACATTGGGAATCACAATCTCATGTACTTTCTCATTTCCCACCACAAAAGATAAAGTTTTGTAAGCTCTAGCGGCTTCTGGTTTAGTCCCCAAATCCCCATTGGGGAGGGGATCAGGCCAATATTACTACCATTAAGTCCCTAATCTCGGAGAAAATCCAAATCCTAGAGACCCTCCCTAGCTTCTAGAGTCTTATTTTCAACCCTAGGGGTTTGAGAAATCATTTTGTTGCTCTCATCCAAAAGGATCCCTTCAAAATGAAGGTTCTCCACATTATTCTCTTTGAATACTTTAGAATTAAAAGTGTAAATTTCTTTTTCTGTATCTGAATTATTTTTTGTGTCATTAGAAGCTTTATTTTACATCAATTTTAGAAGGGATAACTATTGAGCATTCAATTTTAGATTATTATCTAGTTTACTTGAAATCCTTGGAGCTTCAGGAATGGAATCCATAATTCCTTTCGATGGATCCCTGATCAATTTATTACCATCCTTTACATTATATTCCAATTCAAAGAGAAGAGAAGATAAATTGTCTTCTACATTAGTTACAACATTAATATTCTTCACCAAGTCAGAATGTTCCTCTTGTGAGGAGTTAACCCTCGATGTTTTATTAAATCTAGGGTTTGGAAATCGTTCATCAAGTTGTTGTGGATTGGGGCCAGACTATGTCGATTCCCCAACATTTTTATCATTATTTTATGCTCGACCCTCCAATTTAGAGGCTGAATTATTATTCCTATTGTTACCTTTGTTCATCACACCAACGGTGGTTTTAACTTTTGTTTTATTTCTTATAAAAGGGAAATTCCTTCTTATATGACCTTCACACCTACATAAATAGAAAGCATTAATCCCTCCTAGGGATTCGATTTTGCAACAAACATTACCAGTGTTAAGTTGTATTTCAATGGTTCCCAGTAGCTCTTTACCCAAAGAAAGAGAAACCAGAACCCGGGCATCAGAATGAGGAAGAGAGGTTCTGGTATCATCAATTTTTTGCACACTTCCATATGGTTCCAACAAGAGCAGAAAAAACTTCCATAACTGAGGTGGAAAACATTTAATAGTTAGCCAAAGCAAGCTGGAGAGGGCAAGAACCTCCTCCTCCATGGACTCTGAATTCCAGGCTAGGGCCCGAAAAACTACCAAACCTATTGATGGGTATTTTTGCACACTTTCTCAACATAGGCAGCACATGAATGTACTACCTCTCTTGAAAAGAAAGCTCCCATGAAAAGATGTTGAATATCTCCCCAAGGTCTCTCGAGTGTCAGGTCATGACTTGCATGGAATTTCTCAGTTGTTTGATGTGATTTGTTGGAATCACAAGGTGGTCTTATGGATGAGTTACAAAGCAGGGGAAGTTGGATCTGCAAATGGAGTTCTTAAGATGGGCAAGTTGTTGTGCATTCGTTGTAGGTTCAAACAGCAGTCTGGAACTCCATTTTATCATTGGATTCATCTTTACAATGTGCAATGAACCTTAGCATAGGTCACTATTAAAAAAAAGAAAAGGGCAGGGAAGAGAGAAGGTTCCCAGATCTTCAACTAACTGTGAACAATGATAATGGAGTTCCTGCAATGGACAACTTCCTGGAAACAATATTCCACTTAACCAAAAACCTCACAGTCTCATGGAATTTGTGCTATCTTCTAAGGTCTGCAAATATTTCATCTTTCATTCACCATGTACATGCATGAACAAAGATGAAAGTGTGGAGTAGATTTGAATTTAGTCCAAACTAGCTTTACACAACTATCTACCATCAGCAAACAGCAAAAAGTATGGACTAAAAAGGCATCTACACATCAAGAACTTTCATAACCACAGAATAGCATTCCTAAAATCTATTAAAGTGAGAATACAACTAATTGAAACAGCAAAGCAAATCTAAGTCAAGCATCTAATAATGGAGGTTGAATCAAGTAACATGTAAGAAATTCTGAAAATGCACCAAGTCAATGTATTTTCATTATAAATTTCTGCAGCATGTCTTTACAACAACTCAACTCCTTTTATAAATGAGAGGAGGGCTCTATTTATAGTGCCCAAAAGGTCAAATGAATGGCCAAGATTAATTCTTATTATGTGGCCAAGATTCATTACAAAATAGGGTTTCACCAACCCCCAATATCTTACAATTTAAAATTACATCTTGTCCTTTTCCCTATTTTGTCCTCTAGTGACGGCACTGTAGCAGTTTGTCTTTTGCTGATTGCTATTTTACTATAGCTACTCTTTGGAAAGCTCTTTATCATCAATAGGGTTGTCCTCCTGCTTCTTTGACGCTATATATTCTATGAACTTGAGGATGACCGCCTTGAGCTTTTCCACCTCAATGATCTCATATCGTAGCACTTGGTAGCTCCACTCCTTCGCATTATCTTCCAGCCTTTTCCAATCCTCATTGTACTTGGTGCCCTGGTCTCTGAATAGCTCTGATTGGTCAAAGGCACAAGCATCAAAACTCATGAACTTCACTGTTATTTCGTCAGACATCCTGTTCTTCATCTTCTTCTAGAAGTAAGGTTTTACCTTTTCCGAATCCATTTGCATTGTGGGCATGTCATACTCCATCATCAATTTGAGGTACTGGGAACATTCCACTCTGATCTCCTTGATCCATTCAATGTCCAGATCCACCTTGCTCATTATTTGCTCCAACCTCTCCTTCCTGTTGTCAAAGTCTCGTTGCCACACATCCATCAACCAATGATCATCCTTACTGAACGCAATCTCCTTTCTCCATGTGGCTTTTGGCAACTGAAGGATAGCTTCAATCTTAGTGAAGGTGGAGTCATAGGTCATAGGGAAGTTGGTGCAGAGCTTCCTTGTGCCTTCCAAAGATTGTAGCAGGTCTAAGAACTTGTTGGCCATTCGCACAGCTTGGCCAATTCCCATGTTTCTGACGTACAAGACTTGTCGGAACCAGCTCTCCGTAGTCTTCTCCAAGTTCTTTCCCCTTTCCATCTTATCAATATGCTCCTTAGATAACAGCTAGGGCGTGGCTGTGGACGTAGTAGGCAGGTCGTCCACCGAAGACCATTGTTGTATGTATTTTGTTAAGGCTGCCACCTGTGCCTTGAGCTCATCCTTTGAAATCTTATCCTGTTTTATCAAATGCACCACCATAGCCACTGATTCATCAAGGTGTCCTACCTTCTATTCTCTGGTGGCAGTCCCTAAGTCGATGGTGGAGATGTTGTAACTCACCCCAGCCCAGCCGATCACAGGCATTGCTATTTGTGATGCTCGAGACCAAGAAGTATCCATCGTTACCTTGGATCAAATCTTAGGCTTCTTCTCCTTCTTTGTCATGATTTGAGCTCGAGCTAAGATGGCCTCTAGTTTTTCCCTTGCATCCTTTAGTATAGGGGTTTTTCTTTTGAGCTGCTTTTCTAACCATTCAGGCATAGTAGACTTGTCCTTAGGTGACCTGTGATCACCCTCTCCCCTCTCAGTCAAGGCTTCTATTTCCTTACCTTCTGAGGTCCTCCCTTCCTTTTTGGTTGCATCCCCCTCTTCATCACTGGAGTCTTGGATGAACATGAGGCACTTGATAGGAAGCTTGGTAGATAGTTGTTGCATGGGACTTCCTTTCTCTGTTGTCTCTTCTTCTTTCTTTTCCTCAACATGTTCAATCTCGTGCACATGTTCTTTGGATTGCTCAACTTCAAGGCTCTTGATAGCTTGGGCTCCACTCTCAGGTATATCTTTTCCCAGACTATCTTCTCGTGGCTGTCCTCCTTCTTCAAGGGGTGAACTTTCTGCCTCCGTTTCAGTGTCCTTCAGTTGTCAGGCCAGCTCTTCCTTAAGATCATCATTGAAGGTTTGCACGATGGCCTTACCACCATCATCCACCTCATCCCCACTCTTAGAAGAGTTCGTTGCCTCCTCCTCATAAACCACCCTGTCAATTTTTTGGTGCTCATACTCTGGGTCCTCGTGGTATTCATCAACTTCCTCCTCAAAGGGCCTTGAGGCTTCTCACTCTCGTTCCTCCCACTCCTTAGAGATTAGCATGGTGGATTCCATAGTAGGTGGCCCTATCGGTGGTTGTGAAGGCTATGCAGTAGTGAGGACTTGTGCAAGGGCTGCCTAATGAGTGGGATCCATTAGGATATGGGAGAGTTCAGGGGGAAGATTCTGCATATGCCTCGAGAGAGCCTCAGGCATGTTGGAATTGGGTATAGGTGTCGTCACCATAGCTAGAGGGAGTGACGTGGTAGGTGACATGGCAGTGGAGGAAGGGGGAGTAGTTATGGTAGAAGAAGAGTCGAAAACTATTACGGACTCAACTGGAGGTGAAGGGGCGAGATGGACAGAAATGTCCACTGCTGGCGGGGATGTGGCAATCATGGCTAGAGAGGTAGGTGGTGCAACAGTAGGGGCAGGGAGAGCCAAGAGGGGTTCCAATTGATCTATACCCTTTGCTTCCTCCTCTTGAGTTGAGGGCTGCTCCATGGTGCTCCCTGTTTGTTTGAGCCTTTTGGAGGGTGAGCCCCCCGTTTCTTTCCTTGTATAGACCTTGGGGTCAGGAGACTGCTCTGCTTCTGTCTCCTTCCTCTTCTTGGACCTGGTGACTAGAGGAGACTTGGATGTCCCACCGATTGAAGTGGTGGCAGCGGCATCCTCTGTGGTACTGGGCTCACTTTTGAGCCCTTCATAAGTCAAAATTATCTCTTACATTCTTCTATGGTGGGGACTTCCATCTCTTGAAAAGTGGGGATGTGGAAAGTCTTTGTGATTCCTTCAGCTGACATGTCAGCGAGAATGTTACCCTCTCTATCAATAATTGTCCTTGTGTCGAGTTGATATGCCTTTCGACAAGCCATGACCAATTTGGGAGCCATGAGGGATGGAGGGAATCCTACAGCTTTTGCGATTCCACTTTGCCTTATCAGTCTTGCATTCTTGGTCCTTGGATTGACCCTGACCCTTTGTGTGAATTTGTCAATATTGACATGGCCGATATTGGTATCGATGATCTCCTTCCAATCTATGGTAACCTTTGAGTGCAGAGGCCCACCCTGGAATTGGTATTTCATTTGGTCCTTGTCTTCTTTCCCTTGAGGATTTTTTCCTGACTTCTTTCTTTTTTCCTTTTTGACAGTTGCTCCCGAAGGTCCCGCACCCGATTCCACAGATTCTCAAACACTCGATGCAGGGAGGTGTGGGATCCACTCACAATCGGTGAAGTGATAGTGATTGCGATGAGCGTGAAGGTCTCAAAGATGGTGGGCTCCTCTAGCAAGTTCTCTGATCGCTCTCTGCAATACTGACAAGTGAAAATGACAGGATTGAACCTTGTATTTATACTCCCTCCACCATTAATGGCCCTATTAAATGCAAGTATGATGAGCAAGGAAGTTGGTGAATTTGAATTCACCGACGGCAGTGGGCGACCTGGGGTTCGGTGACCGGGAAGGCACAGGATGGCGGTCATTTGACAAATTAAACTCAGAAATCACCAGCGGCAAAGGGGAGGTCAGGGCTCGAAAGGAAAAGCTGCACCAGAGGTTCATCATGAGCAATGGCGAAACACTCACGGAACCCCGGAAGTGAAAGTCCGGGGTCCCGGGCCCGGAAGGTCAGAAAGCAGCCAAGATTTCATAGATTTTCACCAGACAGAGAACGAGGGTCTGGACTCTGGGGTCCGAGAGGACGCGACCCAATCACCATTGGGAACAGTGGATGTAATAGGGAAACCCGACAAGGGAAACCTGAAGGGTCGAGCCCAATAGGGCTCGGGGCTGCTGGTAGAGGCAAACTGCCAGAGAGCCTCCGCAAGGCACCAGAACTTGACAAAGTTAAAAGGGGGAGGTACGGTCAACTTACAGTGAGACTTTGAAGGAGCATTGACCAGCCGGGACACCAAAAAAAAAGTGCATGCAAAATGAGGCAGCGACAAAAATGACTCGACAAGGCAAAAGAAAAGAGGGTCCCCGTTCGGAACGAGGCGTGTGTGTCGAGGGAACAATGGAACCCACATTCCAAAACTGCTTTCTAGTTACCTCCAACTAAGAATTAGGGTTATTAAAAAATACAATGCATAATCCTTTCTGGACCATATGATAGTAATAAAACTGAAACCCTAACTTTTTTCCCAGACATTAGAAAACCATTCATCTAGATACTTCCTCGGCAGAACCCTGTTAGGGTCAACAGCTGCAAAGAAAATGGTTGTCTTTACCAGTCTATTATCCTCTTCTAAGATAGCCTCATTCAAAGCAGTATTAGGAATCAACACATCTTTCAGGTTAGAAAGTGAGGAGTGCTTACCTTGTCCTTCTCTGTCATCTTCCTGATCCCCATCAAGCTCGCAAGCAAAAACTTGGCACCTGCTGGAAGCTTACCTCTCTCACTCACAATGATGTCATGAAAGGATTTTTGGGAATCATGATTGAAAGTTGGAATGGAGGCCTTAAAATTTTAAGCTCCCAGAGGATTCGTATCCCCAGCCATCAAGAGCAGATCCAACACAAGGAGCACACATGTGGGAACACCCAGAACAAACCATCAGCATGGGAGAACCATCCCTCAACACAAACGAAACCATAAGGACCCAACACCTCAACACCAACTGGGCGCTCCGTAAGAGAACAAAATTATTAACAAACATGGAGGAGGGTCGAGCCTCCTCCACTGAAGGGAACCTTCACACGCACACAAACCAGTCTTTTGCAGAGCACTTCAAACCCTTATGAGAGATTTTCCATTCAATTTTCTAAAATCAAATATCTAAATTCATGTTTTCAAAAATCAAAATACTATTATATACGTATATATATATATGCATATCTAGATATATATACATACATGCATATAAAGTGTGCCAAAATACATACATACATGTATATATAAAAATCAAAATACTATTATATATGTATATATGTATGTATGTATGTATGTATGTATGTATGTATGTATGTATGTAATTTTTATATGTATGTAAGTATATGCATATGTATATATGTATATATGTACACTTTATATGTATGTATGTATATGCATATGTATATATATGTATATAAATGTATATATGTGTATATATATGTATATATATATATGTATATACATATATATACACATATATATATACACATATATACATATATATGTATATATATGTATATATATATATATGTATATATGTATATATATGTATATATATATGTGTGTATATATATGTATATATATGTATATATATGTGTATATATATATGTGTGTATATATGTATATACATATATATATACACATATATACATATATATGTATATACAGATATATATATATACATATATATATGTTACACCTCATTGTGCTACTACTTATTTACTTCTACCTAGTTAGGTGAAAATGCTTGAAATGAGTGTATTTATTTTTTGTGTTTTTTGCAAATATGAAGAATAAATATTGATTCAATTTGATGTTGTGAAATTATTCTTATAGTGAAATATTTGATGCAAATGAATGTATTGTTTTTAGCTGACTACTATTGCAATGTATTAAGTTGGATGCAAGAGTTGAATCAATCCTCTTGAAGAGATGGGAAGTATCACTCAAGGAGAAGAACTTGATCTGGAAACCTTTGATAAAGACCTAAACTAAGTTTTCACACACATACTTCTAGTTTGGTCAAGTTGAGATAATAATTGGGAAATAGTAAGTTACCTTTAGTCTTGCTTGTGATTTATTTGTGGATGTTCTTGTCTAGAGGTCTTCAATGTTGAATATCTTTGTGATGAGTGAGTTCCTCTTTATGTGCTTTTATTTAATCAATAGGATATATGCAATCCATGTATATATGTTGATCGATATGATTGTGATAATATATGTTTAAATATCAAAGAATGATATATATATATAGTATAGGACTATATACATACATATATACATACATATATACATATATGTATCGACATAATGGAAACATCCATACAAGATGTAATTAGAGAAATTTTCAAAGTTAGATTGCAAATAGCATAAAACCATTAAATCCCTAATAACAATGGAGAACAATGAAAGCAAGAAACATGAGAGTATGAAACAAATTCACCTAGTCTTCAAGCCTCCATTGATTCACCTCCATTGGTCTTCTCCATCTTGCTAAAATGATATAATTTCCCTCAAATTTGAAGTGCAACTATAACCTATGACAAAGCCAAGCAAAATATTGAAGAAATGTGTATGCTCAAGCACTCAAGAAGCTCTCAAGCATACTGAAAATAACTTGTGTGTGTCTAAAATGACTTGGAAGGGGGCCTTTTAAAGAATTCCAAATGGTGAATGGACGGACAGGATTAAAAGTTGGTGAAGCCCTAAGATCAACGGCTAGGATTCAATGTGATAAGGATGATTAGGGTTAGGGAAACATTAGGTCAAAGTTAGGGCAAGCCTTGAAATGAAGGGTTGAGATTTAATTGGAGATAATCAAATCAATGGTGGAGAATAATAGGTAGTTGGAATAATAGAAATTATTTAATTTATGTAGAATGTTGACTTATGAATTAAATAATGATTTAATTCATAAATGGGAATGAGACAAAAGAGAACAAATAATCATTTTAATTATTTATTTGGTGAGATGGAAAGTGGGCTAAATAAATAAGTTTATTTGATAAATGATAATGGTTAAATGGAGAATTATTAGAAGGCATAAGGACTAATTAGTGACGTATCTAAATAAATAAATGCAATTTATTTATTTAAATAATCATGGAGGAATAATTATGACATTAGAATGTGATTAAATAATTGAATGATTTGAGGGAGAAGCATGGTCATCGTAGAAAGTATGGTTTGTAAGTCGAGACCATTTTTATGTGTCTACATTTTGCCCCTCTTTGACATGATGTAGTTTATCGCATTGTGTCAAAGAACAAGTAAAAAAAATATGCCCCAATTTGAAAGTGACGAGAGGAAGGATGATGAGGAGGTAGTGGTATGCCCCCTCGAGAGGACAGGCAGGTTCAAAGAACATGAGTGTGCTCTCGAAATGGATGAGAGGACTAGAAGATGAAGGAATAGAAGAAATGTTAGTGTGGAAGTCATGGATGTGATGATAAAAAAGGAATACTTCAATATTTTGCCAAATAACATCATAGGCGTTGCATAATCAGCATTGGGCGATAAAATGTGACAAATGGACAACAAACACCATGATATGACATAGACCAAGGTGTGCAAGGTCGTCCACTTGTGAAAAACAGATAGCCACAGACAAGGATTGTCCTAACTCATACTAAAGGCCAAGTTGTCCCAGTCTTTTTGTCAAGACACACCAAAGACAACAATCAAGGAAAATTAGGTCATGAGACATCATTGCACCTCTAAATCCTTCATGGGACATCCTTGAGGTAGCTAATAACATGACCAAGAGACAAAACAATAAAAAGATAAAACAAAATAGACCAGAAAAATCAACAGCCATTCAATATGTTTGCCAAGATTTGTGTGTCGAAGGTTGATTATATGACAGTTTGACAGTTTGACAAGTTGAAGAGTTTGACAGTATTGACGTTTTGGCGATGCCTGTCATCAGGAAAGACACATCCTAAAAAGGCCAATGACTATGTGATGAAGCTTGTTGTCAGGAAGGACACATCCTAAAAAGGTTGACTATGTGATGAAGCCTGTCATCAGGAAGGACACATCCTGAAAAGGCCAATGACTATGTGATGAAGCCTATCATTAGGAAGGACACATCCTAAAAAGGCCAATGATGTTTGTGATGAAGCCTATCATCAGGAAGGACACATCCTGAAAAGGCCAATGATGTTTTGACGGGGTCCAATTCCAAGAAGGACACATCTTGAAGGGGACCATAAAGTGACTAGGTTGACATTGTGTTGGCAATTTGATGGATGTTTGGCTTGATGACTGACTAGGCTATGTTGTCTATTGATTTGAATGTTGGTGTTCAAATGATTGTCTTGTTTCTGAGTGTGACTATGTCTGACTATTTGACCGACATGACGAACCCTAAAGGACAGACCTAGGTGGCCTCGGGGGCTCATCGACAGATGGCCTTGCCTACGTTGTGCACTCAGAGACCTCGTAGTTCGGCTGGGATAGATGAACAAATTGAAGATGAATTGACATGTTTTGACTTGACCTAACAAACCCTAAGGGACTGAACCTAGGGGGCCTCGGGGGCACATCGACTGATGGCCTTGCCTACGTAGCAAATGCGCAGAGACCATGTAGTTCGACTATTGACAAAGAATAACATGACTGACATGACTAAATTTGACTCTGTTTTTGGGACTTGTGATGTTATTTGGATGTTTTTGTGCTTTCTTTAGGACATTTTTCAATTTTTAGGTCTTTTTTTAGGACTGTTTATTATTTTTAGAATTTTTTTAGGACTTTTTATGATTTTTATGATTTTTTCAGGACTTTTTATGATTTTTATGATTTTTTCAGGATTTTTTATGATTTTTATGATTTTTTCAGGACTTTTTTGATTGTCAAGACCATGTGCGATACCCACTACAATCTCATGATAAAATATTGCCCCTAGTCAAGTTGATGGAAAGGGCATGATTGGTATAAATGATAGGTGGTGTGCAAGACTTTGATGTCAACCACTGTCGGCCATGGAAAGAAATGTCATGATGTCCAGGTGAAACGTTGTGATGAATGTTAGAAAAATGGATGTTTATTATGGACGAAGGTAGATAGAGTGATAGTAGATGTCAAAGCAATGACCGACTACACATGGCGCCTGTTTGCCAAGTTTTCACCATGGTACTTATCCAAAGCGCCTGTTTACTAGGTTTTCACTATTGGATGAATTATTTCTCTTTTATTTTTTTCAATTTTGTCATTTTTTTTTTTGGTGTCACCAGGATGCCTGTTTGCCAAGTTTTCATCCAAGTGACAATATTTTTGTAATTTTCCATTTTTTTGTATTTTTAATGGTTGTCGGCTAGACTTTCTGATGCTATGTATAAAACTTGCGTAAATGCAGACTGTTGATTGGATCTGTTAATTGTTCACCATTTGGAGTAGCCAACTGATATGTGCCAGAACCAAATGATGTAGTGATGATGTACGGACCTAGCCAATTGGGCTCAAACTTGCCTGGTTTTTCTCTGTCAGACTGATTCTTAGGATTCTGCATGAGAACCAAGTCACCAATGTCAAATTTTTGAGTCATCACTCTTTTGTTGTAGCTTCTGCAAAGATGATTTTGATATGCCTGTAAGTGGTTCAAGGAATCATGTCTGCGTTCATCTAGCATTTCTAATTCATGCAGTCGTGACTGTCGATATTCTTCATCAGTGATTAGACCTTTCATAGAGACTCGTAGGGATGGAATTTTGACCTCTATGGGCAAGATGGCTTCAGCTCCAAACACAAGGGAAAATGGAGTGGCTCCAGTGGGAGTACGCATGCTAGTGCGATATGCCCACAAAGCAAGATTGAGTTGTATGTGCTAGTCACGACCAGCATCGTTGATGGTCTTCTTAAGAAGTTTGATGATTGTTTTATTAGATGCCTCAGCTTGACCATTTCCTTGTGGGTAGTAAGGCGTGGAGAAGTGGTGTCGGATATGGAAGCGTTCACAAAGTTCACGGACATCCTGATTTTTGAAGGGACGACCGTTATCTGTGATTATGGATTGTGGAATACCATATCGACAGATGATATAGTTGAGGATAAACTTGGAAATTTGTTTGCCGGTAATATAAGTGAGTGGGATGGCTTTGATCCACTTAGTAAAGTACTCAGTGGCGGTAATGATGAATTTGTGGCCATTGGACGAGGTAGGATGGATCTTGCCCACGAGGTCGAGTCCCCATTGTGTGAAGGGCCAAGGAGATGTAATCAGCCGAAGTTCCTGTGCTGGTGCATGAATCAAGTCACTATGTATCTGACATTGGCGACACATTCTGACAAATTCAAGTGCATCTTTCTCAATGGTTGGCCAGGAATACCCAAGTCTGATTATCTTTTTGGCTAAAGTAGGACCACTTGAATGGGATCCGCATATACCCTCATGTACCTCTTGCAAGGTCATTCGTGCTTCATCAGTGTCAAGACATCGAAGAAGGGAATTATCAAAGCTACGTCGGTAAAGGGTGTCACTAAGGATGGTGTATCTGGCTGCTTTTCGGATAAAGGACTTTCGTTGGTTATGGGATAGGTTGGGGGGAAGGGTTTGGGACTTGAGGTAGTCATAAATGTCTTGATACCATGGAGAATTGGGACCAACAAACTCACAAACCATCTCTGATTCTGGTATGTCATATGCAAGAACCAAAAGTTGTTCTACCAAGAATTCAAATTGAGGCACATTACTAGGAATGTCCAAGAGAGAGCCAATTGTGGCCATTGCATCTGCTGCCTTATTTTGTGTTCTTGGAACTTGCTAAAAAGTTACCATGTGGAAATATGTTTGAAAGCTATCCACCATTCATTTGTAAGGCATTAATTTCTCGTCCTTAGTGTCATAGTCATCATTGACTTGGTTAATGACCAACTGAGAATCTCCATAGACATGAAGTGTTCTAATTTTCCATTTGATGGCCATTTTGAGTCCCGTGACAAGTGCCTCATATTCTGCCACATTATTTGTACATGGAAAAGCAATGTGAAAGGACTTAGGAATGGAGTCTCCTTGAGGGGTGATAAACAATATTCCTGCCCCCGAGCCATGATTAGTATGAGATCCATCAAAATATAGCCTCCAAGGTGACTTAGGTTCTGTATGAAATATTGACTCATCTGGAAAGTCTGCTACTAGTGGATGATCACCCTGTATAGGTGCATCTGCCAGTTGGTCTGCTATCACTTGTCCCTTTATCACCTTTCTTTCAACATATTGAATATCATACTCGCTCAAGATCATTACCCATTTGGCCAGGCGACCTGTCAATGCTGCACGACTTAGGAGATATTTCAGGGGATCAATCTTTGCCACTAAGTGTGTTTGGTGATTCAGCATGTAGTGTCTTAATTTTTGAGCCGCAAAGACAACCGCTAAGCAAGAACGTTCGATGGTTGTGTAATTTAGCTCATATCCAACCAGTGTCCTACTAATGTAGTATATGGCCCTTTCCTTTTCTTCATGGTCTTTTTGTGCCAGTAATGCCCCCAGTGCTGAAATTGTTGTAGAAATGTATAGAATCAAAGGTTTCCCTTCAATTGGTGGCATTAACACAGGTGGTGACAGTAGATAATTCTTTATTTGTTGGAAGGCCTCCTGACATTTATCTATCCACAAAAAAGGGATAATTTTGCACAAAAGATACTGAAATGGGTGACACTTGTCTGCCAATTGTGCTATGAAGCGTCGGATGGATTGTAACCTGCCTTGTAATGTCCTGAGTTCACTTATCCCTTTTGGAGGAGGCATGTCTAATATGGCTTTCACCTTGACAGGATCGACCTCAATGCCTCTACGAGAAACAATGTACCCCAAAATTTTGCCTGATGTTATGCCAAAGACACATTTCTTTGGATTCAAGCAGACCTTGTATTCTTCTAGTCTCTTGAAAATTTTGTCTAACACCCTCAAGTGGTCTTTTTGTGTCAAAGATTTTTCCAAAAGGTCATCTACATAATCTTCCATGATCTGGTGCATCATGTCATGGAATATGGTTGTCATGGCTCTCTGATACATGGCACCTGCATTCTTAAGACCAAAAGGCATGACATTCCTACAGTATGTGCCCCAAGGACATATGAAGGCTGTTTTGTGTTGATCTTCAGGGGAAATATGAATCTGATTATAACCAGAGAAACCATCCATGAGGGACAACATCTCATATCCTGCTGTAAGGTCCACTATGATATTGATGTTTGGCAAGGGAAAGTCATCCTTTGGACAAGCTTTATTCAGGTCCCAAAAATCTGTGCAAATGCGGATTTGACCGTTTGGCTTTGTGACTAGTACAAGATTTGATATCCATTCGGTGTAGTCTATGGACTGTATGAATCCCACATCTAACAATTTCTTAAGTTCTATTTTTACTAACAAGGCGATCTGTGGGTGCATCTTTCACAGTTTTTGTTTCACTGGCTTGGCATCTGGAAATAATGGCAAATGGTGCAAGACAAGTTCTGGATCCAACCCAGGCATATCGGCATAAGACCATGCAAAGTTGACCTTATGCTCTAAAAAGAATTTGTGGAACTTAGGTTTCTCTTCCTCTGTCAAAGATGCCACAAAGAGAATCATCTTAGGATCTTCTACTGTAGATATGTTTACTTCCATAGTGTCCTCTATGAGCATGGCTGATTTTTCTTGAGTTACGGGGAGAAAGTCCAATTCTCCATCCTTAGGCACGTCCTTTATTTTTACTGCTTTACCATCAGAAGGTGCCTTGCGGTTTTCACCTAAAGACATGTCATTTTTTACCTTATTTTTATTTTTCATTTTCTGACTAGAGGATGGAGCAATCTCCCCAAAGTAAGTGGCACAATCTAGGTCAATGGAAAATCCAGCCTTGTGGTCTCCACTTGGTATACCCTCACGCAGTCCCATGAATTCTGCAATGGCCTCATCATTTTGAAATATGTCCATAATTGGCGGGCCTTGTTGATCGCAATCAATTAGTTGTGGGTAGACTAAGGAAATACCATCATCAGTATTGGTGAATGGTGGGTAGGACACGGAAAGCATGCCGACAGATTCAGAGAGGTTAAAGATAAAATTGTCATCATCAGGCTCTATATCCGATTCTATCCAGTACTCTGCCTCACTTGATTCACACTCATCAGCAAAGTAAGGAACAAAGGGAGTGGAGTTTGGGTCAGTAGTGTCATGTGGCAATTCAAATGAATCTGAATGATGGTCATTAGGTTCAGTAGGGTAGACGAGTATGTCAGGATTATGGTCAATAGGAGTAGAAGAGGATCTAGACTGGGTGTTGTTTGGTGTCATGTCAATTTTGAACATTTTCCAGAATCTCTCTTCAAATGTAGGCTCTCTAGGTTCAAGGAACAAGTCATCAAGGCAACAGTCACTTAGGGATCGTTGGGAGCCAAATTCCCATTCGTGGGAGTCAGTTTCAGAAAGGGGATCTTCAATTGTCTTGACACAGTCTGAAGCATTTACTCTCTCACTAGAAAGTGCATTGGTACTATGATCGCCAGATTCTCCTGGTCCTAATCCTAACCCAAGATGTTTAGGTCTTCCTTTAGGTGCTAGAGGTTCTTGCCTTCCTATCTTGTGCTTTCCGAGGCCACTAATTCCATCGTAGCCTTGTTCCTTTATCATGTCATATCCTTTACCATACATTTTTACTGGCAAGGGAGTTGGATCTTCTGGTTCTCTATAAATCCAAGACAACACGTTGTCAATGTCCTCTTGACTCATTTCACCCCACTTTATGAATATTATTTTTGGAGGGACTCTAAAAATTTCTTTTGACTCTAACATGAAGCAAGGCTTGCCGTAGACCTGGGGAGACTTAGGCATCCTCGTTATGCAATAGGCCATATTCAACTTATACTCTCCACACCCTTGGTCTTGGATCTTAATACTTGCGTCGATGCTTGGGGTGATGGATGAAGTGGTAGATGTCATGGAGGTGGGCATGGTTGTTGAAGAAGCAGAAGTGGATGTTGTGGCGATGGATGTGGACGTGGGAGGCTTCGCAAGTGTTGATGGGTCAATGAATTTAGAGGATGAAGATGTTGAAGCTTCACTGTTGATAGGCACTTGGCGCTCTGAGATACCACTCAAATGGGTACAATATTGAAATGGGTCAGGGTCTTCATAAATGGTAATCTCAGTGCCTTCAAAGGGAAACTTCAAACACTGGTGATACGTGGAAGGGACAACTTTCAAGGCGTGAATCCAAGGTCGACCAAGTAAAATATTGTATGGAAGTTCTAGATCCAGGACTTGACAAGTGGTGTCCAAAATGACTGGTCCAATACGAATTGGAAGTGTAATTACTCCCCAAGAGGAACATTCTTCATCATCATATGCCTTGATAACAATGCTCTTTGTAGCATCTACACAAGCATCAGAAAAGCCTAGGGCCTTAACCAATTTTAAGGAGCATATGTTCAGTCCTGCTCTACCATCTACTAACACTCGTCTGACCTTATGCTTATGGATAAAAACTTCAATGTGAAGGGCATCATTATGATTGGATTTGGACGATGAGTAGTCTTGGTCTGAAAATGTTATATGGTGGGGAGCGGTAAGATATCCCACCATGGCCTCAAATTGATTGACATCAATGTCTTGGGGAATGGAAGACTCTTGTAATGTTTTGTCGAGTATAGCCTTATGAGCTGGGGAAATACGTAGCAACTCAAGTATAGAAATTTGTGCAGGTGTCTTCCCAACTTGGTCAATGAGGTTAAAATTTCCTTTAGGCTAGGATTGTTTGGGTAATGGATTGGACTGCGATTGTTGGGTGGATGGGCCAGCAATTGTTATCTTTGGTTGTCTGGGAGGAGGGCCAACTATGGTGACTTTTCCCCCACGGGTAGTGACATTGCATTCAGGGGCATTTCTGACAGTAACTGTGTTGACATGTTCACCAGTTCTTCTAATATGATTTATGATAGGTCCCCCAGAATAGTCATATGCAATACGGGCATGGTTGGCTCGATTATTGTTATTGGATTTTGACGTGGAAGGGTTACTAGAACCATGGTCCTGCAGTGGGTTCTTGTGTATGGTATGGTCTGAATTAGATGAAAATTGTGGTCCACCTATCTCAATGGTATGATTCTCGATAAGGTCTTGTACTAGATTTTTTAGTTGTCAACAAGAGGAGGTTTTATGTCCTTTTGCCCGATGATAACCACAAAATGCATTGTCGTCCCACCAAAATGGTTTAAACTGCCCTGGGTCATATGGTTTTGGGTCCTCAAGTGTTATGACACCATTTTGAAGGAGTTTCTTGAGGACTTCTTCAATGGGCTCGCCCAAGGGGGTGTATGTGCAACTCTTGGGGAACTGTCTGGGTTGTCGAGGCTGCCTTTGATTTGGGTTATTTTGATTACCTTGGTTATTTTGATTTGTCTGTACAACATTGGCAGCATGGGTTTGTGTGTTCATCTGTGTATTTTGCAGTTGAGCCCCTTTAAGGGTAAGCACAGGACCCATTGCATTGACAGCCTTGGCATCTACAATGCCATCATTGGTGACATGTTTATTCTTAACCCAGTATTTGTTCTTGTCAGTGGGTGGACTTGCATTTATGTTTTTAGGACTGTATTTTAATCTTCCCTCAGCAATGAGTGCTTTCTCAAGTTGGACGCCTCGTTCGACTAGGTCTGCAAAGGTTGTACAACATTGAACTCGCAAACCATTTTTCAATGGGCCTAGGAGTGTTTGTACAAACATGTCAACCTTCTCTTTTGTAGGTATGTCTATGTGGCAGTGACTTGCTAGGCCTTTCCATCATTGGAAAAATGGGATAAACATTTCACCAGTGTCTTCTTGTGTGAGTGTGCATAGGCTAGTGATGGAGGTGTCTGTGTCAATGTTATAGGCATAATTTTCCACAAATTTTTCTACAAGTTCATTCCATGTTTTTATCCACTTCAAAGTGGAGAACCATTCGAGTGTGGGTCCTGCTAGACTCTTGGAGAAGAGTCTCATCAAGTAAGTGTGTTCATATGCAATGTCCATATAGTTGGTCATGAATTCTCGAATGTGTTCAATAGGATTTGTCTTTCCCTTGCATTTGGTGAAGTTTGGGGCCACGTATCCAGGAGGAAATGGTGGCATGTATAAAGTTGTGTCAAAAGGATATGGACATAGATCATATGACATTGGTGGCATTTTGTTGGATGTTTGCATGTTTTCCATTTGCTTTTGGATATTTGCCACTCTGGCTGTCAAGGCATCTATTATGGGATTATTGGTCGCATCACACATGGGAGTGATGGGTATCCCTTGAGTCCCCATTGATTGTGATAGCATGTTCGAGTTTGAATATGACATGTGTTGTTGTGGAATGTATGATATGTTTTGGTTTGGCAATTGTTGGTATTGCCAATTTTGATGAGGAATGTGTTGTTGTGTGTGAATTTGTGATGAATATGTGGGGATGTGTGATCCAGCCATATTTGTCGATATTTGGGGGATCTGGTAACCTTGACTATTCTAGTGCTCAAAGGTATTCATTTGTTGTGTCATTTGAGTGCCTTGTCCATATTGGAAGAATTGTCCATGTGGGATGTTGGTATTTTGTCCTTGGAATTGTCCATGCGGGATGTTGGTATTTTGTCCTTGGAATTTTCCATGCGGGATGTTGATATTTTGTCCTTGGAATTGTCCCTGCGGGATGTTGGTATTTTGTCCTTGTGAGGCATTGATGTTTAATTGTGACGATGTGTTAACGTTTGGTTGGGGACCTCTAATAAGAATACGTCGTTTAGTTCCTCCAAAGGGGTTAAATGAGGTTCCAACATAAGGATTTGATGATGATGTCCCTATGGTCATAGATGAAGTTCCAAATATGGGGTTTGAGGAACTTGCCCCCATTGATGTAGATCCAAGGGTAGTTCCAACTGTTTGTGAAGATGTCATTGACATTGCGGGCATGGATTGTGATATTGCTTGTGACATGGTGGGTGTTCCTCCAATAGATGTTGCATTGATTGAGTTGGAGGTGTTTTGACTTATGGTTCCACTAGATGTAACATTGATGGTGCTTGTACCAATTTGTGTGGTGACAACAGTGTTATTGTTGAAGGCATTGTTTGTGTTTTGTTGAGGTGTCGAGTTTTGTGTCATGTTGTCTGGAGATGAAGGTCTTATGGTATTGATGTCAAAGCCTCTTGGTAGTTTTTCCCCTTGGTCTAAAATCATAGCAAGGTATCTATCAGCATCTATCAGCTAATACTTGTCCAGTGTGGTTTCTCTGTATGAATGGTTCAAATGGATTTCGAGAGGATGTTGGTAGGTTCATGGAAGATGGTATGTTCATGTTGGTGAATGGATCGTTAAAAGTCATGTCTTGGTTCATGTCATAAGTGTTTGTGTGGATGTTGGTGTTGAAGTCTTGTCCAAAGTTTGCCATTTGTCTTTTCTTTCTTTGAAGCCTAGTTTCGACCATAAAAGAGAATTGCTCAAATGAGGATGATGATTATGACAACTATTCTATATTTTTGTTTTTTTTTGTGATAAAGCATGACAATGCAAGGTGATTATGATGTTTGCCTAAGGAAATGATTGATGCAAGGTGAAAAAGCTGCCAAAGAAAGATGTCAAATGTCAAGGCGACAATGATGACTAAGATGACAATGTTGGTTAATGCAAGGTGATAAAATTGACTAGGTGAAAAATGAGGACTAGGATGATAATGTTGACTAAAAAGGTGACTAATGCAATGTCAAGATGCAAAATGAGGACTAGGGTGAACACTATTTTTGGATTTTTTTGGATTTTTAGGCATAAAATATGCAAAGTATGGACTAAGATGAATGCAATGTGGAGAAAGGTTTGCCTAGCCATTCTAAGCTTAATCTATGTCTTAATTTTGGTGATCAAAGGACTTGTTAAAAGGACTAAGCGACAAGGTCAAAATGACTAGTGAGTTTTCCAAACTAGACTGTTGAGTTGGAAATTCTCACAAAAAGGACAATGACTGAAAAGGAGATTGTTGACTAAGTCCCAAGATAATCTACTCTTGAAGGCAATGATTTTGCAAAGTGTGATGAGGTGGCCTAATCCAAAGTCTGCAAAGATGAAAACCTAATGACAAGTCTATGTAGGAAATGATGATTATGCAACTAAAATTAACAAGGATGAACCTAAAGTAAAAATGCAAGCTAATGGTTGAATGATGAAAATTTTGAGCAATTTCAGTTCTGGTTTCTGACAAAGACTTCGAGAAAAGATGTTTGACAGTAGGCAAAATTGTTGGACTCGAATTCAATTTTGTGATGTTTTGATGAAAAGTTTGAATTGTCTGAAGTTGATTGTTTCGTTTCCAAATTTGTGAGCGTTGTGTATACTATTTGAGAATCCAGAAAACACTTAGCAAACACGATGTTTTGAATGTGTAATCAATCACAAAGAAGACAAGCACAATCCTATGGTTAGGCCAGGACAATATCTGCTAGATTCCACTTGGGTTTCCCCAGCCACATATCCTTAGCGTGTGAATCCAGAAGCTTGGCTGCACGGGCTCCCCCTTACAGTGCACTCTCTTCTCAGGCCAACCAAGCTTCCAGCGCCCATAAAACTCCCATGGCACACTGATCACCTCTACTAAAGACTGTGAAGATGTGGATGCCTTCACAACGACCGTTGCTGCGCTAGCGGATAGAAGGTTTTTGGCTACTACACAAGAGTATTTAGTTCGGGACCCCCATTCGAGTGGCCATACATGGGGCAAGAGATTAATCACCGATTAGGTGGCACTCCAGCCTGAAGAGATTACGCTCAACAGGGTTTATGGGAGTACTACTCTGTCCATATGACACATCCGCACTCGTAATCCTAGGCTTTCCCTTAGGATTCACATTTGTATACCGGTCGGGGGTAGCTCGGCCAAAGAGCTCCATTGCCGGTCTGAGTCGCCTTGGGGTGAGTACTTTTTCCCACCAAGGAAGGCCCAAATTCCTAGAGTCAATAAAAGTTTCTCTTGCACCCAGGATCGCACAAGTGCGCAAGGGGAGAGGATAGTCCTATTATTGAATCAAAGGTTACACAAGTTGAAAGCATTTGTTCATTTTAATAGCCAAATTGAAGTGTGAGGCAAACACATCAAACACTTTGTTCATTGTAATCCAAGCTTATGATGTCAACTCAAACACGCAAGTTCTTTTTAGGCCCAATAAATCATCTATGTGAAGGAGGCACTCAAGATAAAGCACAATTGAAGCGAGAGCCTTGCAAAAACACAATTAGTAGTTTTGAGTCTTTCGTCTTTGACAAGTGATAGTTGACGTTGCAAATCCCGAATCATGGACATTCAAACCTACAAAAGGAAGGTCAAAGATTAGCCACATAATTGAAATTAAACTAGAAGACAAAAATAACATTAATCTAGTCTAAAAAACGAAAATCTAAGTCTAAAAATCTATAACCAAACTAAAAAAATAAAAATAAATTTAAATCTAAAAATTTAAATTTAATTAAAATGAAAATCTAATTAATCTAAAATTTAATTAAAAATCTAAATTAACTATATACAAACTAATTAAAAGTAAGATAAAATCTAAAAAAATAAAAATAAATTAAAATCTAATTAAAAATTTAAAATATAATCTAAATAAAATTTAATTAAATTAAAATCTAAAAATATTAAAAAGTTAAAATCTAATGGAAATCTAATTAAATGAAAATATAAAAATATCTAAAAAGCTAAGTGAAATCTAAATTAAAATTTAATAAGCTTAAAATCTAAAATATTCAAGTGAAAATCTAATGAAAAATTAGAATGAATCAAAATCTAATTAAAGATTTAAAGATATCTATATCCATTGAAAATCTAAGGGAATGTAAGTTAACTTAAATAAAACTAAAGGAAGCCTTAAAAAAAGAAAATGACGTAAAAATAAATAAACTAAATAAGGCTAAATGAAAGCCTTTCCCGCAAGCTAGCTTTTCTGTAAGGCATGAGGCGTATCAAGTTTCAGCTTGTTGGATTGGAGAAATGAAAGGGCAATGTCATCGAAGACCAATAGCATTTATTAGTAGCCTTCAACAGTGTTCATTGTAGCTCGCCAATTAGAGAAGTGGAAGATCGATGAATCCTCCAGCTTGCGGTGCAGAATGAATGCAGCTCTAGTGTTTCCAACCAACTGCGAGCGGCAGAAGTTTTCAACTTGAACACGTCAATAATGAATGCTGCAATACTTCAAAAAAAACAAAAACGTCAATTCTAATTAATGCTTCAACATTTCAAAGAAGACGTTCAGCTAAATAAATGAGTGCATGTTGTGGGTGAAGCCAACTGCCAGCCATTTAAAAGCGCCTATCTTAGCCACTCAATATTAAAGTCACAAGATTTGTATTAAATCTGAAAAACTACCGGGAGATCTACAAGCAGTTTATTTCTAGTTCAGAAAGCAAAAATGTCAAAGCAATATTAATGAATGCCCTTCATGTGTTCAACTGACTTTCGGCACCGAATGAATGTGCTCCAACTACCAGCTGCGGCCAACCCACACACGGCTCCATTTCGAAGAAAATTTGATTTGAAATCAAAGTGCTAAATTGGTGTAAAATGATACGACCAGTGCCAAAGCAATTTAAGATGTGGGTGTGGGACAGTATTGAAATCAAGACACAAAACCCTTGTGCGTCCCCAACCTTCCTGTGCGAGCTGCAGCTTCCACAATTTTATGCATGGCAGATCCAAAACCCCGATGGGAGCAGGTGAACCATATATAGCTTTGATTAAATTACGCTTTTATCAGACACAAAACAACATATATTCATCCATCACTAGAAGGGTATAGGTGCCAGGCTCGAACCCTTTGGGCCAACTACAAGCAGGAAATTGTCTAAACAGGCCACGCCATTAGCACATTGAAAACAGCATACACCTGGAGAGAACAGGTACGAACGATTCGGGCTACCAAATTTAGTAGAATGATTTTTTGTTTTTGTTTTTGTTTTCTTTTTCTTTTTCTTTTTCTGTCCCTTGTAGCATATAAATTGGGTTCAAAGGCGTATACTGGGGAGCTGGATTGGGCCCAAAAGTGGCACTTTGTGGTGGATTTGGAGGAGTGAAATCCAATAGCAGTAGGGAAGGCAGTGACAACAATACCACCGAAGAACAAGAACCAATAGCAGTAAAAGATTTTCCAAACCCACTACTGCCAAGACGTGGAATCTACACCCGTAATCACCTCACAATTGAAAAACAGTTGGTTCCGTTTTGGGTGGGCCTAGAAGAGATCGATAGTTCATTGAAAGAATATTCTTTTATAGTAGAGTGTGCATAGTGGTTTAAAGAGGACGAGGGAATGGAGCAAAAGCCATCCTTAAAGTCATTAATCCTCATAAAATGCTATCAGAAAGCCCTCACACAAATTATGGGGGTGTCATTTTT
The DNA here is from genome assembly GCA_007258455.2 of Sequoia sempervirens. Taxonomy (NCBI): domain Eukaryota; kingdom Viridiplantae; phylum Streptophyta; class Pinopsida; order Cupressales; family Cupressaceae; genus Sequoia; species Sequoia sempervirens. The sequence continues at coordinate 1,170,935,566 of VDFB02271358.1, forward strand.
TATTTTTTTTCTATAAAGTTCATGGCAGATAAATTATACTTCCTAATCAATGTTTTTTTTTTTTTTTTCGCTATTATCAGAAAGCCCTCACACAATGTATCATTTTTTTTTATTAATCAAGGAACCGATGCTACTAAAATAAGAAATCCTTAGAAATGAAGATATGCAACTAGTTAAGAATAATGACAGTAGTCGGATATAGTTAAATAGCCTTGGTAAGGTCTCCTATATTCATTCAGATGAAGACTCAAGCTAAATCAAACAAAAGTTACTGCAATGACCATGATAATAAGAAAATTTATTAACGTCAGGTTCACCAAATGTAATTAGAGAAATTTTCAAAGTTAGATTTCAAATAGCATAAAACCATTAAATCCCTAATAACAATGGAGAACAATGAAAGCAAGAAACATGAGAGTATGAAACAAATTCACCTAGTCTTCAAGCCTCCATTGATTCACCTCCATTGGTCTTCTCCATCTTGCTAAAATGATATAATTGCCCTCAAATTTGAAGTGCAACTATAACCTATGACAAAGCCAAGCAAAATATTGAAGAAATGTGTATGCTCAAGCACTCAAGAAGCTCTCAAGCATACTGAAAATAACTTGTGTGTGTCTAAAATGACTTGGAAGGGGGCCTTTTAAAGAATTCCAAATGGTGAATGGACAGACAGGATTAAAAGTTGGTGAAGCCCTAAGATCAACGGCTAGGATTCAATGTGATAAGGATGATTAGGGTTAGGGCAACATTAGGTCAAAGTTAGGGCAAGCCTTGAAATGAAGGGTTGAGATTTAATTGGAGATAATCAAATCAATGGTGGAAAATAATAGGTAGTTGGAATAATATAAATTATTTAATTTATGTAGAATGTTAACTTATGAATTAAATAATGATTTAATTCATAAATGGGAATGAGACAAAAGAGAAAAAATAATTATTTTAATTATTTATTTGGTGAGATGGAAAGTGGGCTAAATAAATAAGTTTATTTGATAAATGATAATGGTTAAATGGAGAATTATTAGAAGGCATAAGGACTAATTAGTGACGTATCTAAATAAATAAATGCTATTTATTTATTTAAATAATCATGGAGGAATAATTATGACATTAGAATGTGATTAAATAATTGAATGATTTGAGGGAGAAGCATGGTCATCGTAGAAAGTATGGTTTGCAAGTCGAGACCATTTTTATGTGTCTACACAAGTATATTAATATATATATATACATGTATATATATGTATATATGCATACATTATTATATATGAAATGTAAGAATACATATGTGTATCCATATATCGAATAACACAATTTTATTAACTTGTGAATTATGTATATATAGTAATGTTTTCTATAGCGTTGAATTATCAATATAGTGTATATCATTTTAAACATAGTTTATTCTAAGAATGGTGTGCATCATATTAAAAAATGGAAATATCACTTAAATTTGTAGCACAAATATATTTGAATGTTGTTTAAAAAATTTAAAGTGCAAAGTAATATGAATATGGAAAGTGCCATCTAAAGAGCTTATTATTGAATGACTTTCTGTTGGAAACTGATAGGTTGTTGTTGATGTCAATAGATAATGGAATTTTGGTGATTGCCAGTTTTCTGCTCTAGTTATGAATGCCTGTTGATTTGGTATTTTGGTCCATATTATATCTTAGTAAAAGATATCATTATAGGATTTTGTACACAAATTTGAGCTTACAAGATGTATTCTACCTTGGAATTTCATGATGATATGTGAAGCTATTTGGGAGATATGAATGATAGTACTATGTTCTGTAGACCTCGGTAAGTTTTTCTCCTACATCCTATTGTAGGAGATTCTGCATTTGAACCTCATAATTCGTTATCATACTATGTGGTGTCAAAGATAAGTAGTTTGAAGATGTCCAAGGGAGAATGATCAATGAGTTAAAAAATTTTGTGTTGAATGTTTGATGGAGTGTTCATACATTTGGAGTCTTGGTCTGACTTTGGCCAACCTAACTACATATTCATATTAAAGGGATCTATCTTAGTTCCATGCTGACAAAGTTAGTTTTTGAATTAAGGTGTCTCTAATTAGGATAACCTAATTAAGAAACATAGACAAACATGTATATATATGACATTATTTGATGTGGATGGGTGTGTGGTGAAAAAGAAAGGAAGTTCACATGGAAGAAGCTGAAAATGAATATGTGTGAATTGTATAGATGAGCAGTTGAATGTGTTACTAATACATTGTGGTTCACCAGAACTGAACTCTAGCATAGGGAAGGTTCATTCTTTATTAGTTCACCTATTTGGCAGTGAGACACACCTTTTATATCTTGGAAGTTAGCCATCCTTTTGTATTTAGGCAGTGAGCCTTTCAAGGAAAATTATTCATGAAGATGAGCCCTATAATATTCTATATTTAAATATATTATATTGTGAGTTAAAATACTCACCATGGTTTTTCCCGTTTTTGGTTTTCCATTTAAAAATTCTGGTGTTCATGTGTTTTGATGCTTTGTTTTGATTTCATGTCTTCCTCTAGCAATTTAGTTGGAATTGTGATAATGCTTAAATGGATTTTATGTTAATGGTTTTATGGAATATTGATTCACACCCCCTCTTAGTATTTCAGATGTTCAACAATTGGTAATTAGAGCTTGGTTCCTTTGAAGAAGCTTAACAGCTTGAGGATGGTCTTAGAATTTGATTATAAGAATTTTTTTCCTCTAGAAGTGTTCTATGTTAGACACTCAAAAGAAATTGAAGATTTGAAGAATAATTTGAGGGAAGCGAATGATTGTATCAAGGATCAGAGGAGAAGATATGAAGATACCTGTGTTGAACTAAAAGGAGAGCATGAAGATATCACTGGACTGTGTAAGCAATTGGAAGAAAAGAAAAGAATTGAAGACTACCAGAAATTGAAATTCAAAGGAAGATAGATGAATGTATAAAGCTGAAGGAAGAAATGGAAATTTTGAGATCAAATCTGGAAGAGGAAAAAATATTTGAGGACAAATTCAAGACAAGCACTACAAAGCTCAATGAGTTGATGGATTCTCAAATACCTGCAATGGATAAAAGAGGCTTGGGGTTTGAATGAGAATAGAATTCAAAGATAAAGCAACCTCCAGACATTAAGACTTCGTGCGAAGATGGAAAAATCAAGGATTTAAGAAACTATACTAGAAGGACTCCCATCGGACTACCTAATGCTCAAAGGTATTTATCTTTTAATGATGTCTATTATTCTTGCAATAAGTTTGGAAATAGAGAGAAATATTGCAAAAGTAAGGCGAAGTAGAATGATGGAATCAAGAGAAATAAAAATTTAGATAAGATGATTCATTCGTTTAAAGATCACTGTTATCTTTGCAATTCAATTGTGCATAAAACTTTAATTAGTGCAAGTATGGGTTGAATAAGAGAAAGTTTGGATGGAAGAATGTTGTTTGCTTTAGTTGTAGCAATTCAGAACGTATTGGAAGCAAAATTGAGAGGTTTCAATTCAAAAAAAGGATATGAATTAGTCATCAAGGTGGATCCGGCAGAAGTTAAGAATTAAATGGAGAGAATATGGAGAAAAGAAGGAGAATCTGAAATGCAAGCATAACTAGAAGCATTTGTTTTTTTTTCATTGCCCAGTACAGATACATCACTCAATAATTAATTTCAAACTTAGCTAAGGGGGAGCATTAATCAAAAAATCTATCAAACCCTCCTTTTATGTCATATCACGGAAGAAGTACATTTATTACTTGGTTATGCACTCAAAATTCATGTGGAAGAAATTTTTAGTCTCACATGTGCGAAGAATGTATTTAGAAAAATTTGAAAGGATGAAGGCTTTCACAAATTTCAAGGTGATCTAATTGTGATTTGAAGCATTAATTACAGAATAAATTGTGATGAAAAGGATAAATTCATATATTTTTAGGAAAATGCATTTGATAAAATTCATTTATGAAACACAATAGCACAACAGGCAATTAGCATCAGATTTTAGTGTATTTTGAGTACATGAATTGAAAATTTTGGTTGGCACTAAACTCGGCGCAAATAGGATTGGTCAGCTCAGTGTCGTATTTTGCACCGAATATGCTATTGGATTTTGTGCCAGATTTAGCATTGGTTTTAGCACCAGAAAATCAGAGCACCTCCATTAGCACCCAAAATAGTGTCAGGAAGTAACGACGGAAATTACAAAATTGGCACCCAATTTGGCTTCCGATTTTGCTTCCATGTCTACTCACATTATTGCTTCTAGTTTCGCTTCCAATTTTGCATCTAGTTTTGCTTCCAATTATTCCTCCAGGTTTGCTTCCAATTTTTCTTCCAAGTTTGCTTCAGGTTTTGCTTCTAGTTTTCCTTCCTGTTTTGCTTCCAGTTTTGCTTCCAAGTTTGCTTTCGATTTTGCTTCCAATTTTTCTTCTAGTTTTGCTTCTGGTTTTGCTTCTAGTTTTGCTTCCAAGTTTGCTTCCAGTTTTGCTTCTAATTTTGCTTCTGATTTTGCATCCAGGTTTGCTTTCGGTTTTGCTTACAATTTTTCTTCCAGGTTTGCTTCTAGTTTTTCTTTTGTTTTTGCTTCCAGTTTTGCTTCCGTTTTTGCTTCTAGTTTTGCTTCCAGGTTTGCTTCCATTTTTTCTTCCATTTTTTCTTCCAATTTTACTTCAAGATTTGCTTCCAGTTTTGCTTCCAAGTTTTCTTCAAGGTTTACTTCCAATTTTTTTTCCAATTTTTCTTCCAAGATTTCTTTTGGTTTTCTTCTAGTTTGGCTTCCATTGTTCCTTCCTTTTTTCCTTCTAAAAATTCTTCTTGTTTTGTTTCCATTTATTAATTTAATATTTTTTATTTCAATTTAATTAGTTAAATATATCGTACCTCTTAAATAAGTCATACGATTATAGAGTAAGTAATTTAATTATTTAACTCATATGATTAAATAACAATATAATTATTGTAACATGATCATCATCTATAATTAAAACAAGAAGGTCAAATATCTATAATTTAATTGAATTTGATAGCATCCATCTTAAGCAATAAATTAAAGTCATCATACTTAATAAATATTCATCCAAAAATAATCAACCACTTTTAATATATATAAATTGACAAGTCAATACTGATAAGATCATCATCATATATAACTAAAACAAGTGAAAATAAAATATGCTAGTACATCAAAAACATGTCAAAATGATACATGTCCAATAGTTGACATAAGTGAAAATGATACATGTACAAATGATATAAATAAAATTGATAAATTATGTAACTCAAATTGATACAAGTCAAGATGATACATGTCAATATGATACAACTACAATATAATACTATAGGTCATGAAAATGATACATATGATAGTAACCATGAAAAGAGTCATCATAACAATATACTAGCAATGATCCATGATGTAGTCTATATGATCATGAATGTCACTAGTTACTATCTCTAACTGTCTCATCATCATCATCACCATTGTGATCATCATCATCATTGTCATCGTCATCATCATTGTCATCGCCCTCAGTTTCTTTCATATCTATGTCATCATCATCCTCTTCCATGTGATCTATATCAGAAAAACCAATATTTTGTGGATCTATATCATGTTCAAGATCATCTTGATCTTCTGGAAGACCTATGTTTTGCAAAATAAAAAATTAAAATGAAAAGTTATTATTTATTTCATGCAATAATTTATTTTTCTGTTATATATCTAATATTATGATGCAGGAGCATCCAGTGGTGTGAGGGCAATCTTGCATCACCCAAAAGATGATTTCCATTTTTGTTCTTGTTGTTTTCTTTTTGTAGATGTTTTTGTATTTCTGGATACCCTTTTCGTCGAATAAGAGTTTCCAACTTTCAGAACTACTTTTAAACTTACGCTCCAGCTATTTTAGCGAGGTTTGCATTGAAGTCGTGGGAAGACAGAAATTTATATGGGAAGGTTTAGGATGGAAAAATACAGTCTGGTGAAAAGAATCGGGTCAAGATCATTCACGACTTGAAAGTTATTCAAGTTCCAATTTCTGCTTTTTGCCCTGAAAAACCTTCCGAGCTCAGTTTGAGGCACCAAACGATCCCGGATGGGCCTGAAAATTTGCAGAAACGCCAAAGTAGTCTACCAAAGGCCTACTTTGCAGGAAAATTGTCTTTTTGAGGGCTTTCCGAAAAGGTATTATCATTGAAAATCGACAGTCGGATTAAAAGTTATGGCTGCCGGAAGTTGGTGCATATTTTTGAAATGTGCTAATTTTCAACTGTGAATTTAAACTTGAATTTCAAATTGTAATTTTGGCGCCAAACCGTCAAAAATCTTATCTCGAAGGTTGTTTTTGGTTCCAAACCGAAATGGGCCTATTTAGGGGCTTGTTTCTGATTTTTGGGAACTTTTTGGAAAAGAAGTTCGCATGCTGCGAAAGGGGGATCTGGGTAATTTTCTTTAAGTCTATGATTTACATGTAATACAGAGCTTGGGGATTTGAGATCCTGCATGTAAGAAGTTCAATATTGATGAATAAAATATTATTCTCTGTT